>PVKB01000354.1:0-600000 GCA_004027205.1 Ctenodactylus gundi | reverse complement strand
GTTTGATTTTGAGATAGGATCTCAGTAAGCCGCTAACAGGCCTAGCCAGGCTGGGCTTGAACTTACAGTCCTCCTGCCTTAGCCTCCCAGAGTGCATATTAATATTTTTAAACAAGAAGCCCCTCACATTAGCTTTGCACCGCACCCTGCATATCATCTGGATCTGTTCCAGACGGCAAACTCCACAAAAGTGAGGGCCTCGTGGGGTTTCAGCATCATTGTAAGCTCTGCCAGGTAAAGGAAGCCCAGGAGGTAGACAAATAAGGCTTTGTGCCTCGTTCCCTCACCTCAAGTGCTGCATCCAGCACAAAATCTTTTTTCCCCTAGTGGTTCGAGGTGAACCCAGGACCTCTGCACTAAGCTACATTCCCAGGCCTTTTTTTTTTTTTTTTTTTTTTTTTTTAAAGACAGGATCTCGCTCTGTAGCCCAGGTTGGACCTGAACTCATTATGGAGACCAAGCTGGCCATGGACTCACAGCAGTCCTCTTGTCTCAGCCTCCTGAGTGCTGGGATTACGCACGCCTGCCTTATGTGGTGCTGGGGAATTGAACTCGGGTACTTAGCGCTTGCTAGGCAAGTGCTTTAACCACTGAGCTATTCCTCCTGCGCCCACCAAGGGCCTTTTAAACAAGGTGGTACTAAGTCCTAAATTGTGCAAAGTGGGCTTGAATTTGCATACCTCCTGCCTCAGCTTCCAGAGTGCTGAGATTCTGGTGTGAACCATAACACCTGGCTAGAAAACTCTTCAGTTCCCCCAGCAGAAGCTTCAAGACAGGGTCTCATTCTGTAGTCCAGGCTGGTCCCGAACGCAGTATGTAGACTCCAGGGTGGCCCTGAACTCACAGCAGTTCTCCTGCCTCAGCCTCCCAAGCACTGGGATTATAGGTGTATGCCACCATTATGCCCAGTTTATGCTGTGCTGTGGAATTGAACCTGGGGCCCTGCACTTCCTAGGCAAGTACTCTAACTGCTGTGCTATTTATTCCTCCAACCCTGTTTACCTCTTAAAACACCTCTAGTTAAGATGTCAAAGCAGCATGTCCGTTTGGCACACCTTGTGTGGAGAATATCAAGATCTGCACCAAAGCCAAGCTGTCCTGGCGCAGGTCTGGCCGGACGGGCTCCCTTGTCCCTCTGCACCTCGGCAATTTCAGCGAACAGCATGGGGCTGTGGAGACACCAGAGGGGATGGAGAACTAAACCGCAGGGTTACTACCTGTGCCTCCCCCACCTCACCTTTAGCGGGTCGAACTTAATTTAAATTTCCTCCTGTGAGTATATATTCCTGTTTAGCATGAATTCAAATTGTGCCAGGAAGAAAAGACCTTACAGTACTTTCATTGAGTTGAACTGATTTAACTTACATTCTCCCTCCAGCTCTCGCAGGTTAAATTTCAAGGAAGTCAGGGACATGGTTGACACAAAACTTGAAAATGGGCTGGAGATGTAGCTCGGTGGCAGAGCTTGCCAAAGATGCATAAAGCCTTGTGTTCATTCCTTAACAGCACATGTACATGTGTGCACACAAACACACACATGCATAGGTATATATGTAAAATATTCCATATATGTATACACGTGTATGTGTGTGTATATATGTATATATACAAACATACATATAGATTCATATATCCCAACTTACATATCTCATACTTTTTAAAATCACATCTCAAGCAGCGCCTGGTGGTATAGACCTATAATCCCTGCACTAGGGGAGGCTGAGGCAGGAGGATCACAAATTTGAGCTGAGCCAGAGTAACTTATTTACATGTGAGACCCTATGTTAAAATAAAGAATATTTTAAGCTGGAGGAATGGCTCAGCGGTTAAAGTGCTTGCCTAGCAAGCACTAAGTACCCTAGTTCAATTCCCCAGCACCATAGAAGCTGGGCGTGGGGTGGCGCAGGCCTATAATCCCAGCACTCAGGAGGCTGAGACAGGAGGATTGCCTTAAGTCCATGGCCAGCCTGGGGTCTGAAGTGAGTTCAGGACCAGCCTGGACCACAGAGTGAGACCCTGTCTCAAAAGAAAAAAATAAAAATAAAAAAATTTAAATTTTATTTATTTTTTGAGATAAGTTCCTGTTCTATAGTCTAGACTGGTCCTGAACTCACTATGGAGTTGGCCTTGAAATCACAGCAATCTTCCTGCCTCAGCCTCCCAAGTGCTGGGATTACAGGCACGTCTGGCTTTATGTGCTACTGGGAAACAAACTCAGGGCTTTGAGCTTGCAAGGCAAGTGCTTTAACAATTGTGCCCTTCCATTAGTCCAACATTTTAAATTTTTAAAAAGTAAAAAATTTAAAAATGAGCTGGGGATATAGCTCAGCATGAAGGTCCTGGATTGAATCCCCAATATCAAACTAACCAGAACATACACACACCAAAAACAACAAAGCCAGTCTCCCCTTCGCATGGGCAGGTTTTTATAAGAGTAGCGTTAATGTTCTTGATCACTGCTGACACAGAACTTGGCCAGTTCATTTCCTCTCTCCTAAAGACATCCTGGAACTTCTTAGACTGTTCACTACCAGAAGGAAAGAATATGTGTCTGGTTGGTTTGGATGTAGTCTAATGGGAAAGAACTGTGCTCCCAGAGCTGGGAGGACCATCTAGGAGGGCCTTTGTCTTTGAGGAGGAGGCCCTTAAGACAAATTTATGAGTTTCCTTCCCTAGACCACAGTGTGGGTCACTGGAGAACAGGTTATGCTTTATTTAAGAACTTTGGGAAATTTTGCTTGTTGGTTGCGGAGACAGGGAAAATGTAACAAATTGGCTCCATTGAAGGATTCTGTACCAATTTGTGTAGAAAAAGCTGAGAGAGAAAACATGCCCGAGGACTGTGGAGGTGTGCCAGGGGAGGAGACCCTGTATGAAAACATCCATAAAGGTAAAGAAGGTAAGCCACATCCTTGGGTCTTTGGTAGATTTGTTTGGTTGCATGGGTTCTTGTATTATCTGTTAAGTTTATTTATTTGCAAAAATGAGATTAAACCCAGGGCTTTCACACTCAGCTACATCCTCAGACCTTTTTTATTTTTTATTTAGACACAGGGTGTCACTAGGTCACTAAGTGACCCAAGCTGGGCTTGAGCTTGCCATCCTCCTGCCTCAGCCTCCCTGCAGATTTAGAAGGTGGGACAGGCCTGCACCGCCAGGTGTGGTTATCTTGTTTTATTTTCTAAATTCATCCTCACACACAGGTAAAAAATGGAACCAAAAGAACAGAGTGCAGTGTCGCCCCACCCCCATGTCTTGTCTCACTTCCCAGGGGCTGCACTACCATCTAAATCCGCCCACAGACATTCCTTTCGTCCACTGTCAGCTGAACAAAGGGAAGCGATGGTAGCATGTCATAGGAAGGCCATTCGACATCCTGACCTTTTAAATTTGTTTTTAAAATGTATCTTGGATGGGCTGGAGGAATGGCTCAGCGGTTAAAGCGCTTGCCTAGCAAGCGCTAAGTCAAGTGGTAAGTACCCGAGTTCAATTCCCCAGCACCACATAAACTGGGCATGGTGGCGCATGCCTATAATCCCAGCACTTGGGAGGCTGAGGTAGGAGGATTGACTTGAGTCGAAGTCCAGCCTAGGCACCATAATGAGTTCAGGACCAGCCTGGACTACAAAGTGAGACCCTGTCTCAAAAAAAAAAAGAAAATTATCTTGGAAATTTTTTAATATCATCTCAGAATGAGCCACACTGTGTCCCAAAGTCTTTCACAAGTACATCTTTAAAAAAAAAAAAAACATTTTAGGGGCTACAGAATGGCACAGTGGTTAGAGTGCTTGCCTAGCAAGTGCAAGGCCCTGAGTTCAATTCCCCAGTACCACATAAGGTGGGCACTGTGGTGCACACCTGTAATCTGAGCACTTGGGAGGCTGAGGCAGGAGGATTGCTTTGAGTTCAAGGCCAGGCTGGACTACGCAGTGAGTTCAGGACCAGCCTGGGCTAACAGACTGAGACCCTGTCTCCAAAATAAAACATAAAATTAAATATAAGTTTTAAAAAGAAAAATTTAAAATCTATTGTAAAATTTATTATAATGAACAAGTAAAAATAGTAAGTCAGGTATGGTGGAGCACACCTGTAATTCCAGCTGTATGCGATGCTGAGGCAGGAGGATCTCCAGTTCAGGCTACCCTGAAGAACTTAGCAAGACCTTGCCTCACAATAAAGTAAGAAGGGCTATCAGTATAGCTCAGCAGTAGAATGGTTTTTTCTAGCATGCACCAGACTCTGGATTCAATCCCCAATAGCACAAATACATATGTGCCTACACACACACACACCAAATAAAGGCACATATACCATGTTCCGAAATACACGTTATTGTTTTATGGTTTCATTGCTGGAGATTGAAACCATGATCTGAGACGCACGAAGCAAACGCTAGAGCGCTTAAAGCCTCATTTCCCTAATGACTTCCAAGAACCTAGGATCTTGTGTTTTGTTTCTGGTTGTTTTTGCAGTATTGCAAATGGAACCCAAGGTCTTGGCACTGAGTTACATCCCCAGCTCTTTGTTTTTTAACTTAATATTGAGACAGAGTCTCGCTGAGTTGAACAGGCTGGACTCCAACTCACCATCTCTTCCTGAGACTCTCCAAGTGCTGAGATTGCAAATGGTCACCATGCCTCCCTCCCCTACTACCCCACTCCATAGCTCGTTATTAACTGTAGTCGCCATGTTGTACAACCCACGATCACCTCTCAGAGCAGCACTGTCGTCCGTTCCTGGGGGACAATGAGCTCAATCCCAGCCAACACCGACGATGTGGCTGCAGCCATGTTCTCAGTGCAGCGCTAAGAGGTCGCCTAAAGCAACCCACCGCCTCCTGATGTGCGTCCTTCCCACTTTGAAAGTGAGGAATGTGTCACAGACTTGGAACCAAGTCAGTCTGTTTCCTTGGCCAAGGATGGCAGGTGGACCCTGCAAAGCCATGCACTTCACACCACTGCCCCCGGGTGGCCGGAGGTGCGGGAATTGGCCCAGTGACGCCTCTGCTTTGTCTTTCGCTCAGAGACAGGAAGCTGCCAGGAGATACACTATGCTGCCCCAGTGCTCCAGGAGACGGAAGGAGGTGAGCCACAGCTCTGCAGAGATGCTGTTGAGCTCGGCCTATAAACTCAGCACTCTGGGAGGCCGAGGCAAAAGGACTGCAAAATCCATTAGCAACTTAGTGAGACCCTGTCTCAAAGTCAAAAATAAAAGCGGGTGAGGGATGTAACTCAGTGTGAAGGCCCTGGGCTCAATCCGCTGGACAGAGAGGGGGAGGGAAGCAAAAAGGGGGAGAGAGAGAGGGACAGAGAGACAGACTGCTGGAATAAGACATGGGGATCCCTGACATCACCACAGTTGGGGACTTGAGCCTAAGGAGGCGTGGGTGAGAGCTATAGGCACAGCCCAGAAAGCAACAGTGACCACTAGTTCAGCTCCCAGAAACCTCTTAATGAGATGAAGGGTGGAAAGAGGGAAGGATGGGGTGGGGAATGTTCCATCCCCAAAAGGAAGATGCAGGGTCACTACTGAAACATTTCCATGAATAAACTATTTACCTCAGTTCAGGAGGAAAAAAACTAGTTAACGTTGTGTTCTGGTAGGCCATCCAGCTCCTAGAAATACAATTTTTTAAGAGCCCCTCCAGACACATATCTTTTATTTTTTCCCCATTTTATTGATATGTATACGTGCAAAATTTAAGGTTTACAATGGAGTTGAGCCTTTTATGCACATATGTATCTTGTCAAGGCGACAAGGGCTTTCCCACTCTCCTTTTGTCCCACCCCCTCCCCTCCCCTCCCTCCCTCCTCCCCTACCCAATCCCCATTTCACTTTGTTTTTCATTTTAAGTTCCATAGGAGTTGCAGACACGTATCTTAAGATTACTAAATTTCTTTTCCCTTTTTTATTTCAGAAGGCTGTCGTGACTGTGAAACAGGTTATGTCTATTCTGAACTCAACTTGTATGTCAATTAAAGAAACCAACTACACCTCAGTGTGAGACACTTTCTTAAAAGTGATTTACGTGAAGAAAAAGGAAACTTAATTGGCCCTTGAAAAGGTCTAACCTAAGCTTGGTATGGTGGTTCACGCCTGGAATTTCAGCACTGAGGTGGCTGGGACAGGAAGATTGAGAGTTTGGGGCCACCCTGGGCTGCATAATGATTTTGAGGCTAGCCTGGACTGCAGAGTAAGACCCTATCTCAAACAAAAAAAGTAGAAATTAAAAAGGTCTAACCTGGTCACCTAAAATGAATACCTGTTTCTCATGGTTAAATGCTATTCCTCTGGCACAACCAGCATCATTTAGACACCAACTCCGTGGTAACATCCCACAAGCTAAGTATTATCCTTTTAACAAGTAAGGAAACTGAGGTGAGCTAAGCCACTTTATAAGGTTAGCACAACTGTTAAGTGTGAGAACTCGGAGCTAAATGCAGCAAACAAAACAAGGGCACATGGGGGGTGGGAGAGGGGGTTGGGGGTGGGTGGGCGTGGTACCCTTTCCAAGCCAGAAGACACAGGTCCAGATTGGCAGCATTCATGAGCAACATTCTTCCCTTTCTCTGCTGAGATTTTTTTTTTTTTTTTGAGACAGGGTCTTGCTCTTTGATCCAGGCTCGTCCCAAACTCACTATGTAGCCTAGTCTGGCCTTGAACACATGACAATCCTCCTGCCTCAATGCCCCAAGTAATTACAGGTGTGCACCATCACACCCAGTGTATGTGGTGCTGGGGAATCGAATCCAAGGCCTTGTGCTTGATAGGCAAGTGTTTTAATCGCTATGCTATTCCTCCGGAAACCCAAGGTATAAATAAATAAATGAACCAAACAAAACAGAAGGTGGGAAACAGGAAGAAGGGATGGATGAGGGGGTGAGAGGGCGGGAAGAGGGGAGGAAGTCAAGGGCTGAAGATGCGATGTGTCTATGCACCAATGCTCCGGGTCGAATGTGTATCGTGTCACAGATACATACTAATAAAAAGAATCATGTAGGGGAAAAATGAAAAATGCATGTTTTGCTTAGACTATGAGGTAGAGTCCACACCCAGCTATTTCCCATGGCTGTCCTGGCATTCAAGGTAAGAACCAGAGGTCCCGAGGTGGTCCATATCCCGCCACCCCATCCCAGTGCTCAGCTGTCCCCACGCCCTCCATCAGGCATAGAAAATGAAAAGATGTCCCCTCCCAGTGAGTCCCTGGACATAGTCCTTCCCAACATGGTAGCCATTCCATGGGTCCACATGGTCCCAGGGTGGCCACCTAGCTGACAGTGACCAACAAGTGGCTTTATCCACTGGCTGTTAACTGCCACTTTCCCCATGGGCAGTCTTTAGTGGGCACTGACAAGGACACAAAGACTTCATGTTTCATACTCACTTCGCTGGGTCCACCCGGTCTTCGCCTTGTCTCCTGGTCTCTCCACTCTGATCCTGCTCCTTCTGGCCGCCCTCAATCAGTCATCTGGGCCAGTTGGTACTGTCCAGGAATCGGAGTCTGCTTTCCCGCCATTCAAAACAGACGAAACAGGCCCATGTATCACTTGAAGCTCTGCCTGTGGGGGAAAGTCTTTCCTTCCCTTCTACTTCTAAGGCCACCTGCTACCCTCAAGGGGACGAGCAGTGGTCTGTTTCTGACTCTTAACAAGTATCAAGCCAAAAGGAAAAAAAAAAAAAATCAGTCTGAGTGTCCTTCATCTATACACGTGAGCAGCAGAAGCAGGTGACAGAGGGACTGTCCCATCTGCTCCTGTGCCTCCTCCTCTGCCCTGTAGACCTCTCTGGCCCACTGCTGAAGCTGCACTTCTCTCATGAGTTGATTAGTAGTTTCTCTCCCAAATTTTTTTTCTTAGTAGAGCTAACAGTCCCCGGTTCCATGTGAGCTTCTCTGATTACACAGTCACTTGGTGTCCTGCGCTCCAGCACTCAGTCTCTTGGAGAGCCCAGGGACATTCCAGGAACTGTGTTTCAGATTGTGAGTTGTTCCCTGGGCCAGAAGGCATGACCTTGCTGCAGAGCCTGGGAGTTGGTGCTGGCTGTCCAAGATACCTCTAACAAAACTAGATCTGCCATGTCTGGTGGCCCGAGTCGCAAGGTCCCACTCAAAACTCGCAGGCTGCCACGCTCTCTCCTAAAAAGGCTGGGAACAGCCAGCCCAGGCACAGTCAATGCCACCCACAAAATCGCAAGCCCCCAAGGACTGCGCCCCTTAGGGGCACGTGCTGGAATGCTTCACGGAGGGGGCAGGCACCTGCATGTGTGTAGGGGTTGTCTGCTACCTTCCCAGGGCATCAAGAGTACCTGCCACAAGTGTGATATCTGTCACCAGTCCCTTTAAAATGCTGCCATCAGACGAGTACATCAACTTCATGTTCTACAGAATTTTAAAACAACTGAAGTTGCTTTTTGGAGACGCAAGAGGACTGCTGCATGTTGAAGCCACCCTAGCTTACATATTATGTTTTGGATCAGCCTGGATTACAAGGCGAGGCCCTGTCTCGAAAACAAACAAACAAACACATCTTAAAGATGCAATAAAGAAAATCTGGATAGCTGAAAATCCTAAAATAAATATATTGTGAAGCATCTGAGTCTGGGGCCTTCTAACAAAGAGTGCTATCCCCTGGCAAGGGCGGAGACTGACTCTGTCTGTCCAGAGGTCACAAGAGAATTAGGAGTTGCAAGGTCCCCAACGACCCCATCCCATGGCTCACTCTTCCCCTGCCTGTGCCCAGAGCAGCAGAGAGCTGCTAGACGGGTGCACCATACTTTGGCGGACTCCTGGGCCTGACTCTAGCATAGCTCAGCCTTTGGCTGTGGGACATGAGGGTGGCCTCCAATGCTGTGCCGGCCCTCCAGGTTGCCCCACTGCTCTCCATCCACAGCGTCTCATTTTCTCCTGCAAAGCTCCTCATAGAGGTAACAGAAGCCAGTCAGCGCCACAGTCCACATAATTACCTTTGCTTCCCACCTTTAAAGTGCTGGAACTCCAGAGGAACTCATTTGCTTCCCTTTCCCTGTACCTCCTTCTCCACCGCAGGGGAGTCTTAGTGACTGGGAAGCCTCTGAGGCTGAGGGTTTGCATCCCCCCTCCCATGTCCCACTGGCCTGTTGCCATGGATTCATTCCCAGGGTGCTCACCAGGGCTCCGCCCCCCTCATCCTGGATTAGATCTGAAGGCAGAGCATGAAATCAGGACTTCTACATAGATAATTCATCTGGGAGGTGGCGCCAGGGAATAGGTTGAGGGGTCACAGGGGAAGACAATGCCAGGGGTACTGTTGAGTGGTGACAGGTAGATCTGGATCCCCACAAACCCTCCTGAAGCAAGAAAGAGCCTCCCTACAAGTCACCTACCAGAGCACTAGAAGTGAGTGGCATTTATCCACTGGCCTCCAGCCCCCACTGGCTGAATGCAAGCCCATGGGGGACCCGCCTCCTCCTTAGGCTGTGTCTGTAGGCATCCCAGGCCAGCTTCTACAGGGGCTGCTTTCCAAAGCCCTACTTGGGAAAGGCCCAGGGCAGCAAAGAAAATGTGTGTTGTGCTGTCTGTGTCCAGTGGGTGGAGCCTCAGATACAGCTGGAATCTGAGGTGAAATCAGGGGGAGTGACACAGGACAAGAAGTGGCAGATAGACCTCTTATTTCCTTTATGACGATAACTTAACAGTGACAATATACCTGATATGTACTGACCTGGCAGCTCAGCATTTACAGCGCTTGCCTAGCAAGTGCAAGGTTCTGGGTTCAATTACCTAGCACAATAGAATAGCTGGGTGTGGTGGCACATGCCTGTAACCCCTGTACTTGGGAAGTTGAGGCGGAAGGACTGCTGTGAGTTCAAGACCAGCCTGGACTACAGAGTGAGATCCTGTTTCAAAAAACAAACCAACCAACTCACCAAACAACCAACCAAACACAAAACCAAAAACCAAACAATGAGACATCATGGCCCCTAGTGAAATAATATAATGACCTATGAAACATTCCTGCCCAAAAATACTGATATTGAAGCCAGACATGTTTCCAGACTCAACTACCAACCTACAGGAAATAGAGAGGTGAGAAACAGGCTGAACTACACACAGCTGGCCTTGGTGGCACTTAGCTGGCATTCCAGCATGCAGGAGGCAGGAGGATTGCTGTGTTTGAGACCAGCACGGCTATATTATATAGTAAGTTTTAGACCAGCCTGGACTACAGAGCAAGATCCTGTCACACCCAGACCCACACCCACACACCTTAAAAGATACAGCAAACAGAAAATTCAGATAGTCGAAAATCCCAAAATAAACAGCAAGAGAGACAGATTATAGGCTAACATTTATCACAATCAAAAATGAGATAAACCACAATAGATTATACCTAACATTTATTTTAGATTTATTTTAAAAATAATAAATGTTCTAGTTTTTAAGTTTAGTCTTAGGTTCATCTTTGCTATTTGGCAGTCAAGATGTGGCAAATTCTTTAAGGACCTCCTCTCTCCTGGTAAGAAAATCCATTTCCACCAAAGTAAAAACACGACTATAGCCTTGAGGAACAAAATCTATCTACATCAAAATATTCTCATTCCCGCAGCCAGCGACTGACTGGCCTACACATAACCACTCAATCCAGATGTAAAGAAAATTTCTGATGGAATGTCTAGGGAAAAGTTTTACTTTTCTAACTAAAATGGGAAGAATGCTTAACTTTTTTCCTAACTAGAAAGTAGACAAGCTGGGAATATAGCAGCCATCTGTGTTTGTGCGTCATACAGAGAAAGTGAACATCCTACAGATAGAGAGCACAAGGAAAGTGACAGGCAGCCTGGTTACAAAGGCCTGTCATCCCAGCACTCTGGGAAGGTGAGGCAGGACAATCACAAGTTCGAGCTCAGTCTGGGCAACTTGTCGAGATCCTACCCCAAAATCAAAACCAAAAAATGGACTTGGAGTGTAGTACAGGGCATTGGCCCTGGGTTCCCTAACTGAAAAAAAAAAAAAAGTCTGGGTCTCCATAGTGTGTGAATAATTATACTGCGTGGGATAGACAAATCCCTGAAATTTCTTCTTATATGAGAAAAGTAAACTTCAATTTGTTTAGTCCAGTAGAGTAGGATTTTTGTTTATTGTAATTCAACATATTCCTTTGTCCGCTTTTATTTTGAGATAGGGTCTCACTCCGAAGTCCAGGCTGGACCTGAACTCACTATGTAGGACCGGCTGGCCTCAAACTCACAGCAACCTTACCGCCTCAGTCTCCTTATTTCTAAGATTTCAGGCATGTGCCACCACACCTGGCTAATCTTTATGTGGTCCTGGGGAATAGAACCCAGGGCCTTGTGCATGCTAGGCAAGTGCTGGAACCACCAAGCTGCACCTCCAACCCTCAACATGTTCTTGATGCAACAGAATAAGGCAAACGAATTAGCAAAGAAGAATGTTTACTATATAAATACAAAAACCTACACGTTCTTAGCCGCTGAGATATACTTGATCAGAAAGTCTTTTAGTTTGGATATATGCATCATCTCCTTCATCATGGTGTCTCGACTTCTCAGGTGCACTAATCCATTCTCCAAGGTGCCTTCGGTGACCAGAACTGTGAACAGGATGCTCATCTCATCATACCTGCGGGGACACCATTAACAAAGCACGTGAGCATACCTGGCAGTGGGCTCCCCGTCACCAGCATCAGCGACTGCAGTCTGCGCTGCAAGCCACTCACAAGCTCAAAATCAGGGCCTAAGGGCCAGGTGAAAAACACTCAACATTTTTTGGTTTTTCAATCATACTCCAAGTAATATTTCCAGGGAGGTTCTAGCATACCACAAGAAAAAAAATTATAAAAGAAACTAAAACCTGAGAAAGCAATGCTTCAACACATTATTTGGGATAGCATTATGTTTGAACCTCATGGGAACCTCTGTTCTCTGGAACTTGGCAACAAACTAAGGAAAATGTCTTATAACAAGCAATACTGTAATTAAAGATCAGGTATATGGCAAATTCTAACAAACTGATGCTTCACTTGTAACTCAGAATGCTAATCTAATAGCTTCTAGCTCAGCAATCACTGAATACACAGCATGCTGGCTTTTCGTGTGAAGTACTACTCCTTTATAATGAGCAATATTCTCTGCCCATTTTTTATTTCTGATTTTGCGACAGGGGCTCACTAAGTTGCCCAGACTGGGCTTGAACTTGCAATGCTCCCCTCTCAGCCAGTCAGAATGTTCGGATTATAGGTCTGGGCCACTAGGCCTGGCTGTCCACTGGCCTTCTTTCTGCTTACCATGTCACTATCTTATTAAATATTAAATCATTTATTTAAAATTAATTATTCAATTCATAAATCATTTTGTCATTCTGATTAAATCATTTTCTTTGTACAGTTACAACAGAAACTATTTTATTTAGTTTTGTATTGTGTTTTGTTCCAATCAGAATATAAACTTCACAAGCTCTGAAGCTTTTCTGTCTTGTTCACTACTATACAAAAGTACGTAAGACATAATAGGTGCTAAATAAATATTTGGATAAAAATATTTTGGGATAATAAAACTGGACTCATAAACTATGACTTGATTATATTCACATGACTCATAGAGGGAGGCTGAGGCAGGAAGAGTCCAAGTCTCACCCGGGAAATTTAGTAATAATAATAGTTTCAGCTTAATAATAAAAAATAAAAAAGTCTGGAGATACAGGTCAGTGGTAGATAGCCCCATGGCTTTAAAATAAAACAAAACAGAACCTATTTCTCTGCAGGTGTCATCTGGAAAGGGTTTCTTATTTAACAAATTTTTACAGAACTAAAGGACAAAAACCTTTAGTACCCAGAACATATGTATCTAATATAAAAAGCTAAAAAAAATTTAAAAAAAGAATGAGTTTCTTTACTAAAACATGAAAGTTAATGGGGGCTAGAAGAATGATACAGCTGTTGAAGTGCATGCCTAGCAAGCACAAGGCCATGCATGACTTGACTCCCCAGCACCACATAAAGCTGGGCATGGTAGCACACGCCTGTAATCCCAGCATTCAGGAGGCTGAGGTAGGAGGATTGCTGTGAGTCCAAGGCCAGCCTGGGCTTACAGAACAAGACTTTGTCTCAAAAAAAAAAAAAAAAAAAAAAAGTTAATGAATTTGCTAGATTAGACAGAGAGATCAATTAGATTATTTCAATTATCCAGACAAAATATTTGGTTACTTTAACTTGGGTAATGGCTGTGAAGAGAGAGTGCTATGGATCTGAACTCTGTAGGAGGCAGGCTGACCCCATCTAGAGACGGACTGGATGGAGAGGGTACTCAGAAAGGAACAGTCTGACTATTCCTTGCTGAAATGCTTGGGACTATGCCACACAGAAATATTTGAAATAATGGGATATCCTGGGGATGAGAACCAAGAGTAAAAACAAACATTTTTCTCTTCCTGAGACAGGGTCTTGCTCTATAGTCTGGCTAGTCCTGAGCTCATTATGGAGCTTAGGCTGGACTTTTACTCATAGCAATACTCCTGTCTCAGCCTCCCAAGTGTTTGGATTACAGGTGTGTACACCATACCCAGTCTATGTGGTGTAGGAAAATCAAACCCAGGGCCTTGTGCTTGCTAGGCAAGCGCTCTAACCTCGTGTCTATGCCCCAGTCCCTTGGTTCTTTTTTCCTCTACACTTATACACAGTGTCAGAAGGTAATTTTACACAGTACTTTTTGTGCAGCTGTGTTTTGACTGCAACCTGCCACATCAAGATAGATGTGGAATTTTCCAATGCACAAAACATTATGGCTCCAGAAGTTTCCAATTTTAGAACATTTTGGATTTTGAGTTTTTGATCAACGAATGAGTGGTTTGCCACGTGCAATGACGTGACTGGAGGTGACCATCATTGAGGAGACAAGTTCTCCATCCACCCTCCAGGACATAGAATTTTCTTCCACTCCATCTCAGAATGAACCAAAATGCCAGCAAGGAGAAGCATTCGGTTCTGCCCCTCCAGTCCTGAGCCCAGGCGTGCACCCTGCACGGCTTCTTCCCTGATACATGGCACACGAAGGATCCTGCATCACATTCCCGATTGCAGCTGCACAGAGCGCGTGCGCAAACGGTTCTGCCCAACGCTGTTCCCCGCTCGAGCCATTCTCTATGGGCACGCGGATGAGCGAAAGGACAAGTGAAGAATCATTTTGAAGTACATTTTACAGATATTTAGAAAAGGTTTGTTTCTAGTATCATAAACTAAAGAAATACTTTGATCAAATACATTTTTTATGACTAGAAAAGTAATTCTTACTTTGAGTGAAGCTGTTCCATAGAAGACTGCACAGTCTCCAAATACCCAGGCCACACAGAGATACCACTTTCTAGTAGCTCATTAAACAGCCCGTGACAAACCTGGAGAAAAGCACAAACACCTCAAATATGAAAGAAAGAAAAGTAGTTGTGTCGTATTTTTGTGAAACCATAAACCACATTTCTTTTTCCTTTGGAACCCAGCACCTCTGCACTGAACTTTATCCCCAGCATTTTTCATTCTTTTATTTTCAAACCAGTTCTCACTAAGTTGCCTGATTCACCCACCTCAGCCTCCCAGAACATACCAGGATGACAGGTGTATGACATCTCACCTAACCTACTTGGGATATTAAACCCAGGACCTCACACATGCCGGGCAAGCATACTATCACTGAGCTACAGACTTACTCTTTTTTTTTTTTTTTTTTTTTTTGAGACAATTTCATGAAATCTCCTGGGCTGGCCTCAAACCTTAGGTCCTCTTGTCTCAGCTTCCTGAGTTGCTAGAATTATATGCATGCATCACCATGTTTGGTTTACAAATCACCTTTTATAATCTCTAAAATGAGTATAAGAACTGAAGGAGTGGCTAGAGCGCTTCCTAGAAAGTGCAAGGCTCTGAGTTTGATGCTCCAGCATCACATAAAACGGGTGTGGTGGCACATGTACTAGGGAGGCTGAGGCAGGACGAGTGCTGTGAATTCACGGCCAGTCTGGGCTACACAGTGAGTTCAGAACCAGCCTGTACTACAGAACGAGACCTTGTCTCAACAAATAACTATGGGCTGGAGGAATGGCTCAGTGGTAAAAGAGCTTGGCTAGCAAGCGCTAAGTACTCAAGTTCAATTCCCCAGAACCACATAAGATGGGTGTGGTGGCACACACCTGTAATCAATCCCAGCACTCCACTCGGGAGGCTGGGAGATGAGAACTGCTGTGAGTCCAAGGCCAGCCTGGGTTCCAAACTGAGTTCAGGACTGCCTGGGCTACAGAGTAAGACCCTGTCTCAAAAAAAAAAAAAAAAAAAAAAAAAAAAAAAAAAAAAAAAAAAAAAAAAAAAAAAAAAAGGAAAGAAAAAGAAAAAAATACATACATACATAAATATAATGAGCATAAATTCCCTCTATTATGATACTGTTTATAATTTATATATACTATATTCTTTACAAGTTGTGTTCTTCATTCAAAACTCAAACCAAGGGATGCAACATGTAAATTTAAAACAATAAAAAAAGCAAAAAAAAACAGAAAATACAAGACTCAAACCAACCAAGCCAAATGGATTCTATCAGCAAAAACAGTTCCACAGAGCTATGTTAATGCCAAACTCACATGAGAGGTGAAACCTGAGCCCTCAGGTTATACTATGTCAGGAAAGAAAGGGAAGGAAAGGCTTGAGGAAAACCAACAGCATGCCAGTGACTGATAATGTTTCATCAGAATGACCTCGGACAAACTGGAGACACAGACCTGGCTACAAAAGTAGTAGTAAGTGACATAGTAGCTTTACTGTCTCTCTCTCTCTCTCTCTCTCTTTCTCTCTCTCTCTCTCTCCCTCTGTCCAGACTGATCCTGAACTTCCTGAACTTGCTGTGTAGCCCTGGCTGAACTGACCTCATGACAATTCTCCTGCATCAGCCTCCCAAGTGCTGGGACTGCAGGTGTGTACCACCATGGCTGGCTAATTTAGATGTGGTGCTAGGGAATCAAACCCAGGGCTTTGTCCATGCTAAGCAAGTGCTTTAACCAATGAACTGTACCTCCAGCTAACTTTATTGTTTTAAGACGCCACATCAAAGCAAAACACAGCAAAACTGCCCCTCCACCATAGGGTTGGGACTGAAGCTCCATGATACAGCATGTGGCCAGTGTAAGCAAGAACCTAAATTCACGGTTGGAGGAACAGCTCAGTGATTAGAGCACTTGCCTAGCAAGCTCAAGGTCCTGAGTTCAATTCCTCAGCACCACATAAAGCTGGGGATGGAAGTGGATGCCTGTAATCCCATCACTTGGGAGGCTGAGGCAGGAGGACTGCCATGAGCTAGAGGTCACTCTGGGCTACACAGTGAGTTCAGGACCAGCCTGGACTGCAGGGTGAGACTCTGTCTCAAAAGAAGAAGAAGAAAAGATGTTAGCTGCTAAGAATCCACTGCCCTGGCCTTTCACTAGAGTACCTCATTATCACACTGGACAAATTAGAAAAGTCAAAATTACCAGCTGGGTGCTATGGTGCAAGATGGTAATTTAAGCAAGGAGGGAGGCTGTGGCAAGAAGATTCCAAGTTTAGGTCCCACCAGGGCAACTTAACGGTATTTTGCCTCAAAATAAAAAATAAAAAGTGTTGGAAATGAACCAGGCCTGATGGTACAGGCCTCTAATTCTACTACTAGTATAAAGGAAACGCAAGAGGATTATAAATCTGAGCCCAGTCTGAGCAATATAGTGACTTAGCAAAGCCCTGGATACCAGCCACAATACCAAAACAAAAACAAAACCCAAACGAAACAAAAAAACCAAACCCTCAGTGGTAGAGCACCCAGAGGTCTGTTCCCCAGCACTGCAAAAACATCAACCAAGCAACCAGTCAATCAAAATTATCAATCTAGAACCTTTGTTTATATCAACAAACATCGAAGTGTTAAGTTGAAAGGGAAGGAAATAATTCATTAGACATTTGTACAAATACTTTATTACAATTATGTAAACACACTTAAAAATGAAATTGAGTGGCTGGAAAAACAGCACAGTGGTTAAAGAGCTTGTCTAGCAGTGTAACTCACTGATTCCCCAGCACCACATAAGCCGGGTGTGGTAGCACAGGCTTGTAATCCCAGCACTCCAGAGGTTGAGGCAGGAGGACTGCCTTGAGTTCAGGGCCAGCCTGGCTACAGTGCGAGACCCTGTCTCAAAATATAGAAAGAAAGAAAGAAAGAAATTGAATGGACATGACTTTAACAGCAAAATCCACAGAGTTGTATTCAGCTCAATAATGTACTCTTCTCAGATTATCTGTAATTAACCACAGGCCTAATCCACAGTTCACTACTTCGGTGGGGCTGGGGATTGCTAGGGCCTTCAACTGAGCTGCATCCCCATTCCTTTGTACTTTGAGACAGGACCTTACTAATTCTCTAAATTGCCCAGGCTAGACTTGAGCTTTTCCACCTGCCTGCCCCGCTTCTTAAGAGTGCTGGGATAACAGGTGTATCACCATACCTGCCTAACTAAAACATCTTAAAAAGCAAATTAATCAAAACAAACATTCAGATGGCAAGCTATCAAATTTACCTGGAGCGCTGGTCATCAACCAAGTCATGACATTTAAGCTCATTGAACCCACCTGCCTTAGTTCCACGGTTGGGCCTCTTCCCACATCCAACGCAACCTTGACGGGCGCTAAACAAGGGTGAAGTTTAAGTACCTAAGGCAATTAAAGGAGGGAAAAGATAGCACACTTATAAAAACAACAACAACAACAACAAAAAAACCAAAACAAAACTAAACCCCACTGGTGGCTTTAGTTTCCTAGTCTGTCTCTGAAATAGCAAAGCACCTTTCTGTGTAGATCTCTCTTCCTCGCGAAGGAGCCGTGGGAGAGTTGAAAAGCGTCATAGAGGTAGGCCAGCAGGCCCCGGTCCAGGTCCCCGCTCACCCACAGAACACAAGGAATCACATTCTTCCGCCCATCCCGGCCCTTCACAGAAAGGAAAAGAAGAAAGCATCAGTTAGCAGAACTTTCTCACAATTAGACAGTTCAGACTCAGGCAGGACACAAAGGCCACTGGTGCCACCGGAGTCAGGCAAAGACTAGATCACATTAAGATGCTTAAGAGAGCCTCACTGATTTCAAATTCTTTGAAAGCTGAATTTCCACAGATGCCAAGTTACCCAAAGGCAAGTCTTCTTAGTCACACATTTGATTTCTCACATTTTCCACAAGATTCTAACTTAACTGCTCTTCAGATTCTCCTAACTGGTTTTTCTGGTCTCTAAAAATAACCCCTCCAGAAATATGTTTAAATGTTAGCAATAAAATCAACTAAAAATAAAGAGCAAAACAGTCCAAGAAACCTTTCAAAAAGGCACACCAATTGGCAGAATTCTGTTTAATATTTTGCAACATGTTTAATGAATAATTTTGTGAACTACATTAACACACAACAATTTCCTGCAAGATGAAAAATCCTGCGGTAGCAAACTTTTCATCTGTAAAAATTACTCTAATGAAGAGTAAGACTGCCGGGCATAGTGGCATATGCCTATAATCCTAGCACTCGTAAGGCTGAGGCAAGAGGCAGGAGAAGCACTGAGATCTGAGTTCAAGGCCAGTCTGAGATACTCAGCAAGTTCAAGCTTAGCCTGGACTATACAGCAAGACCTTGTCTTAAAAACTGAGTGAATAAATGAATATAAAAATCATTTAAATCCCTGGTCACAAGATTGAATTAGTCTTCTTTTTTTAGTTGACCTTTAACTATGATTTTTTTTTTTTTTTGAGACAGGGTCTCACTCTATAGACTGGTTCTGAACTCACTATGTGGCCGAGGCTGACCTTGGACTCATGGCAATCCTCCTGCCTTAGGCTCCCCAGGGCTAGCCAGTAACTATGATAATTAACCAAATTAAATTTCACCCTGACCTCATTTGATGGGTCAAAGTCAAAACACAGGCACAGTAAAGGTATAAAACTATCTTCATGTCATGGGAATAAAATGTATACAAAATACAAATCAATTTTTGTGTTTATACTAGGTCCGTCTTCAAGATCCTCTTTATGTGTATGTAAATATTACAAAAATGGGGAAAAAAAATCAAAAAATTCAAAACATATCTAATCTCAAGCATTTCAAGTAAGAGATATTCCACTTGTACTATGCTTCTATTATTACAGCATTACCAAGTTTCTGGTGCCTTTTTCCACTGTAAGACTGTATTAGTCATGAAACAGCACATAAAAACTCCACCGCGAAGCCAGACAACCTGGAAGCACTTGGGCGGAAGAGCACAATTCTACCCTTCTGCATGGCGGGCGGGTAACATTTCCCAGGGATTATAACATCTGCTCTGTAAAACTCCGTTTTACTTTACACGAAGCAACATTTCCCGCCTCGCCACCCCCAGGGCTGAGCTTCGGGTCAGCTGGCTGGTTTGTTCAGCCTGGGAGGCCCAGGGCCAAACCTGTGGGTAGTGCGACTGGGAGAGAAGGAAGGAGGCTGAGTGCTCGGGCCACAAACTTTCCCACGGCCTTTCCTGCTTCCCTGTGTTCTGGGGAGAACATCTGGGGACAGGGACCCAAGTTTTCAAACCAGTCCCTCTCCCTTCTTCTTTCTCCTGGACCAAACACCTACCAGGGAAGGGGAGGAAGAGCTGGTGTGTCTGGGCCTGACCTTTGTCAAAGTATGGCAAGAAATGGGAAGTAAATATGCCTCAGAGCCTCAGAGTCCAAGCTCCCACAAAGAAGAGAGTCGTAAAGCTGAAGAGGAAAAGCTAGAACAGACCAGGAGGCATTAGACTGGAATTTGAAGAACTGGTATGCACCTCCTAGATTTTAACAGAGGACACAAGATGCTAGGTGTGGTGAAGCACTCTGGGAGGCTGAGGCAGGGCAGCTACAAGCCTGAACCCAGCCTGGGCAATTTAGTGACTTAGCAAGACCCTGCCTTAAAATTAAAAATGAAAAGGTATGAGGATATAATCTCAGAGTAAAAGCTCTGGACTGGATCCCAGTACTGCGTATGGTTGTGTACAGATACACGTAAGGATGCAGACACACAGTAGGTACATGTGTAAAGGAAATGCATATGCAGATATATATAATCATGTATAATATTTCTTGTGTTCATGAGAAAACCTAGAAACAGTGATATCTGGTCATAAGGTGCATATTTCATGGCAAAATCTCAGTTTATATTTTCCTGCTGGGCGTGGTAGCACACATCTATAATCCCAGCACTCAGAAGGCTGAGGCAGGAGGACTGCAATGAGTTTGAGGTCATCCTGGGTTCACTCTGAGTTCAGGACCCACCTGGACTACAGAGCCAGACTGTCTCATTTGCAGAGCAAAACTGTCTCAAAAATATGTGTATATGTACATATATACACACACACACACACGCACACACGCACACATATATACACATACATATGTATACACGTGTTTTTTTATGGTATTGAGTATTGAACCTGGCCTTCAATTGAGCTTTTCTCTCTCTCTCTCTCTCTCTCTCTCTCTCTCTCTCTCTCTCTCTCTCTCTCTCGGGGTGTGTGTGTGTGTGTGTGTGTGTGTGTGTGTGTGTGTTTTAAGTTGCCAAGCTGCTCAGGCTGTGCTTAAACGTGATCTTGCTGCCTCAGCCTCCCAGAAATTACTGGTATATGCTGTTACACCTGGCCATTTTTCTGAACAGGAACAAAGGTTCCTCACAGAAACCACTAGTTCCACAGCACATCTGTAATTCCAGCACTAGGGGAGGTAGGAGCAGCAAAATTGCAAATTCAAGCCCCACCTGAGAAACTTAATGGGACCCTGCCTCAAAAATGGCTGTGATGTAGGGGAGGGGAGGCCTGAGATTCCATCCCCAGGGCTGCAAAGACAAGACAAAACACCAGCATGCTGTAAGGTGATAGTGTAACAGTTTGTTCTTATAAAAATCATTGCTAGTGCAGAGTGATAAGTCAAAAGGACACCGGACAAGTCTAGGTTAATCTGAGTCTCAAATTATATATGCCAGGAGCAGTGCATCCCTAGGAGAAAACAGGAATCTGCGAGCTCACACCACTGCAACTAAGTGAGGAAGAAGGGAAAGCTCTGCCTACAGCACAGTGCTGACCAGTAAGTCTACAAGGAAGGACAGGAGTAGTAAAAAATGAAAAGAAACTAATTACCATTTGGTAATTTTTTTTTTTTTTGAGGCAGGGTATCTCACTCTGCAGTCCAGGCTGGCCTAGAACACATGAGAATCCTTCTGCTTCAGCCTCCTAACTGCTAGGATTACAGGTGTGTGCCACCACACCCAGCTTATGTGGTTCTGGGGAACGAACCTAGGGCTTTATGCTGCTAAACAAGTGCTTTAACCACTGAGCTATTCCTCCAGCCTCTGGCTAATTTTATAGTAATAACTTATTTGGGGGCTGGAGGAATAGCACAGCAGTTAAAGCACTTGCCTTGCAAGTGCAAGGCCCTGAGTTCATTTCCCCAGCACCACATAAAACCAGGTGATTACACACACCTGTAATCTTAGCACTTGGGAGGCTGAGGCAGGAGGATTGCCAGGAGTCCAAGGTCAGCCTGGGAGACATATTGAGTTCAGGACCAGCCTGGGCCACAGAGACCCTGTCTAAAAACAATGGCAACAAAAAACTTATCTGGGAAAAAATGCCAGTGAAAGCTGCAACTAGTAAATTAAAATGTCGTGACAAAGAGGTAGCACTGGTGTTTGTTGGTTTTGTTATTTTATGCTGGGGATCCAACCCAAGGCCTTCACACCAAACTGCATCTCCAACTCCTTTTTTAGTTTTAATTTCCAAGCCAGGGTCTCATTAAGTTCTTCAGGCTGAGCTTAAACTAGTGATCCTCCTGCTTCAGCCTCCCAAGAGTGTTAGATTTACAGGCCAGTGCCAATAGCCTCAGTTTGTATAGACTTCGAAAGTTATTTAAGACTTATTAATACTCACTAATAGATACACAAAACTTACTGGCTTTACACTGGAGAAACCTGGTAGACACTGTCTTGACCAGTGGTCAAGCTCCCACCCTCAGGGACGCAGGGACGCCGCACGCCTGCTACCGTGATGCACTGGGAAGACAGCAGCACTGTTTCTGTACCATTCCAGACAAAAATAAATAACACGAAAACAGGGAGATTCACGCCACAGGACTCTACAAAGTAACTTGCCTGTATCCTTCCAAAGGAGCAAGGTTATGAAAGACTGGGAAATATAAATTATTTATTTGAAGGAGACTAAAAAGATGGCACCTAAGGAAATACATGATCCTGGATCGGATTCTGGAGTCGTAAGAGCATTACTGGGCTAACTGGCTAAACCTGGAGGGCTCCAGGGAATGGAGAGTAAAAGTAGATGAGTGCGACTTTCCTGACTCCAGTGGCTGCACTGTGGTTCTGTCGGTGCATGCCACCTGAAAAGACACGCCAAGGTATTAAGGGGGCCACAGACCTCACACCTACAATTACGGTGAAATGGATCAGACAAGAGCACAGACATTCTGGACAACACAGACGCTAAAGGCACAACATACGTGTAATTTAGATGCATTTCCAGGGTATGTGTGTAGAAGTTCTTTGTCTCCTAGGTTCCACAGGGTTTCTACCGGCTCCTTTCCCCAGGGAAAATGGTAATACAGTCTGCTCCCTTTACGTCCTTCCTCATCCTGACAGTCACTGCTGCTGAAGTGAGATGGACTCGTGGCAAACTGGAAAAGGAAATCCATAGGTTTATGAAAATAATGTAACTCACTTCTAATCTCATCACCACCCAAGAATTCAGGTTACCTAAGTCCTTTTATCCAGAACGGAAACAAATCAAGTCTCAAATAAATATTGTGAATTTAATAAGGTACGAGTGGGCACGCTGGCCACCATTCTGGGTTTAGGCTGAAGAAACTGCCAAGAAGCTACGGATGCCGGCCAGCCCTGTCGTGGCTGCCACCAGAGGGGAAGGCTAACGAGGAACAAGAGAGTTGCATGGGTCCCATCTCAGCCTTCTGTGAAGTGCTCGGTGATCTGGGATTTTTCCACCAGTTTAAGTGAGAGTTTGGGGATTTTTAAGAGCTGGGAATAGAAGAGACAGCAACAAAACAAAACTGCTTACCTCAGCTTTTCAGCATATACTAAAGCCAGATTTTAAATTATAGAACCATTCTGACTAAACAGAAGAGTTCATGGAGGTAGGAAGCTAGAGCTGAAGCTGCAGGAGTGGGCCAGGATCAAACTACACTCACTGGAGAGCTTGGTGAGGGACTGGAACCCAACCTTGAGCATAAAAGCTTATCAGCAAAAAGAGCTGATCTCAAGACATTCTCTACCAAAGTGACCTTGTGATTTAGGATAAAAAGCACTACCAAGTTTTAAATTTTTATTTGTTGATTTACTATAGCTATCTCCTGTATGACACAGTTACATCAAATCAATTTTTATTTTTAATATAACCAGGGCTGGGGACTAGCATAGCAGTTAGAGCATTTGCTTAGCAAGTGTAAGGCCCTGGGTTCAATACATTGGCGCCACATACCCCAGGCATGGTGGCGCATGCCTGCAATCCCAGCACTCAGGAAGCTGAGGCAGGAAGACTGCTGTATGTTTGAGACCAGCCTGGGCTCCACAGTGAGCCCCAGACCAGCCTGCATTGCCCAGTCAGATCTTGTCTCAAAAAACAAAAAAACAAAGAGCACTGTCCCTTACACATCAAGATGATTTTCCTGTTAACTAGTACATGAATTATTGTAGTACCTTTCTCCACCACAGCAGGCGATGACGCAACCAGAAGTCAAGCCACTGGCCTGAAGTCCTCGCAGAAGTAAACCAAACTAGTGAGGCCTCAGTCTTCTCACCAATTCTTTCAGAAAGCAAAGATATCAAAACGTCAGCTCGCCTGAAGATTACACCCCCCATGACTCATTTTTAACTATTTTATTTTAGCTGCCACATTTGTACCTTTTAGCACCATTCGTGTCAGAGACAGGATGAAAACATGCTCCAATCTGAGCAAGGCCGTAAGGCAGCCTCTTGTTCACCAGATCCAAGCAGTTAGCATAGTGCTCCAAGGCTCCTGCCAAACACAAAGCAATCACCGTACAGATCTAGTCCACAAGCCCAAATCCCTCCTCTCTACAAACCAGCTGACAGCACAGTCATGTTAACACAGTGCGGTTACAGGAACCATGGAGCTAATACAGTCAGATCTTACTACCACTTAATTTTAGGTAGTTTCTCTTCAAGTTTTTAGTTTGAAAATTTTCAATTTTTGTTTTTGTTTTTTTGAGAAAATCTCTCTCTGTAGCCCAGGCTGGCCTTGAATTTACAGAAATCCTCCTGCCTCAGCCTCCTGGAGCGAGGGATGGGATTACAGCACACACCAACACTCCCAGCATATATGTAACAGTGGAAAATCGAACCCAGGGCCTTGGGCTTGAAAAGCAAGTACTCTAACCACTGTGCTGTTTCTCCAGCCTGACTTTTAAACGTGTAAGAAAGTTGAAAGAATAACACAATAGACATCCGTATGCCCTTCACAAAGATTCACCAATGAGCAACACTTGTGTTTCTTTTCCATGTCACTTCTAAATACTTCAGTGTGCATCTCCTAAAAATAAAAATCTTCTCTGGAGATTATCATTGCATAATAAACTGTAACACCACAGTATCATCTAACACATGATCCATTTTTTCTGTGTTCCACTGGCATCCAAAAGACCCTGTGAGCGCACTGTGCTGACTAGGTCCCTTCAATCTTCTAGCTAGGCCTATCTCCCTGACTCCCTCCCCGACCCCTGTCTTCAGTGACAATTACATCTGAGTCCAGGCAGGTCATGTGTCTGACTGTTTCCTTCTAATCTGTGCTGGTTCCTTTTAGAAGGAACCCACTTTTGGTGCCAATATCTACTGCACTGTAACAGAAGAAATACGGCATCAACTTATCCCATGACTGACAAAACCAAACTTGATTACTTGCTTAAGAGAGTTATAGCTCAACAACTTTCTGTTTCCCAATAACCTTTCACCCATTATTTTAGAATCATTGACAACCCTTGCTTGCCTCAATTATACTGGAGGTTACAAAACTGTTAAGTGGTGGGGCGGGAGGAATGGCACAGCAGTTACAGGTTTAATACCTCCAAAGTAAAGCTACCACAGGATGGTTTGCTTTGTTTCATTAAGGAAACAGCAAGGGTAGAATTTTGCAAAGATAAGCACTGTTTCAGGAACAAGGCCCAAATGGCCACTCTCACCACTCCTACCTATTCAACAGAGTTCTTAGAATTTTAGCTAGAGCAATTAGACAAGAGAAATAATAAAAGAAATGCACGTAGGAAAGGAAGAAGTCAATTCATCCTTGTTTGCAGATGTGATCCCATATTAGAAGACCCACCAAAAGTGTTTTAGAGCCGATAAATTTTGCAAAGCAGCAGAATATAGAAATGAACATTAAAAAAACAACCAATAGGTCGAGGGGCTGGAGGAATACCACAGCAATTACAGCACCTGCATAGGGAGCACAAGGCCCTGAATTCTACTCCCCAGCACCACATAAACTGGACATGGTGACGCAAGCCTGTAATCTCAGCATTTGGGAGTCTGAGGCAGGAAGACTGTCATGAGTTTGAGGCCCCTCTGGACTACACAGTGAATTCAGGACCAGCCTGTATAGCCGAGATCCTCTCTCTCAAAAAAACAAACAAACAAAGCCCCTTAAAACAAAAACAGTACCTCTTCTATACACCAATAATGGACTAGCTGAGAAAGAAATCAGGAAAGCAATTCCATTAGTAAAAGCTTCAAAAAACAAAGCAACAACAAATAAGCGTAAGGCCTCAATTTATAGAGGTAAAAAAATCTCCCCTGATTGGGATGATTCACGATTCTTTATGGCTGGCAGAATCAATATGTTTAAGATAGCTATATTACCAAACATTCTTCATAGAACTAGATAAAACAATCCTGAATTTGTATGGAGATAAAAAGAGCAAGGCTAGAGGCATCACAATACACGATCTTGAATTATACTACAAAGCCATCATAACAAACAAAAACAGCCCAAAAAAACTGGCCCAAAAATAGACACATAAGCCAGTCAAGCAGACAGAACAAAGGACATGGAAGCTGCGTCTGGTGGCACACACCTGTAACTCCAGCACATTTTTTTTTTTAAATTTTTTTTGAGACAGGGTAGTCCAGGCTGGTTCTGCCTAGGAGGCTCTTTTCTCCAACGTACATTTTTGGTTCCTTTGTGGTTGTAGTTGCACGAGATCATTTTCATAACGCACCTACCTTCCTTCCTTCCTTCCCTCCTTCCTTCCTTAATACCTTCCTTTCTTTCTTTCTCTTCCTTTACAGTACTAGGGATTTAATACTGGGCCTTTGCTATGAGTTACATCCCCAGCCCCAAAATATTTTTATTGTTTATTTGAGAGAGGTGTCACTTAGTTGCCAAGGCTGGACTCAAACCTGGGACTCGCCTTCTTCAGTGCTCTGAAAGTGCTAAGACTGGGTTCAGGGCGTAGCTCAGTGGTTAAAGTAACTGCCTAGCAAGCACAAGGCCCTGAGTTCAACTGCCCAGTACCAAATAAACATTAGCCAGGATGGCAGCACATAGCCATAATCCCAGCACTCAGGAGCCTGAGAGGATTGCTATGCAAGGCCAGCTTGGACTACACAGTAAATTCAGGACTAGCATAAACTATAAAGCAAGACCCTGTCTCAAAAAAAAAAAAAAAAAAAAAAAAAAAAAAAAAAAAAAAAAAAAAAAAAAAAAAAAAAACCAAGGAAAGAAAAAAGAAACTAGATCTCTATCTTTCACCTTGTACAAAAATCAATTCAAAATGGGTCAAAGGGCTGGACAATGGGTTAAAGCACTTGCACAGCAATCACAGGGCTCTGAGTCCTATTTCCTAGCATATAAACCAGGCGTGGATGCACATGCCTATAATCCCAGTACTTAGAAGGCTGAAGCAGGAGGATTCCTGTGAGTTTGAGCTCAGCCTGGGTATATAGTGAGCTCAGGACCAGCTGGGACTACACAGTAAGACCCTTTCTCAACAAAACAAAACAAAATTAAGAAAAAACAAACAATAAAAACCAGTATGGAACAAAGACCTAGGTGTAACTCCTGAAAGTTAGAAACAGCTAGAAGAACAGATACAAACAAATACCCCAACGAATGGCCTATATCAAATCAAACTTTGCTGTACAGCAAGGGAAGCAACAGTGAAGAGAGAGCCTCTAGAATGAGAGGAAATCTTTGCCAGCTATTCTTCCAACAGAAAATATCTAGAATAAAGAACTCAACTCCCCCAAATATCAAATAGCCCCATCAATAAGTAGACAAATGAACTAAACAATCACTTTTCAAAAGAAGCATAAATGGCCAATAAGTACATGAAAAAATGTTCAACATCTTTAGCCATTAGGGAAATGCTGACCAAAACTACACTGAGATTCCATTTCACTGTGGTTAAAACTTCCGGCTACCATGGAGAGTATTAAAGAAAATAAATGCTGGCAAGGATGGGTGCGGGGGGCAACTGAGGGGGACTTCTACACTGCTGGTGGGAATGTAAATTAGTACAGCTGTTACAGAAATCAGTATGAAGGTTCCTCAAAAAACTATTAAAAATAGAGTTATTATTTGACCCAGCTAGTCACAACAAGCTATAAAAATATCTGTACACCCATGTTTACTGCAGTACAGTTCACAAAAGTCAAGAAAACAGACTTGGTGTCCGCCAACAGATAAATGGAGAAAGAAAATGTGGTATACACACACAATGGCGTATTACTCAGCCATAAAGAAAAAAAAATTTCGCCATTTACAAGAAAATGGATGGGGGTTGGAGGCATGATTTAATGCTTGCTTAGTAAGCACAAGATCCTGAGTTCGATTCCCCAGCACCACGTAAAACTGGGCATGGTGGCACATGCCTATAATCCCAGCATTCGGGAGGCTGAGGTAGGATTGCTGTGAGTTTGAAGTCAGCCTGGGTTACACAGTGAGTTCAGAACCAGCCTGGACTGCAGAGGAAACCCTGTCTCAAAAATAAATAAATAAAGGATGTATCTGGAGATTATTGTGTTAAGAGAAATAACCAGACTTAGGAAGACATATATCCAAGGTCACCCTAATATGTGGAAACTAACATAGAGGACAAGAAAGTTGATCGAAGTAGTGTACACGAAGAACCAGGCCCAGTGACACAGACCTGTAATACACTAGCCCTCTAGGAGGCTAAGGCAGGAGGATCACCAGTTCAAGCACAGCTTGGGCTAATAAGCAACTTAGACCCCATCTCAAAGAATAAAATAAAATAAATGGCTGAGGATGTAGCTCAGTGTGAAGGTTCTGGGCTCCACCTGCACAACTAACTACTCATCCCGCCTTCTCCCCAACAAAGACGAGAGGAAGGGAATAAGGAGGATGAGGGTCCAAGGACAGGTAATGGGGGGGGGGTTTATAACCAAAATATACGCACTGAACCTCCCAAAATATGAACCTGGGGAAAAGGCGAGTCAAAAGGGGGGCGTCATGGTGTAATTAAAATAATTCAGATATGTTACATGCATAGGGGAATTTACCAGAATATAACCATTTTTATATAACCAATATCATTCGTTTAAAAAATGAAAACAATTTAAAAATAAGCACTGCTAAAAACAAAACAAAATAAAAACGACTTCAAAAAGATGAGAAGCTGGTAACTTCCCCTGCACGGGAACCAACTAGTTACAATCTCCCAACTTGGGTGAGTTTGTCTTTCCACCCCAACCTGTTTTGAAGCATAAAATCATTAAGTTACCATACCGTGAAGAAGATTCTCCCGTAGTTTCCCAGAAGTTTTTAGTAAGTTCTCAAGCAAGGCTACTAGCTGGTCCTTACTCAGCTCTTTGTCTTGCAAGATTTGGCGTAGACTTTCTGCAGAAACTAACCTGAAGGCACCGTCCCCGGGCGGCGAAGGGCCCGGCTCGCGGTGGGGGCCGTCCACCGCAAACACCTGTTCCCGGAACACGACCACCGAGGACCACCACTCGGCAGCCAGGTTCCTCCGCAACTCGACACCCAAAGGCCCAAAGCCCGGGTGGCACCCGCTCAGAAGCGCCTCGGGGCTGAGCTGCTGCTCGGTTCCGGTAAGAAAATGACGTCGCCGGCAGACCTCCAGCAGCGCCGCGCTCCCCGCGGCCGGCGCCGGGGCTTTCGTCTGCTGGCCGTCCGGGGCAGGCTCTGCGCGAGACCTCGGGGGTCCCCCAAGGGACCCATTGCTTTCCGTCCACGGCTCCGTGTGCCCCGCATCCGCTCGACCCCCGAACCCAGACAACAGACACCTGCTGACTTTCTGGAGGGCCCTGACGGCTGGACTAGAGCGCATCGCTTTTAGGAATTAAAAGGCACCATGCCCAACCCGTCAACTGTAGCCGCTAAACCGCCACAAGCGCGACCGCGCGCCGGCGACCTGGGCGCAGGCGCGGCGGAAGTGGGCGTTCGTTCAGCAGGTTCCAACCCCGGAAGCAATTCGCGGCGTCCTGGCTGCTGACGCCCGGGCTGGCGTTGAGCCCTTGGTGGGCTCTGTTCTCTACGGCGTTTATTAACCAGCTTGTGTTAGTTTTTGCAGCTCAAGCCTTGTCCCGTCTTTGTCGCTGCGGGATACCTGCAGAAGTTTTGCCCCTTCATCGGTCCTGATAAAGGTTATTCCCACCTACCTAGCATTACCGTTCTGCATCTGCTATTGTCAGTCTCACCATCTTCATTTTTTGGCGACCCAGACAAGTACCAAAATACGTAAGCTCTCTAAAACACCATTTATTGTCTTCAGGATCTTCGCATTAATCTCCGAACCTCCCTTTACTTAGCCCAAGGTGTCATTACACTGCCCAGGCAGGTGCTCGGTAACCACTATTGATGGGGCACAGCTCAGTGATTAAATACCAATTCTGCCTCAGGGTTTTACGAAGACAAAATTTGGTTCTACTTTAAAAGTTCTAAGCAGCGGCGGATGTCTCAAGCCTCCGGGAGACTGAAGATTATGACCCAAAGTTCAAGCCCAGCGTGGGCAACTTAACAAGATCCTGTCTCAAAAATAAGGTGAGGGCTGGAGGAATGGCACAAGGCCTTGATTCCCCAGAACCACACAAATCTGGCTGTATTGGAGCACATCAGTATTCCCAGCCTGTAATCCCAGCACTCAGGAGGCTGAGGCAGATTGAGTCCAAGGCCAGCCTGGGCTACAGAGCGTATCAGAGAGAGAGAGAGAGAGAGAGAGAGAGAGAGAGAGAGAGAGAGAGAGAGAGAGAGAGAGAGAGAGTGCTAGAGATGTATCTCGAGTTAAATAAAGGCTCTGGGCTCAAGTCCCAGTAACAATTAAAAAAAAAAAAGGTCTTGTCCTTTATGATTTAGACCAAAGCTGTGGTTGACAGTTCAGACCCTGTCTCAAAAGTGGATTAAATCTAACTTCCAGCAAATGCTGTAACTGGTTCAGTTGCCTCAAAGTAACTCCCCATGGTGATCAAACACTGGAAACCATTAGCAGATTGGTGTACCTTCCAAAAGGCAGTCATCCACCCAGCATTTACACGCCAGAAGCAAATGGATGGGACCCACACAAGGTCTTAAAGACCTTCTAGTGTTTAACAGAAATCCGATTTATATGGTACTTCTTTTACCACATAACCACTGGCCCCATCAAATCATGCAGCGAAACTTGAGACCAAGCTCGTTGATTCAGTGTTCACCCAGAAGCCACTGAGGCTGCCACTCAGGCACTAACATGCTTCTATAAGCACCCTTGTAGGGACCAATGACGTGGCAGTCACCCCAGAGCCAGCCTCAGGGAGCCTCACTGAAAGACACCTGAAAGGGGCGCTGCTGACCAATCAAGGTGCCCAGGCCAACCAAGAGGTGCAAGCATTGATCACTCTGCAGCTGCATGTGTGTAAACGGAGATCCGTGCCTCCCTGAAAGGCTTATGATAATCTTGCCACCTCCACGTAAACACTGCAGCTTTAATAAGACTGCTCAGTTAGAGGGCAAGTACCAAAGTAAAACATTTTAAAGCCCATTTTCTAACAGCCACCTATAGTTCAATCAACAGTTCAGAAGAAGTGGGCTATATTTCAATAAACTACAAGGAAAAGGCAGTTTATAGACACACAGCAGCCTGAACTAATGTATATAGGTAAGGTTGTATGGCAAGCTCAGTTAACTGATGACAAGTGCCATGAAATGGTTAAGGGGCAGCAGGTGGAAGAGGGAAACTGAATTGCAAAGCTGGTAACACGTATTTTCCACACTCGTAAACTAATACCAGGGAAGAGGCCTCTACGCAAATAAATAAAGGAGAGAATGGGGAGAAAAATCACATTTATTAGTTAGACAACCACAGTCTGGACACAACACACATGCTAAAAAGTGGACTGTCTTAAAACTTCAAAGGTAAGTAAATGTTATTTTCCACAGCCCCACAATCATTTCCATAAAGATTTACAAATTAGAAGGCCCACGTTAAAACATTGAACAGTAAAATATGTAATAAAAGCTCCAACCTATCCCAAAAGCTTCTAAGTTAAAAATCGACTAACCATGCCATTGAAAACCACTCAGCGTTTAGAGTATGAATGTTTCCAATGTATTAGTCCTAGAAACAGCACTCCCCATTCAGCATAGTTTTACATTTTAGAGATAAGGCATTAACAGCAAAGCCTCAGTTTAGTTACCAATTTAAATGAAGCCTCCAGAAGACCTCCCATCCTGGCAAAACACAGACTTTGTGAGAAGACATTCAGGCCTACTACTAGCCACTGCTCACCTGAGAAAGGTGAGCCAAAAGTTCAAATCCCGAGTCAGCCCTGGAATCTTCCTAGCAATATGGCCATTTCGAACCTAATGTGAATACCTGTGTTCACTGTGCTTTTTAGTTATTGCTTCCTGATTAACGACTAATTTTGATGAGTTTCTCCCCCAACGTGTTGAGTATGAATTGATCTTATAGTCCAAAGACCTCTAAAATTCCCTGATTTTACTCATGACCCAGTGTATGTAGTTAAGAGACCTAAGAAGTCTGTGATGACTAGATTCTGATAGTAGCAACCTGCACTAAGGACATTATGCCAATTCAATCAGTAGTGACAAAGTTCTTGGGCCTTCAGCTTAATGTATTTTGGAAGTCACAATATAGCTAAAAATGTTATGTCTTAAAATGCTATTTGAAGCTTTTCAAGGAACAGTCATCCATGTTGTTCTCTTCTACATAGCTGATTATTCCCTATAACTATTTTTCATTTAACTATTTTAATAAATAGGCTATTTAAATGACTCGTCATGTTGGTAAAGTTCTTATGCAAATTTAGCGTAATTCTATAAATCAATCTCATTTTATTTCTTGCAAAATGAATATTAAAGGCCTTCATTCTCCCACCCACAAGAACAGAAAGCACGGTAGTTTTTGATTAAAAAAGAAAAACCCACACCATCTACGCAAAGTTTTACATGACATTATATATGTAAAATAAAGTACAATTTCCACTTAAGTCAGTCTTCAAATATTTTTATTGGAAGGCCATGCATTGCCTTCATTTATTGTATTTCAAATCACTGTACAGTTACTTTTGTGAAAACACTGCCTGCATTTTCTAGTACAAAAAAAACCTAAAAATTGTTTCAGGAATGTAGAGAAATACCCAACTTAAATAGCGAAAAAGTGCACCATAATTACTGCTGCACTGCAGTCATTTCTGCTTTTCCCATGTTTCTTAAATAACTATCTTGTCTGGTAACACACAATATAAAGAGCAATTATGAAAAACAGACATTTACATACACTTCTAAAGTCTTATTGAGAATATCCTGTTGGCATTGGATAGCCAATCATAGGTGCAGCTGCAGTAGCAGGATATGCATATGCCTGCTGGTTCATACCATTGTGCATATTTGCAACATTACTTCCATATTGCTGAGTGCTATCATAACCGTTCTGGTAAGTCCCTGCTGGATTACCAGTCCTAAAGCTGGTCTGTATGCCAGCAGACACAAAATTACTTCCAAAGCTCCCATTGGTGTAATTTGCAGCACTGTAAACACCATTCTGAGTTTTTGCCCCAAAATCTCTCTTAAGCAAACTAGAGTAACCTCTGTCATAGTTTTCCCTGTCTCTGAAAGTATTAAATCCACCCCTTTTGCCCGCAGAATATCTGTCCCGACGGTCATCCTTCATGCCACCTCTACCCCTGGAACGACCTGTCAAGAAAATAATTGAAAACTGATCAATTAACTATAGCACAAGACAGCTCTAACACAAGAAACCAGGCAGTTTCTTGATTCCAGGTTTAAACAACTGTTATTATCAACATTGAGGGTTTCTCAGTATCCAATCCCATTCAAATGAGTCTGTATACAATGGTGTGACCCCAAAACTACCTTTTTGAAAAGTCAAGGGTTATTAGCCTTACCTGAACCTCTGTCTTCGACCAACTGAAGCAATTTGGGATTAATTGCTTGATTAGCTTCACGAAGCACAGAGATAAGGTCGCTCACTTGCTTTATGTTATTAGGTGTAAAGAAAGTATATGCTGTGCCTGTTTTGGTACTGCGAGCAGTTCTTCCAATTCGGTGAATATAATCCTCTGAGGAGTTAGGGTAGTCATAATTGATGACAAATTTCACATCTTCCACATCTGTAAGGTGTTGCAGTGTGGCAAAATAGCAATGTACGGAGTTTTGCACACCACAACAGCCAGACCAAAAATAAAAAGTTAGATAATTGTATTCCCAAGAAGGTACGGGCTGCAAAAAATACAGTTAAAATGGTTATCCATTCCCTGTAGGAATACCATTGAGGTTGAAAAGAAAAAAAAAAAAAAGCACGTATCATCGGTATTAGTTAAGCCCACCCAATGATAGAGCCTGTCAAAAGGTATGTGTATTCTCCCTAGTGTACATTCCCTTACAAATCACCAAGTCCCCTTACAGATCATCAAGTGACATCTGAATGCTTCTGCGCAGTAGGGCCACATGAAGTTTCACAGCAACCTCTTCATGTGTTCATTTTGAGGACCTTTAAACATAAACGTACAAGGTCCTTTGCATTACATACTCATCAGTAGTTCAAAATTCTGGCCACACTGCTCGTCTTGCCAAGACCTTTAAAACCGCAGCTGCAAGAAAAACATACCTGTCCCCCAAAAGTTGTTTTTATGCACTGTGTCTCGTCTAGGCAAGCGCTTCCAAGAAGCCAGGATTCACTTGAGAATGTGTCTCTCTCTGGCAGGTCTCGACATGACGACTACTGTGGTAGGTGAGGGAGGAACTTTCAAAGCACTGCTTTTTTTCCCACTGACTACATGTGAAGTTGCTCCTGCTCTAGGTCTCATGTGCCAGTACTCACCAATTTGTAAAAGGATTAGTACCTTTTAAAGCTGCTCTCTCCAATTCAAACTTGAACAAAAAATTCATTGAACATTGAAGTTTGGAAATATTTCTTCGACATTTCAGCAAACTCACTGAAACTCAAAGACCCACAGATCACAGTGAACAGTTTAAAGCAGGGCTGTACCATGGCAATCATGCAAAGCATGGGACGCAAGTACCACGGCAGTGAACTGTGAGGGCTACTTCCATTTTTCCCCCCGGAGAGAACAGTTTATAGGGCAGAGGCGGTATGCTCTGCCCTTTGAAGATTACTGGCACACGTTCAGCTTTTCATCTCTCTAATCGACTGGAAGCAGCCAGCCGATCACTACTCCTCCATCCCCCTCGAGTCCTCCGATTGTCATGCCTAGGCCTTGCCACAAAGACTGCACCTTTATGTGAAAAAAAAAACTTAGAAAAAACGCAGGTTAAAGAAAGCAATAAACTTTCTTTAAAAAAAAAAAAAACAGAAACAAAAAACTACAACGGAGATCTTCTGGGAAACCAAGCCAGGAATGCGAGTTTGTACTAACCTAGCCCTCTGGAGGCCACATCTGTAGCAATCAGAATAGGAGCTTTTCCATGTTTGAATTCTGCAAGGGAAGGTATGACTGTTAAATCACAGCAGAAATTCATGTGACCAACAAAAAAAATCTCTTATGAAACACCTACCATTTAGAACCCAGTCACGTTCCTGTTGACTCTTGTCACCATGGATACCCATGGCAGGCCACCTAAATCCAGAACATGCATTAGACTCACACATTTAAATTACTGATCACAAGCCTATTTCACTTAAGATTTTACTGATACTACAGCACATGATCTCTGTACACAAAGCTCAGACCACTGCTTCCAATCTTTTCTTGCTTCCCTTGTCCCAAATGCTGCTTCCATGAGGAAAGCCCACATACCCATCTCTCCTCATTTTTCTGGTAAGCTCATCACATCTTCTTTTGGTTTCAACAAAAACTATAGTTTTATTCTCCTTCTCACTCATGATCTCCTCCATTAGACGAATAAGCCTGAAAAAAAGTAAAAATAGTGAATTTTAAAGGCAAATCCAGTTAATAAACATTAACTTCTTTCTGGTCAGCAGTGTAATAAATCCAACTTAAATGTTCTAGGTAAAAAAAGGAAGCTGAACTTCCTTTTCCTGCAGGAATGCTGTAAATGCTAATTACTCCCTCATTAGAGGCAAGAAGTCTTTCTTCACAAGGATTGGCAGGCTAATTTTAAATTGGCGCATTCAGATTATACCAGAAAGGGCTCATAATGAAGTCTATTCAACACTGATTCTTTCACTTACTAAGATTCAAAAACATTAAGACACACTTACTTTTCATCCTTTTCCACATCATGACACACATCCACAATCTGAAGAATGTTGTGGTTTGCGCTCAGCTCTAGTGCACCAATGTTTATGTGAATATAGTCTTTCAGAAAATCTTCAGCAAGCTGTCTTACTTCTTTGGGCCAAGTTGCACTCCACATCAAGGTCTGCCTATCAGGCTAAAGGATTTGGGGAGGTTAGATCCTATCAGGATATAGGGAAACATGGATTTAAAAAAATTATATATATAGAACCTTACTCTTATCTGATCCACAATCTTTCTTATCTGGGGTTCAAAGCCCATGTCAAGCATTCTATCTGCTTCATCAAGGACAAGGTAGGTCGTTCTTCTCAGGTTGGTTTTCCCACATTCTAAAAAGTCAATCAGTCTTCCAGGCGTTGCAATACAGATTTCCACACCTTCAATTAAACATAGAAACGTTAACTATGATATCGAGAATTTTATCACAAGGTGACAAACATAACTTTTTACATTACACACCCCTTTCCAGGTCACGTATCTGTGGTCCCTTGGGAGCACCGCCATAGATGCAAGTAGACTTTAAGCGACAAGCTCTACAGTATTCGGCAGCTACTTGCTGCACCTGCTGGGCCAGTTCTCTAGTTGGTGCCAGCACCAAGCACTAAAAGGGGAACAGAACTAGATATTAGTTTTTATTTCTTCTGTGTACATTTTTTCCCCCCTTGGCTGCTGTTGATTAAAACCCAGGTGGGTCTTAGCTTTAAACTGCTAATTCATACTGGCAAAGCCTTCCTTTGATAGTGCTACACAATACTCAAAACAGCTCTAGCTAAAATGAGAATAGTTAACAAAACTACAGCACACATTAAGTCTTTTGCTATGCATTCTATAAATCCTTGTAACACTCTTCTGGACAAAAAAAAAAAAAACTTGGAAAATGTAACTTACAATAGGCCCATCACCTCTCTCTAGGAATGGCTGATGATTGATGTGGACAATGGCAGGCAGCAAATACTATCAGGTAGAGAAGAGGACAAAAACAAATTATTTTACAATGCTGTGGTTTCTTTCCTATTCCCATTTCATCTTTGGCACTTATGGCCCAGTAAACTTAACAGCTACAACGTATTATAACCCAAACTTACAGATAATGTTTTCCCAGATCCAGTTTGTGCAACTCCAACCATATCCAATCCACTTAGAGCAACTGGCCATCCCTGAGCTTGAATAGCAGTGGGTTCAGTGAAGTTCTGCCTTGCAATCACATCCATGACATTTGCTGTAACCAATAATACCATTTTAGCAACTTTCCTACACTAAATGAAAGAGTAAAACAAACAAGATGAACAAAATAGGAAAAGTAGAACAAAAACAAGTAAGAGTGAAATAGAATATTCTTACCAGGGAAATTTGCTTCATAGAAATTCAAAACTGGCTTTGGACAATTGTGTCCTCTCACTGTAATTTCCTTGCTTCTTCTATACGTCTCTACCTCTTGCTGCAAAACAATTAAAATAATCTCAGCCTCACGACAAACTCCCTACAGTTTTAAAGCAGATTTAAATTGTGTTTCTTCCTCAAATTACAAAGAGTAATTTCCCCAAATTAAGTTATTTGCAAGTACTTGTCAGACTTTTATTTACTACAAGCCATTACCAAGTTATAGCTCGATGAAGCCACATAAAATTACTCACTGCTGTGCGCCTCGCCAAATCTGGGTGTTCCTGATAAAAGTTCTTCTCAAATTTGGGTAGTTCATCGAGATTCCACTTCTTTTTAACTAACTTCTCCCCAGGATTTCCAAACTTCTTTCCAGATAAGGGACCTGTCCTGCTCCCTCCAAATCGAGGTGCACCAAACCTGCATTTTTAAAAAGTTAACATTTTTTCAAACACCTGTAAGTAGGTTTGTATACACATTTGGCTACCCTTGGCACGGGACCCGATAGACTTCTGGAATTACACAACCCAACAGAGCTCGTAATGACGGCCATTTTCTCAACAGCCACAACTAGCACAGCGTATCTCATTTCCCTTAGTCCCAAGTAAACACTGCGAGTAAACAGTCTGGGATTTAGCAGGTCGGAAACTGGCTGCCCAAAACCCAAGTTCAGATTACAAAGACAACAGCTCTCAGCTACTCCATATTCTTTCCCGCAAGCTTAGGAATTAAGCACCCAGGAGGAGGGCAAGGGAGGAGCTTAACAGGGATGTTATTTTTTACAGCTGTTTTCAAACCAAAGTCGCTCCAGCATAACGGGAAGGTATGGCAGCGAGACGATTTGAAGGCGGGTGCTCTCCAGCGCGCTCAGACAGTAAAGTCGGGGGGGAGGGGGCAGCGCTTAGGAGCTCTCTGATCAAGTTTGCAAAATTATATAACGCTAACGCTAGAAAAGAGGAGGAGGAGCCGGCGACTACCAGGGGAGGAGTCCCAGCCCGGGCGGAGCCGGCCGGGCGGCGTTCCCGCTGGGGCGGCGCTTCCCCCTTTGTCTCGCATTTCTCTCTGCGCCACATTTTCTCGACGCTGCCATTTTGAGCTGCTCCGCCGGGCGGGGTAACAAAGGCGCCGCCGCCATGTCCAAGGCCGGCATTTTGTATCCGCGGCTCAGCCACATGGCGGATTCGGCTGGCGTCGGTTACGCTCCCAACGAACAGATTAAGAAAAACGGCCCCCAACTTCCATAAAATTCCTGGCGCCCCTAAAACATCTCGCAAGGGTGCTCCCAACAGCGGCCCCTGAGTCATCCGGAAAACGCCGCACTTCCCTCCTCCCTCAACAGGCTCCTCTGGCTTTTCCCAACAGCTGCTAAGTGGCGGAGGCCCCGATGGGCTCCCGCAAACCGTTCCCCCAACGAAAAGGGAACAAAAAGCCAATCTGTCCTAACGGCTTTTATCTGAGTATTACACCTTCAACTGAACCAGAACAAAAGGTGACTTGGTTTCCCAACCCGCCGCCCCCCTCACCGGCTTCCCCATCCCCCACCCGCTAGGCCTGACAGATCTGTTTCCCCGACTCACCCTCGATCCCGGCCGCGATCTCTGTCGCTCGAATAACTCGACATGGCGTCAATGGCTGCGGTTGGCGGGGAAATTAGTGGAGAGAATCGGGAGCGACGAGTCGCCGATGCGGCCTCAAAAGCGGCGAGGCCTTGCGGGGGCGGCAGCGGCGGAGGAACGGTGATGAGAGCAGACTGAGCTACACGACCAGAGACCGGCGAAAATGAATGAGGTGCCGGCTTAGTGCCGGCAGCCGGTTTTATAGTCTGGACCGCCTCCTCCGCCGCAAGGAATGCTGGGAGCCGCTCTATGACCTAATCACTCCGCCCCCTACGCCAGAGCCGCAACGCTTGCTGGCGTTCCGGAATTCGCCATGTTCTCCATCCCCTCCCCCTTTCTTCCACCCTCACCCCCCACCCCCGGACCCCTTACAGTTGCCCCTTTTTAAAAATCCATTTCATGTCTAAGCTCATCTACACTGGGAAATGTTTCATTCTGAACTCTCTGACTTCACCTTTTTCTCTTTCCACTCAAGCAAACCACCCCGAGCCCCGTCATGGGAGTTAAAAGTCCAACAAGCAAACCAACACACCAGATGTTTACGTTTCCAAAGAGCCCACACACCCATAGCCAAATAAGATGGGAAGGCGGAGTCTGACGTTGTCACGTGACTGCCTCCCGTTGGCGAGAGGACCGCACTACTTCCTCAGTAGGTGTCGGCGGAGGGATACTTAACGACTACTCACTCACCGGAAGTCCAGCGATGCCCCCGAGAGAGTGGTTAGAGCTGCTGGGTGTCTTCGACTGCCCAACCTGTTCACCCGAGAACCTTCCAGCGGGATCTTCCCCGCGAGGAATGATGTCTACAGCTTGCAAACCGCCGTCTAAGCGCGTGCTCCTAGGAAGCGCTCTAAGGAAGTGCTCCTCTGACGACCAATCAGCGGCGAGAAAGTCGCTTATCGTCCCTCCCTCTTTTAATCCCACCTCCTGATTGTACTTGATACCCTCTCTCGCTCGCGCTGGGTCTCAGCCGTGCGGCCCTTCCAGGACACCGTTGCTCGCCCTCCCGCCCCCGAGTTTGGCAGCGCCCTGCCCCCGCGTTATGGCCGGCTCAGAGGCTGGTGAGTCTCGGCCTGGAGCCCCGGAGTGCATGGACTCTTAGAGTCCTACTTTCGGAAGGCCTCGGGCTGGCCTGAATTGGGTTTGGGCTGCCACGAAGGCTCGTGACTGTCAGACACACCATCGCAGTAGAGGGTTCTGTGAATAGGGTTTCCTAGCCTCGCTGTCTGCTCTGTCCCAGGCCATCGAGCACAGGCACACGGGGTGTGAGGGCGGGCCTGGGTACCTGCATCCTGGCTGCTAAAGAATAGTCAGAAAGCTCTTGCCCCTAACTGTTACTTGTCGGGAATTTCTGGCCACTGTCAGTACGCTCTCTGCTTTTGCACTGTGGGGACTGAGGCCGAACTTACATTTGTATTGATCTTTTAAGGCATAAGACTTTTAAGATAAAGGTTAATAATGTTCTTGCCGAAATAGAATAGTAGTGTTTTTCTTTCTTTTCTTTCTTTCTTTTATTTTCTTTTTTATTTTTATTTATTTATTTTTTTGTCTTCAGTGCCCTCCGGAGTCACCGGCTTTGTCTGTCATTGCTCTTGAAAGGCGGGTTGATTTGGGCGTCTAGGACGCTTTCACCCGTTTTTCCAGGACAAAGTTCAAAACGGTTGTCATGGTTTCTTCAGCTGTGAACATTGCACAGGAGAAGAGGGAATACTGTGCATGCAAAAAAAAAAAAACAGCATTTGTTTCCAGAACACGTGTCTATAACACACTGGAGATGAATCTAAAGTACTTGCACTTCAATCACCAGTCACTTCGTTGAGCGAGTGCTTTAAGCTTTCTAAATTATCTTGAGTCGAGAAAAACTCGTGATCTTGCTAATCCCAGCACTACCCGGGAAAGGGCAGGATGTGGTGCAGCACACAGGGAAATTTAATGTTGGTAATGTGCCAACTCTGAGCTTAGGGATGTTTTCATGTATTTACTATATTTTCTTTTATCGACTTTAGTAAGCTAACATAGTAACCTAAAATGCTGTTGTTGTTCAGTTCATAGTTAATCACCACCAACAAATAAAAAGTAAATCACTTTTTGATACCAGAAGGATCCTGACTTGCACAAAATAATTGGATAAAAACATGGCTATTACTATTTGGGATTTTGAAACCATCTCCAGTAATTAGCTTCTAGTAACTTCAGAGTATCATTTACAGACTGTCTTGTTTATGACATGATATTCTCTCTTTTTTTCTTTTTCTTTTTTCTTTTTCTTTCTTTTTCTTTTTTTTTTTTTTGAGACAGGGTCTTGCTCTGTAGCCCAGGTTAGTCCTATACTCACTGGTATAGCTCAGGCTGGCCCGGGACTCAGGGCAACCCACTTGCCTCAGCCTCCCGAGTGCTGGAATTACAGGCATGAGCTACCATGCCCAGCTTTATGTAGTGCTGGGCAATCGAACTTAGAGTCTTGTGCTTGCAAGGCAGGCACTTTAACTGCTGTACCATTTCCCAGCCCTGATATATTCTTATTGTGACTATGTTTTAACTGAAAAGGTGTTAAGACATAAAAACCAGTGGTAATAAAATCTTAGGTTGCAATGGTAAAAAATGGACTTACATCATGTTAATAGTTTTGACTGCATTGCAATTACTGTACCTTGGATTTCATCCTAAGATATTAAATAAATCTTATCAAAACTCTTGCCCAGCAGAGTCTTTGAAATTCTATAACAAATAAATTCCTCATTGAGTCAAGTTTGTATCTGTTCTGTGGCAGGATTGATTTTTAAATGTTTGCACGATTTTTTCTAGTGCTATTGAAGTCTAATTTTTACTCCTTCTTCCCAAACAGAGTGGATCACCGTTGCCAATAACCTTCTTTGTAAATGTCACATAAACCTGAGGATATATGAACTTGAAGATTGTGATGCTAATGTCTTCATTGCTCTTTATCAGTCCATTTTGGGAGAAAAGGTACCAGGTAAAGGGCCTGAAAAAATAAAGTAATTGTATCTGTATCCTGTGTCAGAAATTTCAAGTGTCTTTAGTGACATCCTTTGGTATTTATAAAAATTTTGCTTTGTTTCTCTGTCTGCATTTTTTTTTTGTCCAAAAATGGCCTTCATTACCTTTATAAATACCTTACTGGGTCCCACCCATAATACTACACTTGATCAAATCAGTGTAATAATTCCCATTTAATCTAATAATGCCTATTGTCTTGTGAAAGTCACACCATTTTTGTAAATATTCCTTCAGAAGTTCTAAAATTCATTGGAACTTGGAAATTTGTAGGGTCCTAGTACTTAGCCATTATTACAGATAAGGAGTTGGTGTTTGTAGTCTGTGAACATGATTTATGAAAAAAAAATAAGTTTGTCTTAGTTGAGTGTGGTGGTATATGCCTGTAATCCCAGTACTCTTCAAGGCAGGGAAAGGAGAATCAACAATTCAAACTCAGCTTGGGCAATTTAGCAATTTAGGGAGACCTTGTCTCAAAGATAAAACATAAAAGATGGGCTGGAGATATAGTTCAGTGTGAAGGCTGCTGGGTTTAATCCCCCGTACCACAAGAACAAAAAAAGTTTGTCTTACCATCTTATAAATTGTGATTTGCTCAGGTCTTTCAGAGGTACATGTGATTTTATTGTGTCTGGTTAAATATCTCAGCATCCTTATCATCCAGGTTACTTTACTACCTCTACTTCCTTATATTTTTTATAACCATTAGGGACTATCAAATCTATATCATCTCTTTTCCCATTATTGACATGAATAAGTTGTCTTGACACTTCCTGAAATAAGGATGGCCTCCAGCTGGTACCTTTGATGCTGGCTTTACCTCTCTCAAGGGTTCATCTTCTTCAATAATAGAAGAGAAACTTTGGCTGACTTGGTATTAAAACCTTTCCACATTCAGGTCTGTAGTGAATTTTAAAAACTTAATACCAATTATTCCCAGTAGGTTGTGTTAACAGGACATATAAGAAACCTCTTAGCTGTGCCCATAGCATGGGCCTTTTAATCACAGCACTCTGAGGCTATGGCAGGAAGACCACAAGTTTGAACCTAGTCTATGACACTTAGTGAGACTTGGTCTCAAAATATAAAATGAAAAAGGCTGGGAATCTCGGTCAATGCAAAGGCTCTAGGTTTAGTCTGAGTACAGGGCCGAAAGAAAAAGAAAGGGAGGGAGGGGGGGAGGGAGGGAAGGAAGGAAAGAAGGAAGGAAGGAAGGAAACACTCCTGTGGAAAGAGAAAATCCTCCTGTGCTTGGCATGTTGCATACTATAAGCCCAGCACTTAGAAGAATAAGGCAGGAGCATCATGAATTTGAGGTCAGCTAAGCTTTATAATGAGAGTCTGTCTCAAAATAAATAAATAAATAAATAAATTAAATATAAGACAAAGGGTGGCGATGTAGCACAGGGCAAAGTCCCTAGGTTCAATTTTCAGTACCAAATTAAACTTTATTTATTTTGGTGTTACTGGGGTTCGAATCCAGGGAATTCACACTGAACGACATCTCCAGTCCATTTTTAACTTATTTTGAAACAGGGTTTTACCAAGTTAATGCCATGCTGGGCTCAAATTTGTGATCTTCCTGCCTCAGCCACCCAGAGTGCTGGGATTATAGGCCTGGTACAGTCCCAGGTAAAATTAAACTAAACAACAAAAAAATTTTTTGCTTTTTTTTGTTTTGTTTCTCTCTCATGAAAAGCAGTCCACAGTTATAGATTAATCTTAGGGGCTGAAGGAATGGCACAGTGGTAAAGACCCTGAGTTTGATTCCCCAGTACCACATACAGCTGGATGTAGTGACACACGCCTGTAATCCTAGCACTGGGAGGTTGAGGCAGGTGGTTTATCCTGAGTCCAAGGCAGCCTGGGCTATACCAGTGAGTCCCAGGACCATCCTGGGCTATAGAGTGAGACCCTGTCTCAAAAAAAGAAAAAAAAATCTTATCTTATATCTTGCTTTTCTTTTTAGACTATTAGTATCTTTTTGAATTTAGGGACCATATAAAATTTCCTTTATGTGGTACTTGTGTAGAATATGTTCACACTTTACAGTGGATGTAATAGAGAGCCAATGAATACTCAATATTGAAAAGTAACTTAATAAATATTCTATTGTGTAGAATTCAGATTTTATTTTATTTCACTATACTATAAACTGTTTTGGCTGAGTAAAGCATGCTTTTGTAGCACTTGAGTTTATTCAGAAGCCTGGTTAGAGACAAACAGCTAGTAACTCAAACAAATAATGTGATTCTTGCCTCCCAAGACCTCATAGCTATTCCCAAAAGTCAAGAGGATGATGCCCACAATGTGCAATCTGTGATCGACTCATTAGCCTTGGATTACCTTCAGGTCAGCTTATCTCACATAACAGGTACGTATTTGCTCAGTCATTGGAAAATTCTGTACTTTTGTAAGATAGTATTAAGTAGAACCTTAGAGATTGTTTACTTAACCAAATGAGTGAGTTTATGGAATAGACAAACTACGAGGCCAGCCAGGACACTCAGTTGGCATAGTTGAGGGTGAGACATTGGGGTTTGTGATAGATGGAGGGTCTGAAGTGTATTGGAGGTATGTTTTCACTATTTTGTTAATTTGCTGCTTGCTGATGCTGCATGTTTAGAGTAGCTGAATGTTAGAAGTACCTAGCTATCCATTAGTGTGGACAGCTAGATAAGTTATGATGGCTGCACACTGTGAACTACTCCACAGCTCTAAAAAGTGATCGAGGATGTGCTGCATGCACACTGCTCCATTTTAGGGGAATAATCTCCTATATATTATGTGATAAAAAGTGGTATAGTCAACAGTGATAATGTACAGAGTGTGTTGCTATTGTTTTATTTTTAATTTTTATTTGTTTATTATTTTTTGAGGCAAGAGTCTTGCCCTATAGTCCAGACTCCTCCTGAACTTGATATAGAGCCCAGTCTGGCCTCAAACTCATAGTAGTCCTCCTAAATTCAGGGCCTGAGCTTGCTAGGCAAGCATCTAACTACTAGACCTGCCTGCTGCAATTTTTTAAAAAAGTAAAGGTGGAAAGAAATATACACAATTGACTACAAAAAGAAAGACCGCAGAATTGATAATACTGAATACCTCCAACAAGGGGAATTTCAGGACTGCAGGAACAGGGATGAGAATTTTCGCTGTGTTCCTTTTATAACTTGAGTTTTAAACTAAATTATAGATTCAGCAACTTTTTAAATGTAAGCTGTTTTTGAATATTTTCCCAAAATAAAATAAAGTATACAATGCTCTATTTCAAAACCAGTATTTTTATGAGTCTTTATGTTTGTAGATAGGAATAAGAATTATTCCAGCATATAGGTCAGGCATGGTGGCACACCCTTATAGGTGAGTGTGAAGACCTTGGGTTAAGTCCCCAGTAATACATATACACAAAAAAAATTCTACTTTAGTAAATTATTTCAAGCTAATGAACAGAGGAAATCTCAGGGACTTGACACTATACTTGAACCACAAAAAGAAAGCTTTTCCTGCTGATCTATTCTTTGACAGTAGTTAAACAAGGTAAGTGTTGAGATTTACACTCTGTCATAAGTATTTAATTTCACTACTAGGTGAAGAAATGTGTTTTTGTTTTGCTTCTGCAAGTTATAATGGCTTAATCACCTGAGTCGAGCAATTTCTAGTATTGTGCTCTTTAAATAAACTATAGCAAAGTTACAAGCATACATATCTGCCCCTGACAAATTACACTGACTGCATGAAAAAGTGCCAAACTGCTTCCCTCCTCTAGCAGACTGAAAGCAGTCTTCCTCCTGGGGCAACGTGTCATGCAGCTCCTCCTGCACCATGGAACCCCAGATTCTGACTGGTAGCCTTAGTTGCTGGGTTGGCAAAATGTGCTCCCCATCCTGGATACTGAGAAGTATGAAGTATGCCCTTGGGGTACATTTAGGAAGCCAGAAAAACACAGGCTTGAAAACAAGATTCTGCTTCATTATTTTAAGAGAAAAAAACCCTTTCAAACACTGCCTGTTTTTACGAATAGTAATGTAAAACATCAGATATCTAGTTGGGGTTTGTTTTGCCTTATAGCTGAAGTTAAGAGTAGGTAGAGTCTCTGAAATATCAAGTTCTATTCTGCCTCTCCCATACTGGTTTGAACTCAGAAAAATACCAGACATCATATCCCAAAGGATAGCTAGATTATTGCATGAGTTGAGTTCCATTCATACCTGATTTGAAGTCCATCTTATTTATTCTTAATTTATTTGCAGTGCCTGGCGTTGAACCCAGACCCTTCGCACTCAGCGGTTATACCTCAGCCCTTTTTAAAAAATTTTTTGAGACAGTATGTAAGTTGCCTGTGATGGGCTTCAATTTCTGATGCTCCTGCCTCAGCTTCATAGCGTGCTGCTGGGATCACAGGCATGCACCACCACGCCTGGCTTCGAGTGCACTTAAGAACGACACTAGATGTGTCAGGTTCTCTCGCATTTACCAGCCCATTTCTGCTCATCTCAACTCTGTAACCTAATACTGATGTACCGTGCCAGGAACTACTTAATGGTTAACCTAGTAAGGGGACATAGTATAAGATGAAGCTGAGAGATTCAAGATAGAATGAGATTGAAAAGGTGTGATGTATGGAGTTTAGATTTGAGAAAGGAAACCATGGCCAGGTTTTTTTCTCCAGTGCTGGGAATCAAACCCCACAACAGTATTTTGATCTACAGGGTGAATAGAAGTTAACAAGTAGGGAAAAAATAACTAGGAATTTCTGATGAAAATATATCAACAAGGTGTTTTCTTTTAGAATTATTCTCCTGATGTAGTATATTTGGAAAAAAATTTTTTTTCAGACAGGATCTCGTTCTACCCTTCTCATTTCTTAGATATGATCTGGGTATAGGAAATTGATTATGTTTTTAATGGTTATAATCCCTGTATTTCTTGTTGTTGTTGTTGTTGTTGTTGTTTTGCTCTGTAGTTCAGCCTGGTCCTGAACTCACTATATAGCTCAGACTGACCTTGGACTCAACAGCAGTCTCCCTGCCTCAGCCTCTCAAGTGCTGGGATTACAGGCATGCACCACCATGTCTGGCTTTATTGAACTCAGGGCCTTGCAAGTGCTTTAACTGCTGTGCCATTTCTCCAGACCCTAATCCCTGAATTCTTAAACAGCATTTTCAAAGTGTTCTACCCATTTCAAGATTACAAGGCTTACAAATGTTTGGTTATATTTTTAAAAAATCCTCTGTATTCTGTGTTCAGGAGAAAATATAGTGAAAGGAGATAAAGAATCTATCAAGAACCTCTTAGAAATATTTGATGGATTGCTGGAGTATCTTACAGAACACATCAGTGAAACATCTCATGAGAAAAGTAAGTTTAAGAATGGAGGGGTGGGCTGGAGGTGTAATTCAGCAGTTAAAGTGCTTGCCTAGCAAGTGCAGGGTCCTGAATTTGATTGCTCAGCACCACATTAACCAAACATGGTGGTGCACACCTGTAATCCCAGTTCTTGGGAGGCTGAGACAGGAGGATTGCTGTGAGTTTGAGGGCGGCCTGGTCTCCATAGTGAGTTCAGGACCAGCTTGGACTACAGAGAGAAACTGTCTCAAAAAAACAAAACAAAAAACCATAGTGGCTGAGAATGTATCTCAGTCATACAGTGTATGTTTAATAATCTCCCACACATGAAAAAAAAGAAGGAAAGTGGATATTTTTTTAGTCTACCTTTTCTGTTTTGTTCCTTTAGCCAGTTTTCCTTAGGAAGCAGAGTCTAGTACCTGACAAATTTAATTACAAGCTTCCATTTGTTTCTGTTCCAGATGGTAGGAAGCCACTGTAGACTGCTATCAGGTCCTTCATTAATGTGTTATTTTAAAGCTAATCTGTATTAGAAAGCTATATGTCTGCATAAATTGCTTATAGTCCTGTTAGGGAATGAAATTTCTTATTCCAAAATTTCCTGTCAGAACTTCCATTTTGTATTGGGAATTTGGATGTTACTGAGCCATCAGCAAGAAGAAGTGGTCCCCTCTGTCTGAGGCAACACTGATGTTGGGGTAGCCTGACTAATTTTTATTTTACTCTGACTAACCCAGCTCCCCAAGTGGCAAGTGTGTATTGTGAAATTTTTGTTTTATGAAAATCAGTATTTGCCATATTTTTATCCAGAGGGGTTATAGTTATTTCAGATCAAATCATGAAAGAGCTCTTTATCATCCTTGACAGGAATTCATCCGAAGGAAATAGTTAAAAAAATAAATGTGATTGCAAGCTGGGCATGGTGGCACACGCCTGTAATCCCAGCACTCGGGAGGCTGAGACAGGGGAGTTGCCATGAGTCCAAGGCCAGCCTGGACTCCATAGTGAATTCAGGACCAGTCTGGGTTGCACAGTGTGACCCTGTCTCAAAAAAAAAAAAGATTGCCAGTCTTCCTTGCATTGTTATTTATCATTGCACATACAGATCCTGTATCTGAATAGTTTGAAATTAAGCAGTTAATGCTCTTGGTCATGGGTGGAATAACATGTCATCTGTTCTTTTATTGGGAAGTTATCCAAAGAGTTTTCAACAGCAACAGTATTAGCATAAATTCTAACGCAACCTAATTCTAACGAATTAGGGTGAGCTTATCCTTCCTAGTTTTTCCCATTGTTAAGAGTGAGACTCTGCTGTGACCACACCATCCAAAGGTAAAGTCTTTGTTTGGAGCTAGGTCCCTGTCTTAGTTACTTATTCAGTGCTGTGACAAAATCGCCAACATCTACAACTTAAGGCAGGAAAGATTTACTTAGCTTACAGTTGCAGCAGGTCTCACACAGTTGGTTCATGGACAGCCAGGAGCAGTAGTGGAAGTTCTTGGTAGAGACTGGAGAGCTGTGCCCATCCCATTGCAGACAGAGCCAACTGAAATAAGATCAAAACGAAGTCTGCAGACTGTCTAGGCTTTCCCAGGAAGAAACTGTTAACAGTTTTTCTTCCTTTCTTTACTTAGTGAAAAGTGGCCAGTAGCCTCCATCTCCCCCAGAGTGGCTGCCCTTCCCTCTTTCCTGGTCTACAAGTCCCTAACAAGCACCTGAAAGGTCTGCCCGGGGCCCCCAATTGCTGCAAACTCATAATCATTCCAGATCAAATCCCCAGCGTCTACCCCTTCCAGCCAGCCCTACCTACCAGTAACACACAGTCCCAAATACATGAGGCTTTTGGGGGACACTCAAGATCCAAACCATAGCAGTCCCTATCTTTAATCAGTTGCTGCTAGGAAGATTTAAAACCTGGAAAGGAAGATGGAAAAGTGTGTCATACAGGGTAATAATTTTATTTCAGAAAATTTGAGTGTAACATGTACTGAACGCCAGTCTGGATACTTGAGAAGATTCAACTTTGCCAGTCTTAAAGAAATCTGTAACTCAAGCTAAGGAAACAGTCAAAAGTACATACAGTAAAAATGTACAGAGGAATTAGGACAGAGTAGCAAACATGAGTGACCCGTTACCTAAGTCAAGGCTACCACTGACTTTTTGGGTTCCCCGTGCCTTTTTTTCCCCCTCCATTTTTGTCTTTTTAGCAACAAGGTGAAGAGGCAAAAACTACTTTTAAGTAAAGAGATTAAAATTAAGTTGAAATGTAAAGACAGCAATAATGTTCACAATTCATTGGTGATTTCAGGGAGGGGTCGGATCATAGCGTCTGGCCAGCCATAGAGCCTGGTGTCCTGAAAGGCTGAGGGGCAGGGGAGGTGGGCGGCTTATGTGAGCTGAGCTGCATAGGAGGGAATTGCCCCTACTGGCCTCCCTTGAGGATAAGGCCCGAGCTGCACAGTGTGGTGTTCTAAGACCTCATTCTCCCTTATGCACATCCAGGATACACTTGGCGGCGGCACCTAGAGCTGATTACCCAGAATATCAGAGAACAATACGGGGAAAAGGTCTCTGCCCTCATTAGCTGCGCTGGCTGTGCAGGGCAGCTTTGACGGGGGCCTAAGCTAGCACTGTCATTGGACTACTGAAGAACAAGGGACTGGGAGGCAGATGATGGGTTTGGTACTGAGTCCTGCTTCTCGCTGTATGACTGAAATGCTCCAAACCTGGTTTCTCATCTGAAGGCGGTTGTAACGGTTAAAGAAGTGTTTAACTACTTTAGCACAGGGCTTAGCTCAGAACAGGTGGACAGTCCGTGTTAACAAATGCTATTTAAAATGTTACTTGGTGGAGCCTGGAGGAATGGCATAGTGGGTCAGCTGCTTGCCTTGCAAGCACAAGGCCTTAAGTCCAATTCCCCAGCATCATAGAAGGTGGGTGTCGTGGTGCATGCCTGTAAAACTAGCCCCCGGGAGGCTGAGGCAGAAGGATTGCTGTGAGGCCAGGGCCAGCCTGGGCTACATAGTGAGTTCAGGACCAGTGTGGGCTACAGAGCAAGACCCTGTGTCAAAAAAAAAGTTACTTGGTGAATATAGAAGTATAAAAATAATGAAGATAGAGGTGTGAACAGAGACTGTCTAGAAAGAGCGAGAATATCCAAAGTGGTTGTGTGAATTGCAGGAGGTCACTCCATGTCTCTGAAGGTCCTTGCCCTTGTGAACCACTGCCACTGGTGAAAGTGTGTATTCCTCAAGTACTGGCTCAGAAAAAGTGCTGAGGGAACCATCTAGACCTTAATGTGGTCTGACTCTTAGCCTGAGGCATGATTGTCTTGGAGCTTGAAGTAGGTTGGTGCAGTGTTTTTCTCCCTTCTTGGTTGGTTCCCTCAGCCATTCTTTACAGATGGAGAGGTGGAATGAATAAATGTGCTTAGAAAGAAAACACTGTGGGTGGTGGAAGAATTACATAGCAGTTAAAGTGCTTGCCTTGCAAGTGCAAGGCCCTGAGTTCAATTCTCCACCGTCACATAAAGCCGGGCATAGTGGCACATGCCTGCAATCCCAGGGAGGCTGAGGCAGGAAGACTGCCATGAGTCCATGGCTAGACTGGGCTATCTAGTGAGTTCGGGACCAGTCTCCACTAGTGAGTGAGACCCTGTCTCAGAAAAAAGGGAAAACATTGCTATATGCAACTACAGATGTTGTTTTGAAAGCAATATACTTCTTGTTTCTTTTATAAGTAGAGGAACTCACTGCACATGATCAGTTCTTTCTGATTTCACTCTCATGAGAGCTTAGTTTACCAGGGTGGGTTGGATGTGTCTCTCTTGCTATATCTTTCATTCCTACTAATTGAATAAAAAAAAAGTGGCATTAACTTAGTTTCTAAAATATTGTTTTTAATCTGTTCTCAACAGGTGAAACTGAAGAGTATTTTAAAGAATCCCATGGAGAAGAACATTTGGAAGAGCCAGAAATCACTAAGGAGTCCAGGGCCCCGTGGAGGAGAGTTTCTTTTGAGAGGTAGCTGCCTGTGGCTCTGGTCTTCATCAGAGCAAGTTGTGCTTTTCCTGTGCTCACAGTGTGCTAGGATGGTACCCCTAAAGATGTTGCAAGTGATTATTTTACTAACTTCTCCTATTTTATACTTTCCTAAGGGAGTTTTAAGAACCTTGAGCTGTAAATAATACTGAATGTCAATCTTTCTACTCATTTTCTTATTTCTCTCTCTCTCTCTTTTTTTTTTTTTTTGAGACAGGGTCTCACTCTAGCCCAGGCTGGTTCTGAAGTCACTGTGGAACCTAGGCTGGCCTTGGGCTCAAGGCTGTCCTCCTGCCACAGCCTCCTGAGTGCTAGGATTACAGGCATGCACCACCACGCCCAGCTTATATGGTGCTGGGGAATTGAACTGGGGTACTTAGTGCTTGACATAGCACTTTCTAGGCATGCGCTTTAACCACTGAGCCATTCCTCCAGCCCCTCATTTTTCTCTTGATCAACATCATTCATCTTCCTTGTAGAAAACTTGTGAAGTACAGAGAAATTTTTTAATTGCAGAAAAATGATTAAAATATACCATTCAAACCTAAGGACTCTTGTTAGCAATTTGTTGCATTTTAGTCTTTTTTACTGTGTTTTTCTTTATAAAACATACTATATGATTTTGTTTCTTGCATTTTTATTCTGTTCTGTTCTATTTGTTGATTGACTGATTGTGATACAGGAGATCGAGCCAGGGTCCTTTACACTGACCTATATCCCTGGGCAATTTTTATTTTTAATTTTGATACCAAATTTTGCTAAGTTGCCCAGGCTGGACTTGAACATGTAGTCTTGCTGCCTCAGCCTCCGAAAGTATTGGGGTTACAGGCCTATGTCACCATGCCCAGAAAGATACCATTCTTGATTTTATGTTTCATTATTAGATTTTCTTTTTTTTGGTACTAGGGGTCAAGCTTAGGGCTTTTTTACCCTGAGCTGCATCCCCCGTGCCCCCTTTTCTTCCCCACATATTAAGATTTTATACCAGTTACCCATGTTGAATATAATTATTATGTTTCACAAACTAATATACTAATAAAAACAATAATTATAGGGGGAAGTTTCCCAGATCTGATGAGAAAGCTGGTGCTGTTTTAGTGGGATACCAATCAAATGATTGATGTCTTTTTGTTGTTGCTGTTGTTATATTTTTCTTTAGATGTTTCCTTTCCTCCAAGTTCTTTGGTGTTGCTTGTCTCTCTGTCTCTCAAAGATTTCTTCAAAAATTTTCGGTAATGCTGGGTCAGTGGTTGCAAATTTCTTTAGGGGGTCTTGGTCATGAAAAATTTTTACTTCTCTTTCAGTTTGTAGGGATAGTTTTACGGGATGATCCGACCTGAGTTGACACTTGCTCTGTCTTTTTTTATTTCTTTTTCTTTTTGTAAATACATGAACTCCAAATTCTATAACACATTAGAGACATGGGGTTTGGGGAATCAGTGAGCGTCAGTGTCCACCCCTTTTTCAGAGGTTCATCCCTTTCCTAGCTGACCATTGACTCTCTTTCTACCCTGCTATTCATCTTGGGGCCTTTTTATATCATTATTTTTGTGCATTTCATAAGAGGGACACCCGTCTATAGTTCATCTTTTATGGTTGGTCCATTTTGCTGAGCATTATTGACTCAAGGTGGCTTCACTTTCATTCAGAAGCTTCATATCTTTATTTATGGTTGCACAGTATTCCATTGTGTATAGGTACCATACCTTCTTAACCATTCCTCTGTTGATGGGCAGGTAGGTTGTTTCCAGGATTTGGCTATTATGAGTTGTGCTGCTATAAACATGGATATGCATGTTTCTTTTTGGTATGCTGACTTTATTTCTTTTGGGAACATGCCTAGTATAGCAGTAGCTAAAGCAAATGATACTTGCTATCTTTTAAAGCTTGAAAGATTTTACTCCAGGCTGTCCTGGCCTTTAAAGTTTGCATTGAGAAATCTGTGGTGATTTGAATGGGTTTGCCTTGGTAGAATAATGTCTGTTTTGCTGCTTTTAATATTCTCGCTTAATGTTGTATCTCTTGGCAAGTCTCACTGCTGGTTGAGGTTATTTGGTATTCTATAAGCTGCTGCTGCTTGTTCTTTTTTCCTTCTTTCTTCTTCTGAGACAGGGTCTCACTTTGTAGCCCAGGCTGGTCCTGAACTCATTGTGTAACCCAGGCTGGTCTTGGATTCAGGACAATCCGCCTGCCTCGGCCTCCCCAGTGCTGGAATTACAGGCATACACAACCATGCCCAGTTTTATGTGGTGCTAGGGAATCACGCTCAGGACCTTGTGCTTGCAGGGCAAGTGCTTTCACTGCTGTGCCATTCCTCCAGTCCTCTATAAGCTTCTTGTACCTGAAAATTAATTTCTTTTCCTAGATTTGGGAAATTTTGTTGCATGATTTCAGTGAATAATTTCTTTATACCTTTGGTCCCAGCCCCTTATTATTGTTTGAGACAGGATTTCACTAAGTTGCTAAATTGCCCATGCTGGGCTCAAATTCCAGGACTTGCAGTCCTCTGCCTTTGGCTGTCAGAGTACAGGGGTTACAGGCCTCCACCACTGAACCTAGTCCATGTTACTAGGTTTTTAAAAACATAATAAATGCAAAAGGGAAGCAATTCGAGAATATTTAATGCAAAATCACTGCCCTCGCGAGATTGCCCTCCTCCCCCACACCCTGGGTTTCAGCCACAGTCACTGCTGTCTGCGCATCTTCTGTCCTTTTCCTCCTTAGCACTTCATACCACAGTTAGAAGGAAGCAGGGATAAGTGGCAAGAGGCGGGAAGGAGAGGTTGGGTTTTGTGTTGTGGTGCGGGGACTGAGGCTGTGGCTGCAGTGCAGGAGGCAAGCACTGTGCCACTGAGCTCCGACTTCAGCCCCAGTCGTTACGTGCTTCTGCATCCAGCAGTGCTGCCAGCGGCTGTCTGAAACTGCCCGGGGCCTCAGCAGAAGGGGTCCTGGGGAGCCGGACCCGAGGTAAGAGAGCATCCTCTTCCAGGTGCTCTTTCTCCTCTGAGGCTTTGGGCCCCTCTTGGGATGAAGATGAAGTGGAATCCGCTGCTGAGATAATCAGACTCGGAGACACAGCGCACACCTTTTCTCTCAGAAGTAATGGTAAGCAGGTCAACTTCGAATATCTGTTATCATTGTTCAGCATACAACTATAAAAAGTAGTTATAGTATTAAAAATTGAGAATAGACCCTAACCTGAACACCAGCATTGAAATTCCAGAACACTCCCCTCATCTACTAAATGTCCAAGCAGAAACAATCTGGGTATGACCACACCACCCTGAATGCACCCGATCTCGTCTAATATAAGTAATTCTCAAGCAGGTGAGGGCAAATGGCAGTAAGTCTGAGGAAAATAAGAGGATACTGGTTGTCATGTGAATTGTGGGACCTCATATCCTAGAAAGACGGTTCTGGATTTTCCTTTACAGTCTGGTCACACTGGCGTACTCCTTCTGCTACCTTCGCTAGTAAAGATTGAACTCAAGTCCTTCACCCTGAGTTCTAGCCCTCACCCTTTTTTTCTTTGAAACAGAACCTTGCTTGGTCAACCTCAAAGTTATTTATGATTCTCCTGCCTCACCCTCCCCCCGTGCTGGAATTACAGGCCTCGGTCACCACTTTGGACCACAGTACCTCTTAACTGTAGCTTCCCGAACTGGCTGACTTGCTTTTTTCATCATTTCAACTCACATTCATATTCCCAGGGACAGTTTCTGTGACAGGCTGCAAGCCACATTTCCAGCAATCCCCTGCTTTGTACATAGTAAGTCTGAGGATCTCCACTTCCCCTCCTCCAGCATCCTGTCCCGTCCAGCCCACTGTGATTGCCAAGTGCTCCCCTGGCAACACTGCTCCATCCACCCGGTGCTTTTTCTTCTTCCTGTTCCTGGCAGCCTTGCGTTCTGATGCGCCGCCTCCCTGCCCGGCCTCACGCTCTGGGCTCTGGGCTGGCATGGCCTTCTCTATTTCTGTAACTTTGTTCACACGTTGCATGGGAACTTCCCGCTTGACTGTTATGTAAACTGTGAGTTCCTGGGAAAGTAGCCACACTGTACTTATTCAGCCAGTGTTTATTCCCTGCCTCCCTGTGCCAGGCAGCCCGGCCACCGTGGGGAACAAAGCCACAGATCCCTGCCCTTGCAGAGCTCTGCACAGGAATGCTGATAAATAAATACCTACAGTGTATTGTAAAATTATTCTTAGTCATCTTAGTCTTTCAAAACTTACCAAAACACCATTGTTCAATGTGTATTTTTGAATGGAATAATGAGAATGTGTGTGTGTGTTATTAAGTGCCTTAAACTGGGAACTAAAGCCATGCTCAGTGGCTCAGTCCTATAATCCCAGGACTCTGGGAGGCTGAGGCAGAAGGATGTTAAAGTTTGGGCTCAACCTGAGTAACTTCGTGATTTAACGATACTCTGTCTCAAAAAAACAAAAATAAAAATAGTCTGGGGATGTAGCTCAGTGTGAAGGCCTTGGTCTTGATCCCCAGGGCTGCAAAAACAAAACAAAACTTGGAATCAAGTAGCCTTCATTTTTATCCCAACTTTGCTGCTGAATATGACTTTGGACAGGCTCTGTCCATTTTGAAGCCCCAGCTTCTTCAAGTGTGAGATGAGGAAACTGGACTAAACCATCTCTGAAGTCCCTGTCAGTGTTACTGATCTGATTCCAGGGAGTGGATGGCTGCATTCCAAGGAATTAAGTTCAAAAAACTTAAGTCTAGGGCTGGAGAATGGCTTAGTGGTTAAAGCACTTACCTAGCAAGCACTGAATCAAGCAGTAAGTACCTGAGTTCAGTTCCCCAGCACCACAAACGCCAGGCGTGGTGGCACATGTTTGTAATCCCAGCACTCAGGAGACTGAGACAGGAGGATTGCAGTGAGTCCAAGGCCAGCCTGTGCTTCATCATGAATTTTAGGACCAGCTTGGGCTACAGAGCAAGACCCTGTCTCAAAAATAATAATTATAAAAAACCTAAGTCCAAAAAGTCAGATAGTTGGCCAAAGACATGTGCTTGCCATGTGATAGGCAAGGTACTAGAATGATCATTCACGTGCAGTTCATACAGTAGTTTTTTGGCCAGCGTGGTAGCACATGCCTATACCCCCAGTTAGTTGTGAGGAAGGGTCAGGAGACTGCAGGTTTGAGACTAGCCCGAGCAACTTAGTGAGACCCTGTTTCAAAATAAAAGGCTTGGCAGTGGAGTCCAGTGGTGCAGGGCCTGCTGAGAAGCCATGTCCCATGTACCACCAGGATGAACAGTTTCTTGGAGGTAACTGAAGGGGCTGACAGAATGGAAGAGATGGTGATTGCATATATAGGTTCTGTGATATTGAGTGCCCAGGAGCAAGGTATAACTGTAACGAGTAAATTACTAGTTGAGCATCTCTAATCCAAAAATCTGAAACTTCCTAACATCACAAATGGAAAACTCCATACCTGACCTCATATGATAGGGTTATGCTAAAAATATTGGAAAATTACCTCCAGGCTGTGAGGGGTAAATGAACCATAAATGAGTTGGGTTTCATCCGCAATGTATCTCATTATGTATCTTCAAACATTCCATTATCCAGCACTTCTGGTCCCAGGAACCTTGGGTAAAGCATACTGAAGCTGTACTTGTTCTCAGATTATAGGTAGAGAAAGGAGTTGTCTTTAATGCAATTAAGGCAAAGGAGAGAAAAAGATGAGACAGATGTCTGGCTATGATGTTTGGTTTTGATGGGCTTGTGGCAGAATCTCTCTCTTTTTTTTTCCAGCAACATCTTGCTCTGTAGTCCATGTGGGTCCTGAACTTGCTGGGTAGCTCAGGGAAGCCTTAAACTGACAATGATCCTCCTGTCTCAGCTTCCTGAGTGGTGGGATTACAGATATGTGCTACCACTCCTGGTTTATGTGGTATTGGGGAACCGAAATCAGGGCCTTGCCTTGGACTTGCGAGGGAAGTGCTCTAACAGCTGTGCTATACCTCCAGCCCTGGCAGCTTCCTTTTGCATTTAGGTTAAGATGTCAGATAACTGGCCTAACATTTCCAGGCATCTGATTGAGGCCACTGAACTGTAACTCTTGATTATGATGCTGTTCACTGTCCACGACCCCTGACTCAGGTATCTCTTCATGCTCAAGGTGGCCATAGAGCGTTTCTACAACTCTAGTACATATTTTTCTAAAGAAAAGTGATGAAACATGAATAAAATTTTGCTTTCAAGTTTTATAAGTGATTCTGGTCTGCAGAACTGTATCTTGCACTATTATAGTTATTAAACGTAATAGCCTTACAAACAGTTGGACCAACATTGTTCTTTCGACATTATTTTATCCCTTTGGTTTTTAGTATAATATTTAGCCAACCATTTTGATAATTTAGGAATTTATCTTTAGTATTTTCTTTCCTAGGTATCCAAAGTCCTGTCGACACACCATCTAAAAAAACAGCCTCACCAAGTTCTAAGCCATGTAGAGACGTGCCAAAGCCTCATTCCTCTAGTTTTCTGTCCAGGAATACCACGTCCTTTGGTGAAGTCAGTGAGTTGGGATGGGCCACCAGCCCTGGCGATTACGGCTGGGACGGAGACAACAGTGAGTGTGTGGGGCTCTGCTTTTGCTTTCACTCTTTCTACTCTTATTCTACTATGCTTTATGTGATCCCTTTTGGTTTTATATTATTTTGTGTGTAAGTATTTGCCTTTAATTATGAGCTCTTGATTTCTGCTTTTCGATAGTCTTTGGTCACATATTTTTTGCATCCACTATTTTATTACCTAAGTCTTTTCTCAAAGACTTTATTTTTAAAGACAACAATAGGGCCAAAGGCATAGCTCAGTGGGGAGAGCACTTGCCCAGCATGCGCAAGCGCAAGGCTCTGGATTCAATCTCCTGGTACCACATAAAGAAAATTAGCCAGGTGTGATGGTACACACCTGTAATCCTCAGCACTTGGGGAGCTAAGGCAGGAGGACTGCCGTGAGTTCGAGGCCAGCCTGGGCTGCAGAAGGAAGACCTTGTCTCAAAAAACAAAAACAAAAAGACGATAGTTTTTTATACTTTTGCACATCATTTGGTAGCCTTCAGCTTAGCAGTGAATGACAAGATGTAATAAATTGAAACATACTCATTCCTTTTTTTTTTTTTTAAAGAACTTTTATTTTTGGAGAAGGCTAGTTGTGCTGGTGATTGATCCCAGGGCCTTGTGCATGTGAGGCGAGTGCTTTCCATTAGGACCCCTCCTCGTCACCCCCCCCAACCCCTTTTCAGTACTGGGGATTGAATCCAGTGCTTTGCCCTTTCATTCTTGTTCATTTTGAGACAGGGTCTTGCCAAGTTATTTGGGCCAGACTTGAACTGTGGGTCCTCTTGCCTCAGCCTCTCTGTGTTGGGATGACAGGCATGAGGCATTATGCCTGGTTTATCCCATTACAGATTTTTTGTTTTGAGATGGGGTCTTGCTAAGTTGTTCAGGCTGGCCTTGAACTTATAACCCTTCTGCCGCAGCCTCCGAAATATCAGGTATATGCCACTGTGCCCGGATCTCCTTATTCTCTGGGGTTTTCATATGGCAGTATTACATAAAATCGTACCAACAGCTAACTAGTTTCCTAGTCACCTTTAACATCTTCTTTCCTAGGTACCCAAAGTCCTGTCAACACACCATCTAAAAAAATATTAACCTCACCACATTCTAAGCCATGTGAAGACATGCCAAAGGCTCATTCCTCTAGTTTTCCGTCCAGGAATACTACATCCTTTGCTGAAGAGAGTGAGTTGGGATGGGTTGTTAGCCCTGGAGATTACAGTGTGGACGATCTGTAATTAGCATAGCCATTCTTCAAGCCATTGTGTTGGCTCAGTTTTTCATTATTTCTAATAACTTTCAAGGAATACTTTTATGATAATTATGCTAAGATCGCATCCACCCTGATCTAACTAGATCCCTACATTTTTGGCTAAGGCTGTACCCCTGATTTAATTATTTTCAGTGTGTTTTTTAATTAGTGTGTGTGAATGCCTACCTGGGAATATTATATGTAAAATGATTTATTTCTTAGCATTTCATGATAAGATTGGTAAGATTCCCTTTTGTCTGTCTTGCCCACAGGAACCCCTTCTGTGAGTGTGACCCCAAGTGCAACAAAGCTCGGGGAACCTATCCGGGCAGCTGTCCCTTTGCATCCGCCCTACCACCCTCTGGAGCCCCAAGCACCCTGCCCCATAGGAAAAGAATATCTGCAATCAAGTCTCTTCTCCTCTGCCCTGAACTCAGTTGGAGAGCACACAGCATTTTCGGAGGTGAGTGGAATAGCTTGCTTGCAGTTAGACAGAACCTCATCTATTTATTATCTATTTTTAGTACTGGAGATTGAACCCAAGGCTTGGTGCTTGAGCATGTGCTCTGCCACTAAGCGCCACCCCTATTCCCAGTAGCCCTGTAGGTAAGGGGGTCTCTACCAGGAGATTTTTTTTTTTTTTGAGACAGGATCTCACTCTGTGATCCAAGCTGGTCCTGAACTCACTTCGGAGCCCAAGCTAGCTTTGGACTCATGGCAATCGTCCTGTCTCAGCCTCCTGAGTGCTGGGATTATAGGCGTGCACCACCACGCCCAGCTTATATGGTGCTGGGGAATCGAACTAGGGTACTAAGCGCTTGCTAGGCAAGCGCTTTAACCGCTGAGCCATTCCTCCAGCCCCTGCCAGGAGAATTGTTAAGCAGACTGTTGTGAAATAAAATGACATTGTATTTAAAATTTACCTCTGTACCTGCACATCATTCTAGGAAGGTAGGGACAAGATAAAAGAAGTAAGAGCCAATACCTATGTAATGTTTATTTTTGCCAGGCACAGACCATGGCACTTCACAGGTATTGAATAATTCATTCCTCAGAATGGTTCTGGAATAGGTACTGCATTTTCCATGGGGAAGCTGATGTAGAGAGGTTAGTATCTTGTCTAGGGTGACACAGTAACTGGAGAGGCAGGATGTGAATTGAAGTGTATTCTGGCTTGAGAACCCATTTTGTATGTCCCTAACTAATTTAAAAGTTTTTAAATACTAGAAAGAATGAAAAAGAAGACAGCCATTCACCTTCCCATTAAGCAGCATGGACACTGTTAATACCTTCATGTGTTTGCCCCATTCTTTTCTTCCTTGAAAGAAAAAAATCCATTTCACAGTCATCCTGTCCATATCTTCCTACAAAGAACAGGCAGTTCTATGTCAGTATGTATTTATAAAAAGGGATTGTCGTTACTACAAAAATTCACTGGCTCTGGGAGGATGCGGCCAGGAGATTGCAAGTTCTAGCCCTAGGCAACTTAGGGAGGTCCTGTCTCAAAAAATGGGCTGGGGGTGTAGATCAGTAGAGAGGCTGTCTATTGAATCCTCAGCATTGCAAAAAGGAAAAGAAAGAAAAGGAAAAAAAATTAAGAAATCACTAGGCATGGTGTTACATGTCTAGAATCCCATCACTGTGGAAGGCTGAGGCAGGAAGATTGCACATAATTTGAACCCATTCTGGGCAAATTTAGTAGCCTCATAGGACCCTGTCTCAGAATAAAAACTAAAAAGGGCTGGTGATATAGTTCATTGTGAAGGCCCAGCATTCAGTTCATAGTATTGAAAAAAAGATAGAGAGAAAAATAAGTTCCAGACTGGAATATATATAAGACCCAGGTCTCAAAAAAGAAAAACACAAAAAATTCAACCAATGCAGAAAAAGTACAAACGTGAGGTTATGATAATCATTGCATCTGTGGAAGAGGATGAGGAAAGGATGGAAGGAGGGTTTCTAGGTTGCTGGTAATATTTTATTCATTCACCTTAGTGGCAGCGAATGATAATATTTGTCCTGAAATGATTTAGCTCGACACATGCTTTATTTTAAAAATGTGATTATAGGGCTAGGGTATAGGTCAGCAGTTAAGGTATTTGCCTAACAACCCTAGGGCTCTGGGTTCAGTTCCCCAGCACCACATAAGCTAGGCTTGGTGGTACAAGACTATAATCTCAGCACGTGGGGAGCTAAGGCAGGAGGATTGCCATAGGTTCCAGGCCAGCCTGGGCTCCATAGTGAGTTTAGGACCAGCCTGGGCTACCAAGCAAGACTTGTCTCAAAAAAATTTTTAAAATTGTACACATAAGTATATTTTAGGCATTTTCACACAATTTGTGCCCTATTGTACAACAAAAAATTAAAGGATATGTGTGTTTGGAAAAGAGACATTTAATCCTCTTGCATAACGAACACAAGGCCCTAGGTTCTATTTCCCAGTAGTACATAAGCTGGACATAGTAATAGGGACTGAGAGGCTGAGGCAGGAGGATTGCCATGAGTTTGAGGACCAACCTAGACTACAGAGCAAGACCCTGTTTCAAAAAAAAAAAACAAAAAAAAAGTGTGGCACATTCCTGTAATCCAGCACTCGGGAGGCTGAGGCAGGAGAATTGCCATGAGCTCAAGGCCAGTCTGGGCTCCATAGTGAGTTCAGGACCAGTCTGAAATACACAGTGAGAGCCTATCTCAAAAGAATTATATTTTATGGTTGCTATTTACTAAAAACTGTTCAGAAAAAAAGTGTACTGAAGTGAGAATAAAGATATTAACCACCAAAAGAAAATGTACTGCAAGAAATATTTTCTAGGGCTGGAGGAATGGCTCTGCAGTTAAAGCGCTATGTCGAGTGCTAAGAACCCTTTGATTCCCCAGCACCACATAAGCCGGGCGAGGTGGCACACACCTGTAATTCCAGCACTCGGGAGGCTGAGGCAGGAAGATAGCTGTGAGTGCAGGGTGAGTCTGGGCTCCATAGTGAGTTCAGGAACAGCCAAAGCTGCAGAGTGAGACCCTGTCTCAAAAAACAGGAAATAAATTCTTTAAAATGTTAAGTATTTATATTCATATTTTGGGAAGTTTCAGGTTTAAGTGTTTCAGTTTTGAACAGACTCTATTGACTTGACATGAGAAATGTTTTCCACTTGTGATTTGATCATTTTTTTTAAAAAGGTTCAGGTGTAGCCATAACGTTACCCCACACAACTTCATGTTTGAGAACTCTTCACCTGCTTCTATATTAGAATGGCATTCTGAGCCATACTTTTTCTCTAAGAAGTTGATAGACATTGCTCCAGTCCTTGAGTGCTGGGTGTCATACTTTGACACGTGTGATGTCACATGACATTTAAAGGGCCTAGTTTTATGCTGCAGGTTCTCCATTCCCTATTCCCAGAAGGGATTTCTGTGTCTCCTATATAACTTTCTCAAAAAAAAAATTGTTTTTTTCTGTTAACAGGAACCAGATGATAGAGTTACCTTAACTTCCAAGGTGCCCAACGACAGTGATCAGGAAATGTACCCAGGTCAGGTCCTCGGCCCTAGGACGTGGAAGCTTCCCAAAGGAAAAAGGTAACATTTCCACAGGCTCCAGTGTTTACAGCCTGTTTGCAAAGGAATTTGAAAATTAGAGTAAGCTGTCTCAAGTTAGCTGTGGAAACCAGTATTAATTATTTATAGAAGCATGCATTACAGTTATGCTGAACCAAGCAATGTATATTCACGTGATCACTTTACTCCAGAAATGACAGCAGAGCTACAGCCTCCTCGTGGGATTCACCTGTCCCCCTGGGGCGAAGAAAGGCGTTAACAGAACAAGAGCTGCACGCAGTGTCAGAAAAACTCTCTCAGCGGCTCTCTGAACTAGACTGGGCAAGTCTTGTTTTCATTTTCCTTTCTTTCTTTTTTTTTTTTTTTGAGACAGGGTCTCTCACTTTGTAGCCCAGGCTAGCCTGGACTCATGGTAATCCTCCTGCCTCAGCCTCCCGAGTGCTCGGATTATAGATGTGCCCCACCATACGTGGCTTTATGTGGTACTGAGGAATCAAACTCAGGACCTTGTGCTTGCAAGGCAAACACTTTAACTGCCGTGCTGTTTCTCCAGCTATTGTTTTTAATATATGCTGAGACTGCCGCAGTTAGCAAGCAATTTTATTGATCTCCCAGGAGAAGGTAAAAGCTAAGCCTGACACTGAAAACAAGTTATGTCTTAGTTACTGTGAAAATGTTCTAGAAGTCAGAGAGGTAGGACATAAACAATGGTCTCTTAGCCTTTCATGACAGAACCAGATATAACACAGATTTATGCAAATTATAATTGAGTTCTGATGAAAACTGAATCATTTAAAATAAGTTACTATATTAAGCCAGTCCAGGTGGTACAGGCCTGTAACCTCAGCACTCTGGGAGGCTGAGGCAGGAGAATTGCAAATTTGAGTCCATCCTGGGCAACTTAGCAAAACCTGTCTCAGAATTTAAAACAAAACAAAAAAACGAGCTGAAGCTACAGCTAAGTGTGTAGGCCATGAGCTAGATCCCTGGTTCCACAAAAAGTTTTTTCTTAAATTATGTTAAAGTGTTTATATTTTTAATATATCTATGTAGTCTGCTTTTGTCGATAAAGACAAACCTGGGTTCACTGCTGATGTGGGGTAACACTGAATGACCGCGCACGACCCCACATCTCCGCTCCTGCTCATCACTGAGGCTGACCGGCTGACACCGTCAGGAGCTGAGCGTGCATATAAGCTCCTGAAAGCGAGTGCATGTCAGAGGGGGCGAGTCACAGGTCTGCTCTGTGCTGCTGCTGATGGACATTCTGCTGAAATCAGTGAAAGACGCTGAAAAAATTTTCTCAATAGATGTTAAAAAGGGCCCTTGGTCACCGAGTTAGAGAAAAGACTGACGGAAAAGAAGACACTGCTGGAAACGAAGAGGAGAGTGGCAGTGAGGAGACACTGTCTCAGCACAGTGACAGCGTCATGGAGTGCAGGCCTGAGAGGCCCAGGCCAGGTGCGCACCCCAGAGCCGGCAGGGGCGTCCCTGGGAACTACTGAGGGAGTTCTTTGTGTTTTCAATGACTTATTTTCTCATTTGAAACATTTTAGAAATATTCATAAAAAGATCAAAATTGCTATCAAAGTTGGTATTGTTTTCTCTTACCACTGTTTTTCTGCCATAATAGTTTACACATCACCTTTCCATGCTCTTGTTTTGTATTTTGTATTTATATAGAGGCTGCATGTATTTTTCTGCAACTTGCTTTCTTTCTGCTGACACTGGTTTGGGAATCTGTTGATGGTGTACGTAAGAGTCCAGGCCACTCATTTTAGCAGCTGTGTGGCCAAGTTCGTGCAGTGCACTTGTTAGTGTGTGCATATGCATCACTGTTTGTCTATGGAGTCCAGACTCGGGGCTGTGGACAATTCGTTAACACAGTAAATGTGGTTAACTTTCCTTATAACTATAAGACGTGTATGTATAGCTGCATCCTGTCCTTGGGACCTAGACAGGTACAGGGATAGTAGACACAGCTCAAATCTTACCTTTGCCTCCTCCCTGGCCCCATCCTGTCACCAAGAGCACATTCACAGGACCTCAGGCATAGCAAGCCTTCCAGTGTCAAAAGCTGCTTATAGCTTTTCTGTCTTGCAGGACTTTCTCTGCGCAGAAAGCCACCTTATAGATCACACTCGCTGTCTCCATCAGTTAACAAGCAGAAACAGTTCCAGACAGGCAGAAAAAGGCAGCGCAAGCCAAAGGAAACAGAAACCCGCCAGCTCCAAGTGAAGGTACTTCCGTGGCCCTCGACTGCGTCCAGTAGCGGCAGGCCTGTTTCTCCTCAGCCAATTGCAACAGCGAGCATGCTAGTAATTAAAGATTTAAGACACACTTAATATGCTTGAGTTGAGTGGATGACAAAGGATTAATGTGTTATAGTGTATGTCTACTTAGGGAACATAAAATTACACTTCTGAAATTTGAAGAAAATCACCTGGTCAGATCTAGCTCATATTAGAAAACAGAGATCAGTGTTAGGTGGTATTTTCTAGAGGGACGAGAGGAGTTGTGAGATGGATTGACTGTGATGGGCTACGGGAGACACAGATGAGCCGGGCCCATGTGAAGGGATGTGGTTGGGACCAACAGGGAGACTGGAGTGAGCAACCAGGAGCACCTCCTGCTAAGGTCCAGGAATTCTGGAATGTGTGCATTTAGGACACTTAGTTCACTGAGGTGGATTTTAGAAGAGATTTATGATGTCGCAGTATCCACAGTGGTGGAGCTGCAGTGAACCTAGGTAGGTGTCTTGCAGTGGTTAAACTCAGAATCTGACTTACAGTAACTTCCATTCAGGGGAGTATCAAAATAATTACAAAATCTAGTAGGACCAAGGATTGCACAATACAAAATTTCCTTTCACACCCTAATTACATATCAGAATAATGTATTTATGACACAGAGCTTGAAAAGAATTATGTAATAAAAATATCATCTCCCTTTCCCCTTCCCACACTCTCACCACCTCACACTTTTCCTTTTCACAAAGTCCATATTGTTACTTTCCTCAATGTTTCTTACATTTTTTATGATTTGGTTTTCTTATATTAGAGAAACCATATGATATTTAACTCTTGATTCATTTCACTAAGCATAATTGTCTCAAGGTGCATCCATTTTCCTACAAATGACCCAAATATGTCATTCTTAAAGGCAGAAATATTCCATTGTGTATGTGTACCACCTCTTTCTCCAGTCATCTGTAGTCAGGTATACTGACTATATTTGGCTACTATAAATTGTGCTGCTGTAAACATGAGTATGCATGTATCACTCCAGTATGATGACTTTAATTCTTTTGGGAGGATCTTCAGAAGAGATATCACTGGGTCAAGTGGGATGTCGATGTTCAGCTTTCTGAGGAATCTCCACACTGTCTTTCCATGATGGTTGTACCAGTTTGCAGTCCCACCAGCAGTGTTCGAGGGTTCCTTTTGAAAGGAATTTTTAAACAAATGTATGAATGTGGTATATCAGAGGTCACATGATCCTGGGTGATTTTTTTCTCTTTCTTTATATATATATATTTAATAACTATAACACTTATGACCCTTTCCCCTCTAGGTATTAACAGAAGCATTTGAAAGGGAACTAAGAAGAAATAAAGTTCAAGAGAATATTGGACCTCAAGGGATAAATGAGGAGGAAACAGTGGGTAAAATCTCCATTGTGTTAAATGCCACTGGGTCAGATCAGCAGAAAAGCACAAAGATGATCTTTCTAGAAGAAAAAAAAAAAACATTCGGATCTTACTTGTTAGCTGTTTGAGAAGAAGCAAGATTTCATTTTATGATGTAGGATTTTCTCTTATTTATGCAGTAATCAAGTTACTGAAAATAGGGCTGGAGGAATGGCACAGTGGTTAAAGCACTTGCCGTGCCAGTGCAAGGCCCTGAGTTGCATTCCCTGGCACCACATAAAGCCGCGTTTGGTGGTGTGTACCTGTAAGCCCAGCACTTGGGAGCCTGAGGCAGGAGGATTACTGTGGGCTACAGAACGAGACCCTGTCTCCAAAAAAATAAAAGTGAATAGAGAAAGACATGGATGGTACCAAAGAAAACTTGTGTTTTTCCTTCAGCCTAAGGATTGTTCAGGGTTTCTATTGCTTAGCAATTCCTCAGGCAAGGAAAATAACAAGGTCTACCTTGACAGTTAAAAGGGAATATAGAGAAGACAGAAAAACTCAGGTGTTCTAGACCTTGCTATAAGAAACCTACGGCGTAAGTTTTCAATACTTTCAAAAAGGTGCTGCAGAAACTGAGCCTGGGCAGTGCTTATGCTGGAAGGTTTGTAAGCAAAGCTGGCTATGAAGTGCAGCATGGCCACGACCAGCACATTGTGTAGGCACGTGAGGGTTTTTTTTTTTTTTGTCAGTCTGTGGGCAAATTTGTCAAAGAAACAAGCACATCAGTCAGAACAGTAGCGGCTATATGTAGGGTGCGGGGCTTTGTGACCGAAACTTGAAAAAAATCCTGAGTTTTTTTTAGATTCCAAGGGATTCAGAGGCCAAAAAATAGCTTCAACTTAGAATAGATGAACACAAACCAGGTTTTAAAAACCTGAAGCGACGTGGCCAGGGACTAGCTAGCGGCTTTGTCAATGTGTGAGGGTAATGAGGTACGAGAGTTGTTAGGCCGCCCTCATCTCACTCGTTCTGTCTCTGTTTCTAAGGAAAGCAAGCACCAAGAAGCCGCTTATAAAGGCACTCCGAAACACAGTCAGGCCTTCAAGACCACGAGCCAGAGTCCAGGAGGTGGCCATCCCCGGCCGAGTAAAGCAGCCACAAGTAAGAACCACAAAATTGTACTTCACAGAACTGGCAGCCCTTGAAAGTACGTGCTGCATTCCAGGGCCACAGCGCTGGAAACTAACATGTCCCAGTTAGCAGCGAAGACGCTCTGCTTTTATCACTGCCATGGGCTGGTTTTCTGTGAAGAGCTAAAACTCTTAAGAAGTACCTTAGGGAGCTCTGCGCCAAGAGCTAAAACTCTTAAGAAGTACCTTAGGGAGCTCTGCGCCGACCGCAGAGGGCGACGCTGGGGCCGCTCCTGCGTCTCACTCTCGCTGCCTACGCCAGGCAGGGAGACAGGCCCGGCCTCTTGGATGCTGATAGCTGGTACCAGTGAACATTACCGTCTCCTCGGGAGGAAGCAAGGTCATATGCAAAACGAGGCCCCTACCTGTCCCCCAGGGACTGCTGGCCTTTCAGCTACATCCCGTTAGCAAAGATGTTTTCTTTTGGCACCTGCCTACCAGGAGGGCTGAGGTGTTTTCTGCTTTTAACAAACATGAAGCTCTTTGTCCACACACACTGTGGAGCTCAACAGCAATGACGGGACTCATCCGTCAGAACTACCCAGCTGATCTGTGTCCCCCTGTGGTTGGCCTGCTCCCATCAGAGAGGGAATGCAGGAGTGATGAGTACACGCGAGTGGCTCTTTTGCCACCAGCACCACAGCTGGCATGAGCTGTGGCCTGCTACCAGGAAGGGCAAGAGTGCTTGTTGGCAAGTGTGTCAGATCAAGAGTATCTCGGTTTTTTCTTGCAGGGAGAGTAAATGAACACAGTCTCCTGCCCCTAATGCTGGAGCAGTTTCCGTTTCTCTCCATCTCTGGCCCGACATTAAGCAAAATGTGGAAACAGCAAATTGCACACATTGAACAGCTCAAAAAAGATGCCTGTCGAGAAAATCGATCAAAGAAGAAACTCCAGGATGAAGTGAGTTGCTGTAAAGTGTAGGACTGTAAACTAGAAAAGGGGAGAGCTTTTCCTTGACGCATTTGTAACCCACTTGCCTGTGTTCCCTTAAAGATAGAAGAGGCCCTGAGAAGGCACGACCTCCTGACCGCCCTTGTCAAGAAAGAACACGAACATAACAGGAGACTGGTATGTCGAAGGCAAGGCGGGCATTATAACCTTAGAAGTTACCCTCATTTCCTTTATGTATCCAGACTCTTCGAACCCAAGGAAGCATCCAGGGCCTTAACCAGAGTTGGTGGGAAGTGACAGGCATTTTACTGTCATTTCATTTAGACTTTACAGTAATAAATCAGAAAACGTGATTTCTAAGGAAGGAAAATATGAGGGGCTGGAAAAATAGCCCAGCTGTTGGAGCCTCTGCCTAGCAAGTGCAAGGCGCGATGCCCCAGCACCATATCTATATATATAAGCTGGCTCAGTGGTGCAGGCCTGTAATCCTAGCACTCTTGGGAGGCTGAGGGCAGGAGGACTGCCATGTGTTTGAGGCGAGCCTGGGCTCCAGAGTGAGTTCAGGACCAGCTTAGACTGTATAGTGAGATACTAGCTTAAAAAAAAAAAAAAAAAAAGGAAAATCACGTGAGATGAGATGCTGAGTAACTTGCCGAGTCTCACCATAAGCAGGGGGCGCAGGTGACACAGTCCATCTCCACAGCCCTTCTACGTGTCAGGTAGGGGAGCATAAGCGTGTTCTGCCCTGTGGTGTTTCTTAGGCCCCAGGCAGAGCACTGAGGCAGCTGGCCGGCTTCCATCTTCATTTGGATTGGACATGGGGACATGGTATTAGCACATCATCCTCCGCAAGTGCAATGCATGCAGAGGACAGGTGGGACGATCTGCCAAAGGAAGAGATTTAAAAGTTGCATTAAGTGTGGAATAGAGATAAGCCGTGAGAACAGTCATCTGTGGCTGCTCCAAAAGCTGCTCACTGATAGGCGGTGCTTTGGTGTGGGAGGAAACACATTGTCTTCATACCTGGGACTGATGTGCGTGACCTCACTTCCTCCTGTTTTGTCTTAAGTCATCTAATCTCCTAAATGTTGGCCTGTTTCAATACTTCTGACGGCTCAGGCCTTTCTTGCAAAGTCCTAGACTGCCATTTTCCTCCTGCTCTTAAATTGGCATGGGGCAGGGGGTGAGGGGGGTGAGGCTCAGTGACCTTCTGGTGGGCGGGCTGCCTGCTCCATAACACTGTGACAGGGAGTGCGGAGGTGAACATGGGACTCTGAGTTCCCCTAATCCGTGTGCCCTTTCTCCCAGCAAGACTTCAGGGACCGCATTCAGAGACAGAGGCTGACGCAATCAAAGATAAAAGAAAATCGCCAGCAAACTGTTCGTGCCCGAAAATACTATGATGAGTACCGAGTTCAGTTGCGTGCAAAGATGATGAGAATGCGGACCCGGGAAGAAATGGTAAGTGCACTGGCCAGCAGGTGACTTGTTACCTTCAGGACCACTTCATGACTCCTCTCAATTTGAATCCCAAATTCACATATAAAGCCGAAAATGCTGAACCTGAGAGTCCGTCCTTGTCCAGTTTCACGAGTCCCCTGCGCTTTCCCATCTTCTCTCTCTCCACAGCCTTCACTCTCACATGAGTTCCTCTGTCCTGAGCCAAGACCTCAACCGCCCTCCAGGGCCTCTGTTAAAGGTGTGGGAAAGAGGCTTTGGAGGTGTGGTTGCAGAGTGTAGGGTGTCACCTAAGGTCAGGAAGAGTGTGGGGCAGCTGTGCTCTGGGCTCTTCCCACAAGGTGTGCTTTGTCATCCTGATCAAGCTGAACAGCAGTAAACTCTCCAGTCAGTGTCATAGAGAAGTGGACTAAAGAGTCTGAAATATTTCTGTAGGAAGACGCTGCTGAGGCTTTGGAGAGGTTAAGTAACTTACCTATAGTAGCACAGCTCCAGCTAGTCCGTGGCCATCAGAACTGTGGCAAAGGGAGGACCAGTCGGCCTATCAGACTATCTGAACAGTTCGCAGTGTGGTGGCTACCCAGATGCTAACCACCTCACCCTGAGTTACACTCTCCCCCCATGCAAATCTAATTATTGTTTTGCAAACTAATGTACTAATAAAAATAATAATTATTATGGGGGAACTTTCCCAGACTTTATGAGAAAGCTGGTACTGTTTTAGTGGGATGCCAATCAAATGATGGCCATTTTTTTGTTGTTGTATTTTCTCTGTAGATGCTTCCTTTCCTCCAAACTCTTTGGTGCTGCTTGTCTATCTTTCTCAAAGATGCTTTCAAGTATTTTCTGCAATGCTGGGTTAGTGCTCACAGATTTCTTTAGGGATTCTTGGTCATGAAAATTTTTCTTCTCCTTCAATTTTTAGGGACAGTTTTGCTGTATACAATAACCTGGGTTGATATTTCCTGTCTTTTAAAGCTTGAAAAATTTTGCTCCAGGCTCTCCTGGCCTTTTAAAGTTTGCATTGAGAAATCTGTGGTAATCCGAATAGGTTTGCCTTCATAGAATGCTATCCTTTTTCTCTTGCTGCTTTTAATATTCTCTTTTTACATTGTATTTGAGGTTTTGATTATGATATGTCATGGTTTCCTTGCTGGTTGAGGTTATTTGGTGTTCTGTAAGCTTCCTGTACATGAAAAATAATTGGTTTTCCTAGATTTGGTAAATTTTATTGCATGATTTCAGTGAATAAATTTATACCTTTGGTGCTGTCTTCTGCTCTTCCGCCACCCCCATAATTCTGAGATTGGTTCTCTTTGAATCATCCATCATCTGCTGTATCCAGCTACTTTTCTCATTTCTAGTTTTGGAGTCATGCCTAATTATAGCATTTGTGTCCTTAGCCTTGTCTTCAAGATCTGAAATTCTGTCTTCAAATGTTCGGGTCGACCTCCCCTGATTTCAAATATATTTTTCATATCCTGAATTTCAGCTAGATTTCTTTTCAGAATTTCCACTTCTTTATTAAAATGTTCATTCATGTCTTGCATTTCCTTAATTACCTCAGCCAGCTTCTTAATTGTGGCTTCTATATGCTCAGTAAGCTTCATATCCGTTAGGACCACTATTTGTTTAATAAGTTCTTCAAGTCCACTGATTATTACTTGCATTGCTTTAAGAATATCTTGTTTGAACTAACTATTCACAGAAACCAACTGGTCTATTTGCTTTTTGACTTTCTTCCCTATGATTTCCACTATTTTAGGGCCCATGACATTAGTTTCTGGGGTCTCAGGTGTTTCTGTATATATCCTATTGCCTTGTCTTCTAATGTTTCTGTTGTTGAGGGACTTTACTTCAAAGGTCTAGCTAAAAGGTTTCTTTGAATGGCTCATGTGGGTATGGGGGGAGCCACAATTCCTCTGAGTTCTGCACTGGGAGAACCTAACAGCTCAATGGCCTCTGAGGTGTCCTGTCCACCCCAGCTGCCTCAGCAAAGTTCTCCCGCCTGTCCTGGCTTCCCTCACCAGGGGGTAGGGCTCTCCACCCTTGGAGGTGCTTCCACTACCAACTCTAAACTTCAGCTGCCTTTCTTTCTTCTCGACAACTGTCTCTTGTGCCAGTTTCTTCCTTGGCACTGTTGACTCCAAAAATCCTGATGTGCTATTCTGAACTTTGTTTTACTCAAAACAGTTCAGTTTTGGGCTTTTTTTTTAATGGTTCCTGCTTACATCACTGCTTGTCATGGCTGCCAAGCACTGCTCCTGGTCTAGGCTCCAGGAGGCCTTTTCTAGGAGAAGCTGACATTGCATTTGCAGCTTCCACTACCTGAGGGTTCGTTTTTGGAGGCCGGGGCTATCAGTTGCTGTCAATTTCCACTTCTGGATCTGCACTAATCTTGGTCTGAGGTTCCAGGTTCTGGGCTTTCCTCCATCTGTGGATGCTGGCAGCTCAGGGCCACTCCCAGGTGGCCTGGGGCTGCTACCTGGGCTGCTGTTTTCCTCCACCTGTGATGTGTCTTTAGGATTTCTGACCTTCCTGTGACTTCAACTCCTGGGGTGCTCCTTCCTCTCCTAGCTAAGTTGACCAGGCAGTTTTAAATTATAATCTCAACTTTTTAAGTGAGTCCCTGAGGAGATACTGCGTAGCTCTGTTACATGGCCACTGAAAGTGGCCGGAAGTCCATTAATTACACTCTTTAAATGTAGCACTTGTTCATTGTCTTGGGTTCTTGCCTTATACTCATCTCTGCTTGAGGATTCTTTTCTGAAAGCAGTTAAGGATCTTCATAATATGCAAGATGAGGGATACTGCTAGTCATTAGGAAAATGAAATAAAAACCACAAGACAACACTCTCACCCACAAGGATGGCTAAAATAAAAACAAGAATTGGTGAGGCATTAGAGAAGGCAGAGCCTTGTACAGGACTGCTAGGAAGCGTCATCTGGGAGCTCCCCAGAAGGTTAACAGAAGGTGTGTATAGAGTTAAGATGTGACCCAATAATCTCACTCTTACACATACATTAACACAAAAACCTGTACAGAAATGTCCACAGCAGCATTATCAGTACTTACCAAAGGGAAGAATACCCATATGTCTACCAGCTGTAGAACAGAATGTACATTCCAATGGCAGACTATCTGGCAACGAAAAGTAATGAAGCACTGGTACATGCTGTAATGTAGGTGGACCTTGAAAACATTGTGCTTAATGAAAGGTTCTAGAGTAAGCAAGTGGTGCCAAGGACTGAGGAGGGTGACTAGGGAGTGACTGCCAGTGGATGTGGTGTTTCTTTTGGGGGGTGAGGAGAATGTTTTGGAACTCACAGTGATGGTTACACAATTTAAGTACACCAGAACCACAGACGTTTTATGTTTTAAGAGGGTTAATAATATAATACTTGAATAAAACTGTGATTAAAAATATCCTTTTGTAGTATGCAGTCAGTATATACCTGTAGTTAAGCAAAATGATGTTCCTCAGTGATAAATTGTCTTTACGATTAAATAATTGACAGATATTTAAGAAACTGTTTGAAGAAGGTTTACAGATTCAGAAGCAAAGATTACGAGATCTAAGAAACTATGCCAAAGAAAAGCGAGATGAAGAGAAAAGACAGCACCAGAATGAACTGGACTCAATGGAGAACTACTACAAAGACCAGGTGAGTCCCGCCACTCCCTTCCATCCAGTGTGCTGATCCTGGCCGCCTCTGTCCACTGACATTCAACTTCCACAAGCCTCCACATGTTAAGTCATCTGCAAAACCACATTTTAAGATAAGCCAGTTTTTGGCTATAGGACTCAATATCTATTGTCCTGTTTCCCATGAGGTAAGTATTTTAAGTCTATGAACTGTAAGGAAAAGAATTGTTACATCTGGACTACAAACATTAAACATAAGGTTTTTTTCCCCCTATAAACAGTTTTCGTTGCTGGCGGAAGCCATATCACAGGAACGTAAGGAACTGAAAGCCAGAGAGAAAGCCCAGGCCCAGGTAATGATTAACAGACTGAAACAGTTTATTTACATTTTTAGGAAATAGAAAACTACTATATTATAATTTTTAAGGGAATACAGAGAAAACTAATAAACTCCATCTATGATCCAGTACATTTCTGAGTAACTTTATCTGCTCTGGTCTCAGGATGAGCTGCTGCTGAATTATTAAAATTACTGCAGGAGCTCAATGAGTAGGAGGCAGGGATAAAAGCAGAGGCGGGCCCGCAGTCAGTGCTGTGACTGGCCAGGTGGCATGGCTTCTCTTTCAGACACTGCGTAAGGCAAAGAGAGAGCTGAGATCTAAGATGGAGAAGGAGATTGAGCAGCTGCAGCACATGATAACGCAGGACGACGACGATGCCTTCTTCCGGGAACTGGAAGCCGAGCGCTTCCGGGCCCGCCTACAGTTGGCCTCCTTCCAGTATAGTAACAGTCCCTTCCCATGAGGCCACCTGCTAGGTGGCTTCTGGAAACCTGTATCAGGACGAGCTAGAATTGAGCCAGTAAACAGTAGTAAGAAGAATCATTTAAAAATGCCTTATCTGTGTATTCATTCCAATACTTACAATTTTTAAAATAAAAACTTTTCTTAAAGGTGTTTTTGAATTTGTAATCTAAAACCTAGAAAAAGTAGAATAAAAGCACACATTCTTTATTAGTCATACTTATGTTAAAGCAGTTAACACAGCTTGGGCCACCAGCTTCTGAACCTACTGCTAAAGGTCAACCAAGTGGCAAAACAAGAAATTGCAGCAGCATTAGAAGACCTTCCTGCCCCCCAAGTACACCAACGCCATGTCTGGTACAGGGGTTCTGAGAGAAAAACCCTGTCTTCTGTGGCGGGATGCTTCAGTGAAGGCCAGGAGCTGGAGGCAAGCCTCAGAGCCACTGAGGGTATGAGGACCACGCCAGCCCAACTCAGGGCTGGACAGAGGATATACGCATGCACCATGCGGGGTAGCACGGGGAGACTCTCATAAACCACAAGGGGCCTGAAGGTGAGAGGCCTTCCCTGGAGAAGAGCAGGCAACTGGCTGAGGACTCTAGTCCCAAGTGCTGCATTCTCAGAATGGCAGCTCAAAGGCCAAGATGATTTCTTTGATTTGGAAGCAAAATCATGTATAGGTGCATTTATTATTAGCAGGCAGGCTTGGGGCATACTAGAAAAGTGCCCAACCACTAAGTTATACCCTTACCTCTCTCCCCTCCTTTTTAAATTTTTTATTTATATTTTTCAGGCAGGGTCTCACTCTGTAGTTCAGGCTGGTCCTGTACTCACTACTTTATATAGCCCAGGCTGGCCTTGGGATTACTGCAATCTTGCCTCAGCCTCCCCAAGTGCTGGGATTGCAGGCATGCGTCGTCTCTGCCCAGCTTATGTGTTGCTGGGGAATCGAACCTAGGGCCTTAATGCTTGCTAAGCAAGCACTTTAACTGCTGTGCCATTCCTCTAGCCTTCCGCCTGCTTTTTTAAAAATTTGCTTTTCAAGATAAGAGCTTGCTAACTTGTCCAGCCTGGCCTAAATCTGTAGTCCTCCAGCAGCCAGCTGTTTAGTCAGGACTCGAGACGCGCTTAAGTGAGGTGTTCCCTTATGACTAGCCTTTGCAGAGACACAGGCCGGAGGCATGAGTTAGAAGTGCAGTTTTCTAACAGGCACTCAAAGCTTCATGCCTAGCGCCAGTAAAGACACAGGCACGTAGGAGAAATATGAGTACTTCTTGGCTAAGCAGGACACATCATATTTAGGGTGATTATCTTTTAAATAAAATTTTAACCTTAAAATCTCGTTTGCTTAGCTTGCTGTTAGGAAGGAAGGAATTACGCACCTGCTGCCTCTGTCCCACTGACTAAGCTCGGGTCATGTGTGTACGTCTGACTATAAGCATCTAGGTTTAAAATACAAGTCAGTGGAGTGGGTAGCATGGTTAATCTACATTGTAAATCACATATGGATAGACTTCAGATTATCACACGCAGAAAAACTGAAATACGATAATAGTGTCAGAAGTTTTTGGCAAATGTATAGGCCATAAATACCAAAGATATTTAGTGTATGGAAACTTCATAAATTTTAGATAAAACCAGTAAACATGGCAATGTGAGACAAAGAAAAAAAATTAAGAAGCACAGCACGCCCACTCTTAGAACTCAACACTCAGCTGCCGACTGTACCTCCCGCCCGTTCTGTTCTGCTGCAGTGCCGACACTCACACAGACCACACTCTGGGTAACACTACATACCATATGCCGTCCTTTTCGTCCTCTTCCCTCTTAATGTATGTAGCGGGACTTTCACCTACTAGAAGATGTAGCTGGAGTTTCTAGGGAAGACGTAACTGATGGGTCCTTTTCACTTTGAGAATTTTACTGTTCAACGCCAAAGCAGCTGGCAAGTGTGAGGTCCCATTGCAGCTGTGCTCTCAGGTGCCCGACAGATCCAGTCACACACAGGTTACCCCTCCCCCTCTGCCATTACATCTGGACCAGTGGCAGGACTCCCATCTCAGCTCAGCCCCCAGCAGGTACCGCGGCCCTCGGGTGCCATGCAGGAGAAAACTGCCTCTGGCTGGAGACGAAGCACCCAAAGCTCCACCGGGACGAAGTCACCACCTGAGGAAGGGTGCATTCCTGAACTCCACGTATGGCCCCAGCTGTCACCCTTCGTACAGCCAATCACATCTTTTTTTTTCCCAAAGCAATTCATTACAAACAATATTCTTTAAAAACTTGGATGCTGTGACGGTGCAAACAGCATTCATTTTATTGCTCAGCTTCGGCATGGGCACATACATAGTTAATTTTAAAAAACCATTTATACAGATGTTATTGATAAAGCTCATGGAACGACCGAGTGAAAATACAAAGAATATCCAAGCTAAAACACTCTGTAATAAATACAAATACAATGAAAATGATAAAACTTTGTTTTTAAAGTCAGGTTGAGAGAAGGGAGAATATTACATAAAGTGTACTAATTACATCTAGAGATAAAGCAACTCAGCATTTGGACAATCATCATCCTAACATAAGAATGATCAATACCGCAAACGGCTCCGGCCGTGTGTAAGTTGCCGTGTGTAAGCCACGGCGTGAGGCCACAGCAGAGGCGTGGCCCCGCACCCAAGGGGAGGGTGGCTGGGGCTGTCTGTCTTAACTCCAATGCACCAGAAGCTGAAAGCAGATTTAGTGTTGAAAATAAAGCAGGCCACATTGGGTTTAAGAGGAGAGAAACTTGTGCTCTGGACTGCAAATACAAGAAAGAAAAGGAAAAAAGACTTGATAAAAAAATAAACCCATTCAGGGCAACAAACCATGTGCAAAATCAACTGTACACTATACACAGCACTATTTAAAACTCTTTACATCTAGAAATAAGCCCCTCGGAACCCGAACTCACCTCTGTGCTGCGTGTGGGCCATGACTAAGCGCTTGTTCCCGATGGCAAGGCAGCCGTGGGGGTCACACACGGGGGGTGACAGCTCACGGGGGGGGGGGGAGGGACCCAGGTAAGGGGGACATGCGGAAATAAATATTCACATTAAACATGAGGTGCGAATCGACGGTTCAACGACGCTTTGGGGTTTTTGTTTGCTTAGCACCTATGTGGAAGTAATCGGGTAAGATAATTTTGGGACTGAGCTCTGTGTCGTGTTTGCACATGTGTCGGTGCTATCAGCTAGGCTGGATGATACAAGCCATCACGCGAGGTGAAAGGCACTCGGGAGGCGGGGTCTGCCTGCGCTGCTGTGTAGTCACAGCGAGGGCGGCAGCATCACACTGTGACAGCGTGCTGTCGTCACGGTTTCTGTAAAGTGTTCACTGTGTACTTTTTACTGAACGATACTGAGAGTAGGCACATTGCAAACTGGACTAGTGCTTTCACATAAAAAAGTGATGGATCTGCAACAAATAAGGTATTATCACGAGAGCTGAACATGACTGAGAAATATCACAGACGCGCTTCCGTATGTTCCAAGATGTTCTTCAGTACGACTGAGAATGTGGCAGGAAAAGCAGAGGGAAGAAACAGGTCAGCGCCAGGACGCTGTGGCCCCCACACTTCCGACTATGACTGGCTTGCTTGCAGCCGTCAAATTTGGCCAAATGGAAAAGGTTAAATACTCAGAAACTACATGAGTAATTTTTAACTTTGTTTAAGCAGCAGCATCTCCACTTCCTCTACCCTCCTTCTCCTACCTGACCCCACACCCTACCCATGAAGTGACTGCGAATTCCAAGAGATGAGAACAGAGCTGGGGCTGCTGGTGCCAGGAGCAAGGGAGCCAAGGGTAGGAGGAGGCCCCGATCAAATGGCAACGAGGCTCCCCCCGCCCCTCTTCCGTAGCCACCATTCCTCCGCACCTCAGAGGAACCTTTGGCTCTGAACACACACTGAAATCTGCTCCATCATGTGGAGACCACCAAGGACCTATTTATTCACTTGATAATTAAATTGCAAAATTTAAATGAAATCACCTCATCCAAATTAGCCATTCTTATTTCAAATCAATGTTTTAAAAAAAAGAGCAGTGTGGTTTTTTGGACAGTTTAACTTAAAAAATCTGCAGTGACTTCTGACTTTCATCCAACCCCTCACCCTGCAGCCTGGCAGGTTGCACAACATGCCAGCACACCTCAGAAGTGCCATCTGGACGCTGGGACATCGTAGGCAGATCTTCGGCACCGAGGAAGCTGCAGTCACTTTACTTCCAAGGTCACCTCTTCAGTTCTAAAGTGATCTGGGTCATGGAATTAGAATCCCCTTCCTTTAGTAACCACATCCCCCGCCCCAGCTACCTTCTGGGGGAAAAGCAGGCTTCCCAAGCTTGCTGAATCATCTTCGGAGCCAAACTTTCCTTTCTATAACTGCAGCTGATTAAAATCATGAGCAACTAAACAAAGCTTCAGCAAGGTTTACTCAATAGAAGTGTATGTAATTAAAATATAAATTAGGTGCACTTATTAGAGACTTTGGTTTACAGGAATAGTATATATATATTAAGAATAGGCAGATCCAGCAAAGAATGAAAATCCCAACCCTTCCACATGTTCTGAGAAGCTATAAAAATGCAGTATTTCGATTTAAGATAAAAAGTAAATCCAAAATACCTGATTGTATCAATTCAAGATAAAAAACATTAGGTTTTCTTAAAAAGTCACCTTAAAAACAGGGAGGCCCTGAACACATTTTTACGGTAGCAAACTACGAAGTTTAGACTAAATGGTTACATTAGGAATCTGATAACCAAAATAATACAGCTGTATTTCCAGGAAATTCGTGCTTGAAAATATAAAAACGACCCACTAAGGCAAGGTGGAAACACATATTGCAAAATACAATGCTTTGCTATAGAAAAACATAAACATGTAAATGGCTTAATTTTGTAAAGATAATGATTCTTCTAGCCAATTGTTTATAAAGGTAGAATAATTCAAAATAATTTTATTTGTTTACAAAGTACAGGAGCTGTTCAAAATCATGTACTCAATCAGAATGAAACGTGACTTGTACCGACTGCTGAAGTTGTCTTCATGTGTGAAAGATCTGAAATCTGTGAAGCGATTTGAATAATTACCTTTTATAAAAATAGTAGTCTTTAAGTGTAGAATACTGCCTAACTCTGGAAATGCAGGAAAAGTCAGCATTCTTTAGGTTCAAGATATTAATTTTAAATAGCAGCTGAATGTGTCCTCATGGCAAAGCATAAAGACCATTTTTTCCTTGAAAAGGAATTTCAAAATTGTCCTTTCCCCTCACAGTGTCCTAAAATTTTTTAAAAGGAGGGAGAGAGGGTGTTGTCCTGTATTTCAGCATTCTGTGAAACTGCTGAGGGGAGGCTGCTAGTCAGGGGAGAACTAGAGTCCCGCAAGCCCCGAGGCTCGTCCTTCACTCCACAGCAAATCCACATGTTTCTTCAATGGCCGTTAGCAGCTTTTCATAGAGCTTCTCATAGCTTTCGTAGGGCGGAATGTCTATGCGATTGAAGCTGTGAATAAGCAAGTGAGACTTTACACGGTTCATTTGTGCTAAGCAAACCAGCCTGGCCCGTGTGCTCAGGGCAGGGCGCCACACGTATGCCAGCTGCCAGGTCAGCAGGCACTTCTCTCTAGAGACGACCCCTGAGGGGGAATCCTACTAACTTCTGAATCATCTTAACTTTTAAATCAATGTTTTATTGAGTTGCTCATCAATCCTTTTTAAAGGTCCATTTACTACTAATAGAGAAATAAATGAAAAGTTAAATCTGCTTAGAACTCCCAACTACAAGGGACACGGAGCTAGAGAAATGCCTTACCAGGTGTGGGCTTTCGGCAGGTTGTTGGTGCAGGCGTCGATCTGGTGTATGGTGAAGAGTCGTGGGCCTGCGGCACCTGTGCAGGAGAGAGACGTGGGTCAGATCACTGTGAGTGGGTGCGCGCACCTGTCTCCACAGTCCCAGAGCAGAGCTGGTGCGCCAGCCTCAGGGCCTAGGGACAGGGGAACACTGGACATCCACAAGGCACTTTGGAGTGGCACGAAAAGAACGTGGGGTGTGGCTGCAGAAATGACCCGGCTGAAGGCCTGGAGATGCAAGCATTCTGATCTGAACTGATGTCCTTCTGCCAACTTCCTCACATTCTCAAAGAATGAGAAGTAATTGGCCAAGATAAAACACATGCACACCTGAAAAGACGACAACTCAATGCAAATAAAGACTGCTTCTCTCAAACTGAGTGCAAAAGACCAGCGGCAGACAGGGTACACGGCAGCTCGCACGGACACCCGGACAACCCGGTGAGCACACACACGGTGCCGAGCCTCCAATGGGGAAAGTGCGCTCTAAGGAGGGTTGGCCGGTGGACTTTCAGTGGGCGGGCGGGGGGCACCGATGAATCATGGACCAGTCTTGCTTTGTATGTGTCCCCTCCCCCTACCAGCAGCAACTGCCACCCAGAAGCCCTCTGATCACTAGCAGAGTACCAACTCATTCAGAAATTAAACAGCTTATTACACAGGAAAAGGGCAGATGACTGTAAATCAAGGGGCCGATGCCATGCAATGGCTTCACAGTGCTGTGACGCACACGGCCTCCATGGCTCAGGCTGCCTCTTCCTGTTAAGAGAAAGAACAGAAAGTGGAGGGGACAGGTGATCTCAGGTGGGTCAGTGCACGCCAGGGTGGGAGGTGAACATGGAGGCAAACAATGTCCCCTGCAGGAACACGCCACAGAGCTCTAAGCACTGTGACCAGAAAGGAGAGGCAGCACGGCACCACGAACAGCGCAGTCCAGCGGGCAGCACTCACTTCAGCCGCAGAGAACCCTGCAGAAGAGGCTCCTGGGGGACGAGAGAGGGAAGGAGAGGGAGGCGCCCCGGTGTGAGAGGTACAGACAAGAAACAGAGTGAAGAGAATCCGTGGCAAACGCACATGGTTTGTAACACATCCACACACGCCACACGCTTCCATCTTGCCCCTGCCATAGATGTGCTGCCACTGTGCCCGTGTGGCCCCGGCTTCTACCTTGGAGTGCTTTGAAGCCCTGGAGAGGCACTCTGGACGACCCTGTCACAAACTGAAGGAGTCGTGCTCGCCGCTCTTCATCAAAAAGCTCCACAGCTTTCCAGAACCACTTGACAACGTCGCTGTCCGGTGTGCAGTGCTTCAAGCGGGTGTTCACCTTCCAGTCGTTCACATCGATCTTACCAAGTCCACAAACGATGAGCTGTGAAAATACCACACAAGTGATGAGCCGGGGGAAGCCATAGCTGTGCCAAAAACCCCAAGGTGATTTCAGTCCGCAGTGCTGGTTCTCATTTGGCGGGTCTTAGTCAAAGACACACAATCATCTGGAAAGGTTCTCAGAATGTGTGTGCTGGGCCTTTTGCTCAGAGACTTGAATTCTGCGTGGGTGGGTGGTGGTCAGGTTTTTGTACTGTAGAAACCTACAGCGGGACGTACTCACTGCAGCCCCCTCCCCGAAGCGGAGAGCCCCCTTGGGTGGACGCGACAAGGTGGAAGCACTGTGAAAATTCCTTAATTTCAAAACAAATTTTAACAATGTAAAAAATGGACAAAAATTGAGACTCAAGGAGTCAATACAGTTCCATGCATCCTCCTCAGACCAGCACCATGTGATACTGACTTCAACGCTGCCACTTTGTGATCTGGGGCAGTCTGGCTCCTCTGCTGTTCACCCAGGCAGTTTCACCTACTTTACTGCACCCTGTGAACGTGACCCAGAGTGACAGCAACTCATGAAAGGAATGCTGTGTCGACACGACATTTAATAATCTCTTATTACAATATGAATTATGTGAACACGCTGCTATCAAGCTCCGCCTGGCATCCTGCTCAGGGGCAGGATGATGAGCTATATCAAAGTCATCTGCCATGGTGAGTGCCCACACGCCTTCAGGCCTTCATCTCGCTCATCCAGCATGCCAATGTGAGAGATGATAATGTATGACACAGAACATAAAGGAACTTCAGTACCCTAATTTTTATCTAATTAATCTAGCATAACACTGAAATGAATGGTCTTTTTCTTGACAGTGTCTGATTTCATTAGCTATGGACGTTCCCACAGCCCACCTTGACTGCCTGGCAGCTGTGCGTGCGGCTCCGCCTGCCCTTCACCAGGACATCTCACTAGCAGTGACTCAGTCACAAAAGGATGGGGGATAAAGCCATGTTCAAGCAATCTTTTAAGATTTATTTGCAAACAGATCTGTCAACAGATTTAGTAAGAAAAGACAATGTTGGTCCTGAACTCACTACACAGCCCAGGCTGGCCTTGAACTTTCAGCAATCCTCCTGCCTCAGCTTCCTGAATTTACAAGTGTACAACAGCAAGACTGGATTTTTTTTTTTTTTAATGTGGTACTAGGGAACTGAATCCAGCACCTTGCACATACTAAGCAAGTGCTTTGATGACAGAACTATAATTTCAGCTCCCAATTTGGGTTTTTTAGTAGAACAAAGACTCATTTAAACAAATTACTAGAAAATTCAGGCTTTTTTTTTTTTTGAGACAGAGTCTCACTCTGTAGCCCAGGCTGGTCCTGAACTCCCTATGGAGCCCAGCCAGGCTAGCCCCGGACTCACAGCAATCCTTCTGCCTCAGCAGATGTATTTTTTTTTTAAAGGTGTGATCTTAATTACAAAAGAGAGTTGCCAGGCTTTAAAGACCAGTTGTAACAGAAACAACCGTTAATTGTAGAGCATGGCTGTTAGTCTGTGAATTTCGCCAAAGGTCTAAGGATATTTCATTCCTTTCCTCTATGGTTCTGTCTACCAAATATTTTCTCAGAAATCTTAGTCCAAGCCTGACTGAGCCTAAGCCTAAGTCTTTGTCCAAACAAATTTCAATATGGTGAAGACCAATTAATGTTTACTTAATTAAGTCAGTAACCACTAAGTAAAAGAATAAAAAAAAAAAAAACACCAAATGAATGCATTAGTAAGCCACAAAGTCTGTTTCAGTGAAGATGGGACAATAGGGTGACACATACCAAAATGTCCACAGGACTGGGGCCTAACTTGGCAGCTTGTACACTTGCCTAGCATGCACAGGCCCTGGGTCAATTCCCCAGCACCATATTAGCAGGCCTGGAGGCGCACGCCTGTAGTAACAGCACTCAGGAGGCTGAGGCAGGAAGACTGCCTGAACTCGAGGCCAGCTTGAGCTACCTAGTGAGTCCAGGACCAGGCTAGACTATATAGTGAGACCTGTGTCAAAAAGCCAAACAATTAAATGTTTAAAAAATCATAATGTAAGAGAGATTGCACACAGAAATTCCAAAGCATGAAAGACATTTCCAGTTCCTGGTACTGAACAGTAAAACTCTGAAAGCATTACAAATACAACTTTCCTCTAAAACATAATAAAAAAATTATTTCCCCATTTTTCCTTGCTGTACGTTGAAGCCACAACATTAACACACTGACCTCTAACTCCTTCTCATCAAAAGTCTTCAGTAGATGCTGTGGAATCACTTCATTAAATCCTTTCTGCAGAGCCAAGAACTGAGCCTCAATGCCTCGCAAAAATCTCCAGTTCACATACAGCCTGTAAATATCGGGCAAGGGTTGCATATAGTCATCATGTATGTTCAGGCTGGGCAATTACTCTAAGTTTCTATTTTAGTAGTATTGTATTATACAAATATCTACCATCAAGAATTTAAAGTCTAATACAAACTAACAAAACCGCCTCAAATTAATCAGAATAAATGGATCCTGGGCTATGAGGAATTTCAATGCAGATTAGTAAGAGGTAACCGGCAGCTGGTTCTAGGGGTGCCTGCCTCTAATCCCAGCACTCTGGGAGCTGAGCCAGAAGCTTAATTAATTTAAGGCAGGTGGAACTCAGGCTGCATAACATAACAACTTACTGCGATCCCATTTCAAGAAATAAAAGGGCTAGGACTGAGGTTCAGAGTAAAGGCCCTAGGTTCAATTCTTAGTTCCAGGGAGAAAAAAAGTAAGCAGTAACTGTCCACCAACAATAGCATATCGGTAAAGTGACTCTCCCAATCAGAGGAACTCCTAGGAGACTGGAACTCTACTGAAGCCAAGACAGGTCTGAAGGTAAGTCCTGCAGGCCGAAGGTACAGCTCGAGGTTGAGCATGTGCTCAGCATGGGTGGAGCTTTGGGTTCAATCTGCAGTACTAAGAGAAAAAAATGTCGATAAAATTTCCTTCTAAACTTACAGCATACATGTCAGTAACCAGACTAAAGAGCCCACTGTGAAAAAAATGCCTGAATGTTCTGGCTTTACTTGAAAGTATCACAGGAATGTGTGGGGTGCTGTGTTCATATGTGGGAAGGCTATGAGAAAAGATGAGGCACAGAACCCTCACTGAATCCAAAATGAGAATAAAAAGTCAAAAAAGCACTTTTTGAAAAAAACACTCATGTTTTCAATAGGAGGCAAAAACTCTAGAAGATGTCATTATACCAGCAAAAATTACATAAAATCACATCGACTGTGTAACTTGTGCCTGGATGGGAACTTTTCATTTATAAATGAGCTATTTCACTTCCCTGTCTGCTCAGGAAAACTCCGTCCCACACATCTTGGAACTCCTTGTTTACCCAACTTGTTATCAACATTTCCTTTGCCAATCTTGGAGAAACAGTCCACTATTTAGTAAGTAAATGACTTAACACTACATCCTCTGGGGGGCCTTGTTGCTGTCGGCTTGTTTAATGGGGCAGCAAAACTGTCCAACAGTTGTCACCGCGCAGCTGGCCTCTCACACCTGCTGCTGGCCCGGGGATTATTATGTGTCACTGAACATGCCTGAGCCCTGGAGAAAGGGGTTCGGGAAGGGAGGACACGCTGGATCCTGGTGAGACACAGTTGCTGATACCAAGAACTTCCCAGCCACTCCTTTATTTATTAGAAATGTAATATACCTTTGTTCCACACATGAATAAAAATCAGACATGAGCCATGGAGCCAGGACGAAGCCTGAACATCCGTTGTTTCATCCTCTGTACCTGGCCTTGTCCCAGGCCAGCGCTGCATGTGCTGTGCAGCCCTCCTGAACAGCTTCCCCGTTTTTACGAAATCACAGACTCTGTTCCTGTGTTACTCATCTACCACATGCTGCGCAGATCCGCCTGCCTGTGCAGTCTTACCATTCCCATCTATGTATTCCATTGGATGCATGTGTTCACTTTACTCTAAAAACATTCCAACAGTTAATTTTTTACAAGTAATATTTAGTTGGACACCTCTATTTGTATTTCTACGCTTCTAGTTGGAGGGGAAGTGTGAGCTCATTTTGGGAGCTGTGACTGAGCTGCTTTCCAATATGCCAACTCAATGTCCAATCATAATGGCATGCGTGGCCCTGAGAGCCTCATTCTGAAACCAGGAAGATTTACTTAATAGGATCTGGATGCATAATGGATGTAAAACAGCACAGCATGTTCATTTCCATGCACTTATGCTACTGCTTCCACTCCTGATTACCACAGTTTCCATTTAGAACATTTTAGTCCTATCAACCCAATACTTCAAAATCCTTCAATTTGTATTTTATAATACTTGAACTTCTTTGTATTTTACCCCTCACTCTCACAACGGGCTCACTGACAACGAGGCCACATGCTATACAGCTCCCTACAAAAGGCCTCAGTGCCCCAAGTCTCCCGGTATTGCAAAATTTTCAAGTCCCTCCACACACTGAACCTGGGCTACCTGGGACTCAATTCGACCAAAAGAATACAGCAGAAGTCACCTTGGGCCAGTATCAGGCTTACGTCTTTAAAGGTTCTTGTGCTTTTGGAAGCCAGCCACCCTGTGGCCAAAATCTGACTATTTCACTGAGAGGGAGGCCTTGGGGTGGGGGAGTGGAGAGAGAGGGAGAGGCAGAGGAGAAGGAGTGGAGAGGAAGGGGAGAGGGAGAGGGAGGGGAGAGGCCTTTCATACCACAAGGAGAACCCAGGAGCCCAGGGAAGAGGAGGCCCAGCAGTGACCCTAGTGAGAAGCTGCAGTTGCTCTCAGGCCCACGTGGGCAGTTTGAGTTGAGGCCTTATATGTGTGAGTGGCTAGGCCACCTGGGCCTTTCCTAGTTAACATCTTGTGAAACAGCAGTGTGATGTCTCTGCTATTTTCTGCTCAAATTACTCACTCCTGAAATTGTGAAAAAATAGTAAAAGAGTGGCTATTTCTAACCCACAAATTCTGTGGAAGTATATTTGTACCAATAGTAATAGATACTGTGAGGACTACCTGATATCTCAATATTTTCCCATACAGACATCTACAACATTTTTAAAAAAAATCTCAGCCTTGAGAATAAAAACAAATCAAATCAAATTGTTTACCTGACATACTCCTTTTTATTTTCTTCAGTAACAGGGATACTTTTGCCATTTGGTTTAAGCTCATGCTGAATAATTTCACCATATGCATTATGTTCAACACAGAAAGTATGGTCCAAAACACCAGTAATATCATTCTCACTAGAGAGGAAACAGAAAAAGATATGTGACTAGGAGCCTAAAACCCAGATCCCATAAATGTATTAACTGGTGACACAGGTAAGGCTAAGATGGCTTACGACACTAACAGACACAAGGTCATTTGTAGTTTTTTGTTGTTGTTGTTTTGTTTTTTGAGACAAGATCTCATGCTCTAGTCCAGCAGGCTGGTGCTGAGCTAACTATGGAGCTCAGGCTGGCTTCGAACTCATGGCAATCTTGCTTCAGCCTCCTGAGTGATGGGATTACAGGCATGTGCCTTCGTGCCTACCTTACGTGGTGCTGGGGAATCAAACTCAGGGCCTTGCACTGCTCAGTAAGTACTCTAACCACTGTGCTACTCCTCTACCCTCCCCCCTTACTAGTTCTTATGCTACCATCCCATCCTTTGGCTGCAGAAAAGGCAAAGAGCTTTAACACAAACAAAGGTAACATTTCCCTTCCTGAATAATGAGATCCTTGCCCTCAGCTGGACTGTGCCAGAACCACAACCCAGGAAGGCTTCAGTTATGACTAGCAATCAGGTATGAGGTCCTACAACCTGGGTGCTGTATCCACAGGTAAGCACACACCTGAGTTTCCCCAGTAGGAAAGTGACCAGTGTATTTTGTAAAAGTAATTATTGCCAGTATATCTCCCAAACAGAATCAGTGATCAAAAAAAGAAATTAGCAATAAACGTTAAATAGAATTAGTTTTTACTTTAAAAGTATGGTTCTAACAATCATCATTTCACTATAAAAGCAGTAACAGCCAGGTATGGTGGCACACTCATGTAATCCTAACATTCAGAGACAATGAGGCAGGAGGATATCAAATTTCAGTCTCACTTGGGCAAATTAGCAAAATTGTGTCTGGGAAAAAAGAAAAAGAGCTGGAAATGTGGCTCAATAGTCCAGCACCTGTAGGTTCAACCTGAAGGGGAAAACAATGGGAATTTGCTATTCAGAGACATAAAGGATTGGAAAGGAACTTATATCTCACTGAAGGAATTATTATATCCAGTACTTATTATAACTGAACATGCAAGCCCCTAATATGAAAATCCAAAATCCAAAACTTTCAGTCCCAATGTACCACCAAAAGTGGAAAATTCCACACACTGATCCCAAGCAGCACGCAGAAGTCAAAGCTCAGTTACACTAAAAACACTGGATAAATCATTTGCAGGCCATATCCGTATATAACACGTATGAAATAAGTCAATTTTATGTTTAGACTTGGACCCATTCTAATATTAAAATATTGTAAAATCAAAAAAAATTCAAAATCTGAAACACTTCTAGTCCCAAGTATTTCAGATAAGGAACACTCAATCTGTATCAGACTTTTCCCCCCAGCCTTTTAAACTAGTAACACTCACTAACTTTAAGGAATCTGAAATGTACAGGACAGCAGTAGAGGGGGAAGTCTCGTGTGGTGCTGACACTCACAGAACCACACTTAATATTCTCTGTGCATATTTTTAAATTTTGTAAGTAAATGCATTACTTCTGAAACATTTTTTGTAAAGCACATATTCAAGCTGCAATCAATGGAAATAAGACTCAATACGTACAGAATCCACACCAGACTATTATGAAGATCTGGATCAACTAACTCCATATCATCCAAAGTAATTGACTTCCCAAGCAACTGCTTATAGAAAGGCAACGTGAAGCCACCATCGATGTAGTGCCCATGAAACACAGCCATCCCCATTATTCGTCCAACGAAGTGGAAGTACGACAAATGCTCCTGAAACAGAGAGAAGTTCACACAAACTCTCCGGTAAGACACTACCCAGAAAGTTTTTAATAAGAAGGAAATATTTAAGCAACACGAAGCTTTTTCTGAAGTAACAAATTTACATTCTCCAACCACTAAAATGGAGCAGGTCATCATATGAAGGCACATTAATCCTCTGGAAGCATTTCTCTACTCAATCGGAGTCAATGCCTTTCTCAAAGGGTAAAATTCATCTTTCAGAAATGAGTCCAAAGCACAGTCCCATTTCATTAAAACACTTAGAGATCCCAGTCTCTTCCTCACCCTCCCTTCCTTCCTTCATTTAATTTACATATCACCCCACTGTTCCCTTCCAACCTGCTAGTCACCCCCCTTTCCTTTTCCACAACATCTGTATTGTTACTTTCTTCCATATCTCTTACATATTTTCTTATGTTTCAGTTTTCTCATATTAGAGAAACCATATGATATTTAACTTTCTGGATCTGATTCATTTCACTGACTGTAATGAACTCAAGATGCACCCATTTTTCAACAAATGACCCAAATTTGTCATTCTTAATAGCAGAGTAGTACACCATTATGTACATATATCTCATCTTTATCCAGTCATCTGTACTAGGGCATACTGGCTTCTTCCAAGATTTGGCTGTTATAAATTATGCTGCTATACACATGGGTGTGCATGTGTTACTACTGTATGATTACTTTACTCTTTTGGGAAGATACCCAGAAGAGATAGAGCTGGGTCAAATGGAATACTGATTTTCAGTTTTCTGAGCAATCTCCACACTGCTTTCCACAGTGGTCGTCCAGTTTGCAGTCCCACGGCAATGTAGGAGGGGTCCTTTTTCCTCACAGCTTCGCCAACATTTGTTGTTTCTTGAGTTCTTAATAATAGCCACCCTTACTGGCATTAGATGGAACCTCAGTGTTGGTTTAATTTGCATTTCTCTGATGGCTACAGATACTGAACATTTTTTCATGTATTTATTGGCCATTCAGACTTCTGCTGGGAACTGTTTATTCATTTCTAATCCCTATTTTTTTATTGGGTACTTTATTTTGGAGGGTCTAGTTTTTTTCAGTTCTTTATATATTCTTGGTAACAGTCCTCGGTCTGAGGAGTAGCTGGCAAGTATTTTTTCCCATTCTGTGGGTGCTGTCTTCACTCTGTTGAATGTTTCCTTTGCTGTACAAAAGTTTTTTAATTTCATATAATCCTATTTGTCAATTCTTGATATTATTGTGCTTTGGGTGTTTTAGTGAGGAAGTCCTTGCCTATGTCTATGTCTTTGAGGGCTTTTTCTTCCAACAAGTTCAGTGTTTCCATTTTAATATCTAGGGCTGAAGGAATGGCCCAGAGGTTAATGCACTTGCCTAGCCAAGCACAAGGCCCTGGGTTTGATTCCCCACCACCATATAAAGCCGGGCATAGTGGCGTATAGATTTGGTGGAAGAACTGGGTTAGAGTCACAATTCTGCCATTATTGGCTCTGCATACTTGGTCAAATTAATTAGTGCCTGTAGGATTAATTGTCCATATGTGATAATAGAGATAATGATAGTTTTAAAAAGGGCCACAGGCGGGCTGGTGGTGCAGGCCTGTAATCACACCATGATGGGAGACTGGGGCAGGAGAATCAAAAGCTCAAGCCCAGACTGGACAATGTAGCATCTTAGTAAAATATCTCAAATAAGCAATAAAAAATGGCTAGGATGTAGCTCAGAGTTAAGGCCTTGAGTTCAATCCCCACTACTGCAAAGTAATAATAATAATAAATAAATAAATAAATAAAAACAAAACCTATAAGCACAAAGAAAAGATGAGACCCGCAGCTCCAGGGCTGGTGCCTATGGGAAGCGGAGACCGGCCAGGCGATCTGTCGATGACGACACAGCAGCAGCAGGTCACCAAAAGCCTCACCTGCCACCTTCCTTCAACGGACCACTCCCTGCAGAGGATCTAACATATCTGACACGTCTGGACATATCTGATTTTTATCATCAGTTATGTTTCTAGTTAGATGTTTCATTTCAAAATTTGCTCACACTGGTATTTAACAAGTGACCTTTGAGTTCATCTTTAACCCTCTCTTTGATTGCAGTCTATTTTGTTTTTTAATGTAGCACGTTTATTATAAAATACTTAGATAAAACACAAGAAAAAAAATAAAACTCACCTATTATTTTATATGTAGAGACAACCACTGTCAGTATCCTACTGTAAAAAGCCTTTTAATGTTCCCTTTTTTATTTGAGACAGTCTGGCTACTTGGCAGTCTAGGCTGATCTTGAACTCATGGCAATCCTCCTGCCTCCGCCTCCTAAGTGCTGAGATTAGAGGCATGCGCCACCATACCCTGCTTATGTAGTGCTGGAGAATCAAACTCAGGGGCTTGTGTTTGCTAGGCAAGCACTGTTAACTGCTATGCTAGTCCTCCATCCCTTAACACTCAAGTTCAACATAAATATTATGTATTGCATATATACATATCAATAAAATGGGAAAAAGCCATAATATTATTTTAGTGGCTTTGTAGTAAGCCTTTATATGCAAAGATAACAGGTTTAATATAAGACAAGTTAACTTTTTCACAAATGCTTACTAGCGAATATGTTAATGCAGTATAGCTTGCTCAAAGCATACTACGTAGAGTCCCATTTAACTCTCACACCTCTCCTGAGACAAGAGCTGTATTTCTTATCATTAGTAGTAATGAGGTTGAGGTTTATACCAAAAAACCTGCCTAAGGTCACAACACAGTAAATGGTGAGGTTGAGATTGGGATCTAAGTCGCTGTCTTTCTAATTCCACAACCTGTGTGTGGTTTTTCTGTTTGTTTTTGAGACAGGGTGGTGAACTCACAATGAAGCCCAGGCTGGGCTTGGACTCACCACAATCCTCCTGTTCAAGGTCCTGAGTGCTGGGATTACATGGATACCACAACGACCAGCTTAAGTGGTGCTAGGCAATTGAACTCAGGGTCTTCAGCTTGCTAGGCAAGCACTCTAAGCACTGTGCCATTCCTCCAGCCCCAATAATCTATGCTCTTAATCATCTGTGTTACTCTGTTCTATTCTATAATTCAATGAATGCTCCCTCTTGTGAATAACTGTAGCAGGCTACTGTAAGTAATAAAATCCTCTGCGCCCAAACTGTCAAATACATCTGTAATTATTTGAGAAAATTTTCTAGAAGAGGAATTGGTAAGTCAAAGAGTGTAACTACAACAAGGATAAGTAACCAACAGGTAACAAGCTACACTGACACTTGGAGATGAAAGCATTATAGGTCCCAGTTTAATTCATCATCATAATTGAAAGTCATACCGGATTAACTGCAGAATCAGGATTGATTTGTAATGTGTAGATGTCATCTCTTGAATACTGGAAGAGGCCATAGTATGGATTCAACATTTCATGTGACAGGAGATACAACCATTCCCTAAAGGGCAAAGAAATGCTTTGTTAATCAATACTTTCTTGTGTGCATGATGATCCCAGAGATTGAACTCAGGGCTCAGATTGAGTTACATCTCCAGTTCATTTCTTCTAAGTTTTAAATTTTTTTTTTTTGAGACAGGGTCTCACTCTAGTCCAGGTTGGTCCTGAACTCACTATGTCACCTAGACTGGCCTTGGTCTCATGGCAATTCTCCTGCCTCAGCCTCCCAAGTACTGGGATTACAGGCATGCATGACCACCCCCAGATTATGTGGTCCTAGGTAAGCACTTTAGCCACTAAGCTATTCCTCCAGTTCTCTAGCCCACTTCTTATTTCGAAATAGGGCCTTACTAATTTGCGCAGCCTGGGCTTCAACTTATAGTCCTTCTGCCTCAGCCTCAAAGTGATAAGAATATAGGTTTGCACCATCAAGCCCAGAAGTCAATATATTTTTAAGATATACCATTAAGAGCGAGACCCTGTCAAAGAAAGATATGCATTTAATCACTTTTGCAGAGAATTTTTAAGTTAATACGAGGAATTAAAGTACTAACTATAGTTACATAAGATCACCTTGGAAAAATCCACCATGCCCAAATAGCAAATGAAAATTCCATTCATTATACTGAAGTCACTAATCATTCCACTTTGAGCAACATATTAAGTAGTAGCATCAGAGTTTAGAAAGTTACTATGTGAGGGGTGTGATTGAAAAATACAGTGAATATACCCATCTTGCCACTTCCTGAAGTTGCTTTGAGGTCCTGAGTCAACTCAAAACATTTACCTTTCATGGTGGTTTTGGCTCTGGAGAAGAGCCATAAGTCACAAGGTGCAATAGGGGACCATAAAGACACAGCGTCATGTTTTAGGAGCTGCCTTTCCCTTGGCAGCACTAGGCAGCAGCACTCACTGGTTATGACCAGACCTTAGCCCTTAGCCCTTGGGAAGGGGGACTTTCAAAAACATTGCAGAAAGTTGCAAAAATGAGGGGTAAGTGTGTTTGAAATAAAGCCAAGTATTTTGATGGAAATTAATGGCAATATACTGAATTTTCTATAATAATTTTTTTTAAATTTACCTATTCACCATATATTCTGATCATATTTCACAGCAGTTCAGCTACTCAAGGGGCATGGTAACAAGGATCACAGATTTGCGTAAATTCCAAATAAATTTGTCATCAATGATAAACACAAAAATGAAGGGAAGAATATGGTTTTATCTCAGAATATGTCATCTAGACTATCCTAGTCTATCCCCACCAGGGCAGGTTTATACTAGTTCATAAAGATATATAGCATTAATTTAATCTTTCTTAAGGTAAGGGACTGTTTTGTTGCTGGTATTATTTTAATAAAGAAATGTCATTATCCATTTCACAATCTTTCACTAAATCCTAAAACATACTGTGATGAGAGTATGAGTAGTCAGCGATGCCAATGACTTTGACACAGAACAGCCATGAGCACAAGGGCCAGTTTAAGCTGCCTGGCATGTTCCAACCCACTTTGAGCCTTCAGGTGTGCATGGATGATCCCTAGCCTCACATATGCTGTCCTACCATTGCCAACTTACCTTATAGTTTTGAAAGCATAAAAGATAACAAGTTACTCATCTTGGTGGAAGTGAAACAAACATTGCTAGACCAGAACTTCAACAGACAGAATTCTGATTTCAATTACTGACATTCTTCAGCTAAGAATAACCATTTAAATGATATGTTTTACTATTATAGATTAAACAGTTTGAATAAAACATTATTGGTAAGGTAAAAACACAGGGCAAGGGAACTAAAGGTAAACAGTATCGTTCACGCCTACAGGCTGTTCCCCACGATCTGCGTTTCGGTTCTAAGGCTGAGGAAGTAACATGCTTAAGGAGAAAGGAGGTGAAAGTCAGGCCTGCAAGTCCCACTTCCAGCCCATGGGGCCTCGCTGGCTTTCAGAGACTCACTGGGCTGTGGGATCCACCACGGAGTTTCTAAGTAACTCTTCTGGTGGCAGCTATCTCAACCTCATCATGAGTGGCAGGTAAGCAGTCCCAGAAGTTCTTTCATGGTAACTTTTGGGACATCCTGTACTTTGAGTTTAGTGCTTGCATATTTTTTCTCGTAACACTAGTTTTACTTCAAATATTATGACAAATTAATACCAAGCACATTTTTTATTTTATATTTAATATATTTATATGTATGAAACAAGACATCCTGTATTAGGATCTTCTCTGTATTGCAAACATTAAGAAGGACTGGACTAGAAAGAAAATGTCCTTGAGAAATTTACAGCACAGGAAGTGTCTTCAATTTGTAAGTATACAGACTCATATGTCACAGATGAGCAAGTATTTACCTTGCAACCCCGCCATAGTCAAGTCCTTCTTCCCCGCGAAATTTTATCATTAATCGCTTCCAGAGATCTTTTGGCCTCATTTTCATGACCTGTCGATATGACTCCTGGAAAATAAAAGAAAATATATTACAATTAGGTGTTTTTAGCCTATTAAACTGTTCCTCCCATTCTGTCCACAAAATGAAACTGAAATAAAATGAAATGTACTTATCAAATCAATTGGTAAATCTCAAAAAAAATTTTTTGAGACAGGGTCTTGCTCTGCAGCACAGGATGGTCCTGAACTCACTGTGTAGCTCAGGCTGGCCTCTGAAGTCATCCTCCTGCCTTAACCTCCTGAGTGCTGGGATTACAGGAGTGTGTTGCCATGCCCAGCTAATTTGTTGTTGGGGAACGGAGCCCAGGGCCTTGCATTTGCTAGGCAAAGTGCTTTAATTGCTGAGCTATGCTCCAAGCCTCAATTAATTTTTCTTTTTAAGATCCTTTTCCTCTCCAAAGAGTTAGAAAGTAAAATTCATTTTAAAAAGTACTGAAATGAGTATTTTTGCAAAGAAAATTTACTAGTAAGTATTTGAAGTGTAGAGACCAGCTGAGAAAATAAGGATGCCTGGTACTCTTCATTCCATCCAAGTGCTAGTCTTTGTTTTGTTTGAGGCAGGGTTTCACTCTGCAGTCCAGGCTGGTCCTGAACTCACTATGGAGCTCAGGCTGGCCTTGGACTCATGGCAATCTTCCTCCCTCAGCCTCCCAACTGCTGGGATTACAGGTGTGTTCCACCACACCCAGCTTCCAAGTGTTAATCAATTTTTTTTTTTTTTTAGACAGGATCTCTCTCTGTAGCCCAGGCTGGTCCTGAACTCACCATGGAGCCCAGGCTGACCTTGGACTCAAGGCAATCCTCCTGCATCAGCCTACCCGATTATAGGCTGGGATTACAGGCATGTGCTACCACACTCGGTTTGTGTGGTGCTGGGGAATCAGTACTTAGGGCTTGATATAGCACATGCTAGGCAAGCACTTTAACCACTGAGCCATTCCTCCAGCCCCCAAGTGCTAATCTTAACATATTAAAGCTCTCCAATATCGCTGCCCAACTCCCCACAATCCAAACAGAAACTAATGAGAAGCTCCCACTCGAAAGAGATACGAGTCCCAAAACAAAAATTCTTGGAAAAGAGACTAAAATGCTAAACTGAATTTTCCTCTACTTCATAATAAGACTTGCAGGTTTACCTCAAAAATTTCTTCCCTGGAAACCTCAATGCGGCAGTGGCCAGCCTGAGGCTGTTGCTGGGAAAGTTCTTGCCGCAAGATTTTTAGTTTCTGAACGAGGTCTCGCTTGTACCTTGGCACCGTCAGGCACTCTGTGTCATCAGGACATAATGACACCACTTGCTGCTGCTGTTGGTCTTTCAACTGGTTCTGCCGACTGAAAGCAAACAGAAATGTTATTAGGAAAATATTTTAAATAAAAAGATTACATTTATACATTTAAAAATAGCACCAGACTATAAACAAGAAGAGCTATATAATTTTCCAAGCCTAATTAGGACATATGATTAGACTGACATATTTTGACAATAATAAGCCAGCTCTAAAGTTTATTCTTTCAGTCCATCTGAGTTGACAGGACTGGATGAAGGAGCCTGTCCTCCCCCTCACCCTCCAACTCGGGTACTGGGGATCAAACTCTAGGACAAGGCTCCTGTGTGCTAGGCAATCACTCAGCCACTGGGCGACAACCTGGCCCTGGCCAAAGCTCCATACGGCTGCTGAGACCAACTTTATCACACATCATCTCCCTTTTCCTCTCCACTGACCTATCAAACCATGTTAAAACTTAGGCAAATGCTAAACCCTGCCTGTTTAGACAAGTCAGCCTTTCCAGAAGTGCCAATAGGCACAACAGGAGTTCAAACTGGCCCTGTTGGAACCCCTTCCTCCAATGCGACTACGGTCCAGACCACGAAACAGGGAGCTCATGTGTCCTTTACTAACACCAAGAAACAAGTATTTTACAGGCAAGTCTAAGTGCTTTATAAAATGACTACCTGGGGTGAAGCAGTGTGGGGGTTTTGGGGGAGCAATATACATAAAATTTACCATTTTAACTATTTTTGACTTCTAAATGCATATATATGGCATAATCTCCAAAGTACACCATAAATATAATAATCACTTTTAAAGGTTATTTTACTTAAAATATATTTTAATTTTCCTAGCATAAAATGTCTTAAGTCACATCTAAGATTTTTTTTAAAAACCCTATAATGAAGCAGCTCACTGCAAAATGCTGTCAGGAAATATGACAATTTGCTATTCAACTCTCTCTAGTCACTGTGACAAAGCTGGAGTTCAAAATTAATTTTACAAATAGCAGACAACAAAATGATCCTAACCTAAAGGTAAAGGACAATGATGGCTACAATTTAAAAAAAAAAAAAATGAAAATAGCTTTCAGTTCTCTAACAGATTATGAAATTTGTTTTTTGTTTTATTTTGTTCTGTTCTTGAAACAGTGTCTCACTCTGTAGCCCAGAGTTCTAGGTTAGCCTAGAACTCTTGGCAATCCTCCTGCCTCAGTCTCCCAGGTGGTACACTACCTGCCCAGCTTATGTGGTGCTGGGAAACTAAAACCAAAGCCTTTTACTTGCTAGGCACGAGCGCTCCAATGGCAAATTCTCCCAAATTTGTAATATAGTGAGATTCTTATGTACCAGGCAAAATTTTATACCTAAAACATGATCATACTGAAGAAATACAACATCTTTATATATGTCAAGTCAGTATTACTCTTTCAAACATTTTAATAAAGGTTTTTACATATGCACACTAAATAAACAGATCATATAAATAAAATTATTGCACAAATAATTATATAATCCTATTTTCAAAAAATGAACTGAGGGGCTGGGGATATAGCTTAGACGTAGCATGCCTGCCAAGCATGTGGGAAGTCTTAAGTTCAAGCACCAAATTACTTCCCCCCAAAAAAATTTGTAAAAGGGGAACTTGGGTACATTCCGTAAGTCAGATATAAAAATTACTCAGGTTAGTTTGCATTTGAAGCCAGCTTAAGCAATTTAGTGATACCTTGCCTCAAAAAAAAAAAAAATTCAAGATGTTGGGCGAGTAGCTCAACGGTGAAGCGCATGGAGCGGAGCACACGCCCAGCATATGTGAGGCCTGAGGCCGTGGGCTTAACGCCCGGTACTGAACCATACTAACCACACCTCAGCGTTAACCACAGACCACAACATCAAATCACAAATCTTCTAGCCAGAGGAGAAAAATTGTATTTATATATCTAAGGAACTCAAACTCAACAATAAAAAAAAGAAAGAAACCCAAACAGCTCAGTCTTTACAGAAATGCATATTAAAACCAGAACAAGGTACTACTATGCATCTACTAGGATGTCTAAAATTAATGAAGATAGCCATGCCAAATGTTACCAAGAATCTGGAGCAACTGGAACTCTCCCTACACTTCTCATGGAACTGTAAAATTGTGCTACCACTTCAAAAAGCAATCTGGCACTTTCTTTAAAGGTTAGAAAAACATCTACCATATGATCCGGCCTTCTACTGTTCGGTATTTATGTGCCCAACAGAAACAACAGTATTATGACAATATAAATGCTTGCACATATATGTTTGTAAGAGTTTCATCTGCCATAACATTGGAAATAACCCAAATGTCTATCAAGAGGCAAATAAGGGATAGCAATACAACCGAGTATCAGCAGCAATAAAAAAAAAAGACCTACACCCGCAACAAGAGACAAATCTCAGAATTATACAGGGTAAAAGATCTCAAATAAAAATGAATACACACTCTGTGATTCCATTTACCTTACACTCAGGAAAATGCAAGCTAACAATGACAGGAAGTAGCTCAGTGGCTGACTGAGCACACACTGTTTCAGAGATGTTCATGTCCCCCAAAGGACCTGTGAATATGACCTTTATTTGAACATGATCTTGTACATAGAAAGAAGCTGAGATGAGGTCCCAATGCAAATCTAGTAAGTAGAGACCTTATAAAAGGAAGAGACTTTATAGATACCCATAGTCCCAGCACCCTTTGAGGCAGGAGGATTGAGAGTGCAAGCCTAGCATGGGCAACTTAATATAAAAATAAAAAAGGGCTGAGGATGTAGGTCAGTGCAAAGGTCTTGGGGTCAATTCTCAGGGACACCAAACACACACATAGACAGTGAGAGCAAGAGAGAGGGGGGGCAAGAGAAAAAATAAGAGAAATGGCTATAAAATGACAGAAAACCACCACTGGAGCTGTAGGTCTGGAGTACAAAGACTGCCCCAAGAAGGTGGGAGAGGGGCTGGAGGAATGGCACAGAAGTCGAAGCACTTGCCTAGCAAGTGCAATGCCCTGTGTTCAATTCCCCACCACAACATACACTGGATGTGGTGGCACACATACATACTCCCAGCATTCGTGAGGCTGAGGCAGGAGGATTGCCATGATTTCCAGGCCAGCCTGGGCTACATAGTTCAGGACCAGTCTGGGCTACTGAGACACTGCCTCAAATAATAATAAAAAAAAAAAAAAAGTGCAAGAGACCACCAGAAGCTTGCAAGGGGCATAAACTGGTTCTCCCTCAGAGTCTCCAGAAAGAGCCAGCAGAGCTGAACCTTCAATCTGGATACGTTGCCTCCCAGAATTGTGACAGAATGCATTTCTGTGGTCATCCAATTTGTGCTACTCCGTTAAGCAGGCTGGAAAGCTAATATGGGGTGAAGGCTGCACAGGGAAAGACAGGAGGCGAAATCACACGGGATGTGAGGAAACTTTTCAAGTGGTGAATACATACACTTTCATCATTGTGGTGACGGTTCACGCTCACTTGAACTCATAGCCATCCTCCTGCCTCAGCACCTCAAGTGCTACATTAAAGGCCTATGCCACCATGCCTGGTTTATATGGTGCTGGGGTACTGAACTCAGGGCCTTTTGCTTGCTAGGCAAGTGCACTATGTCCAGCTCCATTCTTTTAAATATTGGTAACTTATTATATGTTAATTATTTTTCAATAAAGCTGGTCTTTTAAAAATCCAGGGATGCTGGAGGAACGGCACAATGATTAAAGAGCTTGCTTAGTAAGTCCAAGGCCCTGAATTCAATTCCCGAACACCATATAAACCAGGTGTGATGGTACATGCCTATAATCCCAGCACTCAGGAAGCTGAGGCAGGAGGATTGCTATATGTTTGAGGCCAGCATGGGCTACATAGTGAGTTCAGGACCACCCTGGACCACAGAGCAAGACCCTGTCTGAAAAAGTAAATAGATAAACAACATTTCAAAATTAAAAACAACAAAAAAGATATAAGCAAATGCTTAAATTTTTCATAATATAGTTATTTATATTCAAAGATACTAGAGAGAAAATCAAAGTGATACTTCAATACTAAGATAGATTTTCATATACAACTTTTCTACTAGGAATGTCCATAAGCCTTACAGATGAGAGAAGGAATGCCCTTATCAATGCAAAGCTAAAAGGCAGGATTGGAAAACCAGGAGTCATAGGGCAGTCAAGTAAGTGTTCTTCAAATTATTTCCTGTTAATTTATTCTACCACACAAAAAAGGCTGCAAACATTTCTAATCATCCCATCTGTATTCTTCCTTTGGATCATTAACTCTTACTCAGTTATTTGATTCAACTAACTACCTAGCTGAAAGACAGAAGACTTGTAACTCTTTTCTGAAGTTCCACTGGCAGCTTCAAGTCAAACTCCTAGTGTACAAAGAAATGACCCAGAGGGCAGGAGATAAATAAAATACAACCACCTTGTGGAACTTTTCTTGGTCTCTCAAAGAGGCATTCTGGCTCTTTGGCACAGTTACTATTTCCTAGGTACTTGATATGTTACAAGAATTTTTTTCTTTTTTGAGACAGGGTCTTGCTCTGTAGCCCAAGCTGTCCTGAACTCACTATGTAGCACAGGCTGGCTTTCAAGTTGTGGCTCTCCTCCTGCCTCAGCCTCCTGAGTGCTCTGATGACAGTCATGCGCCACCACACCCGGAAGTGCTGGGGAATCAAACTCAGGGCCTTGTGTTGCTGGGCCAGCACTCTAATGTGCTACTCCTCCAATGCGATATGTTTTCTACTAACAACAGAAAAGAACAGCATGTGGGTCTTCTTAACAAACTCAAAATCCACTGGGGGAAGCAAGAGTGTAATAAGTAATTAAGACACAAAAACAAAGCTGCCTGCAGAGCTTCGACATCTAGTTCATTCCTTATCATCTCCCTAACTCCCAGGCAGATGCCCCGATGCCATTTAAATCCGTGCACACAAACAAAGATGGGCCCAGGTGTCTTTTATCAAAGACAAAAGTCTAAATATGTCAAAAATGCACCTATGATTCAAAATTTAAGATGGAAGAAATACATTGGAAAAGTGAGCAAAGAATACAAAAACTCTTAAGAGTTGATATACCTTGTCAATGAGCCAATGATAAACAATTTAATCTCAACTATGTTCAGAAGGCATTAAAAGGACCTTCACACACATGTCCAAACGATCAAACTATGAAAATCAATTCAAGCACATTAATAATGAAGGAAATTCAAATTAAAGTCACAATGTGGTATCACTAAAAACATTATCAGAGCTGATTTTCTTTTCTTTCTTTTCTGTGTGGGGGGAAGGGTACTAAGGATCTAGTCAGAGGCCTTTACATTGAGCTACATCCTCAGCCCACTTCTCATTTCTGATTTTCCCCCCACTATTTTTATTAATATACAAATGTAATACATAGTATTTACAATGAATTTGGGTGTTTTGTACACATATGTATCATATCGACTTTATAATCTCTTCCCATTTTCTACCCTCCCACCCCGTCCCTATCCCTTACCCCGACACCGGCTATCACTTCATGTGGTTCCAAAGAATGTCTGTGTTCTGGGTTTTCCAAGTCAGAGAAACCATACAGTGTTTAACATATTAATCTTCTGCACCTAAGTCATTTCACTTAAGTCACCACTCTAACTCAGCTTCCTATTCCTCGAATGGGTTGCAGTAGTTAAATCTTGATGCCTCCTCTCTGAATCCAACCAATCTCTTTATTGGGATATTTACCAAAAGGTTTTTTTTCTATATTTTGCTATATCTTTGTTATTGTTCTTAAATCTGGCCTTACCTACCAGTTCACATTAGAAAATAACTACAAGCATGTAGTTCAAATGACTAGTAAATTTGGGAAAGAAGAAAAAAAAAGTTAAATTTCAAATGCCTTAGCTGAATACTGGAAGGTACATACTTGTACATTCACAGGGTTATCTTTACATCAATCAGTTTTCTTAGGATAAATTTTCATCAGTAACCTAATAAGTGAATTGCTACAATAAAACAAAGTTAAAACTATAGCACATTGCTACATTAAATGAACTTAAATCTATACCACGTAAATATACTTAAGTGACAGATATGAAGGCAAATTTAGTTATTTCAGAATTTTTTAAATTTCATAACTCATTTATTCATATTTCACTGATTACTAACATACTTTTTTCTCAGCTCATTCTCCTCTAGCTGTTGTCGCTTTTCCTCTGGGATCATTGGTGTCACTGGCCTCCCTTTAACTTTCTAAGTTTCCTTTGAGTATTCTCTGCAATACTGGCTCAGTGGCTGCAAATTCCTTTAAGCTGTCTCTGTCATGGAAAGTTTTAAGCTCTCCCTTTAAATTAAATGATAATTTTGCGGGATATAGCAGTCTTGGTTGGCATTTATGGTTTTTTAGTGCTTGGATGACACTGCTCCATGATCTCCTTGCTTTTAGAGTTTGGATTGAGAAGTCTGCAGTTATCCTGATGGGCTTATCTTTGTAGGTCACCTTCTGTTTTTCTCTTACTGCTTTTAGTATTTTCTCTTTGTGTTGGGTTTCTAGAATTTTAAATTATAATGTGTGTCGATCTCTTCTGATTAAAGTTGTTTGGTGTTCTATATGCCTGCAATAGTTCCATGTTCATTTCTCTTCTTAGACTTGGGAAATTTTCTTCCATTATTACATTAAACATGTCCTTTAAGCCTTTTGTTTTGTCCTCAGTCTTCTCCTGGATTCCCATAATTCTGAGGTTGTTTCTCCTTAATCATCTATCAGCCATTGTAATGATTCGCTTTCTTTATTTACTTTGTGTTCTTCATGGCCTATGTGTTGCAGCTCAGTCACTTTATTTTCTAGGTCTGACATTCTATTCTGAAGATATTTAAAGTGGTTGCTTATTATTTCCTGTGTGTTTTTTTATTTCCTGAATATCTGCATTCAATTTTTCTATATCTCTGTTGTGTTCTTCTCTAATTTCTTGTATTGCCTTCATTATCTTCTGGTATATTTCTTCTTTGGTCTCCTCTAGTTGCTTTGCAAGGCTTGCTTTTTGTTTAGCTATGTGTTGGTGTAGCTCTTGCACTGTCTGTTTTATTTCCTGGTTTAATTCACTGAATTTCTGGGCCCAGAAGTTACCATCATTTTTGTCATTTTCATTTTTGGATTCTGCAATTTCAGTATCCCTGGTACCATCTTCTGGGGTGTCAGATCTTTTTGTATGAGATTTGTTACCATTTTTCCCTGTGGTTCTACCTCTGGCTATCTCTGGTGTGCAGAAAAGAAGGGTTTGGTGAAGGCCCAGTCCTAAATGCCTCCGGAATCCTCTGGCCCAAGGGACAGACAGGGCGATGGAGTTTCTGGTCCTAGATGCCGCTGGAAGCCTCTGGGGCTCAGGACTGACAGAGTGATGTAAATCCCTGGAAGCCTCTGGAAGCCTCTGGCTCACGGGATGGATGGGCAATGGATTTCCCTGTCCTAGATGCCTCTGGTGTGCAGGGCAGCGGTGGACCGGAAGCCTCTCGTGTGTGCGGGAGGAACGGGGTGATGATCCCCCTTTTGAGGTGTCTTATGCCCCCATTCCCCACCCCATCCACTCAGCACAGCTTTCCATCAGTCCTGGCTTCCCTCCCCCAGGGTGGGGCTCTCCACCCTCGGAGCTGAGGCGCCCTGAGCCGTTCAGGGGAAACTTTTCCCTTCTTTTCTCCTCTCTCTGCCGCTTGTGCCAGTTTCTTCCTGGGCACTGTTTAAGGGTGACCCCGGAGCCCTGGTGTGCTCTTCTGAGCTTTCTTTTACTCTAAAGGGTTCAGTCTTGGGCTTTTTTTCCCCTTCTATTTAAAATGGCTCCTGCTGACGTCACTGCCTGTGACAGCTGCTGAGCCCTGTTTCTGATCTGGGATCCTGGGGCCTTTTCTAGAGGGAGCACACATTGCGTTTGTAGTACACACTACCCGCGGGTTGGTATTTCCGAGGCTGGGGCCACCTGTTGCTGACAATTCCCACTTCTCTGGATCCGCGCTTACCTCAGGCTGAGGTTCTGGCCTCCGGACCTTCCTCCATCTGGTCTGTGGGTGCTGGCAGCTCAGGGGTACTCCAAGTCAGCTGCTTCTTTCCTCCTCTTCTTATGTGACTTCAGGATTTCTGACCCGCCCGCAGCCTCACATCCGTTGTGGGGGCGCACCGTCCTCTCCCAGCTCCATCAGATGTTCAGGTCCCCGCGAGCTTTCCTCCGTACACAGCTGCCTGCGGCTCCAGCCATTTGCAGCCAGTGGCGGCTTCCTGGGCCACGGGGATTTTTTTTTTCCTCTGCTTTCGATGATCCTTCAGAATTTCTCGCCTCCCCTGGCCGCCTTTCAGTTGTTGGGGATGCTCCTCTCTTACCTAGCTACACCAAACACACTTTTTCTAACTAAATTCTTGACTTTTTAAGTGGGTCAATGAGGAGACACTGTGCAGCACTGTTACTCAGCCGCCATCTTGACCCGAAGTCCTCATTTCTGATTTTGATACAGGGTCTCACTAAACTGATAAACTGTCCAGAATGGTCTTCAACTTGAGATATTCCCACCTCGGCCTCCCAGACTGCTGAGGTTTCAGGGCCGTGTTACCAGGCCCAGCTGAAAAAAACACTCCAAGTCCAATAATACCAAGCACTGGCAGGACTCTAGACCAAGAGGAGTTCACATACTCCTGGTAAAAGACAGAAGTGACACAGCACACTAAGACAGAAGTGCTTTGTGACACTGCAATTCCACCCCTGGGAGAGTGCTACAGAGCATTCTTACACAGAGGCACCTGTGGATGGCTCTCATGCTGCCCTGACCCTGTGGACTCTGGTGTATAGAGACAGACACCATTTCTTTGTGTTTCTTCAAATGCTTATATAAAGTGTGAGGTTTCAAATACTTGTGAATTTCATTTGCAATAATGGTTTTAGAATCTTCTATCCACAATAAAGATCAACTGACATAATAAGACTGACTGCCAGGTTAATTATATATATTTCAAAGAAAGAATCAAAAATAAGCATTTTAATGTTTTCTCTTAATATCTTCAACAAATGGTAGACAGCTCTCACTTAAATTTTTTCCTTTATTTAATCTATTTTCAAAAAGATTAACAAATATATTTTCCAAAGTCATTCTGAAACAAGTGATCAATTAGTTTTGTTTTAATATTTTAACGTACACTGAAAGTGCTTTGGCTTTGAGCACATAAGTTAATAACTGAGGAAGGCACAGCAGGCAGCACTGTTTGTTCTGACATTCCAGAATGAGTGATTCCACAGTCACAGAGAACCTTAGTCTCCAGATTTATTTTTATTTATTTCTTCTTTTTTTTAATCACTGTTTATTATTACTTATTTTTTTGTGGTGCTGGGTATCAAACCCAGGGCTCTGAGCAGGCTAGGAAGTGGTCAACAACTGAGATACATTACCAGCTCTTGTTCTTCAAATTCCAAGGTCAAGAACCTCAGTGCTAGATCACTGTGAAAATGTTTTTGCCAGTACTGTTGAAAAAGACAGTCTGCTACTCTGCTTGGTAATGAAGTTTCCTTTCTCTCTTTTCTTGGATCTCCCTCACCTTCCTAGGGAAACTAATGAAGACAATGCCAGTAACTAATAGAGTCAGAAAAAAATAGGCAGCTAGAGAGAAAAGCAAAGGACGCAAACCACACACAAACAACACTCAGGATAGTGGTCAGGCAGACTGAGGCAGGATGTCTGGGTATAAATCCAGATGTGGCTACTCATTGCCTGGCAACCTAGAGAAAGTCACTCTTTCCCTTTTTTCCTCTTCCTGCTCCTCTTCTTCTTTGAGACAGGGTTTGCTCTGTAGTCCGGGCTGGTCTTGAATCCACTATGTAACCCAGGCTGGCCTTGACCTCACGGCAATCCAGCCTCAGCCTCTTAAGTGCTGGGATTATAGGCCTGTGCCACTACACCTGGCTTTTGTGGTACTGGAGAATCAAACTCAGGGCTTTGTGTTTGGGAGGCAGGTGCTCGACAGCTGTGCCATCCCTCCAGCCTGAGAAAATCAATTTCTATACCTCAGTTTCCTTCCCTGTAAAACTGGCAGTAACTACTTCACATTTTCTCCACGAATTCAACTGCTAGTACATGTAAAATACGAAGAATACCTGACATACAGTTAAGTGCTACTGAAATGTCAGCCATCACCATGAGATGTCCTGCAAGGGTGCAACAAATTAGCCACAATTCCTGTCAAGCCTCCGTAAGGGGCTCTCTCACGTGAGCACTTCTGATACACACCCTTTTTCTAATATTTCATGACCAATTCCTACTTAAGTACAGTGGAATTAAACTATTTGTATGTCAAGAATAAAATCTGCCACAGCTCTTACATAAAATCTGATCAATGAAAGTACATTATAAATTGAAGAGAGCAGAAATTTCTTCACAATAACTCCAAAAAGTACCTATCAATTTCCTCTTGTTCACGTTGGCATTTTAACATATACTGTTTCAAAAACTTACTTTAAAACTAAATGCAAGTTAGCAGAGAGCCGAGGATCTGTAAATTGTGTTGTTCTGTTGTTATGGTCAACGAAATAAACTCTGCCTGTTGCAGTATTACGGATCTCCCATCCAGGAGGCAAAGGACCAAGCTCTTCACAATTGATGTTGCTAAGATCCCTGCAAAAACAAATATAAAATAAAAAAACACCTCACTGCCGGGCCTGCAGAGCCAAGCAAGTGCAAATGACACAGAACAATTCCATGAAGTCTGAGAAAATGTATTGTTTCAGAAACTTGAGATGTTTAGCTGGAATCTTTAATTCCCAGTGGTTTAACAAACTCGCGTACTCAAAACCCAATCCGTAAACGGCTCAGAAGGACTTAGCACACGGCTGGCATTTTTAGTAAGGAAGTTCCTGGGTTTTAATGTAACACAGATTTTAAATTAATACAAAAGCAATCATAATGTTTGCCAACATAAGCTATACTTCAATATTTGTTTGACAGAAAATATTGTGTTACAAGTCTTAGTGATATAAAGAATTAAATGTTTTCTAAAGTTTCCCTTCAACTATTTCTTTCCTTACTACATCAAAAAACCTGTGTAAATAAATGTCCATTCTATGAGTAATTTTAAGCTTTCTGTAATTTCAAGCAAACTGGAAATGTTATCATATTATGATCCTGAAAATAATCACAGTATATTTTTTAAAAGGTTAACATCTTTCTTTTGAATTCTGAAATATGTAAAGTTTGTGAATAAAGAACCTATTTAAGGCACCTAAGGAAGCTGGGTGTGGTGGCACATGTCTGTAATACAAGCACAATGGAAGGCTGAGGCAGAAGGACTGCAAATTCAAGACCAGACTAAATAAGTTAGCAAGATCCTGTTTCAAAAAGAGGAGGGGGCAGACCTGGGGATGCAGCTCAGTGCAAAGGCCCTGGGTTTAATCCCCAGTATCAAAAAAACAAAAACAAAAACAAAAACAAAACAAAAACAAAAAAACAAAAACAAAACAAAACAAAAAAAACAAAAAACCACAGGGCTGGAAAAATAGCACAGCAGTCAAAGCACCTCCTGGGAAGCACAAGGCCCTCTGTTGGATTTCCCAGCACTACATAAGCTGGGCATGGTAGCTCACACCTACAATCCTAGCACACAGGAGGCTTAGGCAGGAGGATTGCCCTGAGTTCAAGGCCAGCCGGACTAGAGAGTAAGTCAGGACCAACCTGGACTACAGAGCAAGACCCTGTCTCAAAACAAAACAAACAAAAAAACACCTAAGGAAGAATAGAATGCTCTAAGGCTTACTGCTGCAATTAATAACAAAATACTTTCAATGAACCAAAGACCATTGCTACTATCATATTACACATACAGACAGTCCCAGTACATACAGACAAGGACTTACAGGACCTTAAAGAATAAGATAGGAGCTTCCCGGTCACTGAACACACTGGGGAAGCGGTGGCCCAGGGCGAGCAGGGAAGCCTCCATACTGAGTGCCAGGCCTTACTTTACTGACTGCTTATTAACCAGCAACGGGCTTGCAATTTTTATTCTCTACTGTTACAACAAAATCTTCCAGAATGAAGATTCAAAGATTCCAAAGTGTTCACGTTGTTATCATCATCCAAAGGGACAGTGAGATCACTGCCTGCAGCAATTCCACTGAGGCAGCACAAGATCATAACATATGTTCAGGTCATTTCCAGCTCTAAACGAATACTTCAGACTACGGGAAACATCTGTAAATGCTGAGAAAATGACACCCTGAAATGGAGAGAGCACCTCAAGCATCCCCGTGGCTCCCAACCATTTTGCTTTTGTGATGCAAGACAGCTTTTCCACAGATGAAGGGTGGGGCTAGCACCAGAGCCTCAGTGCTACTTCAAGTCATCAGGTGTTACAGAAAGACAGTGCCACCCAGATCCCTCAAAGCACAGTTCACTGGAGGGCCTGTGCTCTTGCAACAATCTAAAGCTGCTGCTGACCTGGCAGGAGGCAGCGCTCAGGGAGGAATGCCAGCAACAGGAGCAGATATGGGTACAGACGAAGCTGGCCCCATTGGCCACCACGCACCTCTGCTATGTAGCTGAGTCCTAAGAGGCCATGAACTGGTACAGAAATGTGGCCCAGGGGTAGGGTACCCCTGAGCTCTACACAGTCAAACTTGCCTTTAGTGATCCTCTAAAAGAGGGAAGGAGGAGGAGAGGAAGATAAAGCTACACAGGCAATTTTTTTTAAATTACATTTTAAAAGTTAAACCAGAAAAAGATTTTTCCTAAAATAACTTCTTAGTCACAGACTGAAATAAAACATTGGGCATACATCGATCTGTTTAAATGATGGTTTTTTTCTTGGTTTATAGGTGCTCCAGGAGACTCTCCCTCCCAAAGCAAGTAAAGCAGAGCAGAAACACACTATCTGCAGAGCACACAAGGGAAAGCTTTAGGACTCACCCTCAAAGTTAAAAAAAAAAAGAACTAAGCTAGAACTAGCACTTAAATGGCAGATAGGGAGCTGGCAAGTCAGTAGCAGATTTTTGTGTTGTTTTTGTTTATTTATATAAATATGTTTTTTGACACAGGGTCTCACTCTGTAGCCCAGGCTGGTTCTGAACTCACTACACAGCCCAAGCTTGCCTCAAACTCAAGGCAATCCTCCTGCTTCAGCCTCCTGAGTACGGGGATTATAGGTATGCAACGCCACAACTAACTAATCTTTATGTGGTGCTGGTGATTCAAACCCAGAGGCTGTGTATGCTAAGTAAGCACTTTAACCATTGAGCTATACTCCCAACCCCAATGGCAAGTTTGGAAACTGAACTTCATTTCTTTGGAAACTAAGCTACAGATGGGGGTAGAGGGAAATATGACATGAAGTGACTCCAGAAAACCTTCCTAAATTCCTGCTTTAGACTTGGAGAATTCCAACTAATTAAGATCAAATAATAAACCCATAATCTAAGATCACCCAACACTTCAGAAAGGAAGACCACTGTGACAGCAGAAATAATAAGCTACAGAACTAGATTCTTACACACTGTCAGAGTCCAAAAAGAAAGAACAGCTATGATCTGTAATGCTTAAAACATAAAAAGGCACAGTCACAAAAATAAGCCACCAATGAAAGATTATTAAAAAGGAACAGGTATATTTTCTTCAGTGGTACTTTTAGAAGTGAAAAACTGACTGAAATCAAAGAATAATTTTACAGATACAGAATTTGATTTTATGTAATTTTATTTCAAATTTTATAAATCTGTGATCCAGTTAAAAGAATAAAACACTGGAAATAATTTTATGTCTAATTTGAAACCGACTAAAGAAAAATAAAATGTTATAAGGCCATAAAAAAGACATCTGTATTATAGGACTATGGTTAGTATACAACAGAAAGAATAACAAGGCATTCATCATTGTTTTAAACAGAAATGCAAACTGTGATGAAATGGGACTTTTTCAGATAAGTCTAGATATACTAGATATCTTTTTTTTTGAGACAGGGTCTCACTCTGTAGTCCAGGCTGGTCCTGAACTCACTATGGAGCCCAAGCTGACTTGGAACTCATAGCAATCTTCCTGCTTTGGCCTCCAAGGTACTGGGATTACAGGCCTGCACCACCACATCCAGCTGATGTGGATGTGCTGGGGAATTGAACCCAGGGCCTTGAGCTCGCTAGGCGAGTGCTTTAATACTTAAGCTATTCCTTCAGCCCCACTAGACATCCTTAAAGGATTTTTTTTTCTTGAGGGAGTGCAGTGCTGGAAATTGAGCCAAGGGCTCTGGGTATGCTAGGCAAGCACTCTACCAGTGAGCTACACCCCCAAACCTAAAGTTATTTTAAAATGTCTGATTTATACAATTTTATAAGTACTAGTAATATTTTAATAGAATCTAAATATTGTCTGTTTTGATAAAAAGATCCTCCATGTAAAAGGCGTATCAGCTAAAGGATGCTCCAAAACAAAAGGTAAATTTATTTTATTTTTTTGAGATAGGCTCTCATTCTGTAGTCCATATTGGTCCTGAATTCATTATGAAGCCCAGGCTGGCCTTGAGCTCACAGTATTCCTTCTGCCTCAGCCTTCTAATTACAGGCATGCACCAACATACCCAGCTATTGTACAGAGCTAGGACCCCCAACACTGATTAAATGTAGATTTTTAAGACAATTTGTGCCATAGAGACTAAGGAAAACAATTCAGGGCATTATTTTATAGTCATTATTCAAATTAAGTGTCAATAATTAAAGCAATTTTTCATAGTATTTATGATGGAACCCATGGAGCTACTTAACTCTTTCTATACTTATTTTTCAGACAGGTTGGCTTTGAATTTGCAATCCTCCTGTCTCAGATTCCTGAAATGCTAGTACTATAGATAGGCATCACCACTCCCAGCTTCAATATAAAATATTCTTAATCCTTAACTCACTGAGGAAAACTGACATTTTTTTCTTAGGAATAAAACACACTGCCAATAGCAGTGATAAAACATATCTCAGTCTCAGTTTCTACCGCCAGTTTACATTCTATGCTTTCAACAGTTAATGTCAATTTTCTTCTGACTACTGTAAATCATATAGTTAAAAAACTTTTAATATTTCTCGCAAGGGACTTGAAGTCATTTGAAAGAAAAGCTATCATTATTTACCTTCAATTTGGTAAAAAGAATCTAAAAATCTTCTTTCCAGAATTTTTTAAGTGAGCTAGGCCCAGGGGTGCAATCCCTTATTTCATTTATTCACTTCCTTTCTATAGGTGTTGCGTGCTACCACGCCCAGCCTGCGTGGTGCTTGGGCAGACCCAGGGCCCTCACCTGCCAGGTAAGGCTCTTAGCCACTGAGCTACGCCTCCAGCCCCTTCTTTCCATAACGTATTTAACATAACTGATTTCTGTAAGTTAGGTCCTTTGATTTTTTTCCATTCAGCTTCATAAAACAAATATAAAATGTTCTCTCTACTACTCCTTAAAAATTAACACCTTATACGGTCAAGACACAGCAACAGCAACCTCCACTCAGCCATGAATGATAGCTCATTTCCTTGGTGACCACCTCGAAAGTTCCTCATTAAACTCTACAGCAAAGTAAAACATTTTCATTATAGTTCTCTTTATAAGTAATACAGAGCATCAAAGCAACCAGTCAGTCACACTTAGTTCTGACTCAATTATAGGACAAACGACTGAGTATAAGCTTTAGGGAGAAACCCTTGACACTCAGGGCTGTCTGGTTCTTGGATGGAGGTATGGCAAAGGCACACAAGGTATGTGTGCACTACAGGCACATGACTCAGAATTTAGAATTCAAGCCTTTCTGTAGTTTCAGCTGCCCTACTGGGTACTTTGTATTTGTTCTTTAGAAAATAACTCAAAAATCTAAGTAATGTTTAATTTTCATTATTTAATAATTTAAATTTGTAAGTTCTGACATTTAAATGAAATTCAATCAAATTGACCTAGGCTGTTTTCTTTCCTACAATAAAATGAAACTAATTAAGGAACACATAAAGCAACAATGAATACATTTACATAAGATTAAAATTTTTCAAATTTTAAAAAAGTCTAATCAGAAATATCAATCTACTGTCCTTTCTTTTCTTTTCTTCCTTCCTTCCTTCCTTTTTTTGAGATAATATCTCACTCTGTAGTCCAGGCTGGTCCCAAACTCCCTATGGAGCCTAGACGGGCCTCAGCCTCCCTCGTGTATCCTTTCTAAAGGGGGTCTTTTTCCCCAGGTTAGCTATCATACTTCTAAAGGACCTATAACTCTGTCTTGCTTTTTTGAAGGGAGACCTGGGGAGGAATCTGGAGATGGGTGGGCTGAGCTAGGACAGGGCTGCAGGGAACTAGACTTTCTACTAAATGCTGAACTGAAATCTTACCAGAAAGAGCCAAACTTTCATACAAACTATGTTTAGACATTAAATATATCTGAGAGTCAAGGAAGCTCTCTGGGCTTGGGCGTAGGTATTAGCAACGTGATTAAACACACAAAGAAAGTCAAAATTGTAGGAAACACATGATCCATCGTGCCTCCTGCTGGAGGAAAGTTAAGAAAACCACGATCAAGTACACTGGTGCCTGCGGGGGCAAGACAGAGAAGACAGATGGGCTGCAGACCCTGGCCAACGGGTCAGCCATGAAACCCACGGCTGGTGGTGCAAGTCTAAATCAGAAGACTGAAGAAACGAAAAGACCAGTAGAAATTTATCATTTGAGACAAACCTAGCCTATCATAAGAAGGCTCATTTATGTGCCACACTTGCTTTGGTTTGTTGACTATATTAGACATTCTGATTTGCACTGCATTAATATCCTTTGAAAAGACATTTAGAAATTGAAGTCCTTCTAATTTGAATTAGAAAAACTTGCTGAGCTGAAGTATCACAACCCAGAGGTTTTTTTTCCTCCAGAAGTCAGATGATATCACCTAAGAATATAAGCCTCAAAGATTAGATGTGTGTCTTAGCTTTTTCTAAACCTGCTCCTGCAAGTTTAACTATTTTGAGGTCCACTAGCATGCACTGTGCAATATTTAAATGACTTTTAATTTTTAATGTTTCTAAAATTGTGCAGTGTATGAAAAGAAGATATGCATAGAAAGTAAAAGAAATCCCAGGTACACGGATAGTCACGACACGAAGAGTTCATAAAAATATGGCCTTACCTTGGCACTCTTGGATCATGCCACGTGCTTACACCAGTCTGAGTATGTAAGAAATAAACCTGACCTTGTTGTGTTGTCCTCTGTTCTGTAAAATAAAGAAAACTGACTATAAAAACACATTAAGAATGTCTGTATCAAATAAAGTTACATACATCAGGATGATATGCTTAATAAGAAAAATCTCCAAATCACCAACCAATCTATTTCCTTACGAAAAATGGCTTCACATATCACTTGTTCTGTCTCCTAGAAACAATTCTGCAAGTAGTGATGGATGTTGAGCTCAGCTGTATAGAAGCCAACTAAACTTAGAATGTGTTCAAATGCTAAACATGTTGCAATGGAAAAAAGAAAACCAGACAGTCACCACACGTACACGTGCACACACTTTTTTTTGGGACAAGGTCTCACTATGTTTTCCAGGATGACCTCAAACTCACAGCAGTCCTGCCTTAGCCTCCAGAGTGCTAAAGTCAAGGCATGTGCCACCATGCCCACGTTATGTGGTGATGAGGAAACAAACTCAAGCCCTATAACTGCTGTGCTGTTCCTTTAGCAATATTTTTTCTTTTCTTGACAGAGGTATGAAGAATACATGTCAACTCAAACATACAGGAAAGATGAGATACAAAGGACACATTGTATAGTCAGAAAAAGGTAAAGATGGAAAAATGAATGAGCTGGAAAAAAGAGTTTGTAAAGATCAAGAACACACTGGGAGAAAAGGCAAGGGGAGAGAGGGCACCCCCCCAACCCCACGCTTGGGAACAGAGCAGGGAGACCAGCTGAAGACTGGAAGGAAAGGGTTTCTTCAGGAGTGCTTTTCAGTCTTAGTTTTCATAAGAAACAGAACCAGTTTCCAAGCAAAATATAATGAGAAATTTCCATATATAAAACAATAAAAATACTAATATTTTAGTATAAGCTTAACTTGTTTATAAACCCCATAATAAAGTCAATAGAATTTAACTTCAAGTTTTTGAAAATTATAAACATAAAAATAATTAAAATCAGTTATAGATAACAGTTGCAAAAAGTTCAGCCTTGTTATCTATTTCTTTCCTATATCTTAGCTGTATAGATTTTTTTCAAGTTCAAATTGCACAAATACTATAAAAGTATAACTACCCTACTCTAAAAAATTTGTCTTATAACTTCGAAGAGAAATAACAAGGTAAACTTTTGTTTTGTAGTATTGGGAATTCAACCCAGGGCCTTTACACTGAATCCATTTTTAAATTTTTATTTTGAGATAAAAGTCTCATTAAGTTGCTAAATTGCTCATGCTGGGCTCAAATTTTGAAAGCCTCCTACCTCGGCCCCTCACAGTACTGGGATTAAAGGTCTGTACCACCATTCCAGGCTGAGATACTTTAAGATATGAACACATATAATTAAACATCTAATTTTTTCCAATGAGTTTCTGTGCCAGGCACTGTTCAGCACTTCACAGGAGACTGTAGAATTTATTTCTTGCAAGAAACCTACATAGTTGGTACTATTTCTCCAATTTTATAAAAGATAAACTGACGTTTACAGAAGCTAAAAAAATATACTCACTATAACATGGCAAAGCCCGGATGAGAATCAACGTTTTATCTGTTTCGCAGTCTGATCACAGTGCCACAGCTTAACCTGTGAGGCACTGCATAGCTGGTGGACAAATTATTTTCAAATTAACTAACTAAAATATGTTTAAAAATAAAATTAGAGGGCTGGAGTAACAGCACAACAGTTAGAGCATTTGCCTAGCAAGCACAGGCTCTGGATTCAGTTCCCCAGCACCACATAAGCTGGGCATAGTGGTGCATGCCTGTAATCCCAGCACTTGGGAGGCTGAAGCAGGAGGACTGCTATGAGTTTAAGACCCTGTCTCACACAAAACAAAGAGAAATTAGAATCATTCATTTGCGTGATTCAGATAGTTTTTAAAGAATATTCTAGAGTAAAAATAAAAATCAGATCAGACAATTGCTAATGTTGGTCCTTAGGTGTCGCCATTTGCCCAAAATAGTTTCATCCAGAGTCCGAAGAGGGCAGGGATGTAACTTGGTTACATTACCAGAAGTTGACAGTCAGCTTCATAATACATGGTGTTCACAAGTTACAATTAATTTTAAAAGTCTTGAATTGAACTAGAAAGTAATACATGTCATCTTCCATATGATATTTACAACTGCAGAAAATGATACATGATTACAATTATTATACAGATACAGAAGTGACTCAATTATTTATAATGATCTACTCATATAATCCAAAATTACAGACAATACAAATATATTAAAGAGCATCAAAAATATGCCTTTGTAATAACTTCTAATTATGTTTGTCTTGCAACACCACACTGCAGGTATGACTTCAGATTATCAACCCCCAAAACACATTTTTTTTTTCATGTGGTACCAGAGTTTGAACCAAGGTCCTCACACACACTATATCCCCAGCTTGTTTTTCATTTTTGGCTTTTAGATAGGGTTTGCTGAAGTCACAAATTTGGCTGGGTTCAAATTTGTGATCTTCCTGCCTAAGCCTCCCAGAGTGCTGTAATTACAGGCCTATGTGACCAAGTCCAGCCGGATTATTCTTATCAGTAATAATATCACCTTATCTTTACACAATGAATGCCTATTCACCAAGTCTCACTTCATTTCATATGCTTCTCATAACAACTTTGTAACAAGGTATTCATCATCTTTTTTGCTTTACCATATTCCGTGATAAAAAAAAAAAGACAGCTGAGGTTAATGACTAGCTCAGGCCAAAAGGCTGGCTACATGGTCTCTCACCTATCAAAGGTTTTCAAAGTTGGGAGGTTTTATATGTACTTTTATTTTCACATATAATCCCTAAGTCCACATTAAAAACTTTTTTAAAAGTTGATGCTCTTAACAAGCTGAAATCAGTGACCCACTTTATTTCCCCTCTGCTGGTTACCATACCATAGCCTTCTGGCAGGTCTGGAGGAGTATGTAAATGTGTCCTGCTCATGTAATTTCTATGTCGCTGTGACCGGACTCTCCTCTCCGCCAGTCGGGGATCAGAAGACTGTCCACATGTTGCACCATTCGTCCCACTAATTGGCGTGTTCTCATCAACAAAGCAGCTATGAGGTCTCCCAGGACTAGAATATTCAGAGGCTGGTCTATAGAAAAGTAATAAAAGAAATCATCAATTTAAATATCAAAAGTGGAGTTCACTAGACAAAATATATACCACAGTAACAATCACTTGTGAGAAAAGAGAATGAGTTCAGGACCAGCCTGGACTAGAGTGAGATTCTGTCTCAGGAAAAAAAGAAAGAAAAGAAGGAAGGAAAAAAAGAAAAGAAAATGGAATGGTTAATACAAATACATAACGATTGGAAGAACTCTGATAAAAGAAAGGCTTAAGGTCTCTAGGCACCAAAAAAATTTAAAAGATAAGCATATCAATTGTGTATTTATGTGATCTGGATCTGGAGTGTCCCCCAAAAGCCTCATATACCTACAAATATTGTATACTGCTGGGAGGGGGAACCTGGCCGGATGGGGCAGGTGCTTGGTGCTTGACCTGGAGAGGTGTGTGGTGGGTCTGCCCTTCCTCTGAGACTTCTCTCTGTCCTGCCATACTGTGTGCCGTGCTGTCTCTGGAGTACCAGGCTCTGGCTACAGCTCCAGCCCACCATCTGATTCCACCAATTCCAGCTTCCCACCTGTGGATGGACCATGACCTTCTGAAACTGAGCCAAAAATAAACCTGTCCTCTCTTAAGTTGTGGATGCTCAGTATTCTGTCCCAGCAACAAAAAAGTAGCTAAGACAGCTTATATATGATTTTATACTGATTTTAATTATGCACATAGGCAGAGACACAGAAAGTTAGAGTTTTGGTTTTTTTGTGGTAGTGGGAATTGAACCCAGACCCTCATGCATACCAGGCAAGTGCCCTAACAATACACTAAACACTTAGCCCTATTTAGTTTATTTTGAGACAAGCACTCACTAAAGTTGCCCAGGGTGGACTTGAACTTCTGCCTCAGCCTCCCAAAAAGCTGAGAGTACAGGGTGATCCATTGTACCTGGGGGTCTTGATTATATTTTATATAAAACCCATATTTATGTGTAGATGTAGTACTAGCTTACAAAACATAACTTCACCTTGACATAATCTACCCTTAGACATGATTTCTTACAATTCTCCCTCTTACCTGGCCTTTGTCACACTGATACTTTTCCTTCCTCAACTTCTCCAAGTCACTTCACCTTTAGTCCTTGAGAAACACCACCTCTTCAATCCACCTGGAATTCTCTTTCCTCTAGTCTTCCCTACCTCTAGCTCTTTATTGCACTTGAATCACAGCTTACCCCTAAGCAATGTCTCAGAAGAAATCATTCTAAATTTCCAATCTATACAGGTCACCAGTCATTTCTGACAGTTAAGATAGTCCCCAATTCATCATGATTCATTCCCCTTGAGATTTTTTCCCACATTTTATTGATATGGATAAGTGCAAAATTTAAGGTTTACAATGTAATTGAGCATTTTGTGCACATATGTATCCTGTCAAGGTGACAAGGACTTTCCCACTCTCTTTCTGTTCCTCCCATTACCCCCTCCCTCCCTCTTACCCTATCCTACCCCCCTCTTTTATTTTGTTTTTCGTCTTAAGTTTCATAATTTTTTTTTGACAGCTCGGAGATAGGAAGGGATCTTGAGGATGGGAAAAGGGGGGGCAAAGGAAGAGAAAGGTGTGGAAGAGGTCAAAGGTGGTATGTGTGGGAGCCACTTCCCTTAGTTGTATGTAATCAACATGTAAATGAATTGTAGCTCATACATATTTACAGAAAATCTTTTACAAAAAGTTGTTGTAACTTTGCTCAGCAACGTGGTTTCCCACCTACAGTCCCAGCACTCTAGGAGGGGCAGGAAGAAAGATGCCAGTTTGAAATCAGCCTGGAGCAATTTAGTGATTCAGTGATGCCTATTCTCAAAATACAAAATGAAAGGACTAGGGGTGTAGCCCAGTGTGAACCACTTGGGTTCAATCTCTAGTGCTATTAAAGAAAAAAAAGAAAAGAGGTTTTGTTTTTTACTTTACAAGAATGCAAAAGCCATCAACATTCAGTAGAAACTGTACTTTGAATTTTTGTTGTTTCCCAGCCTAGCAAGTGATACATACAGGATACTCTCAAAGTGCTGAGTAATGGCAGCAAGCTGCAACCCCCAGTTGGCCATGTGACTGTAATAGTGGCAATATGTTGCTATGTTTGGTAGGCTACCCATATTAAATATGTTTTCGACTTAGGACATTTTCAATTTACAATAGTTTATTAGACATAACTCCAACTGCAAATCAAGGAGCATCTGTTTGCTGCCTTAGTTCCTCGAAACAGCAATTATCTCTCATATTTTTCTTCTGTTTATACACTGGTTTTCTCCATCTTCCTGTACCAGAGTATTTATTCTAAGAAGAGAATGTGCCTCCTTTATTTCCTGCTATAAATATTCTGATCACCTGGTACTTGACACTCGTGTACAAGTAGCTCAATTATGCCTACAAGACAAATAAAGGACAGGCTAATGTTCCTCTTCAAGAAAATTTCCAATATTGTAGAACTTCCAAAACCAAACAATAATCACAACTTACTTTTCAGTGAACATTTATAACAATGTTTTATATATGTAAAAATTAAAGTTAATTTTATCAATTAAATGAAGCAGAAGGCTGTGGCTCCTTTTAAATATTAATACAAGTATATATTTATTCAGGCTCAGATACAATAAAAACAGGTTATTCAATGCCAATAAAATCATTGGCATTTTACACTAGAATTGCAACTCTCAAATAAGCTTTAAAAAAAAATGACAACATAAGCTGTGCTTTTAACCTGAGAATCATAATGTAATAAAGAATATTTTGATTCCAATGACTTAAGTAATTAATCCTCAATAAATAAAAGTAAATACAGCTAATGAGAAGCATTAGATAATCTATTCCTGGTGTCAGTGCTGCTCAGAAAAGGAAGCCAACAAAAACTGATCAAAGAAGACAAATAAACTTGGTTCTTACTCTCAGAAACTAGGAACAAGAAATGAAGCCCCTTACATTTTTTTGGAGACAAGAGTCTGGCTATGTAGCCCATGCTGGCCTCAAACCTTCAGCAATCCTCCTGCCTCAGCCTCCCAAGTTCCCAAGAGTGAGGATTAAAGGCATGTGCCACCACACCTGGCTTTTTTTTAAATGTAGTATTGGAGAATCAAGTGTGGGCCTGTGCTTGCTAGGCAAGTGTTTTAACCACTAGGCTGTGACCACAGCCCCTATTTTTAGTTACTTTAAAATCATTTCTTCAGTTTTCAAAAATACCTTGTGTTCTGACATCTTTATACATTAAACTACACAAAAACCGGGCCCATATCCACCATTCTTCAAAGTTTAAGTTCAGGGTCATGTCCCTCAAAGTTTTTCTCTGCAAGTTCCAATGTCTCCTGACCACTCACTCTTAAATTAGGTGCCCCTCTGCATGGTTCTTACCTTGATCACTATTGTGGTTAGGATCTGGAATGTCCCCCTAAAGTCTCGTGTATTTTAATGTTATGGATTATCTATGAAACCATGTGCTGTTGGTGGACTGGGGTCTAGTCTGGAGGGGTGGATTACAGTTGAGTTAGGATTAAAGGCGTGTGAGTTAGGATTAACGGTGTGTAATAGCCACACCTTCCACACCAGGACTAGTCTCAACTAGTCTCAACTGGCCTTCCTGTGTGTGATGTTCTGAAAAGTTGCCTCCACCTCTGTCTCTGCCATGTACTTTGATTGCTGCCAGCTGCCCTTGAAAGGACTGTGACCTTCTGAAACTGTGAACTAAAATAAATCTTTCCTTTCCTAAATTTGTGGGTGTCAGGTATTGAGTCACAGCAATGGAAAAGTAACTGAGACAATCACAAACCTTGGTTTTTTTGCTTGATTGTTTTTGTGGTACTAGACAATGAACCCAGGACTTCATACATGTGCGGACACACTCTATCACTGACCTTACTCTGACTCTAACACCACAGACCTTACTTGGACATGATATTCATACAAGATCAATCCCTGTGACTGAAACAATGTAGTCCCTATACATCATAACAGCAACTCAATAATAACAGACTCAAACATAAAATAGAAGGTAGGCAGCACAAACTATGGGAAGTGTTTGCATGCTCTTACCGTGTTGGGCGTTCCCACTGGGTAGTTCTTGTTATATGGTTTAGGTACTGGATTCTTCCAGAGGCAGTTCTCCTTTCTTCCCAACTTAAATAAAAACATTGAGAGATGAGGCATTAATAGGTATTAACAGGAAGCTGAGACACAGAAAGTTTTCAGTGCAGTTACTAAGCCAGGAAGGTATCTCTTGTCTCAAATCAAGAAGGTCATATTGAAAGATCAATTCACAGAACATAGTTTTTTTCTAATGTATTTTAGAACTGCAAATTTTATAAAATTCTGAGCTTCTAAAATATCTACATTGAGACAAGGCAAACATTTTTCATAAGCCAAACTGAGAAGTTTTCAATAATGTAAAAATATTCAGATTATACTTTCTCCATAATTTCATGTAAAGTAGTTCTACTAAAAATATATCTACCCATAAAACTAATTAAGGTCTTAAAGCTATTAAGCAGAACACTAAAACTGAAATCAAGGTAGTCTAAAAATAAAAACTGTCCTTAACTTTTTGAATTTCAGTATGAAAGCTTTTAAAAACATTTAGCCTATGTGCAGGTCAATCTTAATTGACTGACTAGACACAATAGACTTTGCTGATGGGACTGGATTGTGAGGGCACTGACCTTATCAACAGATGGGCCCACGGATGAGTTCGTAACTGCACGGCCTACTAGGAGGCCAGGCCTACTTGAAGGACCGCACCTTGGGGATTGTTCATGGCTCCAGGTCCCTTCCTTTCCAGATCTTCCCAACTTGCTCTGCTTCTCAGCCATGATGAGGTGAGCAGCATCCCTCCCCCATGCCCTTCTATCACAACATCCTTTCTTGTAGCCAGCTAACTGAAGGCTGGAACCTTGTCCCTTAAGCTGTGGGTGTCAGGTAACTCGTCCTAAAGATGGAAAGCTAACCAATACACTGCCCAAATAATTATTTTTAAAAATCAAGAATGCCAGATGGAGATGGGAGCATCCTGATCTAAAAGCCCACATGGCCAACTTCAAGAAGCAGCATATTGTTACACACTACCCGTGAAGTTCAGTGAGTTAGTTGGATTTTGTTGAGTTCTCCTGAAATATACTGTTATTTATTAAATCATTGGATTTAGGGAAGAGAATGGTCAAACTGACTTGTGGCAGATGGTCAGGAAGATTATAAACCATTTGGATGGGATCAATGAGGACAAAGCACATTTTTCTGTTACATTGGTAATCATTTGAAAATTGATTTACCTCAGTGTCTAACTGCTTATTGTTCTGTCTTTTAAATAATAATTGTCAAGCACTGACAGAGACATAAATGGGGGACCATCCCACCAAGCGCAGTGCACTTATGTGTTTTAACCCTCAGAGAACTCTGCCTTTTAGGGTACTTGAGGTTGACTTGCAAACTAACTGAAGTAACCTTTGAAAATTAATTAAAATAGCCTTTTTTCATTGTAAATATTTCTGCAAATACTACCAATGGGAAATTTAAAAAGAATACTTTTTCTGAATCCAATCCTATTTTTATTTTATGTAATATTCCTCAGCTATGATCTTTGGAGCAAAAGCCAACAGCAGAAAATAATAGTTTGTGCCAGTTTCATGAAGTATGTCTTTGGATTTTTGTAAGTAATTTTAGCTCAAATAAAACTGCTACTTTCAACACAAAAAAAAAAATCAAGAATTCCACTTTTCCCTGAGTTCTTGATGATAATTCATACAGTGAAATAAACAAAGAACTACAGAAAATATGGTAATGCTGACATTTCCGTATGGTAGGCAGAGGTTTGGGGACACTAAAACACAAAAAAGTAACAACTATAGAGTTCTGCTTTCTATGATTACAATTATCATATAATGATAAACAACCTCATAATTTCACACTAAATCTCTTCCTCAGAAGAACTATAATCTACCTCACATCCATACAAGAGTTAAGAGACACATCAAGAAAATAAAGTGTTGATCTCCAAACAGAATTGCTTACAGGAATTTTTGACAACTTAAACTATAAATACTTTAGCTTTGATGTAAAATTTTGTCAAAAATAATGAGTCAAAACTCAACCAACTGTGCATTTTAAACTAATTCAATGTACTGAATGTATATCATACCTCACTAACTAAAATTATTATGAGGATTAAAAAAATCAGAAGTGCCAGAATTAGTACGGAAGGTAGAAAACAAAAAAATCATGTCGTAGGCTTAGGTTCCAGCTAGGACCCTTACTGTGGACCCTTAGGAAATTTATTTTACTCAAGTCTCAGTTCTTTAATCTGTAAAATGAGTGAGAGTGACCAGATATACTAGTAACTAGAGAAATAACAGTTTATTAGCAAACACTATGTATAAAATATGATAATGCTTTATGTGAATGACTTCATTAAATCCTAAAACAATTTGTGGGGTATGGACTCTTATCAATCAATCTTTTTGTTTGCTTTTCATTTTTCTGAGACAAGGTTTCACTCTCTAGTCCAGGCCAGTCTTGGACTTTTGGCAATCCTCCTGTCTCAGCCTCCTGAGTGCTGGGATTACAGGTGTTTGCCACCATGCCCGGCTTATGTGGTGCTGGGGAATGGAACTCGGGTATGTAGAATTATTCCTCCAGACCCTCAATCATTCTTTTCATAAGTAAATATAAGCTAAAGCTTCCAGACTTAAATAAGTAAGATCATAAAGCCAGTAAACAGAATAATAAGGGCTAGAACCCTGGAGAGTCAGATGGCACACAGTGCCTTTCCACAGGCTCTGAGAACTAAATGATGGAGTGTCTAAGTCCTTACAGTAGCATCTGACACTCAATACATTGTTACTATTACTGCTGCTACCCAAATTCTCTTTCTTTTCCTCCAAATAGAGCAATGTTTCAAAGTCTGTGGTATATACCTATCCTATTTTAAATAAGTTAATCAAGCAAAACAGCTTTCCTCTTATACAGATAATAGAGAAAAGTTGTATTTGGCAAGAAAAAAGTCACTGCTTCTCTGTCAAAACTTTTAAAAATCAAATATAATTCATCTAATTCATTGCTTAGTTTATAAATGTGTTCCAACAAAAACATTCTAATTTTACAAGTAGAAATAAAAGCTGAATTCTGGAATTGACCACAGCACATTTCTAAAGTATATAATAAACACCAATTTACATCTTATTATTTAAAAAATATTATTTCCGTGTTTCTCTACTGATTTTAGCGACGTTAGCTTACCCGTCTGGTAAATCATTATCAAACAGCCGACTGCAATCCACCACTTGTCCTCCTGTGCCTATGCGGTCTCTGGACTGAAGACTTACTATTAAATAACAGAACATTACTAAGATTTGCAGAATTAGAAAGAAATATTACAATCTATAAGAGCTCTTTTAGAAAAGATCGGGATTAGGTTATTTAATAACTTAGAATGAATCCTGATTTTCTAATAATATGTGTAATTTATTTTCTCACAGACTTTTTTCCTTAAGAGTGATGCCAACATCTTAAATTTATGGAGGACAGTGTCATCACTAGGAGTTCCCTTCATATGGGCAATTCAAGGACACTATCGCACTCAAGAAAAGGCATACCACGTCAAGGGTATATTATAGAAGGGTATGGAAAACTCACTTTAATTTGAGTTTAATTCTTAGTAATGTGACTGTTTGTTAAAGTACATTGGATTCTGGCAGCAAGGTAATCTCTACATTCCATAAGTCTCAACATGACCATCCAGCAAAGAAAAAACCCTCCATCATAAATTTGGCGACAGAAAACAAACTCTGAAGCTGGCTCTACCTACCAGCATCTGTATTGCCAAAATCTCAGCTGAGTAATGAAGAAGTTAGGTTAATTATATCCCTGACGTCCTTCCTTGATGCTCAAGTGTTCTTTAATTCTATTTTGGCACACCTCAGAGATGAGATACAACCAAACATGACTATACCCTAACTTCTTGTTTTTCTTTCTTTTCTTTCTCTTTTCACTGTATTGGGGATTGGATCCTGGGCCTTCTCACCCAACCTTGCTTTTTTCATTTTGAGACAGTGTTTCCTTAATTACCCAGGCTGGGCGTGAATTTGTAATCCAGAGTGTTGGGATCACAGGCATGCACCATCATTACTCTAACTTCTTTAAGAATTACTCAATCAAATCAAATCTACTTAGTAAATGTAAACAATGTGTTTTATGAAAACGACTTGGAAAATTACAGTAGGGATTTTTTATACAGAAAATAATAAAGTGTTTAACAAACCAGAATCACAATGAGACACTGTATTTTCCTCAAACTTTTGCTTTCTGTCTTCGAATTTCTTATTACTTTTGCTCAGAATAATATTAAGGCTCAAAGCTAAAGACTTTAATAGGCTTCAACCTAGGGCTTTCACAATGAACTCTATCTATCCTTATCACCACCACCCCCATGCTTTTCTTGACACAGGGTCACATTAAAATGCTCAAGCTGGGCTCAAACTTTACAATCCTCCTGCTTCCACCTCCAAAAGTGATGGAATTACAGGACTGTGCTACAGGGCTTGACTTAGGCTTCAATTTGTATCTCCAGTGTATTGTATTATAGAACACCTGAGCAATTTTCAAGTTTTTTTAGACGACTTAATTCTGGCAACATATAAAATGAACTACAGAAATATGCTTATGAGAGCACTGTTTATAATATCAGAAACTAAATTCAACCATAAAGGGCCAGTTAAATCAATTCTATGCCCATCACAGACTATCACACATTAAAAGGCTATAAAAATGTATTCCTGAACCAAATGATACACATTAATGACAGATTAAAATAGATTATAAAAATCTGCAAGGTATAATTTTATTTTTAAAAATACACAGCAGATGAGCACAATGGTGATATGATTATTCCTTAGCTTCTTTGTCTGTATTTAGATTTTATTGTATAGCAAACAACAAAAGAAAAAGTTCACAAGGGACAGAAAGAGCTGGATAACAGGTTTAAATACATGGGAAGGGTTTGTACTCTTTGAATTAATCATTTCAATTTGGAAAAATTTCTCCCATGGTAACAATTCTTAAAAATGATATAGCAAAGTTCTAACAAAGTAATTTAAAAGTTCAATGAGTACATTATGATATATCTATATACCTCAAATGCTAAATGGTCATGACAAGTGAAGAAAGCAAAATTAAATGTTCATAATACTAAAATCATAAAAACATGACATATATGTATACAGAAATACTAGAAAGTGGGATTTTTTTTTAGGTTTTTAATACCCTTTCTTCCACTTTCCAAAAAGATGTCATATATATTTACAATTATTTGCAGAGGCCTAATTCTGCAAGAACTGAACTTATTCTCTACGGTGTGGCAGAATGAGAGGATCATGTTTGAGTGTAGCCTGTCTCTGTCTTACTAATGATCAGTTATGAGCCCAGATTCACATAAGAGCTTTAAATATATACACATTTTTCTTGCTCTGTAGTCCAGGGTGGTCCTGAACTCACTATGTAGCCCAGGCTGCAGGCTGGACTCAAATTCAGGCAATCCCCCTGCCTCAGCCTTCTGAGTGCTGGGATCACAGGTGTGCGCCAACACATCCAGCTTATATGGTACTGGGGAATCAAACTCAGGGCCTTTAGCTTGGTAGGTGAGTGCTACACTGTTGAACTATCCCTCCAGCCCCTATATACACACATATTCAAAAGTAAAATATTTGTTTTTTCTGTAGTTCAATTTCTAACAAAGTTTATTTTATAAATGCGAATATATTTTTTAATTCAAATTTTCAACTATTAGAAACTATTTAGTATGCCCTAGGCACCAGGTGTCTGGCACTACACAAACACCACATCAAATACATCAGGATTTAGGTTTAAGATATTTTGTACCCCTTTCCCAACCTAAAACTGACAGAAATGATCAGGAATGATGTGCTGCAGATGCCTCCTTGGAAAGTGACCAAAATTAACCTTTGGTACATGGCTGCCAGGTACCCATCTATGAACCAATTCACTGCCTTGAAGATACAATGTCTTTTGAGCACCTTTGTGAACTAAAATGTCTCTCACAGATTCATAATGACATCACTATACTCTAAATTCTGCTGTACCACAAAGTGGTAAGACTCTAACTGCATTTACATTCTTTAAGAAGCCTCAAAGTTGCCATTTTCAGTGTGCTATCCTGTTATGCATCTTGATCAAATCTCAATCATGAGATAAGTGAAGTCTCAAGAACTTGTATACCAAACCTTTCTCTCTAAGTCAACTCAAGACAGCAATTAGTCCATTGCCACTGAGTGTCTAATGAGTAAGCTAACAATCTCTCCATTTCTTCAGTTCGTCTTATACTATCATTACTCTTTCTGGGTGGGGGGTGCAGGTGGATACCAGGGACTGAGCCTAGAGCCTTTACACTGAGCTACATCCCCAAGCCTGTTTTATTTATTTATTTATTTATTTATTTAGACGAGGTCTTGCTAAGTCATTAATTTTCCCAGTCTGGGCTCAAACGTCTGATACTCCTGCCTCAGCCTTTCAGAATGCTGGGATTACAGCCTGCACCACCAGGCCCAGCTTCACTTTTTTTTGTTCAACTAGCACAGATTTTTAAAACTATAAAGCATTAAACATTAAATAAACAGTTCAACAGAATATTCTTTTCCTATACAAAAACTAGCTGGAGGATTACTTTCAAAAATTCAAATGCTATCTATAAATTCTTAAGGGTACTGTATTTGAATAATTTAATGCCTTCCTGAAAGATCAACAAGTCTTTACAATGCTAGATTGCTTTAAAATGCTGCTACTTCTTTTTTTCTTAATCTTGTTAAAATTAACTTGAATTCACCACTTGTAGCATCTAATACGGCTCACATTTAATTTATGCAGCTATAGTCATTATGTTTTGGCGTAAAAAGTACTTAAACTTTAGATCAGTTTGAATGAGGCCAAAATTCACATAACTGTAAATTCCACACTTACCTACTATCTGTCCTCTAACGGTATCATTGTCATTTGGCCCAAGTTTGCATAGATCCAATCTCTGGTCTATTTCAAATGAACAACAAAACAAAAAATTAAAAAATTAACTGCTATCAGAAATTTTAATGTGTAACAACAGTAATTTCTAAAATCCAGAGGAAATGAGACCTATCATTTAATTAACCATATCATAATCATTCAAAAAATTTTAAAATTCTCTAACTGCCATACAATTAGTGTAAGTATTTAAATAGGTTTTGACGAATTCAGATTTGAAACCCATGCCAAATAGCACTGTGCTATCAAACTCACAGCTTCCCTATCTGAGCTGATCTCCAGTCACCGCCCGCCTCTTTACACTGCTGATCTTAAGCAACTTGCACCTGAGTCTTGGTTAACATTAGAATCAAACCTGCATTTTTCAAAGATTAAACCAGATAATCACATGGAAGTCTCCGCATCCTGCCTGGTACTTAAGTGTTCAGTAAGTGTTAGTTACTGTCATCATTATTATTTTTTAATCCAACCATTCCAAATCACACACACACACACACACACACACACACACACACCCAACAAGATGAGTTCCTCAACATTGCATTCTCCCCTGGCCAGGAGGCTTCTGCCCTTGCTTCTCAAACACAGGGTCCGTGTTTTTTTTCACCTCTCTGGCACCAAGATTCAGAACAGTGCCTGGCATTTTTAAAGCTCAGTAAATGCTGGGTAAAGTGAACTAAGCTAAGCATAAACTCTGATTCAGCTCTAGGTTTCATTCTTTTAAAAAGTCTACAAAATAAACACTGACCAGGAATTTTTACCAATATTTCAGACATGTATAGGAAGTTAAGTTTTTGGATCTATATACTGTAACTATAATGAAAAACATAAAAATCACAGTAATAATTAAAATAACATAATTATAAATACGTAAAATATACTAACTTAAACGTGAGGTATACACATGTATACACACACTTAATTCAAAAAGCACTAGTCTCTACTCACAGCCAGTGTCTTTGAGGCGGTTGATAGCATTGGAAAGAAGACGAACACAACCAAGAAATCCAGCACCTTGTTTTTTATGGATCTTCTTGTGATTCCATACACTGATGGTAACTGAATCAGACTTTCCAATATACCTAAAAACCAAAATGGCTACATGAGGAACTTGATCCTTAAAGTAGTGTAAAAAATTTTTATGTTCTAAAGACACAAATATGTTTCAGAATAGAGTAGTTAAATCATGCAGAAAATATACTTGGAGTTCAACTGATCCACAGGCTAATCTTAAAATTTTCCAAGTCATAAAATACCTAAAAATAGTTTCTAACATATCCTTATCACATCTGCGACTCTCAGGCGGGGCAACAACTCTTGTTAGTAAAAAGAATTATTTTAGTAGCTGGTATCTGATATCATCAAGGAAGTTTATAATGATTACTTCTTCCAAAGAACAAAAATCCTAATGACTTTCATCAGAGTCACACGTTAAATCTATTCCAATGATGGGACCTGCTACCTCAGAGAAGCCTGGTTCACTTTCACGGGGCATTGTCAAGGCTGACAGACCAAAAATCTGACCTACCTGTTATATTTTTTTAATGCTGTAGAACAAAAGCTGTTTGTAACGCTTTTCCCCTGCTTCTTTCCTGTATGCAGGCCTTGAGCGAGCAGGACTCTTGCAGGTTTCACTTCACTGCCTGCAGACAAGCAGAGCAGGGAAAAGCGTTACTGTAGTCGTCTGAGCATATGCCTGCAAGTATGTAGGAGCTCCACCACAGCCAATCGTTAACGTGGTATCAACCCATGGAAAACCATTTGTAGCATAACTGTATCAGTAGAAACTAACTCTACTCCAGTGACTCTAAAGAGGTCAAATTTTTGGTCCAGCAACCTTGATTTTAAAATATACAGCAAAATAGAAACACTGAAAATATTCATGCTTAAACAAGGGCTAAAACTTTTAAATAAGGAACATGGGAGAGGCACTTAAGTGCCCGGATCCAGCTGTGCCTAAAGAATGCGCATGCCTGGGCATTTAATTACACAAGTCCATAATTCTCTTTGTCAAAATAAGCCAAGTATGTCTTGCTTACAAATGAAAAGTTCTAGGCTAATATATCATCCAGTACACCATACAGCAATAGTCAAACACGTCTATCAGCTCTGAGTCTGTATCTATTACACACTATGTCAAAATTCCAGAATCAAGTATTAAACAGGTAACTGCCCCACCCAAACACTTAAAAAGACACACTCATACATAGTAAATCAGTTTTCGAACTATTAGGCTTGGTGTGTAGATATGCTGACTGTCAAGGCCCTGGGGCAGACCCCATGGACCTGCACAACTCCAATTGGCTAGTGCAGGGGTTTCACTGTATTTTTTTACGAATAACATAATGTGAAAAGATTGGAAAGTTATGTATTAAGCTACGCTAACCATGCTAATTATGGACCTTCCAGAAGAATCTATATACTATGAAAAATTACTAATTGTGTTTTTCTACCCAGGTATACATGTCAAATATTCTGAACTAACATTCCTGGACCAGAAATTAATCAGAACTATTATTAACTTCTTACACCTACGAAAAGTTTCTCTCCCTATTTGATGGAAACATGTACCATAACACATGCGGCAACATAAAAAAAAAAAAAACCTACTCTTTTCGTGACTGGTAAATAGAGGCTCTATTAGCTTCTACTGAAAACGTCATTATACATATATGATTTGCAAACAAGCTTTAGGATATTCTACCATGAAGTATACCTCTATAGAATACACTATAATGATTCAGAAAAACTATGATGCATACATTAAAATGTAATTATCAGACTTTACAGACTTACTCAATTTAAGGCAAAGATCCAAAATGATCCAAAATGATCCAAAGTATTACCATGAACTTTCCCCTAGCATCCAGGAAACAACAGAAATGATCCAAAGTATTACCATGAACTTTCCCCTAGCATCCAGGAAACAATAGAAATGATCCAAAGTATTACCATGAACTTTCCCCTAGCATCCAGGAAACAACAGAAAGCTCCCAGGTAGTCAATATTAGCTATAAAATAAAGAAAGCCTAACAAGAACATGAAAAGATGCTCAACTCCATTAGCTACTAGGGAAATGAAAATCAAAATCACAATGAGAAACAAATTCATGCCCATGAAGGTGGCTTTAATTTTTTTATTTTATTCATTTTTGTGGTGTGAGGGATGGAACTGAGGGCCTATACACTAAGCTACTGCCCCAGATCATTTTTTGGTTTTGACTTTGACACAGTGCCTCACTAGTCATTAAGTTTCCCACACTGTTTGAATTTGCAATCCTCCTGCCTCAGCCTCCTAAAGCGCTGGGATTATAGGTGTGCGCCACTGGGCCCACTTTATAATTTTTAAAAAGAAGAATGACAAGTTTTAGCAACAGAGTAGTGAAAATAATCCTGAAATCTTCCATGTGGAAAATGAAAATCATGAAATACCAAAATCAGGATGCCATCAGCAATATTTTAAACCCAAACTATTCAAAATGGCAACCACCAGCCACATAAGACTATTAAGTATTTCCAATGTGACTAGCTCAAACTGAAGTGATCTGTAAGTGCAAAATTAATCCCTGACTTCAAATACTTAGTATATGATAAAGGAACTCAATATTTATATAGATTACATGCCGAAATGACAATATTTTAGATTTGATATAATAGATTAACAGACTATTGTGCTTAGTTTCACCAGTTTCTTTTTTTAAGTGTGGCTACTAAAAAATTAAAATTACCAATGCGCTCCTATATGTGGCTCAAGCTGGAGAAGGGGAGGGCGCTCTGGGAGCTGAGTACAAGGCCATGGGGCTATAGCACAGCTCTTTTTTTTTGGTTTGGTTTGGTTTTGTTTGTTTGAGACAAGGTCCTGCTTTGCAGTCCAGGCTGGTCCTGAACTCACTACGGAGCCCAGGATGGCCTTGAACTAATAACAATCCTCTTGCCTCAGCCTCCAGAGTACTGAGATTACAGGCGAGTATTTTTTATTTTAGACAGTCTTACTAAGTCACTAAGTTACCCAATTGCAGGCATGGGCCAACACAACTGGCTCACATTTTTATTAATTCTGATCTAGACCTAGTAGATAATAGAGGAATATATTTAAAACAGGAAGAAAAAAAGAACTTTCCCTTTAAGTCTATTCTCTGACAAAAATCTCAAAAATTTTTTCCAGTTTTGTGTCACAACTTTTTCAAAATGACAATGGAAGACAGAGTTCACCAAAATAGGGAAGAAAAAATAAAAAGCTAATGGACAGAGAATAGATAAAGGAAATTCCTAACATAATGATAAGGGCAAGTCCCAGGAAGACTGCAAATTAGGTCAGAGAAGAATCATCAGGCTAGACTGGAACAGAAAACTGAGGCCTTAGGAGGGATGTCTTTAGGGAAAAAGCCAATAGGATAGCTGACATGACTGAGCATATGCAAAGGGTATATTGGGCCACAAGCTAGCTGAGAATTAATGAGACAGAGGAAAAAACTAAATAAATGCCAAAGTTATTTAACTTCACAACTACCTCAAGAAAGTAAACAGAGGGTGAGAAGATGGGAAGGGAAAAGGGAGGTGGTATGTAAATAAAAAATAAATTTTTAAAATAAAGTAATTCGTGTATACTGTGATCTATCTCTGAATATTTACATGATCATAATCCCATAAACATGAAACAATCATTTAACTAAAAAGGTTCCTATCACTGGAGGGTGAAATGGAGGAAAAGACACAGGAGTGTTCGGGGAGTTGGGGGCAAGGGATATGAACTTGAAAATCTGGATCATTCTCAGATAGTTATCTAAAACTAAAAACAAAAAATTGAGGTATTATAAAATAAACAAGATATCTAGAAAGAGAATACCAAAATAAACAGCCAAACCTATTAAAGAAGTTACCTTGTAAATAGAAACCAGGAATGAGAATGGAATGGAATTCCTATATTCTATTAAAAACCTTACACCACCACTTGAGTTTTTTGCAGGGAGCAATCTTGTTGCTTCAGCCTCTTAAGAGCACTAGGATTACAAGCTTATGCCACTGGGCCTGGATTTTGTTTGTGGTACCGGGGATCAAGCCAGGACCTTCACATTGAATTATATCCCTAGCCCACTCTTTATTTATGATTTTGAGACAGGGTTTTACTACTAAGTCACCAAGTTGCCCGGACTAGGCTTGAACTTAATATTCTCTTGCCTCAGCTTCTCAGAGTGCTGAGATAATAGGCCTACACACCTGGCCAGCTTGCTTGCCTTTTCAAAAAAGGCACATATACTATATGATTAAAATACAATTTAAAGAAAGAAGCCATCCACATAGAAGAAATTCTGATTCCTACTTTTATACTAGGAATTGTACTAAAGAGAACTAATACCTTCATTTCATTGAAAAGTAGAGGCTCTTCTACACTGTGAGCCAGTTTCACTTTGTTTTTAAAACCATCTTTCAAAACTAGGAATCAGGGACTGGGGTTATAGCTCAGCAGTGAAAAGAATCTGCCTAGCAAGCAAAAAGGCCCTGGGTTCAATTCTCCAGCACTACATAAGCCAAGTAAGGTGGTACATGCCTATAAACCCAGCACTTAGGAGGCTGAGGCAGGAGGATTGCTGGGAGCTCAAGGCTAACTTGGGCTATATAGTGAGCTTGGGACCAGGCTGGGTTACAGAGTGAGACTGTCTCAAAAACAAAGAACAGGGATAAATAAGTCAAGCACCTTTTCAGTAAGTTTTGTATCTCTTCTGTGAAGACTGAATTATACCACAGATATAAAAATTATACCACAGATAACGTCCTGTGATTCACAATAACATTAATTCATATTTCATTTCAAATTAATCATTTACACCTACAGATCATAATGCTGATTCCACTTTGGATCGAGTGTATTCTTCACAGTATCTGTAGAATGGCATTGCCCAGATCCATCAACCACCACCTTAGCAAATGGATCAGGAAGTCCTGTGGGGAAAAAAAGTTTTTAAATTAAAGAACATTTTGACCTGGAAAACATATTAACTACATGAAGAGTACCATTTACTACATAAGATTATTCTACTTTTTAATTTTTTAAAAAAAGCCTAACAGCTATAAATGAAAAGTGGTCTGTTTTAAATCAAATATTAATTCATTTCCACATTAAATACACACACACATATCCCTACAGTTCCTGCCCCCAAATATTCTCAGTTTAAACCACCACAGGTTATCTCGCAATGGGAAGTTTTTAAGGATTGTACTCCCTGTTAAACCACGTACAGGAGAAAGGCAGCCAGCACACGCATGGGTGTAGCATCTGAACTGAGAGACAGACCCTTTCTTTGGCCCAGGAAAGTAAGTGGCCCACTCATGGCTCTCTTCCAAATGGCTCCCTTACTCACTCATTTATGCGACTGATTAAATGTAGGTTTTCACACACGAAAATGAGCTACACAGAAACCAAATTAGCAACACATTTTATTGAGTAACCTCCACGAATGATAAGAGACTAAACCAGAAATGCATTCCTCTGCCAAATGCCTAATTAGGAAGATGGTATGGGGGAAAACTTGGAAATACACAATGCTTGGCTGTACTTAAAACACTATGCTGGGTACTATTCCAGGTACTTGACACGAACCCTTAATCCTCACGATAATCCTGTAAGGTAGACATTGCTATTGGCCCTACTGAACTGATCAGGAAGCTGAGGCACAGTGGGTTAATTAATTCGTCTAAGTCATACACTAGCAAGTGCTGGAGCCAGAGCAGAGCCCACGCACATGCTTGGCCAGCTTCCACTTCATGCTCTCACCACCCCGTGTGCACCTCACATCTTCCAGGTGGTTCAACAGCAAGTCCAAGGAAGAGCTCAGAAAACCACGAGAAAGGACTGAATTTGAACAGTGAAGAAAAGGTGAGGGCACTTAGCTGGGCTTTAGAGGACACACAGAGAGGAAGACTTTCCTAGCAACAGGAAGACAACGAAGCAGGCTATAATAATATGGGAAGGGCTCTGAAGAGTGTAACCAAAATGGCTTTTGTTTATTTGTTTGTTTTTTGAGACAGGGTCTCACTCTGTAGCCCAGGCTGGTCCTGAACTCACTATGGAGCCCAGGCTGGCCTTAAACTCACGGCAATCCTCTTGCATCAGCCTCCCAAGTGTTGGGATTACAGGTGTGCACCATCACGCCTAGCATATGTGGTGCTGGGGAATCGAACTCGGATACTTAGCGCTTGCTAGGCAAGTGCTTTAATCACTCAGCCATTCCTCCAGCCCCTGTCACTAGAATGTTTATGGGGAGATGCAAAGAGACAGGACAGAGTCGATAAGGGAGGCTTCCAAGTAGGAAAATGGGCTGGAATGACTGAAGTAAATATCATGGAAGCATTACAGTTCTTGACCATGGCCTAAATATGGCCATATTTTTGTACTAGAGGTATTCAGGTTAGACAAGGGGAAACCCAGACCACCAGTATGGAGATCCCCATGAAGTTGTTCTACCATTAACAGCAGGATAAGAAGACTGAGAACTTGGGAAGTCACATGAAAATGGAAAGACAGTGACAGTTGAGAGCCATTCTAGAATATTTTGTACAAATCAATAAATATAATAAAAATGGACACTACAATTTTTCTGGGTCAAAGTAATAAAGTCAGAAGAAGATGGGCCTAGAACACATTACAGAAATAAAAACAATTTAGATTCTACACATATTGAGAGAATGGAATTCCTGTGAAGGTAGAATAAAACGTTGCTAAGTGTTGACAACTGTAAAAACTTTGCACCTCAAAATCTACGTGAAATTTTTAAGATACTAATTTGCCAAGACTTGAGGACAATCAAAAATCACAGACTAAGTTCCCCAATTCCATGGTTCTGTGATTTGTTACCTTCAAATAAATAGGGAAGAATCAAATTTTAAGTATTAAGCTTTAAAGTAGAAATTTAGAGCCAGGCCCATAATCCCAACACTCTAGGAGGCTGAGGCAGGAGGACTACAAATGTGAGTCCAGCCTCGGCAACTCAGCAACTTTCTAGCGCCCTGTCTCAAAATCAAAAATAGGCTAGAGATATAGCTCAGTGTGATCTGGGCTCAATCCTCAGTACCAGTGAGAGAGAGAGAGAGAGAGAGAGAGAGAGAGAGAGAGAGAGAGAGAGAGAGAGAGAATTTAACAGTAAAACACCTGAGTTCAAATTAACATGTTCATGCTATTGCACAAATATTTAATTTGAAAGCCAAGATAACCCAATGTGATCAGAAGCTACTGAGACAACTAGTAGTAAATATAGTGGCTAAAGTGTTACTTATATTTTAAATTATTTCAGTTCTTATCATTTCCAAGTCAGATAAAAGAACTAAAGCTCCAAAACCTCCTTATTACACAAATGTACTTAGTAAGCTACAAATAATGCTAAAGTAAAATTTTAACTTAAAACTGAGTTACTTCCCAAAGAAAACAAAGCTCTGTTTTTTACTTGAAGGGAAAAAAAAATAATTCAACCACCCTACACTAGTTCTGGGTGGCTGATTTGATCTTTACAAAACAGTTTAACACATTGTTTTACACATAAATCTTTTGGGGGGTATTACTGGGAGTTGAACGCAGGATCTTTATAGTGGGCTCTATCACTAAGCTTTTTATTTAATTACTTATTCTTAAGACAAGGTCTCACTCAGTAGTCCAGACAAAACCTGAATTCACTATGTAGACCAAGCTGGACTCGAACAAACAGCAATCCTTCTGCCTCAGTCTCCTGAGTGCTGGATTACAGGTGAGTGGCACCATGTCTAGACTATGTGATACTGGGGAAATAACTCAGGGCCTTGTGCTTGGGGGGCAAGCATTGTAACTGCTGAGCTATGCCCCAGTCAGTCTCTTACTTTTTATTCTGAGACAGTCTCGCATTATGTCATTATATTGCTTGAGATGGACTCAATTTCTATCTTCCTGACTAAATTTCCCACAGTGCTGGGATTATACGCATGCACCACCATGTCTGGCCATAAATCTTTTTTAAATTTATTAATGAGAGAGAGAAAAAAATATGACACTAATGAAAATATTTCTTAAAGAAAATTCATCATAGAGGCTGTGGTTAGAGCACTTGTTTAGCAAGCCCAAGGCCCCGGGTTCAATTCCCCAGCACCATGTAAGCTAGGCATGGTGACACATGCCTATAATCCCAGCACTTGACAGGCAGAGGCAGAAGCACTGCTGTGAGTTTGAGGCCAGCTGGGCTACACAGTGAGTTCAGGACCAGTCTGGACTACAGAGTGAGACCCTGTCTCAAACAAACAAATAAAATAATGAATAATTATATCATAAAATTCTTTAACCTGTTGTTTCAGGTTGGCAATTTCTCTGCTGAAATTTTGGGGTGCCTTTTTGGAGGGAGTAGCTGATTTTTAAAAGCCAACAAGCTTGGAAACAATCCCTGATGTGAGTCAGCACACTCTGCAAAGGCCATGCCCAGAACTCAAAGGTGTTGCTCACACCCAGGCCACCCTAGGGGAGAGAACGCACAGCAGAGCTCCTCTCACAGTGGAACACCCTCTAGTCGTGGTCCATGTTAACATCTTTTCTTTTCTTTCCTTCTTTTTTCATTTCCCGTGGCACTGGGATGAGACTCAGGCCTTTCCACTAGAAGATATCCTCAGCCTACTGTGGGTTTTGATTCTGCGACAGGGTCTAAGTTGCTAAGTTGTCCAGGGCAGGCTCCAATTTGTGATCCTCCCGCCTCAGCCTTAAGAGTGCTGAGACTACAGGCCAGTACCCCCTAGACTTAGCTAAAATCTGTTTTCACAATAGAATTGAAGTTAACTCATAAGCAAAAATTATCCTTTACCATTAATAATAACTATACCCATACTCAAATTTAAAGAGTCAGGAATTGTTTTAGCTTTCTTTGAAATTAATGTGGACAAGCCTCGACTTACAAACAGGTCAAAAATACCTGGAAGCATAGGTGCGGATCAACCACAGCAGGGACTGGGAAATGTGGGCAGTGAGCCTGTGAAACTCCCACCCCTGGCTGCTTCCCTTCTGAAAGCTAAAGATGGGCTTTACTCCTTCCCTTCCAAGTCATCAGCTCCCATTCCGAGTTTTAAAGATAATTACAGTTCCCCTAATCTTAACCCTAAAGCAAGCTTACATTATTACAAATTTTTTCTCCCTTTCTGCTCCTTACCCAACGTAAAAGGGAAAAGATTTCCTTCCCTTTCTTTTCCTTCTACCATTTAAGGGTAGATAAAAATCCAACAAGGGACCACTATCAGTTCTCAGAGGCTTATGCAGAATCAAAGTAAGATTCTTTTAGATTTCCTAGAACTGAGACAGAGTATCTGGATACTTTATTGCAGAAACAGTGTCTTGGGGACTGGAGGAAGGAACAAAATTAGAAAAGGAACGTTAGAAGACAAAACTGAAGATGTTATCTTCAAAACCCAAAGCAGATGTCTTGTAAAGTACCAAAACAGCTGTCAGGCTTAGCCTCACTTCCCTTCCTTTCTCCTAGTATCCAATCTTATCTGCCACTCTGCAGTTCCATCAGGATAAACCCTTCCTCAGACCAATCTCACAGAGCGTGATTAAAAAAGAAGCACACCCTGGTTATGAGTGACAGGCAGGAGAAGCATAGCTCGGCAGCAACCTGGGAGGCAATGTAAATTGGTGGCAGCAGGCAGAGAAGCAGACTTCTCTGGCCACCAGACTTACATGCTTGTGGGTACAGTGCTTGGTTCATAAATTTAAGACTGCCTGCAATTTTCTTCCTGTGTTTCGAATTATCCTACTTAACAATGTTCCCACACAAGCACAAAGACAACCTAATAATTTTTAAGTATAGTTTTGTAAGATTATGCTTTTCTTAACCTTAATTAAGTTCTACTGTAGGAAAATGGGAAGTAATGAAATTTCAAAGGGAATGTGTTAAGTATGATTTTAAGATGTATCAAGAATGTATTATTTCTTTTCCTCAGGCTCTTAAAAATTATTTAATGCCAAACTAAGTCAGACAGTGCACACAGCATAAGACCTGAATTTAAAAACCTAATGAGGGGCTGGAAGAATGGCACTGCAGTTAAGAGTGCTTGCCTAGCAAGCACATGGCCCTGAGTTCAACTCCGCAGCACCACATAAAGCCAGGTGTGGTGGTACACACTTGTAATCCCAGCACTCAGGAAGCTGATGCAGGACGATTGCCATGAGCCCACACCTAGCCTGGGCTAGTGAGTTCAGGACAAGTCTGGGCTACAGAAAGAGACCCTGTCTCAAAAAATAACTAATAAAAACCTAATGCATCTTTTCTAATTTCAAATATTATACATATAAAATTCTGTTGGCTGCTAAGTTTTTACTAAAAATCATGTCATTTTACTAAATAATTTAAGGCTATTATAAAGTAGGAAATTATAAGGTTAAGATTTTTAATATACATAGTACTTCTCAATCCCGTCCCACAAAACTTAAGTCACAAAAAAATTTACAACTGACTGGTAAACAAACGGTAGACATAAGAATCAAGTATCTGCTGTGGAGGTGGAGGCATTAGTGTTTCTACAATCAGATGGGGTAGAAATCTGCCTGCAACTGCAAATTCCAAGCAACTCAAAGACTTTCCTACATTTCAACCAATCCTGAATACATGGTAAAATTTCCTGTAAAAAGTTAAAAAGGAAAAACTGTATTTGCAAGATTATTTTCTAATATTTTTTCTAGAAATTTAGTCTAAGTAGTTTCAATATGCATTATATACATCTGTGGTGTTCACACTATATACACACATGCATATAAATATGTAGAAGGGACAGAGGAAGGAGCCAAAGCTTAAAAGATCAAATCCCCTAGAGAAATGGAAAGCCCAATGGCTCAGGACCAAAGCATTCATAAAATAACAGGGAGTATATTTCTCAAGAGAAATCCCCAAACCAGACAATGAACATTTTAACCAAAAAAATCTATACAGGCATAAAAGATTTATATTTAAAGTTAATTTACTTACGGAAAAAATCCTTTTTCACCAAGTTTTTTGCACAGAGTACTGTAAAAGAAACAAAAAAATACATGGAAAAAATTAAAATAAAATGATAAGACTTCACAGTTTCATTTTAAAACACTGAAAATAGCAGTGGATAACTAAGACCTAACTATAGCAAGGTATGAAATATGATCACAAAGTCTGAACAAAGACTAGTAAACAAAAAAAACAGCTGAAAATTGTGGCAACTAGCAATGAACACCGGAGATAGCTGAAGACAAAAAGGTGTATAAATCCAATGTTCTAAACAGGACCCGTTTCCTTTCTACAATCAAGATAGACCTATTGTCACAGAAAGTAGCAGTAGGAAAATTAGGAAGACAGGTAAGAGCACAGGTTGTCTATTTTAAGGATGAAATAATTTTATACTGAAAAGAATCATAAATAAAGTTTTCCTGATACAGACGAGTTTAAGTAACACTTTGTTCTCTACCTGTCACAGAAAGTTTATAGGAGAAATAAATTCCCCTACATCATTAGCCCAATATTAAGACAATTAGTCAATATATTACAGCTAGATATCCCAAATGGGAGTTATTTTGTACTAAATTATTACAATATTTACATGTGTGTTAAGCATAACCTGTACATTTACTGAAAAAATTACTGAATTAAACACATTAAGGGATACATTCTATAGTATATAAATACAGTTCATTTTTAAAATTACTATTTTATGACTAATACACAAATTTCTTAAATTCAAATTTGATCATTAAAAATCAACTTTCATGTATTTACAATTAAATCTATAAAATAGCTATGATTATAATGTTTAGCTAATTTCTACCCACTTCTTACAGTGTTAAACCTAAGTAGTTACAATAATTCAAAGTTTGTTGTATAAAACTCATTTAACAAATGGGAATAAATTCAAACACAATTAATCACTTCAGAAGCTCCAACAAAAATTCATTGAAGACAGACACCATCAGCAAATGAGTAAAATTATCACGCACAAGATCCTGATGTATCAGTCAGAGTCCCTTAGGCCACGTCTTAGAAACAATTTTGTTTTCAAAAACATAAAAATTCAACATGTAAACCAGAGCCACAACAAAGAAGACCAAATCACAAACTAGATTTAGAAAAAGTCGCCAAACTTACATTGCCATACAAATTTAACAGAATACTCAGGATCAATACATTATAACAAAAACAAAAATCTAAATTATGACCTTCAGGATTAGAATGTAACAGTGGTTTTTCAAACCATGATTCATGAAGTGAAATGATGTCACAGTCAACTTCAGAAAAACAAACTATGTTTTCATACTTGTTTGTTTTTTATTCCTTCCCCTTACCACATCCACTATCCTGTATTTCCACCTGTGCTCTAGATGTCATAGACAACCTATCATGATCTCAGGGACCCTGAGAATCATCACACACATCCTGTACCTTGTCTCTTCTCCTGACCACCTGGTGAGCAAAAAGGTCTCACTCTGTAGTCCAGACTGGTCCTGAACTCACTATGTAGCCTAAGCTGGCCTCAAAGTCATAGCAACCCTCCTGCCTCAGCCACCCAAGTGCTGGGATTATAGGCAGGCACCACCACACGCAGCTAGTACGTGGTGCTGAGGGACTGAACCTGGGGCCTTACCCTTCCTAAGCAAAGACCCTAACCACTGAGCAATGCTCCTACCCCAACCTACTCAAGCTTTACACAAGCTTTTCTCTAGCCACTCCTTTCTCATATAAAACTTTTCCAAAGAACTGTCCGCACTACTTTCTGGCTCTACATCTACCTCCCACGAAATCCTCAATCAACCACAATGTGGCCTTCTCCTTTATCATAGCTCCTGCTTCTCCAAAGTCCAAGGGATGTGAGTTTTAAGCCCTCCCAATGGTCCTGTTTAACAGCACATTCACACAGGAAATAAAACCCATTTGGTCTTCTCTGCCAGCTCTCCTACACTCTACACTCTGTCCATAAAGGTTTAAGTTCTTTAGGGTGTTGCTCTAGGTCCTCCTCTTTTACTCTACAACCTGAGGGTTAAGATGTCCATTTTTATAAACCTTGGATATATGTAAACTACCATCAGCATATGTATGCTTCTAGAAAGAGAACTCCCATCTTTCCTGGGAGAGAGTTCTAAGTACAAACTCTTCACCTCACAGTATAAATTTAACAAACCATTGTTCATACATTTTCCCAGGACTTCAAGCATTTGCTCTACAGTTTTGATGACAGAGTAAATCTGTAAAATCCAACTCTGTGCTCTCTCCTGAACTCCGTCCACAAAACTAAATGTGATTCCAAACTGTATCCTCCAGCTCCACCTTGTCCCCAAACCTGCTCCCTCTCCAGTGACCTTCCCTTCAGTAAGCCGTCTTGCTCTCCCTCCAATGCTCAAGTCAGAAACTTCCTGGCAACCTTTGCTATCCTGCCCCGTCTCAGGTCTCTCAGCAACGATCAACTCTCATGAATTTTACCTCTAAAATATTCCTCATTTGTCCACTTCTCCCAGTACCAGTGCCACCACCTCAGCTCAGACCTCTTGCCAGCTACTATCCTAATTACAGGTGTCCAACCTGTGGCCCAGCTTTTCCTCCCTTCTCTTTTTTGAGTGAGAAACTGTCTTGAGCTACATATAAAATATACAACATATTTAATATTAATATTGTTATAAAATATAACTTAGTTTATTTTTTAGTATTTTTAGTGAAACTTTTTTAAAGAGGGGGGAAAAATAGGGCAGGCCTTGGTTCAGACAGACCCAATCTAGATAATTATAACATTTTCCTAACTAAGTTCTGTAACTCAAGCTCACCCCTTCAGCTCTCTTCAACGGACCCAAAGTGATCTTTCTGAAAAATCTGATTAAGAACTCCCATTTATTTCTCTTCTTCCTTTTTTGCTTATTGTTTTTTTGAGGCTGAGTCTTTCTATGCAGCCCAGGTCAAGCTTCAATTTGAGATTCTCCTGCCTCAACTTCCCAAGTAACTGAGATTACACATGTTTGCAACATGCCTAGCTTTCTTTCATTCTTAAAAATCCTCCGGCCCAAACTAATACTGACTTCAATACCCTGCAAGGCCTGACCCGCTCACCTCTGTGACCTCACTTTTCATATCACAACTCCCAACATACCTCTAAGTCTAAGATTCAGTCATTCTAAACTTTCAGTTCTTTAAAGCACTCAATGTCTCACGTGACCCAGGTCTTGACAGCCATATCCTCCACCCAAAACCCTCTTCCCAGGCTTCTTTACCTACTGACTTTTACGGTCTCTAAAGGGAAAGGTGTCTTTTAGAATGTGTTTCTCTCAATTAGCCCCCCCCCCACATATACACTTGTATGTTCATATAAGCCCATACTTATTAAAAGCACATATCAAATCTTCTTATAACTGTTAAGTTTAGAATGTTCCATATAGCATTAGAGGTAGTCAGCTCCACAGAGACAATCATGTCCCCCTCCATCACTCTGCATTTTCATGGCCAACTACGCATCCTCCCTGGCATCTAACAGGTACTCAACGAGTATTTGTTGAATGAATGACACAGACTCCAAACTAATCTAAAATAATTTCATTAAAAGGGGGCTCGATATTATTTGACAGATACATTTCTAATTCTCATAAAATCACAATTTTGACATATGATATTTTGTTTTTATCATTTCTCTTTATTTAAAACATACTTATCAGATAATGTTTAACAAACTATCTCTCTAAGTAACAAGGGCAAAGCTGGAGAAATTACAATCCCAGACTTCAAAAAATACTACAAAGCAACAGTGATTAAATCTATGTGGTACTGGCATAAGAACAGACAAGAGGACCAGTGGAACAGAACTGAAGATACTGAAACAAACCCAAACACCCATATACACCTGATCTTTGACAAAGGGGCCAAAACAATCCACTGGAGAAAAGACAGCATCTTCAACAAATGATACTGGGAAAACTGGATCTCCACAACTAGACCTATATCTGTGTCCATACACTAAAATCAGATCAAAATGGACCAAAGAACTGGACATCAAAACAGAAACACTGAACTTACTGGGAGACAAAATAGGCAAAACCCTACAAGATATAGGATAGGAAGGATTTTCTGAACAGATCACCAACTACATAAGAAATCTCAGCAAGAATCAACAAATGGGACATTAGACTAAAACTAAAAAGCTTTTGCACAGCAAAGGAAACAATTAACAAGGTGAGGAGACAATCCACAGTGAGGGAAGAGATATTTACCAGTAACACTTCAGACAAAGAATATCTAGAATATACAAAGAACTCGAAAACTTAAATCCCCTAAAACGACCCCATCAAGAAGTGGGCAGCTGAAATGAAAAGAAACTTCTCAGAAGAAGCAGTACAAACGGCCAACAAACACATAAAAACAGTGTTCTTCATCACTGGCCATCAGAGAAATGTAAATGAAAACAACGTTGAGGTTTCACCTCACCCCAGTGAAAATGGCCTATGTGAAGAACTCAAAAAACATCAACTGTTGGTCAGGCTGTGGGGGGAAGAACGGGAACTCTACCCCACTACTGGTGGGAATGCAAGCTGGTACAATCATTATGGAAAGCAGTCTGGAGATTCATGAGAAAACTGAGAATATATGTTGCATTTGATCCAGCTATAGCTCTACTGGGCAGGCTTCCAAAAGAAATAAAATCAACACACCAAAAAGACACATGAATATCCATGTTAGCAGCACAATTCAGAATAGCCAAATCCTGGAAACAAACTACCTGCCCATCCATAGAGAAATGATTAAAGAAAATGGGGTTCCTATATACAATGGAATACTATACAGCCATCAAGAAAGATAAATACGAAGTTTTTCAATGAAAATGAGGCCACCTTGAGTCCATGATGCTTGTGAAATGGACCAAACACAAAAGACTGACTACAGGTGAGTGTCCTTTTTATGAAATCCACACAATAATGGTATAAAAAGGCCCCAACATGAGTAACAGGGCAGAAAGAGGAGCAATGGTCTGTTAGGAAAGGAGTGAACCTCTGAAAAAAGGAGTGGGCATAGACACTCACTGATTCCCCAACCCCATGTCTCCAATGTGTTACAGAATTTTGAATTCATGCATCAAGCAAAATATATATATAAAATTAGGCAAGAAGATAGTTAAAATTATATATATAATACAATTTTTAAGTTCCTGAATCATATACCCCTCAATGTACTTAAGTCAGAGATTTACTTGAATTTTTTGATTATTGTATAATTTTTGATTTACATACTTTTAGGTCATTGCTGCCTTCTTCAATGTTCAACATTGTTCAAATAATAAAGCATAATTTCAACTAAAAATAAATAAATCACAAATAAGATGTTTGGATATGTGACACCAAGTTAAAAAAACAATTAACTTTGGTAATCAAATAATTAAGAGCAGACAACATCACAGTCCTAGAAAAAACATGAATAGTTTCTTGTCAACAATCAGGATTGGTCAAGTTGCTATCATTAATGATGGATCTCATCAGCACTAGCCAGCTTTTGCATAGATAATTATATGACCTGAAAGTAAAAATTCCTATTTGTAAGTTCTAAAGGGGAAATATTTTTTAAATGATCTGAGAATTAATCATTTTATCTCTTGTTTCTTGGTAATTTACCTCAGGGACAGGCCCTTTGCCCTGTCATCTTTCCATCCACAGGATCAAGTATGGGAACTTGACAAATGCTCAAAGAATTCATGAACTGAAGCATGACAAACTTCTGACAATGTCATCATCTACACATTCTCATCTAAGTAAGTGTGTATTAGAAACTTCAGAGAATGTATATACATTATGATATAATTTAATGCTAGAGGAAAAGAAATTTATGATTCTTGGGAAAAAAAACCTATGGAAACTTAAGACTAGGGAGCCACGGGGCCCAAGAGGGGGAGTCAGAACAGCTCTGTTAAGAAATGCAGCTAAGTTATGTGAAGGGAAGTGTATAGTGAGACCAGAATAAAAGCTAGTATTTAAATATCTAACATTTAGTAAGCTTTCCATTAATAAATACAGAAAGGCATAAAAACCAAGTATATATTTTAATAAATTTTCACCAATTTTTGTATTAAACATTATACTGACTCCAGACATCTGGCAGTTACGTGTCAATTTTGATTTACGCTCTCTACAGATGTGTAGCATTTTACCACCATAGCACCATCACTTCAGAGTCCATTAGAGACAACGTCTTGCAACAGGGTGTGAATATATTAAGTCTCTTATACTACATTTATCATGTTATTATCTTAACTTTCTCAAAGCATTTCTCATTCTTAGTCCATACTCCCAAAATTTACCATGTTCTAACTATTTTATTTGCCTCTTCTGCAAATAAGTGGTTTGACAGAATTGTCTAGAAATGGACAAAATAAACTAAGGTAAGCTAAGGTAGCAGCCCTGAGATGCTGAGAGAGAAGGGAGCACTTTCCCACATCATGTGTGCTCACGGTCAACATTTCCTAAGTACTCACTTTGTGTCAAGAGCTAAAACAGATTCTGCAGATACAAAGATAAAAGTAAGCTGGGCATGGTGGCACAAGCCTATACTCCCAGCACTCGGAATGTTGAAGCAAGAGGATCACAAGTTCAAAGCCAACCGAGACTACACAGCAAAACCCAATAAATAAATAAGACATTGCCTTGTGCCCTCAGAGCTCACATGTCGGGTATTATTCAAATATTATGCCATAAAAGTTTTCTGGGTTTTTTTCTCTAGATGTGTTTTAAATTTTGCAAAAATCTCTTCCGGTATATTTCACTTGGGATAGCAATTGGAGAAAACCATCTGCAGAAATGCAGGTGGCAATAAACAACACTATTTCCAGTTAAGTCAACAATTTTTTTTGGTTCGAGAGGACTTAGCTCTGTGCAGCACACTATGTAATAACACCAGAGTAAATCCCAGCTGCAGCACTTGCCTGCTATGTTGTTCTTACTGAGTTGTACTCAAAAATGAAAGGCTATGCTTAACGTGAATGCAGCTCCCAACTGCTCAGCATCCCTTTGCCAAATTTCCCTTCCTCCTCCTCCAAATTAGGTTTGCATTCCAATTACACTGCTGACTAGAATGAGACTGCTGGAGAGAAAGAAAAAAGAAAAAGAAACCTTTAGGCATCCTGTTTTCCTCTCCACACATACAAAAAATTATAATACTTATTATACTGTTCCCCGCAACTCAAAAGTTGTCTAATTATTTCTGAATAAACTTCAAGTTCTTTGAACTCATCATTGTAAAATAAAACTGAAGTCCAATATAACTTTCTGTTGGAATTTCAGAAAGATGGCCCATTGCTTAAAAATAGTTCCTAATTCATATCATCTGCTTGTTGACACAAAACACATTAGATCTTTCTGATCCAAGAACTAACCTCTACCTCAACTTCCAGCACGAAATGAAAATGGAATTTAATTTCCACAGAAAACTTACACAGGTAAAATTTTTATACGTATGTGCTCTAGTTATTGTTGCTTAAAACACAAATACTACCACAAAGACTCGCATTTAAGTGTTTCTACAAAATACTGTAATGAGCAAGAAGATCAGATGCGACCTTATGTGAGTAAAAATAAAGAAGTGTTAAATAGCAAATAGCAAAATAGCATGGTGAAATATTATAGTCATGTAAAAATACCGATGAGAACATATTTTCTTAAAATGCTATTCAGTTCCATTTAAGTAATGTGTTTAATAATGTGATTTTACTATGGAATATAAAGATGATGGGTAATATTTACCAATATTTACTATCTGAACAGGGTATGGTTATATTAAGTTTCCTATACTACATTTATCATTGTAAAGTAAGTAATGGAATTATTTACATTGTAAGGTAATGGAATTATCTACATTTTAAAGATGAGGAAACTGAGGTTCAGGCATAAAGACTTTACTAAAGAATATCCTGAGGGCTGGGAGCATAGCTCAGTGGTTATAAAGTACTTGTCCATCAAGTGCAAGGCCCTGATTTATTCCCCAGCACCACACAAACTGGGTGTGGTGATGCTATCCCAGGATTCAGGAGGCTGAGGCAGAGGACTGCCACAGGTTCAAGGCCAGCCTGGCCTACATAGTGATTTCAGGACCAGCCTGGACTACAGAACAAAACTCAGTCTCAAAAGAAAAAGAAAGAGAGAAAGAGAGAGAGAAGATACTGAGCCAGTGTAGTGGTGTGCATTTTGTAATCCCAGCACACTGGGAGGCTGAAGCAGGAGGAACACAAATTCAAGGCCAGCCTAGGGAACCCAGCTACTTAGTGAGACCCTGTCTCGAAATTAAAAGTAAACAAGCAATAGCTGGGTATGTCGCTAAGTGGAAAGGCCCTGTATTCAATCTCCAGTAGGAAAGGTTAGAAGGGAGGGAGCGGGTAAAGGGAAGGGAAGGGGATGGGAAGGGATGTGAGGAGTGAAGAAGAAAAGGGAAGGAAGGAAGGAAGGAGGGAGGGAAGGACAAATTTAAGAGAACTGAGACTCAACTTACACATCCAATTCCAGAACCCAAGCTCTTAACCCCTACCAAAGAATGAAGCATACTCTCTCAACTACCGCTTTCTTATCATACATAATCCTACTTGAGTTAAAGCAATTGTTTGCTTGCTTGCTTGTTTTTGAGACAGGGTCTCACTCTGTAGTCTAGACTGGTCCTGAACTCACTATGTAGCCCAGGCTGGCCTTGAACAACTCACAGCAATCTTCCCATCTCGGCCTCCCAAGTGCCGGGATTACAGGCATGCACCACCAATTTACTGTTTTTTATGTGGTGTTTGGGGATTAAACCCAGGGCACTCTAACCACTGAACACCCCAGCCCAGTTTTGCTTTATTTATTTTTATTTTTTTGAGACAGGATCTTGTTCTGCAGTCCAGGCTGGTCCTGAGCTAAGGAGCCCAGGCTGACCTAGAATTTACCATAATCCTCCTGCCTCAGCCTCCGTATGCTGGGATTACAGATGTGTGCCACCACACCTACTTTACGTGGTGCTGGGGAATTGAACTCAGGGCCTTGAGCTTGCCAGGCAAGTGCTTTAACCACTAAGTTATTCCTCCAGGCCCTTTAAGTAATTATGATGGCAGAGGGTCATAAAATAGCTAATTGAAGCCTAGGCTATAGAAGTACTTCTCCAAAAGATTAGGAATTTTCTTTCAACACATACAGTTATTTAACTGTATAATCACATTTGCCCTGATGTAACTAATATCTTGCTACAGCCACATTAAGTCAAGTAATTTTAGGCAATTTATTTTGCGCATATTGTCAATAAATGCATCGTAGTAGTTGGCATGGGGGAAAAAGTTAATTTAATTACTATGTTATATGGTGTATTAAATTTAAATGATACTTGCTATGGACTCCAGGAGCTGCTAAGAGATAGGGCCTGGCTGGAAGCGGGTGAGGGGGAGTCAAGGGGTCAAGGCTTGATCTGGAAGGGTATCTGCTAGTTCAGCCCTTCTTCGCTGACTCTATTTTCTATTGCAATGCTGTGAACAGTTTTGCTCTGGCCGGGCATCCACTGTAGACCACCACCCACGAATGGACTGAGATCTGAAACTGTGAAGTAAAATAAACCTTGCCTCCCTTAAATTACAGATGTTGAGTATCGTGTCCAAGCAATGAAAGTAACTAATGTAATAATGATACTGTTCTTCCGAAATGGGAAATTCTTACTTTAAAGAAAACAACCAAACAATTATCAGTATTTAAAGATTTCAGTAAAGGCAAAATTGACTCACCTAAACTTAAAAAGACCTTTCTAGAGCACTCACATCAAAAAAGAAACTTCTGCCTCTCCCTCTCTCCTTTCTTTCCTGGTACTAGGGGTGGAACCCAAGTCTTTCACCCTGAGCTACAAACCCAACTCCTTTTTATTTTATTTATTTATTTTTGAGACATGGTCTCTCTAAGTGACTAAACTGCCCAGGTTGTGTTTCAACTGCATTATTCCTGTCTCAGCCTCCACGGTATATATATTTAAGCTATGTATCTTAAACCAGTACTTCTGGAAATTATTTTCTCTAACTTGAGAATTAAAATACATTAAAGTACTGCCTCTTTTCACAAATTCACTATGACTTATGAGCCTCCTACTCTGTTTGCAGACCAGACATCATTACCCTGTCGATTTACACTTGCAGACTTGGCTACTTCTTCTCTTACAGGAAACCTCTTTCACACAGACCCACTCATAATTCACGGTTATCAAAGAGACTGATAAAGCATACTAAATTAAACCATGCAATAATTTACTTTCTTCACCAAAACACTGAGAACAGAAAACTTTATTATAAGGTTCAAGTACATAATACTTGCAATAGCTTGCACTACCAAGTTTCTCTCTCTCTCTCTCTGCTAGTACTGGGGATTGAACCCAGGTCATTCTATATCCTCAGCTGTGTGTGTGTCCAACCATCCGTCTGTCTGTCTGTCTGTGGTGGGCAGGGTTATACTGGAGATCAAACCCAGGGCCTTTACACTGAGCTACATTGCCTACACTTTTAAATTTTCTCTTATTTTGAGACAAGGTCTTGCGGAGCCGCTAAATTGCCAAGGCTGGGCCTGATCTGCTAAAGACTTGGATTAGAGCAGTGCTACCACACCCAGTTTTGTTTGTTCATTTTGACAGTACTGAGGTTTTGGTTTTTGAAACAAGTTCTCACTAAGTTTTGTTTTATTTTGTTCTGTTTGAGACAGGCTTCTTGCTCTGTAGTCCAGGCTAGTCCTAAACTCACTATGTAGTTAAGGCTGGGCCACATACAATCCTTTTGCCTCAGCCTCCTGAGTACTGGGATTACAGGAGCACCACACCCAGCTTATTTTTATGTGGTGCAAGGGAAATGACCCTAGGGCTTTGTGCATGCTAGACAAGTGCTCTAACCACTGAACTACAGCCCTAGCCCCTCACTAAGTTACTTTGATCTTCCTGCCTCCAACTCCCAAGTAGCTATGATTACAGATATGTGCCAAGTCTGTCTAGTCTTAAAGTACAAGTCCATGTAAGAGTTAAACACAGTCCAAGTGTCAGAGTTTAAACCTGATGCTGCTATTTATTAACCTGTGACTCTGAAAACTACTTAGTCACTTTGCTTCATATATTATCTGAAAACAAGGATGAGAGGCATCTTACAGTGCTGTTTTAAAGATTAAACAAAGAAAGGGCTGGAAGAACAGCACAGTGGTTAAACCGCTTGCCTAGCAAAGGCGAGGCCCTGAGTTTGGCTCCCCAATACCACACAAACTGGGCATTTTTATGAAGTACTTAATAAATACTATCTACTGCTATACTTCATGATCTAAAATTTCTAAAGAAATTCACTTACCAGGCCTCGAGCACCTTACAAACAAGAAAAGAATCTTTTATAATCTATATAGTAGAGCTGGAGGAATGGCACAGCAGTTAAGTGCATGCCTAATCAAGTGCGCACGGTTCAATTCCCCAGCACCAAATAAACTGGGTGTGGTGGCGCACATCTATAATCCCAGCCCTCTGGAGGCTGAGGCAGGAGGATTGCCATGAGTTCAAGGCCAGCCTGGGCTACACAGTGAGTTCAGGACCAGCCTGGACTGTCAATACAAATCCCACAGTCTGAGTGGCTGAAAGAGCTCCCAGTTAAAAAAAAGGCTGAGCAGCAGCTAAACTGGGTGCAGTGGTCTTTACGCCTGGTGCGGGCTTTCTTCCTGGGTAACTCACATATGCGCTCCTGTTGCGTTCTCTCCTGGTGAACGGGAGAGTCCTCTCCTTTATACTTACTCTTATAGAATAACTAATCCTATTCTGAGATGACCCAATTACCTCCAAGGGACTCCAACTCCAAAATCACACTGGGATTAAGCCTCAAAATAGGAACACTGGGAGGACACTTTTGGGGTGCAACAAAGCTTTTGGTAAATGCTGATAACTGAATCCCGTTCCGCATGTCTGGTCTCGCTTCTCAATCCCTCCGTCACAGTTCAACTGTCTGCCACACATACCCACTGAAAATACTTCAGCACTTCAAAATGTGTTTATTGGAAATGGAATTCGTCAGTATCCTAATGAACCAGCTATTCTTCCTTACCGTCTTCCTAGTTCTGTCAGCTGTACCACATACTTTCATTCAGAAAGGAAACGCCTTCATGTTTCCCTCTCCCTGACGATCCCATTTCTAAGGCAGTTGCCATATTGTATTAGGAACCACGTATCTCTCTGCCCATTTTCATTCTAATATTCACATTTCTATAGTATATCTAGTCAGTAATACGCTAAATTATATAATGTAAACAAATATATCTGGTGCATTTATCATGGTCAAAAACTTCTACACAAAGTATCTTGCTTAATGCCTCCAAGTTTATGAGATGTTTTAACATTTATAGAAAAAAAAAAAGTCATGGCTCACTTCAACCTGCCCCCTAATAAAATGACTCAGGTAAAAAAAGAAAATCATTTTTTCCTAGATCTAGCTCCCTGAGACTGTTGGAGAGATTATGTCAATTTGAGGCAATCAGGAACCACACCTAGATTAGGCAATTAGGAATCAGCCTGATTTAGAGTGAGTGATTTGTGGGCCAGCAAATGAGGGAAGAGCACCCATCCGGATGTCCGGGGGGGGGGGGGGGGGGGGGGGGGGGGGGGGGGAGGGGGAGGGCGGTAAGTGGGAACTCAAACTGTATAAAAGGAAGGAAGAAAGACTGTTACAGCTTCTTCCTCTGGGAAAGCTCTCGCTTTCACAAATGTCTATGGACGCCGACTTGCTACATGCCTGCAGACCTTCATCACAGATTTGCTGCAATCTAGATTTGCACCTGTCTGCCTGTCTCCAATCTTCAGTCTCCAGTCTTTTCCATTGTTCGAGTTGTCCTGCAGTCCCAGACAGGTGTTCTACCTCTCAGAGGAGCAGCCATCAGACCCCGCCACCCCTCTCATGTGCAGGCTGCCACCTTGGACTATCTCTGTCTTTAGACTTGTAAGCCTTCCAAATAGACCCTTTTTGTTATAATTTCTGTAAATTCTTCCTTTTGTAAGAACCCAAACTAACACACTCCCTCACTCAGTGGGGGCTGGAGGATTGGCTCAGCAGTTAAAGCACTTAGGCAAGTACTAAGTAACCAAATTCAATTCCCCAGTGTCACATAAACATGCCGTGGTGGTGTATGCCTATAATCCCTGCAGTCAGAAGACTGAGTCAGGAGGATTGCTATGAGTTCAAGGCTAGCCTGCACTATCGAGCGAGACCCTGTCTCAAAAAAAAAAAAAGTGTCAATGATCCCAACTTTTCTATTGTTAGCTTCTATATGTACTAATTTAGCTTCTCGGTTCCCCAATTAAATCCAGGATTTTTCTGCCCTTACCTTTATCCATGACATTTCTTTCACCTCAAATGCAGTTACTCTCACTACTGACCCTCACCATCAGACTCACCATCACTCTGTGTGATCCTGACTCTCCTTTTCCTATTTGATTTTAATTCTTCCCTTCCCATGAACCTCCATGGATATTCTGATTCATTTCAGAGTCCCTTCTCATTTTGCTTGCATTTTTTTTTTTTTTTTGAGACACTGTCTTGTTATGTAGTCCAGGCTGGTCCTGAACTCACTACATAGACCAGGTTGGTCTCAAATTCACAGTAATCCTCCTGCCTCGGCCTCCAGAGTACTGGGATTACAAGCATGGACCACCACCTCTGGGTTTTGTGGTATTAGGGAATCAAAGTCAAAGGCCTTGCTCTTGCTAGGCAAGTGCTCTAGCTGCTGTGCTATTCATACTCCAACCCCCATATACAAGTTTAGATAAGCTGTAAATCAGATCATTCTTCCCTGTTAAGAACAGGGTATTTGGGAATTTTTGTTTCCAAAGATTATTAGGATTCTGTATCCACATGTGCATTTGTCAGTGACTGAAATGTACAGGAACTATAATAAAATCTGTAAAACTGAAAAGCCTAACTGCTTCATCATTTTTAGTTCCCACATATGGAAGCCCAAGAAAACAGATATATTACTTTTAGTAAAAATATACTTTAAAAAAATTAAGACCAGTTACTTTAAGGTATCTAACTGTATTTTTTTTCTTGGTATTGGAGACTGAATGCAGAGTGTTCACACTGAGCTCTGTCCCAAGCCTTTATTTTGGTTTTGTTTTGAGACAGTGTCTCACTAAGAGTTGCTAAATTGTTCATACTGAGCATGAACTTATGATCCTCCAGCCTCAGCCTCTCAGAATGCTGGGATCAGGCCCAGCCTAAGGTATCTCACTTTAATATGGCTAGATGAAGATTCACCCAAACTGGGGGGGCATTTTTCTTTACCAGGTCTCTTCCAAAGTACACAGCTCCAGAACCGATTTCTCTCCCAACACTCACATCTTCATGTCCATATGACTACTAACCTCTGCGAAATCTGGGCCCAGCCACCTACCCTGCAGATGGCAATGAGATCTGCTTCGGTGACATAACCCAAACTCAAACCTACCACACACAATACAGAGATGGCTAGATGCAACAGTGGTATGCCACCTCAGTATTACAGACAACCTCCAGTCAGTTCCATGCCTACCAGCCAGCCAATCAAGGACACTCAAAAACTGGGCTTTTCTACTGTGAAACTTTTGGCTAATTCAGGATCTTTTGGCTGTAAAAGATCTGCTCTATTTCTCCATCCCTGAGGGCCTCCTCAGACTCTGATGAATCAAGTTCCCTGTTTGGCAATAAAGCTCTTTCACTTAATGCACAATCTTTAACTAACAGTCTTTATACTTTAACAGTTTCAAAGAAAGTACAACTGGGCCAACACATCCCCAACACTTGAGAACTTGCTTTGCCCTGGGTTTACTAAGTTTCTGGCACCTACTGATGGTAATTAAACTGATTTCATCTGAGTTTGTTCTATTTCACAAGTTTCTGTTTATTCTAGTTTAGTATCATCTGGTTGGTTGTGGCAGACATGGAGAGGAAATATGATCCCCAAAGACAATGGATGCGTTCTAGGTATGTTCTGTTGCTAGTCCAACTATGTCTTGTCTGTGAGATTCCTCAGAAACTTCATGACTTGAACCAATTCAAAGACAGCAGGTAGTAGATTGCAGGGTCTGTCTTGATGGCTACATTTCTCAATCAAATGATAAAATCTTGTTGTGAGGTCTACTGATTCAAAAAAAAAAATCCTATCAGTTCTCTGAGGCTTACATATTACTATGTCCAAATTCATGCACATGTCTAATACTATGGCACAATTATACCTAAAAAGTATATAACTGCAGTGCTCACTTAAGGAAACTTTCAATTTCACTAAGGGTTTATATTCCTGTTAGGGTCTCAGAACCCAAGATGATAAGTAACTCAAGGCAAAGACTACCTTCTTAGTTGGGTACAACAAGACACTTGATGCCTTACTAACTCAAAGTTAACTTCCTTGAATAATTTCCTGGCAAAAGCTGACAAAAAAATCAGCTCCTTCTCTGTCCTATTCCTTTGACAGCCCAGTCTTTACTGTCATCTTCTAAAACCCTAACATTTCAATTATTCAGATGAAGACCTCACACTTCTCTCACATTTTTTGAGGCAGGGTCTTGATCTATATATCAGGCTGGTCCCAAACTCACATACAGCCCAGGATGGTCTAGAACGCAACGGTAATCCTGCCACCTCAGCCTCCTGAGTGATGGGATTACAGATGTCTGCCACTATGCCTAGCTAATTTTTATTTGGTGCTGGGGAATCAAAAACCCAGGGGTTTGTGCATGCTAGGCAAGTGCTCTAATCACTAAGCTACACCCTAGTTCCCATTTATAATACTTTTAAGACATCTGCATTCTTAGACATACCAGAATGTCATCAATTTACAGGCTCCTAGCTTCCCTAGTAAAAGGTCAAAGATGGTCCCAAAAAATAAGCTGAGATTCTAATACAGATCAGATACCACAAGAAGGTTTTTAAAAAGTTAAAGAAAAGTTAGGCATGGTAGCACTATGGGAGGCTGAGTCAGGAAGATCAAAAGTTTGAGGCCAGCCTTGGGAATTTAGTAACTCAGAGACACTATCTCAAAATAGAAAAGGGCCAGGGATACAGCTCAGTGAAAAGGCCTGGTGTTCAATCCCCAGTACTACAAAAAATAACACATAAATAAATGTGCTTCAGGTAATCCCAGAAGCCTTTCTTACCAAAGTAGACCAGGCCAAAATCTAAAATTGCAAGCAAAATCATCCATGATTAGATTTTTAGAAACTTTTAAGCAATATTGCAGTACAACTTCAGGCAGACCACTACAAGTCTTCTCAATCCTCTTCCACAGGTATGGTCAAATTAATGACAGAAATGTCAAAGGATTTAGCCAAGAGCTTATTTAGATAATTACATCAGAATAAGGGGATGGAGGAATGGCACAGCAGTTAAGCACTGCCTTGCAAGGACAAGGCTCAAAATTCAATTCCCCAGCACAATATAAACTGGTCATGGTTATGCACAACTGTAATCCCAGCACTCCGGAGGCTTGCGGCAGGAAGACTGCTATGAGTCCAAGGCCAGCCTAGACTACGTAGAGAACCAGCCTGGGCTACAGAGCAAGATCCTGTCTCCAAAAAAAAAACAAAAACAACAACAAAAAAAAACCCCGTAAAACAATGATTTTAGGGGAAAGGAGTTGAACCTGGAGTCTTGCTCATTCTAGGCAAGTGCTCTACTACTAAGCTACATCCCCAGCCCTTAAATAGTAATTTTAGAAGCCCTATGCCCCTTCAAATTAATCAACTTAGCCAAAATCTAACAATCCTTCCTACAACGAATCCATAAAGAAACCAAGTGCTAGAAGAGTATCTGTCCCACTGGGCTATGTCCAATTAGCCCATCAGAGAAAAAAGAGACTAACTACAGTGTGACTCTGCTCAAACTAATTTACAAAGTGGAAGCTTGCTTTGTAAATGCCATCACTGATTTAAATGCTCTACAGGGGCTAGAGGAATGGCTCAGGGGTTAAATCGCTTGTCTAGCAAGCGCCAAGTACCCGAGTTCGATTCCCCACCACCACATAAACCGGGCATGGTGGGCACATCTGTAATCCCAGCACTAAGGAGGCTGAAACAGGAGAATTGCCGCGAGTCCAAGGCCAGCCTGGGCTCCGAAGCGAGTTCAGGACTGGCTTGAGCTACAGAGAAAGACCCTGTCTCAAAAAAATAAAACAAACATAAAGAAACAAATGCTCTGCAGAAGACACATATTTAGAGATGCTACATGATCCCAAAGTGTTCACAAAGCCAAAGCACAATACCCTAAAACCTTTCATTTCTCATTCACACTAGCTTTCCAACTCACTACTAGGTCAAAAACCTTGACTCTGGGTCTAAAGACTCTACCAACAGGCAGAACATATGACCCTGATCACATTAAGTGTTCAACTGGCACACACCTGCAATCCCAGGTAGTCTGAGGCAGAAACACTATAAATTCATGCCTAGCCTGGGCAACTTAACTGTTTAGAGAGCCCTTGTTCAAAATATGTAATAAAGGGGCAGAGACACAGCTTAGTGGTAAGGCCATGTGTTCAATTTGCAGCAAAGAAAGGGTGGTGGGGAGTTCATACAAACAAAACAAAAACTAGTTCGACTTGATTCTCCAGGTCTGATCCTACAGATTCCTCCTTTTGCCAATGCTGATTTAATACAATTGTTGAATGGCCTATCTTTCTCTCCTGTGGGACACACTGTCACTGCTGCATTTGCAGTCATTATGTTAGTTCACTACTTACTACACATGAGAAGTTCCTCCTTTCCTGTTAAATGATCAAGAAATTGATTTCACTGGAAGAGTTAAACACAAATTCTTTAATATTCTTCTTCAGCATGGAAACCGTAATGTTCATTTATCTCTAAAGTTTCTAAAACCTTCATTTTCCTACCCTGAAGTTTTGCCAGTAGAGCCAGTCATGCTGACAGGCCTGTCATTCCAGCATCTTGGGAGGTTGAGATAGGAGAATCACTACTCTGAGCTGGCCTGGGAAGAAAGACTGACTCAAAATTTAACAAATTTCAAGAGTGATAGAGACGCATAGTTCAGTGGGAAGGCCCTGACTTCAGTCCCTAGTAATACACACACACATACACAGTTTTTCCAGCAGCAGCACTGGCCATACAATTATTCCCAAAAAAACCAATTTACTCAGTCCTAAGAACCATGCATAAAGACATCACTCCCAGGTCTTCCTGTCAGAAGCTACAGCAATAAAGTTTCAAGAATTTGTAGCATGGGCTTATGTTAAAACGAACTAACTACCAATACGAACTAGTGCATGTCTATGCCCTTGAAACGATCTTAACCTGAGTCTAATTAAAAGGCCTCCAGAAGCAGATGACTCCAAACAACACATACCTGTCTTAGAACCCCAGAACAAAGTGATAAGTACAGAATTAGCTCCTGTATAAGATATTGCAAAACATGATTTGTTCCTTTTTAGAAAATGATAGTTACGAAGGAGAAGGGAGACTATAAGAGAAGAAAGGAACGGGGTGGAGAGAGGAAAGGAAGGGAGCAATGGAGAGTGAAAATGAGGAAAGTATGCAAATGCATACATTCTCTATAACTAATATGCATTAATAAAAACAATTATTATAGTATTCTTCTGGTGATATAATTCAAATATGAAGTAACCACTGTTTTAACTTAGCAAAGAGGTCTGAGCTCAATTACACTCAGCTCCTGGTACAGGGGAAACATGCCACACATACGGCATGTTAGTCTGAGCACTGGCAGGTCATGACACATCATAATTTCAGAACAGACACAATTCACTCAACACACATGCAGAGCCACTTCTGGCTGGGCCACTGCTTACCGGGCCAACAAATCTATATATCACCAGCCTATCAACAACACTTTTTTTTTCCTAATAGGGAACAGAGACACTTTGTGGTTTGTTAGCCTTAAAGTAAGACCTACCCCCTTTCACCTCCCCCTAAACCTTCTTCAAATCTGCTGGATCAGATTCCCTGCTGGGCAGTAAAACTTAGTATTCATTGCTCCATTTCTGGTTTCTAAGTTTTTTTTCTCTTCACTAACTGCTTCTAGTATTTCCCCCACTATTAAATGCTAACGTAACTTTCCCTCTCCCTCTCAAGTTTAACAGCATAACTAATCCACATCCTCATCAAGGAGACCTGAGAGTTAATCTTCAACCAGCATCCATTCAGCCAGACCTGAGAGTTAAATCTTCGGCCAGTATCCATCTATAGTTAAGCTTTCTAAAACAGAACGGGAACCACAATGCTTACTGGCTAAGGACCTTTGATGTCTTGCTAGCACACCCAGACACACATGGTACTTTACGATTTGGTCCCTGACCAACACCTTCTCCAGCCTAATATCTCACTATAGCCTTCCAAGTACCTTTCGTCTACCACTGCCTCTCAACACAGGATGCCTCTTTAACTTTTCTCCAGCTTACACACCTGGATAGGTTCCACTAATACTTAAAGTCTGAGCACAATCATCACTTACATTCCCCTCAGAAAGTGGTTCTTAACATCGACTCAGACTTCTACTGATCTAGTTAAACTGGGTTTTCCTTTCCTAGTATTCTCTACAGTAGAGGCTGCCAACACTTAGTGAAGCGCCACATGAAAGCTGCCTGAAAAACAAAAACAGTGTCTTATTTTTATATGTTTATTTTTTCTTTATTTAATTTACATATTCCTTTCCCCTTTCCATCCTCTCAACCACTGCCCCACGTCCCTTTTCCCTCTCCAGAAAGTTTATCTTCTTTCTTACTTTCTTCCATCTCTCTTTTCCTTTTTTTATGGTTTGGTTTTCTTATATTAGAGAAACCATCTGACTCATTTCGCTAAACATAACAGTCTCAATGTATAACCATTTTCCTACACATGACTCAAATTTTTCTTTCTTTATGGCAAAGTAGTATTCCACTGTGTATACCACATCTTCTTTATCCATTCATCTGTTATTGGACATACTGGCTTCTTCCAAGATTTGCCTATTATCAATTATGCTGCTGTAAGTATGGGCACGCATGTATTCCTCTTGTATGATGACTTTAACTCTTTTGGAAAGATACCCAGAAGACGTATCACTCAATCAAATGGAGTATCTACTTTCAGGTTTTTTTTTTTTGCTTTTTTTTTTTTTGAGGAATCTCCATACTGCTTTTCATGGTAGCTATACCAGTTTACAGTCCCACCAGCAATACAGGAAGGCTCCTTTCTCCCCACAGCCTCACCGGCATTTGTTATTTTTTGAGTTCTCAATACCAGTCATTCTTACTGGAGTTAGATGGAACCTCAGTGTTGCATTTCTCTGATGGCAAAAAATGCTAAGCATTTTTTTATTAGCCAATTGGACTTCTTCTGAAAAAGCCTTAATTATTTCAGATTTCCATTTTTTGATCAGGTACTTTACTTTGAAGGGTCTAATTTCGCTTCCAGCTCTTTTTGTATATTCTTGGTAATAGCGTTCTGTCTGATGAGTAGCTGGTAAAAATCTTTTCCCATTCCGTGGGTGCTCTCTTTACTCTGCTGATCGTTTCCTTTGCTATGGAGAAGTTTTTTAACTTGATATAATCCTTTTTGTTGATTCTTGGTGGTAAAGCACGTGCTTTGGATGAAAAACAATGTGTTAGCATCTCTTTTCCTACGGCACATATTAAGTACTCAATAAACATTCTATGTACGATGCATGATGTTCTCAGTAGGTCAGATCACTATGACTTAACTGTTCTAAAAGGTCTATTTCTTAAGGAGGAAATAAAAAATTTAGTCAGTAGATAGATGCTTACTATCCTCTGGGTACCACTTTTCATATAAACTGTGTTTCTAGTCTCACAACAATCAAATGGGATGTACATAGCTTTATGGTAAGAATACTGAGACTAAGAATTTCAACACTCCCACAAGAAAAAAGAATTAAAATTTAAATTTCTACTTCAAATATCTATACTCACTCTTTTTCTTTCTGAGATAGGGTCTGGCTCTCTAGTCAGGCTGGTTCTAAACTCATTACGTAGCCCAGACTGACTTCAAACTCAGGACTATCCTCCTGCCTCAGCCTCCCAAATGGAATGCTGGGATTATAGACTCGTGCACCACCACACCCAGTATATATGGTGCTGGGGATTTGAACTCAGGGTCTTGCACTTGAACTGCTGAGCTATTCCTCCAGCCCCCCTAATCCATACTCTTTCCACTACAGTTTGAAACAATTTTGCTTAGATATATTTGGCAATACATTTTGCATGTTTAAAGTATATAATTTTTAAATACACACATACACGTATATACAAAACAACTTCATACTTTTTTCTACCTACTTATGAGTAAAACACACAGAAAACAGCTTCCCTCATCTGCTATGGCAACTTCATCTCTTGTCAAAACATGATCGTATACAGGAGGGCACTGGAGAGTAGTACAGCAAAGCACCTGCCTAGCAAGCACGTTTAACACCCTGAGCACCACATAAACTGGGCGTGGTGGCAAACATCTATAATCCCAGCACTTGGGAGGCTAAGGCAGGAGGACTGCTGTGAGTCCAAGACCAGCCTGGGCTACACAGCGAGTTCAACACCAGCCTGAGCTAGCAAGATCCTGATTCAAAAAAAAAAAAAAAAAAGCAGACAGGAACTTTCAGAGCAAGTTAAACTGTTACTACACTAGAATTAGGAATAACCAGTCCAGCATAAGCCACAAGTTTCCAAAAAGATAAAATTTCCAGAGGAACCAAATGACATCTGGAGAAAAAATCCTGGAGATGGAAACAGATGACCAAGGACAAAATCTTTTTTTTTTTTTAATTTATATATCACATCCCTTTCCTCTTCTCACCCTCTCACCACCTCTAGGATAACATCTTAAAGATGACTTTTTAGTAACACTGTAATAGAAAAGCTAAGGACACTGCCAGGTAAATTAATGCGAAAAAAAGATAAAGATGAATAGTGTGTTAATAGAATTTTAAGAAAAACAGCAAAAGAGACCAAAAGAAAAAGAAAAACATAGCAAAGGAGCAAAATAAGAGAAAAAAAAGGTAAACTAACTTTTCACACCCCACAAAAGCCTACTCAGAACTACAGCTAGAACAGAGAGCATATATTAACAAATGGTGCCTGGAGAGAAGAGTTTTCACCCAAAGTCTGTAAGAAAGTACTCTGGTGACCTGACTGGAACAGAGTAGGCTTACCCTGAGACCTAGGTGGTCTGGGTTACGTGAAGAGAAAACTCACCACACCCTACATGTTGTTTGGGTTTGGAAGAATGATCTGGGAATTACAAAAACAACTAAAAACACCAGAAAGGAGCTACTTAACATTTTAAACAAACATTAAGCTAACTTCTAAGAAACAACCAACATTTCAATTACATATAGTTCAAACCCGCAATTGCTCTCTCAACATGAAGATTAGCTGTAAACAATCTAACCTAAGAGAACAAAGTGGTTTTCTAAGAGGACAATGAAATACTAGTCATCTGAGGTGAACAGATGAAATCCGCTTTTGTTTCTAGGAGGTGGAAGTATAAAGTTAGTAAAAATCCTAGAAGAATCTGCTTTAAAAAAAAAAAGACTTCAAAGTCTTCATGCCTGCATCATACAGAAACATTTCATTTGAGAGGTTAGTAAAAATATATAATCCCACTGAAATTAAAGATCAAAAAGAAAGAGAGCCAGTTGCTTTGTAAATATACACAGGGCTTACCCCCGAAACACAAGAAGTGAGCTCCTGCCACCACACCCAAACTGGTGCAGCAAGTTAGGTGTGAGCCATAAAGAGAAAGAGAACTCTGTTAATACTGTCAAACCTAAAAATATGTATTTAAAGAAAGCCTCTAGAGCATGGCATGACTGTGGTATACAAGGATGGGGACACACAAATGATGCAACTAGAGCTTTGGTGTTTTGGTCTGGTTTGGTTTTTTTCTTGAGACAGGGTCTGCTCGGTAGTCCAGGCTGGCCTCAAACACAGAACAATCCTGCCTCAGCCTCTTGAGTGCTGGGATTACAGGTACATACCACCCTGCCCAGCTTATGTGGTGCTGGGGAATCAAACCCAGGGCTGTCACATTGCTAAGCAAGTGCTTTAACTGTTGAGCTATTCCATCCCTTGGGGTTTTTTAAATAGCACAAACAGGTTTTAAAAGCTGTTCTAGAAAATTATAATAAATGCCCAGAGTTTGTCTCTTATGATGATAAAAATAAGTTGCTTTTACAAGCTCCTTGAAGGCCTCTGCTACAGGCTTTCTTCTTTGAAACTGGAGAGAACTTAAAACAAGTGTACAGAGACCTTGCTTTCACCAATACTCAACTAGCCCGTGGTTGTCCCTAAAAATGTAAGTATTACTCAAACGAAGTAGTGAATAAAGATATGCAAGCCAGAGAAAATAGTTTTATCACTTACAGCTCCAGCATCCTCACCAAGAGTAGTTACACAGGAGTACTGGGCAAAGCCCAAGTTGATGCAAAAACAAAAGGTGAAAAAACAGATGTTTGAGCTGAAAAGAATAAATTTGAGCTGAAAAAAAAATAAATGCAAAAGTTAAAGGAGACAAGCTAAAGCAGAACTTTTACAAGACATATGGATATTTAAACTCTGAAAAAGGAAGAAAAGGGTACTCACAGGACAAAGCTAAGGTTACTTGACAGAGCCCAGATAAGAGAATTAACTAACCCTGACAGATGAGGAGCACACCTTGACTGATCTCTGAAAACCAGCCCAGCTCCTGAGATCTCTTTTTTTGAAGTACAAAATGCACTTAACCACCTCCCTACCCAAAACCACCATAAAACTAAACAAAAACAGATATCTGATAAAATCCCAAATTCTGCTTCTGCCCTTATGTTCACCTTTGACTGGACATTAAGTGTCTGCAGAGTAACAACTCTGAGTGTCTACAATTTCTCAGGCACAGTGCTCAGCACTCTCTATGGACTAGCTCATTAAATTTTCTGGATTTATAATATTATTCCCAATCTACTGAAGAAAATTAAAAATTAGAATCAGTACTTTACCATCATACACAGCTTATTATCTTTTAACATCATACTATTCTAAGCTTCTCTTGAAAAAGGAGGGGAGAGGGCAAAGCTTTTAATATTTACTAGTTTCAACTTTAAGCATGTTAATCACAAATTTCTCCATTAGCTCAGATGTCTGAAGCTAGACTGGCTGAAGTGTCCTGTGTAGTCCACACCACGTGGTTAATAACTGACCATGGCCCAAATACATTTACTAGGCCTCAGCCTTCCCAGGGAATATACATTGATTAAATCAATTGACTCTCCAACTGACTTACAATTAGGCAGCTGTGAGAAAGAGGAAACACGGGAAAGGGGGGAAAAGCTCTTAATTCAAAACACACACTCAGTCAATTTATCTAAAACCTGGTCCTACAGGAAGTTACAAGCACTTCTCTACTCCTTTTTTAAATTAAGGGAAAAATAAGACAAAGTAACTGCTTAATAGAAAAGAAGCAAAAAAAAAATTCAATAATCTCTAGATCTGTCAAGCGACTTAAACAACTGAAGAAAATACTGTAAAAACAGTTCAGACATAGAAGCAAAACATGCCTAGGTTCAAATTCCAGCTCCATCAACACTTAACTAGCTGTGAGCCCTTGGACAAATTACTAAATCTGAGATTGGAGTTTTTCAATGATGATATGATGATCATAACTGTACACATCTATTTCCCATTACTGCTTTAAAGACTGAGATATCCAAGTAAAGAATTTCTTAAAATATGGCAAGCAAAACACACATGGGGCTGAGGGTATAGCTCAGTTGTAGAGCAACTGCTTAGTACACACAAGGCCTGGGTTCAATCCCTGGCACCATATACACATGCACGCATAGACAAAAGAGAATGAGAGATAGTATGTCGCACCTGTACAGTAGTATTTATTATTAGAATAAAAGATAGACTCTCTAATGACAGACTTCTCAACATCCAGGTACAATCTAAGTCTCTTAAAAATAGAGGACACAATCTATCTTTTAACCTCACCATATCTACTTCAGCATCATTCCATCTCAGGTGAAATCCTTATATTTGCTGGGTAAAACAATTACAAGTATGGCTACTTACATAAATCTTGTGGCCTATATTTACCATGCAACACTACAAGATCATATTCACTTTGTTGCAAGTGTAAATTCTGGAACTCCACTACTTTCACTGGTTTATTATTCACATAACATGATCTCGCAACTTCAATTAATTAGAAGCATTAGAGCCACACTGAAATTCTCATCCTTAAAATTCTGAGGCTTCAATAATATGCTTAAAACACCAAACAACTTTCAATACTAAAATCTACTTCAAGGTAATGGAACATATAGGCAACCAGCCAAAAAAAGGCTTTGTAGAGTTTTACACTTTCCACACAGAGCCCTCTGCTCACACCCAACACAGCGGCTCATATCTGCAGTTCCTGCTACTCAGGAGGCTGAAAGGCTGAAACAGAGACCAACACTAGCAAGGGCAACACAGCAAGACTCCACCTTGAAAAAAGAAAACATACATACACATATGCAAGCATGCCTGCAGGCACATCCAAACATGCACACACACACGCACACACACACACACACACACACACACACACACACACAGGCACACAGAATATTACATATTTGGGCCCCCAAACCAAACTAATTGAACCTTTGTTTCCTCATAATACAACCTAACCAATGCTCTAGAAATTTTTTGTGTGTGCTTCTTTTTTATATAAATGTGTATGTTCTTTGGATTCTGAAAAACAGGCTTCAAATATTTTTCATTATTAAAAAAGTTCCAAATCCAAACAAGATCATTTCAGTACCATTTTTTTAAAACCAAAAATATTATATGCATCCTGGAGTGATTCTAGTACTATATACTTGACATATTTCTTGCGCTTCAGATTTTTTAAATGTAGCTGGGAAACAATAATTAAGAAATGAAACAGCTACAAACAAATTCTGTTACACAACTGGTGCTATGCTGAATTAGCAAAACATTTATCATCAGCACAAAAGGTAGTTCACATCACAGAAGATCAATTAACAATACAAACATTTATCAAGCACACAATTCTATGAAAACACCATATGGAAAATAAGCACTGTAAATTATATAATCCAGCAAAGCGGTTATAACAAGCACAGCAGACAGCAGTCTATGACAAATGTCTAAGTAGAAAGGGTTTTTCTGACATTTTTAGAGGAAGGAGCTCAAATTAGCTTGCAAATGATTTGAAGAAGCTGCACAAAGGGGGTATAATTTTAACTAAACTCTAAAGATCGGAGTGTTTAACCAGCAGAAATTAAACCAGAGAAAGGACAACCCGGAAGAAATAGAAACCAACTTAAAAGATAGAGGGGTAAGATACATGAGAGGTGAAGTCAGGGGAGAGAGCCCATGACTGCAATCTCAACACTTTGGGAGGCTGAGGCAGGAGAATTTCAAGTTCTAGCCCAGCGTGGGCAATTTAATCAAAATAGGCCGGGGAAGTAGCACAGTGTGAAGGCTCTGGGTTTGCTCCCAGCGTCACAAAAGTAGATAAAGAAAAACTGAGAATATAGGTCAGTGTGAAGGTCTTGGGTTGAATATCCATTACTAGGAGAGGGAGGGAGGAAAACAGTATACATGTGGTAGAACCCAGGTTAAGTAGAAGAACAGGGATACATTTAAGGGGAAGAAAGGGTTAATTTCTGAAACAGCTTAAATGACAGGCTAAGCAGCCTGAATCTAATTCTATCAACAACAGGGAACTATTAAGAGATTCCAAGCATAGAAAGCCATGATCAAAGTGATGGTCTAGGTAAAAGAATCTGGTAGTGATGTCCAGAATGAGCTGCAAGAAAAAAGCCTCTGAGCAGAGAAGCCATGTGTTTGTCATTGCAGTAACAATCTAAGCCTGACGTCCTATCGACTGAATTATGGTAGTGGCATGAGTAAGACTGGAAAGGAAAGAATGGGTCAAGAGAAACTGCAAAGAGAACAGTAGGGACGGCCAATTAATTAGGTCAGGAAGGATGATGAATCAATTATCAATCCAAGGTTCCTCCCCTGCTTGGAAATGTTACTCCAACTCCTCACTGCGCACTGGAGAAAAACCACCCCATAAGCTTAAGTGACTTAAGCAGGTGCACACCTGACCTTAGATACCCCTCTTCTGCCCCTCCACATACATAACCTTGCATCTTCTATCGTCATTGTCTCTCTCCAACTGGACATTACAATCGCTTGGGCTTAAACTGCTTGCATTACTCGGGCTGACAGTAGGAAGCAGAGATAATCAAAAAAGATAAAACTTGCCAGCAGAGGGGGTGAAGAGGCAGGCAAAAAAATAAGCCTCCTTGACGAAAGCAGCTGGCAACGTGCACTGTTAAGGGAGAAAAGAGGTCACGGACGACACCTGGGACAGGTACAGACAATGTTCACTGTACAGTGTTTGTACAAACAAAAAGCCATTCATATACTTTTAGCTTATTTACATAAAAACTTTTAAAATCACGGGGATGGGGCATAACTCAGTGGTTAAAGTGCTTGCCCCAGCACCTCGCAAACCAGGCATGCTTGTAATTCCAGCACTCAGGAGGCGGTCGCGGAGGACTGCCTCCTGGGCTACACAGTGAGCTCAGAACCAGCCTGAACTACAGAGACCCTATCTCAAAAAAATAAAAATGAAAAGTAAATAAACCTGTTAAAATCATACCCAAAGGACCTAAAAACTAGCTAACAACTTGTTTCTTCAAAATCATTTCAAATCAATCACATTATCCAAACAAGTCCTAGGTTAAGGCCAGTTGTCCATACCTATAATCCCAGCTACTCAGGAGGCTGAAGCAGGAGGATCTCACATTTAAGGCCAGTGTGGGCAACTTATTGAGTCTTTGTCTCAAAATAAGAAGGGCTGGGAGTGCAGCTCAGTGGTACAGAGCCTATCTGGCATGTTGAGGTTCTGGAGTCAATCCCCAAGATCATAAAACAAATCAAATTTTAAAATTTTAATATATGCCATTTCTCCTACTACAAAATTCTTGAACACTAAAAAATGACAATGTTCACTGCTGCCAGTACATTTTCACAAGTTCAGAGTTTGGTCATTTGGAAAGAATTCCAACACTGATCCTCTCATAAGGAAAAAATACACATGACCTAGCACAGAATTCTAGTCTCCAGACTGCGATGGGCTCGTTTTTCAGAATTCTTCTCTCCTTTCTTTTCTTCCCTTTTGTTATGGTTTACATCTGGAATGCCCCCCAAAAGCTTCATGTAGTTTAGGGTGACTGGATTATGGGGATTAGTCCGATCAGGTGGATTAATCCACTGGTGAGTTCTTGTACTGTTAGGTTAGGAGGTAGGACCTGGTTAGGGGGATGGGTCACTATATTCTTTTTCCTGGCTTCCTGCTCTCTGCTTCCTGTCTTATCAAACTGTGAATACCTTTTCTCTGGCTAGGCCTTCCAGAAGCCCTTCCACCACTGTCAGCCAACCATGAACAGACTGAGACCTCTGAGACCTGAGTCAAAATTAACCTCTCCCCCTTCTGTTGTGGGTGTCGGGTATTGTGTCCCAGTGATAAGACAGTGACTAAGGCCTCTTTGTACAGAAGGATACAATGATCCATGTGTTCCTCTTTCCTAGTCCTCTCCCTCATTTTGGTGGGCATATTCCTCCAGTAGCTTCCTAAGAAGAGATGAGTGGAAATAACTTGCAAAACCTCGTATGCTCCAAAAAGGCCTTTATTTCCCTTCACACTTGTCTGAGCATATGGTTGCATTCTAAACTAGAAATCATCTTCTCTCGGAATCCTGAAAGCATTGTTCCGGTATTGTATTGAGAAGCTGGTGCCAGGTCTAATGCCTCAGCAGTAAGAACCTTCCTCCCCCACTTGGCAAATGATGGTCTTCATTATAGTGTCTGGCAAGGTGACCTGGCTGTTTCACTGGGAGACTCCAAAATCTAGAAGTGTTTTCTCTGGGCTGTCCAATTTTTTGCATAAAAGATTTGTTCATAAAGGATAAAAGATGGAACTGGCTGCTAGTGTTCTCAGAACTGAGCAGAGCAAGGGGACTAGAAGTTCCACTGTTTGAGATGTAGGGACTCGCCTCATTTTGCCGCAGGCACCTCCCTCCAAGTCCACAGTGTAGGGCAGGTATCCCTGGGTCAGGAGCCAGACTATCTTTTAACTTTTTGCAAGGGGTGAAGAAGAGTCTCCTTTGTTTCCCACACGGGTCTCAAATTCCTGAGCTCAAGTGATCCTCTCATCTGAGCCTCCTAGACAGCTAGAACCACAGACCGGGCCACCATACCTGACTTGCTCTTTGAATTTACTACTTGATTGTGGTTACGAAAACTTACAAACTCCTCAAAACAAGTGACCCCATATTGGCAATGTTCTCTTTCTTGATCTGCGTGCTAGTTATGTACAGTCGTGTTCAGCTTGTGAAAAGTCTTAAGCTATACATTCATGTCTTTGCATTTTTTCTGTGCATGTACTACACACCAACAAAACACTGTTTTTAAAAAGACTGTGAATGCATTGCTAGAGTACTCACCAGTCATTCAGACTTGGTTCTGAAACGTTTGATTATTTTCACAATAACCCACTTACATATGTAGCACACTGGACATCCGAGAGGTGGTTTCTGCTACCAGTTCTCCCATGAACCAGCATGGGACTTTGAGAAGACACACATGACCTCCCTAAGCAATTGTTTCACTTAAAATACGAACTGGACTATAAACTCTAAGCTCTCTGACAGTGATTCAAGAAGTATTTCCTTAGTACTTTGTTAGCACTGCTATGCAAGGCGGATGAAAAGCACACACATTTCCTGATTTCCCAATCTAGGAGGAATAAAGACAATGAGTAGCTTAAGAAAAAATTTTTGAAAATCTAAAAAAGCAAGGCCTTTAGTTAATATATCGACATTAGCTCATTAATTTTAACCAGTACATCATACTAACAACAGGGGAAATAGTATTGGAAATATAGAAACTCTGTCCTATCTCTGCAATTTTTCTGTAAATCTAAAATTTAAAGCTTACTTTTTAAAAATATAGTAAGTGAACAAATGAAAATGAAAATAACCTGTGGTAAGTCCTCAGTATTAACAGCACATTGTGTTGGAAATGACGAAAGTAGGGGCTACTTTACAAAGAGCCACTGGGAATTTTTTGAGTTGACACTTCAACTGACAGCAAAAACAGAAACTCCCCGAAAAAGAAAGACTATGAGGTCCCAAGATGGGAAAGAAACTGACCTTTTCAATATTTTAAAAGAAAACCAGTGTGACTACAATATAAAAACAAATCCACAGGGGTCAGAGTATATAAGGTCTTGAGCAAATTATACCTGTTTTCATTAAAAATATAACAGCAGGCCACTGGGGGGCTTCAACAGGGGAGTTTCAAAAAATCATCCAACTTACTTTTTTTAATTTATTAAGTTGCTGTACAGAGGGTAGTTTGTACAAGGGCTCAAGAAAAACAATGCAGACTACACAAGGGAGCACCAATGTTCTTTGCTTAACCCTGATTTATGCATTTTTATATTAAAATATCCAAAATAAAAGAATTTACACATTTAAGTAGACTATTAAGACAATGTCTTTTTCCCCACTTATTTTTCTATCCATTAACTATCTTTTGAACCCTTTATCAAAACAAGTCTAGATGTTTGTGCTTTAGTAACATTTCTTCTAGAGGTACTGAAATTTTGATAGGATTTGTTAAGTGATCCACAATAAAAAATTGTAACATAATAAAATTCTTGGAAACTTTCAAGATAGAACACTAAAAAAATTATAAATGCTGGAAAATGCTACTACTGAAATATATACAGTCCAACCTAAAAATCAAAAAGTAACCTGTGGTGGGGCTGGAGGAATGGCTCAGCAGTTAAAGTGCTTAAGCAAGCGCTAAGCCAAGTGCTAAGTACCCGAGTTCGATTCCCCAGCACCACATAAGCTGGGTGTAGTGGCGCACGCCTGTAATCCCAGCGCTCGGGAGGCTGAGACAGGAGGACTGCCATGAGTCCAAGGCCAGCCTGGGCTCTGAGGTGAATTCAGGACCAGCCTGGACCACAGAGAGAGACCCTGTCTCAAAAAAAAAAAAAAAAAGTAACCTGTGGCACCTGTGACAACTGTTACAATGGCTACAAATTCAACACTTCAACTACAGATGTGGTCTATGTTCCCTCCTCTTGAATCTAGAAAAGCTTGTGTCTAATTTGCTTATAACCAACACAACGCAACAAGGACTTCCCAAGCTAAGTTACAGGAGGGGATGCAACTTTCACCTTGTTCCCTGGACAACTCCCACAGGCACTAACTCCTGTAGCGCTCTTGGTAAGGTAATTGTCCTGAATTTGCCACAATCTAGTCCATGCAGAGAGACCACATAGAGGCTGAGACATGACCTGAAGAGAGAAAGGCCTGGCCAGCCCTGGCTATTCTAACTCTAGCCACTATCTAAATAAACATATGACCTGAGCCAAAACTGCCCAGTCAAACTCCCTCCCAAAATCCTGATCCACAAAAATCATGAGAAAATAAAGTCACTCAGATTGGGTGGAGGTGATTGAATCAAATTATAGAGTTACTTTTTTATGCAACAAAACTAAAAGCCTTTATCTAGTATTTTTTCCAATAAATGGAAGAAGAATTTGTTTGGTTAGCAATAAAAAAGTATTTTACAGCTAAAGACTAACTTTCATATATTTAAAAGATTTCAGGGACTGTAGGAATAGCTCAGTGGTTAAAGCACTTGCCTAGCAAGCACTGAGTACAGGAGTTTGATTCCTCAGCACTACATAAGCTGGGCATGGTAGCATACAACTGTCATCCTAGCTCTTGGGAGGCTGAGGCAGGAGCATTGCTGTGAGTTTAAGGCCAGTCTGGGCTACATAGTGAGCTCAAAACCAGCCTGGACTACACAGTAAGACGCTTCTTCAAAAAAAAAAAAAATTGAAATAGTGGTTTTTCTCTAGAACGACCTAATTTAATCCCTGGCCTCTCTGAACCAAAAACTATTAAATGTAATCTTCTGAACTAAGAATCACCACACACGGCCACTAAGAAGGACACACCTTTTAAATTATACCTCTCACTCATCCCTCTTTAAAACTTTTATTCATTTAACAAAAAATCTTGTGAGTGTGCAAATATAAGTAAAAGATACTCTATAGCTACAAAAGAGTTCACAGGGTTGTGGACAGAGTGGCACATGCCTGTAATCATGGCCAGTCTCACAGGAGACTGAAGCAAAAGGATTATAAATCCGAGGCCATTTTGGGCGACAGAGACTTTATGGCTAGCTTAGACTACATAGTGAGACCCTATAGCAAAATAAATAAATAAATAAATAAATAAATAAATAAATTTTAAGTTTAACTTTAGATCAACATGACAATACAACAAGAAGTATGCTAAAGTGGTACAGAAAGATAGGTAAGGGCTTTGTTAGAGTTTAGACTGGAAATGTTCCCCAGAAGACTCGTGTGTCCAGGGATAGAGTCAGGCCCCACCATGGGCCATCACTGGGGTCCCGACCCATAAAGGTATATTCTTGTTGCTGGCTCCAGCCCTGCTGCCTGGCTGCCATTCTGTGAGCAGCTTTCTTCCGCCACACTTGTTCGCCACCATGCCGGTTCTGCCATGGAATCACCCAAGCACAGATTGAAACTGAGCCAAATGAAATCTCATCTGTGTCAGGTATTTTGTCCCAGCAAGCGAGAGTGACTAAGACAGGTGTGCTGAATATTTATTTGCTTCTCCACACTGGGTCTCCACGTTTTACAGTGTGGCCTAGAGGCTGCCTTTGCAAACTATGCCAACAGGGCTGCCTCGCCCTCTCGCTTCAAATAGGCTTCAGTAAATAAACCACAGAGCAAGGTCTCTCTGAGCTCCCCTAGCTACTCTGTCTTCACCCTGAAGAGTGGCCGGACTGCCTGGCCTTGTTGGTACCCAGGTGCTGTGCTTGTTGGATTCCAGTTACCCTTCCCTCACCGCACACCACTGCAAGCAATCCCTTCCTTACATTCTTTCACCTACTTGACAGCACTACCTGTGTCCTCCTATCGGGACTCAAAGCCTGCGGATATGTGCTAAGAATTTAGAAGACACAGTGCCTCTATTATGTATTAAAAGCTGCACAGACTAGGCAGGAAGACTGTATTTGGAAGGAGGGTGTTAGAAGCTAATTAAAGAACAGTAGTGTCAAAAAGCTGGAGACACACATCAGGCTCTGTGGCTCACTCAGACCCGCACTCCCAGTACTCTGGGAGGCTGAGGTAGAAAAATGAAGGCTCAGGCTGGGCAACTTAGCGACTTAGTGAGAAGATGTCTCAAAAGCAAAAATAAAGTGCACTGGAGATGTAGCTCAATGTAAAGGCCCTAAGCTTGATCTCCAGTACCAAAAAAAAAAAAAAAAAAAAAAAAAAAGTTTCGTTAGATACAGAAGAACATGGAAGTGGGGAAAAGGAAATGATGATATGATGGGAAGCCCTTACTAGAATTGTAACAAGTTTTCAGGTGTTGAAAGTATGTAATAGACTGGTGTCTGTGGGAAGCATATTTGAAGAAAAAGATAAAGGAGACTAGAAGAAAACAAGAGGCCTAAAATTTAAAAGAGACTTAGAAGACGTAGACACAGAGGCGCACGCTTGTAATCCCAGCACTCTGAAAGACTGAGGCAAAAAGATCATGAATTTGAGTCCAGCCTTTAACAATTTAGCAAGACCCTGTCTCAAAGTTAAATGAATAAGCAAATAAATAAACAGGGATAAAGCTCAGTCCGAAAGCTCCGGACTCTATCCCCAGTACCAAGAGCGGAGGGAGACAGAGAGGCAGCATATACTTAGAATACTCCAACCAGATACAACACCAGATACGGTATATCAGGTACATGTACACTGGCCTCTTCTGGATCCTGCTTAGAACCAATTCTTCAAAAGAGGGAGGGGGAAAAAGAAAGATCTAGAAATGCATCTTTAATGAGATAGAGAACTCACATTTTCAATTGCTTTATATAACTAGGTGTGAATATTACTCATTGCTAGAAAATATCAGTATATAGCATACTCCTATTTTTCATTTTTATACATATAAGTGCCAAGAAAATTTACCTATAAATTTACTTATAAATAAGCAAATTGGAATGCAAGGATTTTTGTTATAGTAATGTCATTAAGTTATTATGGAAACTTTCTGACTTGTAAAAAGATATTAACCCCATTAGTATCACAATGTGCTGGTGTGGAGTCTCTCTACTGGTCTAACTTAGAATCCTGACTCTATCTCACAGTCCAGCCTGACTGGGAAATAGGTCAATGTCCCAAGGCTTTGGTTTTGACAAAGTCCTCCCAGCAAAAAGTAAAACCTAAGCAACTCTAACAAAGACTTCTAACATTCCCATTTTTTAACCCCCGGCCCCCACCTCTCCCCTGAGCTCAGGTTTACATACTGACACCCCCATCCTCTCGGTGGGCTTGCCTCACTTCAGACCCCAGAAATACTGTCACCCTGGTAAAATTTTCATCTTCTGCCTCCATTCATCTCTGGGTCCTGAATCTACCTGTCAGGCCCAGCCAACTGCTACCGCTCTGCACTGTCACACTCTCATCCCTGCAGTCACTGCCTGTGAGCCTCTCACCACAGGACAGGGTACTTACTGTCTGGGACAGATGAGCAGTGTGCCTTTCTTCCCTAATGGGGAAGGGAAGGTAGAAAATTGTAAAAACTGATCAATTTCAGAATCTAGAAACTGAGTTCCTTTAATAATATCCATTTCACCCTCAGGACATGTACCACTAATTTGAGAATTATTTCTTTTATCCATCACATCTTTTCATGTCTGTCTGTTCACGCTGCAAGTTCTCTGAAAGCAAGGTTAGTGTCCTAAGATGTTTCTTCTTAATATCCCCAGAGCCTACGCCTCACTGTTAAGTGCCTGTAGGACTCACCAAATGTTTAATGAGTGAATACAGAAACATGAACATATTTCACTCTGGTCCAAGTATTCTTCCTGGCTAGGGAAAAAAGACTTCAGAGCTAACTAAACTGAATATTAAGGAGGAAATAAAAACACCCTGAAATATCACTAACCTTCCCTCCTTTTCCTTGTGGTGCTAGGGATGGACTCCAGAGCCTTGAGTATTCTATCCAAGTGCTTTATCACTTAGCTATATCTCTAGCCCCTTACTTGTTTTTATTCTTTTATTAGTATACATTTGCAACACATAATAACACCAATCAACTTGAGAAACTGGTATATTTTACATGTCACATCTTGATCATTTTTACATCTCCTTCCTCTTCCTAGCCTCTCATCTCCTCCCAGAAGCCATGCAATATTTAACCTTCTGTGTCTGACTCATTGCACTAAGCACAAGAGTCTCAAGGTGCATCCATTTTCCTAAAAGTGATTCAAATTTATCCTCCTTTGTGGCGTATTACTCCACTGTCTAAATATACCACATATTTATCCATTCATCTGTTCATATCGGCTTTTTCCAAGATTCAGCTACTATAAGTTGTCCTAGCTTCCTATTTTATTTTGATCAAAAACATGCTAAGCTGCCCAGGTTGTCCTTGAACTTGTGATCTTCCTCTTTCAGCCTCCTGAGTAGCTCAGATTCCTAGGTGGATACAACCACACCTGGCTATTAACACCATTTTTAAAAGAAATAAAAAGACTGGTTTCTAAGCTAGGTGTGGTAGCATACACCTATAGTCCCAGAATTTGGGAGGCTGAGGCAGGGGGATTGCCATGTGTTCTGCTAGGCCAGCCTGGGCTATATAGTGAGCTCAGGACCAGCCTAAACAACAGAGCAAGAGTGTTAAAAAAAAAAAAAAGATTGTTTTCCTATCTCACTGACCTAAAAGAAAAAGAGAAAATAAAATAACTAAAAAATAGAAAACTAAAATATGTAAGAATAAGATATTATTACAAAGAACTTTTAATACACCTATCCATATTTTTAAAAAGCTAAACTATAGACAGGCCCACTGGCACAGAATGTAATCACAGCACTCTGGATTGAGGCAGGAGGATGGCAAGTTCAAGCCCAGCCTGAGCAATTTAGCAAGTCGCTTTCGCAAAGAAACAATAAAAATGGGTTAGGAATGTAGCTCAGGGTAAAGGCCCTGAGTTTGATCTCCAGTACCCTAAAAAAAAAAAAGCTGGAACAGTACAAATTATTACCTCAAAAATCTATTACTACTTCTTTAGGATCTAAAATTTTTTTTCTTCGGTTAATTTTTTATCAGAAAAAGATAAATTTCACTTTTACCTATTCAGAACAGCTACGAAAACAAGATCCACATGTAATTAAGTGAAATAATAAATGAGAACATTTTTAAACCACAGAGCCCAGAAATAAATCCAAATTATCTTCCTGACACTGGCAAACTCTTTCCTGCATGTTATATGTGTATTATGTAGGCGATACAGCACAGATTTGTTTCCAGTGAATACCAGCTTGATCTTTATTTTGTTAAACAGTGCAGTTTGCAGAGCATGGTAAGAGTTCTACTCATCCTGTATCTTTATACCTTAATCTTGTCAAAATTACTAAAATACAAATGTCAGTTAACTAATTAGATATACTTTTGGGACTACAGGAAGGGCACAGGAGTTACAGTGCTTGCCTAGCAAGTGCAGTGCCCTGGTTTTGATTCCCCAGCACCACATAAGCTGGGCATGGTAGCACACACCTGTTAACTCCAGCACTTGGGAGGCTGAGGCAGGAGAACTGCCATGAGGCCAAGGTTAGTGTGGGCTCCCAAATGTGTTCTAGACTAGCCTGGGCTACAGAGAGAAACTAAAAACCAAAATAAATAAATAAATAAATAAATAAATGAAAAGAAAAGAAAGATATATTATTTGTTCCAAGCAAGGTCCTAAAGACCATGATAGCCTTTTACAATTTCATCAGTAACTCACAAATATTTATTAAGGACGTACTACGCATCAATTGCTGTGCTAGATAAGATACTCTGAATATATCAAACGACAGATTACTTTTTTAAAAAACATTTTTCTATGCTTTTCCTTTACAAATTTCCAACCTAATCAATTAATATAATTTCTTCTTCACTGGTAAATAGAGTTATACTTAAAAACTGATGACATAAGATAATACAAAATAAAAATAAACAAATAATAAAAATAAAAGCAGAAATAAATACTAATGTCTGCAATTCTAATATAATGAAAGAAATTTTGTTTCTTCTCCTACCACATGCAGCATGTAAGAGAGTTTATGTAAGAAAGCTTATACTATGATGTGAATTTTCAGTAGAAGCTGATGCTACCTCTCATGGTGTCCAACTCCTCAACTCCACTTACTCCCAAGCACACTCATTTAGACTCTGAGTATGGGTTTTACAGTCTTTCTCACACTTGACATCCATCTACCTGTGCAGAAATACCACCCTCTACTGGCAAGAGATGAAGCCACAAGCTACTTTGTAAAGGGCCAGCATGATGCTACAAGGAAAGACATCAAAGATTTTACCCAAATAATTACTCTCCTAACCCCCAAAATCCTTAGCTATCCAAACTATTCTCCAAGCTTCTACTTCCTAACAAAAATTTGAGGAAGGAATACAGACAGTTAGTTGTTTCAATATCTACTACATTACTTTAAGATAATTTTAACACAGTAGCTATTTATATTCCACTACATGAACAATTTCTGATACAATGATACTCCAAAGTAAAAGAAATTTATGCTCTTTTAAAATACATAAGGAAGGAGACTTGGGGATAGGGAAGGTGAAGTAGAAATACTCGAGATGTGACATGTACATGTACTAACTCCCCAGGATGAATTATTATGTAACACACTAATATAAATAAAAAATAAAATATTATATAATTTAAGTCAGTATCTATATTTGCCATTATTAATGTAATACCTGCTCATCAAATATAAGATACAACTGGCTTTAATTTAATTAAAACACAATCCTTTGTCAAATGACCAAACATTTTTTCTACAAAATCTGACAGCTTATAAAATATTTTTCACATATTATTATTTTTGATCTAGAGAATTCCCAACATAAACAGCCATGTTATTTAAGTATACATTTATAACTAAAGGCACAGGCACACAGAAAATAGGTGATTTGCTCACAGCATGATGACATTTGGGACATCTTGTGGATTGTAATTTCTTTGACATTTGGGACATCTTGTGGATTGTAATTTCTTTGTAAGATATAGTTGGTGATTTTATGACAGGCAGTCAGAATGGTGAGGAAAGAATATAAACTTAAAGGCAGAAAATCTGAGTTCAGATCCAAATATACATTATTATTATTTCTGCTAGAAAAATTCTCAAGAATGCAACAGTCAAATAGTCTGTAGATCTTAAATGCTTATAATCCAACTCACATTTAACACAGCTATATCCTTTCCTTCCTACAGTAATATTTTCAATGTTTTTTAATAAACTGACACATAAGAAGTGTACACATTTACAGGACACAGTGTGATATTTGATAGTGTATAATGATCTAGTTTTCACTCTTCATATCTGCCTTTTTCCAAAAATAATTCGAAGGGGCTAATGGCTAGTAAATAGGCAAACTTTATTATAAAGCTTGCTGCAATCCATTTCATCAATAAGAAATGAAAAAAATAATAATTTTAAAATGTTAGGGTCCACAGGGGCTGTAGAAATAGCACAGCAATTAAGACTGCTTGGCCAGCAAGCCCAAGGTCCTGAGTTCAATTCTCCAGCAATACATAAGCAGGGTGTGGTGGTGCATGCCTGAAATCCCAGCACACAGGACCCTGAGGGAGGACTACCATGAGCTCAAGGCCAGCCTGGGCTACATAATGAATGCAGGATCAGGCAGAACTACAGATCAAGACTCCGCCTGAAAAACAAAAAATATTTATAGGAATTATGAAAAGAAAAACGCAGGTTTTTCTACATTTATTCTGTTTTCTTGTATCTCCACTGATAGTACTACATAATAAAAATTATCAATGCCAGGTACAGATCAACAATAAATATTTGTTGGCTAAGTAACAGAAGTAATAGCTCTCAAGCATTACAAGAACCTAAATCAAAGACTCAAATATGTTTACTGAACTCTTATTAAAATGTTTATGAGTAGTTTTTTATTTCTGTTTAAAACCAAAAGACATATTTTAAAACTACAATAATCCAGATAATGTGGTACTGTCACAATTTTTTTCCAGACTAGTTCTGAACGCACAGTGTACTCCAGGCTTGCCTTGAACATATGGCAATCCTCCCGCCTCATCCTCCCTAGGACTAGGATTACAGACATGCACTACCATGCTCAGCTATTCTGTGGTACAAAAGACCTGGTTCATTTCTTGGTAGATCCAGGAACAAATGAGTAAGTAAAAGAGATGAGGATGTAGCCATAGTATAATGGTACAGCACTCGTTCATCATGCTCTCCCCAGTAATGCAGAGACAGACAGGCACTGATTTCAAGATTCCTTAGGACTCAAAAAGCATAAACCATAAAACAAAAAACCGACAAACAGACCTTCACCAACATCCAAAAATTCTCTTTCAGACATCATAGGGGAGATGGGGAGACAGGGAACAAAACTAGGAGAAAATATTTGCAAAAGAACTATTTGACAAAGAGCTTGTATCCATAATATGTAACAAATTTTCAAAACTTAATAAGAAAACAACCCAATATTGAAACTATAAGCCAAACAGATACTCAAAGATTATGTGGATAATAAACTCATGAAAAGATACTTAACATTGTGGGTCATTACAGAAGTGGAAAATTAAAGTACAACAAAATACCCATACATGCCAATTACAGAATACCTAAAATCAAAGACGGGCAATCTCGACACTGACTAGAACAAGTAGCAACTGGAACTCTCCTATGTCATGGTTAGAAAGGCAGAATGTTACGGCTCTGAAAAAGTTTAGCCGATTTCTACAAAGTTAAAACATACTCTTCCCATATGACCCAACAATCCCACTCCTTTACTCAAGAAAAACATGTTCACAAAGAATCATATTCTCAACCATTTGTAGCACTTTACTCATACTGGCCAGAAACCAGAAACAACAAGCGTCTGTGGGTATTTGTGAATGGATAAACAAATTGGGGTATAACTGTACAATGCAATATTGCTCAGGAAAAAAAAAAGGACAAAAGCAGATACACAACATGGATGGATCTCAAAAGTATTATGCTAAGTGAAAGAAGCCTGACTCAGAAGAGCACAACAGTATGATACCATGTACACAAAATTCTAGAGAAGACAAAATACAGTAACAGAAAGCAGGCTGGGGGCTGGCTGTGACTGAGGAAGGGAGAAGATAAACAACAGCATGAGGAAACTCTGGGAGAAAAGAAAAAAAAATCTGTGTAATCATCCTGTAATAATTCCTACCTATAATGAGCTAACGTGATTTATACAATTTGTTTAAAATTGAAATGTTATTTCTGTTGTCAATTTTTAGTACAAAACCAAACAACTCTATAGACCAAACCCAAGATATGCTTTGATACTTTTCAATATAGTATCAAATATTTTGGGATACTTTTTGTTTGTTGGTTGGTTTGGGTTTTTGTGTTTGTTTTGCTATATAGAGACTGAACCTATGGCCTTGCTTACATGTGGCAGGTACTCTACACTAAGCCACATCCCAGCCCTTTTTTTTTTTTTTTTTTTTCTGAGACAAGGTCTCACGAAATTGTCCAAACTAGCCTCAAATGTGGAATCATCAACTGAGCGTGGTGGCACACTGCCTGTAATCCCAGCACTCAGGAGGCTGAGGCAGGAGGACTGCTGCAAGTTCAAGGCCTCCCTGGGCTCCATAGTGAGTTCAGGACCAGCTTGGACTACAGAGTAAGAACCTGTTTCAAAAAAAAGAAAAAAAATTGGAATCTTCCTTCTCAGGTTCCCAAACAGCTAGCCCAGTTCACATGTGGTTCTTCAAATGAAGTAAATGGCTTCAGAAGCTACTCTAATATGGATAAAATTCCTCTTTTGTTCAACTGCTTAGGCACTAGTGGGAAAATTCAAGATGGCTCCTTTGATGCTAACATTCAACTGTAAGAATGCTATCTAGAAAAGTAACATCAGGTAACACACTAACATGCTCAGTGTTTAGTAAAACTGCGCTGATCAAGCAAAAGTGCACAGCAATGATCATGATTAAAATACAACATATTACCACAGATACAAATGTGCTGATTTACTAAAATATGAGAAGAAAAGTATAAAACTATCTTGACTTATCTGAATCAAAATTTAAATAAATGTAAAGGCATAACATGGTGGGAATACAAGATATCCTTACGTGTCTCTTTTTTCCCCCAGGTAGAACAAATGGAATCTTAATCTCAATCAATTTTCTTTTTAAAACTGAATACATATATATACATATATATGTATATAATACTTAAGTGAAACAGCATGTAAGCACAAAACTATTTTTGACCCAGGGCATTTTGCTATATTTTATGGGGTTTTTTTGTTTTCTGGTGCTGGGATTGATCCAGGGCCTCAAGCATGCTAAACACATGCTCTACCATTCAGCTCCGGAACAGCCCCCAACAAGAATACTAAACTAAGTTATAAACCTACAATAATAAAAATAGTATGGTACTAAACAAGAGAGAAGTCTATTTTAACAAAACTAAAAAGATATCAACCTAAAAGGAATTGGCTAATAAATGAAGATAAGCTGGTCAAATAAACTGTTCAAGGGGAAGTAGTTTCTCAAACCATTTTTTAAACTAAAATAATATGCACCTATTACTTATATTCCTTGAAGAAAAAGAGCTCTCCAAAGTATAGAAGTAATCAGAAGAAAAAATTGGCCAGACATTTTACTCCAAAACAAGTGTCTGCATGTCCAAAAATGGTCAAAATTAACAGAAAAGCCCATGGAAATTATTGCAGCAAATATGGCAACAAATTTTCATATTCTCACATAGGAACATGTCATATTTTTATTTCACATTTATTTCATATTTCAAAGCCTCAGACAGGTAAATAAATAATAGACTATGGCCCTAACCAATAACTAGAATAAAGCTAAATAAGTCAACAAGGAGGCCAGGCCTGTAAACCCAGCACTGTAAGACGTCAAAGCAGGAAGAGTAAAAGTTCAAACCTGACCTGGGCAATTTAGCAATTTAGTGAGTGCCTGTCTCAAAAATCAAAATCCAAAAATGGGCCAGGGAAATAGCACAGCATAAAGAAAGGTCCTGGGATCCATCCCCAGCACCTCAAAAGAAAGAGAGAGAGGGAATTAGTAAAAGGAGGAAAAGACTCAACTTCACAAATAAGTGTTTAAATACTATGACATGAAATTGGCAAAAAAAAAAATCTTTAAAACAAAAGTCAGTGTTTCTAATGAAATAACAAAAAGATTTATTCACTGCTGCTCTAAACAGGCACAACTCTTATGAAACAGCCTAAAGAAAAATTACTCAAGAACTTTAAAAAGACTGATTTTGAATTTTCAGTAACACTATTTCTATGAAAATATCTTTAGAAAATAATACTTTATAATATCAAAGTTATACACCAACATGTTTACAACAATACTTTGTAACAACAAAATTTAAACATGGCCACAACCAAATTCTCTTAACTGGTTATCCTAAAACTAGCTTTCACAGACTTACTCTAATCCATCTTCCATATTGCTCCATACTGTTTTTAATTTGCAAATATATCAAAGCTTCAAATATTTTAAATTTTCCCATACCTTAAAAAAATCATTGGCAACCTATCTCTGGTCCCTACCTATAGCCATCTACTGCCATTCACAGTGCATCAGCCAAAACAAACACATGTAAAACAGCACAGAACACTTAGGGCTCTGTAGCATTCATTCAATAAAATGCCAAAAAAACTCCTAATCCATAAGGACACAAAGACCTGCCTTCATGGAGTTTACAGCATACACATTTATAAAACACATCTGTTAGCGAGTTAGGTCTGATACTAGGGAAAGAGCCTCTTATAAGTCACAGAGAGAGGTCAATCCAGGTTCAGGGTAAATTCTAGTGATAAGGGTATTCCTTGGATTGAGGTTTAAAAGGTGAGCAAAGATTCTAAGGGGTGAGGGAAATTCTAAATAAATGCACTGTAATTTTCTTCATTTTTTCCATATAACTTCTAATTTGAAACAGGCTTTCTTGACAGATATTTTTGGTACCATTATTAATCTCCTATTTACTAGAGGTATTGAGAACCAAAAGTAATAATAAATGTGAATTTGACAAAGTGTCTGGCACTTAATATGTCAGCCATAAAGAAACATGTAAAGCTAAAGCCACATAATGGTGGCCCTAAGCCTATAAACCCAGGAAAGGATCCAAAGCCAACCTGGAAAACCTAGCAAGATCCCGTCTCAAAAATTCAAAAAAAAAAAAAAATGCAAAGGGCAGAAGCCATGGTTCACTGGTAGTGTCCCTGGTTCAGTTCTCAATACCACAATAAACAATCTAACAATGCCAATTACAATAGTATATTTCAAGGGCACAATATTCTTGAACATGAAGACACTGTAAACAAAAATCAGAGCAAGAGAAAAAAATCAGTAACAACAAAGTAAAATCTAGCATCATTTCACCAGGGTTAATTAACTCTCTCTCCAGACCATGATGGTATCCTCACGCTACGTATTACCATGGTTACAATAATTTATAATCATGATAAGTGAATCATAATAGAGCACTACATTCTACTAGCTTTGTTTTGGTTTTGAGGTAATTGAACCCAAGGCTTTCACAGTGTGCTACACTGCCAGCCATTTTTCTTTTATGCTGGGAGAAGGCTTGCTAAGTTATTAAGTTGCCCAGACTGAACTCAAACTTGCCATCCTTCTGCCTCTGCCTCTCAGAGTGCTGGGATTCCAGGCATGCACCACCATGCCTACCTAGGTATGTTCTGTTTTAAAAAGGTGGGACATACTATATCATTAAAAGACTCTTCCCAAAAATGGCTAAAATAACAATCTTGTTTGCCTTAGGTGTGACCCTTCATTTTCCCTTAAAAATTTGAGTTATATAGCCAGGCTTTGTGGCGCAGTCCTATAATCCCAACACTCCAGGAGGCTGAAGCAAAAGGATAATAAATTTGAGCCCCGTCCGGGCAACTTAACAACTTAGTGAGAATCTGTCTTAAAATCAAACCAATAAATGGGCTGGGCATGTAGTACAGTGCAAGCCCTGGGTTCCACCCCCAGCAACACACACACACACACACACACACACACACACACACACACACACACACACAGAGTTATATGCTATTGATAGATATAGTAAGTTATATGCTATCAGTAACCAAGATGTAAGTCATGATAGTGAATACCTCAAAAAAATACAATACCTCAAACAACAAGAAAAAAGTAGAAGCCATGATTAAAGTACAAACACACGCACTTTACTCACAAGAAAACCAAATCATATGTAGCATTCAGGCATATGATATCAGAGAAAATTTAAAAGAAGGGGAAGGAGCTAAGCCACACTAGCTTCTCCTCAGAAACCAAGAAAATATTGGGAACATTCAAATCAACCACTTACATCTCTGAAAGAAGTCTTTATGGTGTATAGTTACATACATACTTGGAAGCAGTAATCAAATTTTAATTTTATAGCCTTGATAAATAAAATATGCAGTGAATTGTTATTAAGGTACCAGCATGTTTAGGGTGAAATTATGAAATTAATTTTCCTTAGATTATAAATAAGGCTGGCCTCCTATAAAGGATTTTATACATTAACAACATGAGAAGTGTACAGAAACAATGAATTTACAAAAATGTCTCAAATAAATGTTTCTGGAAAAGAAATGCTACTTCTCCATAACTAAGAATTTTAAAAACTAGAAATTACAATAAACTGGTTTTTTTAACTCTTTAGTTTTAAAAAAAAATACTATATAAGTTACTCCACCCTTTTTTTAACTGTAACCAAATAAGGAACATTCTCTATCCAAAGCATTTCTTACTGTTTTAAGAAAAGCCTATCAGATGTATGTTAGTATAATGCTATATAAATTCCACATTATATAACCTAATTTGCTCTAAAAATGTTAGCTGAAATTCACAGCAGTCCCAGATAGCCCATTTTAATGATCAAGTGTTGATGTGTCATAAAGAAGTAGCCTGATGAACCAAATCAGATTTTTAGCCACCAATGGACTGAGGAATCTCAATTTGGTATTCAACTAACTAACCCTACTTTCCAAGCATCAACAAATACCACAGTTTGTTAATTGATTGTGGTTTTAGGAGTTAAACTAATATCCACTGCAGGCAGAGATCTCATTGTTCAAGTATTCCATATCCTTCAGTTTGTGTAAGTGTCACCATGCAAGAACTGTTAACACCTCCTAGCAAATGGGCAATTCCACATTAAGGATATAATGGAGTAACTACAGTTAATAAAGCACCCTGAAATCAAAGGCACTCTATAAATTTAAAATACTAGTATGTTATTAACTTAAAGCAAGGAACAATAATTTTAGAACATCGTATAGTTCAAGTGTATTGTAAACCAAATAAAAATTCACCATGGGATGTGCCTTCGTGTATGCATGTGTGTGCGTGTGATTTTTTCCTCTATTATGGAACCCAGATCTAAATGAACTGTTAAACACTTAGTATAAAGGTATGCCAAACATTTCTTAAGGTCTTAACAAAGAATCAACTTTTTTAAAAAAGCAAAATGAGGCCTAGGTTAAATATTTTATTTGGCTTCTCAACATGGACTGAGAAGTTGGGCACCAGCTCCAGACCAATTCCTGGACGCACATCAAACACAGCCCTGTCATTTATCCAGTCAGTCAAAACAATCTTTTCCATCTAACCCTTTAATGTTTATGTCCTAAAAAGCTGCTAATTGAATCCAGCTCTTGAGATCTATTTGCTAAAATCTATACCATCTAATTTGTAAACGGTGAACAGAAATGAAAAAATTTAAGTTAACTTTCCTGGCAAATCAGAAAAGATTCCACCATATGTAACCTAAAGGGGGAAGACAATGTTTTTAATATCTGTCAAGCTTTAAGAGAAAACTGTTCAGAGGCAAAATTCCCAAAGGCTTTAAGATATTGAGAGTACTTCAAACAGTTTTTACAATTAAGGGGACACAGTATTTAAAACCCTTCAGAAAATTCTAAATATACAAAATCATTATATAAATTTGGTCCAATGCTCCTCTTCCCTCCCTCCAAAGAAGTGTAATCTTTTCTCTCAACAAACTTCATCTGTTAATTTGTATAACGAATCATGTGCTGTAAGGAAAGCCACAGATAAATACTTTAAGATTAACTGAATCACTTTTTTAAAAAAATCTTAAAATCCATTTTATTGCAGAAAAATCAAAATCCCTGTTTCCTCTCTCACCTTCTCTACCTGTGTATAGCTAGAAGACGGAAAGAAATGGCCACGGCGTATTTTTGATGGTCTTTACAAAACTAGGACCACAAGTCCTCTCATGATCACTGACATATGACTGACTCCAAATACAAACTGCAACAGATAAACTAAAGCAACAAAGATCCCCTAAAAAGGTTTCCACCTCCCCAAAATAAGGAAATTGAAAGGGGTAAACGGTAAAAGCAAGCATTCCCAATCCAAATTTTCCATTAAGAACCACTGGGTGATTCTTTGCAATTTTCCCGAGGGAAAGCAAAACTGTTGTGAAAGTAATGTATTTTTTAAATTGCGGCCAACAGACATTCAAGCTAAATTCTCAAGTACCAAATCCACCGCAGGTTTTTATCTAGAAAGTTCAGCCAGTAGACTGGGATGTGACATACGAGTATTCAACTACAAAATTAGTCCATATAAATCTCCAAGTCTAGTGTGGGCAAACATAATTACAGTTTATTCTTACACTCTCGCGCGCGCGCGCACACGCACACACACACACACACACACACACACACACACACACACACACACACATAAATCGTCTAAGAAAAACCGTCTTTCTCACCATACATCCGAAGGTAAACGTAGGCAATTTATTAATGGTAAATGATGAAACTAGTATAACCACACCGATTTCAACTGCACTTTTCAAACCAACCATAATCTCTCCTTAAAATGACGGTGACAGGTCCGCAGAAAATCAAAAATGGCACCATAAGCAAAACATACCTATAATGTTAACGATTTCGTGCACCTGGAATCACAAACACCTTGGAAGCAATCTCCTCCGGACGCTCCCTTCCATTTCGAAGAGGGGAGGCGGGCAGAGTATAAGGGAAAAGTTTGCCTGAAAGTTTGTATGAGCACACACTTAGAAATGGACGGGGGAGAGGGGGAGCAGACGTGTTTAAATCGAGGATCGAGTTAGACGTGGGCCACAAGTCCTGCGGCCTACAAGAACAACCCAAAACACTCTACCCTACAATCAAACACTTTCAAAACACACAGTGCACAAGGAGCCCGAGTCGTGGGATCAGGCAGACGCACCGGAAAAGTCAGCCTCCGTCTCCTTCCTTCCCAAAGACGTGCGTTTTAAGATGTGTGCCACCGGCCACCGTGGCTGGCAGGAGGGTGTAAAGGTGTCGCACGCGGGTGTAAGTGGGTGTCCAAGTTAAGAACCCGTAAACGAACACACACACACACCCCAACACACCCCTCCATGTTTAAGGAGTGTTTACGGCGCGCAGTCAGCAACCGGATTCAATAATCTCCGTCGCGACCCCACCTGGGCAGGAGCCCGGGGCCGGCGCCCCGTGGCCCGGGAGAGAGAGCCAGCGCCCGCCGCCCGGGCATCCCAGCCTCCAACGCGCCCGAGTCGGGCCGGGGCACCCCACCCCTCTACAAAGACCCCCACCTCCGCGCCGGCCACCGTCGGCTTTTTTCAAAGAATTTCCAACGCGACGATCGCGTTTCCTAATGAACTAGGCCTTCCACGCTCCGACCCCCGGCGCACGCCGGATCGCGACCCGGCCTCCCGAGGCCACCGGCGCCCCCTCACCTGTCAGGCGCAGCTTGACGGGCCCGTTCCGCCGGCCTCCGGGGTTAGACATGTCCCCGGCGGCGGGGGTGGGGGTGGCGGCGGCGGCGGCGGCGGCGGGGCTCCGGGCGCGCGGGCGGGGCGGGGGCGACGGCGAGGCGCGGCCGAGTCACCACAGCGGCCGGGGCTGCGGCCCGGGCAGCCGGCGTCGCGGCCGCCTCGGCCGGAGGGTCCCGGATGTGCCGGGCGTCGTCGCCATGAGCCGCGGAGGGAGCGGGACGCCGAGCTCCCCCCTCCTCCCGCTTCTCCTTCCTCGGCCCGGGCCGCACAACAAAGCGGCCGCCTCGGCCGGCCGCGCCGCCGCCGCCCGTGCCGCCCCGCCGCCGCCGCCGCCGCCGCCGCCGCCCCCGCCGCGCGGCCGCCGCGGCCTCTCCTTCCTCTCGGCCCAGCGAGGCCCCAGGAGCCGACGGCGCCAGTGGGCCGAGGCGGGCGGCGCTCGCGCTGGAGCGGGACTCGAGGCTCGGCCGCTTCCTCCTCCACCCGCCCTCTTGTCTGAGGAGACCCGGGTCCTGGGGCAGCCGCCGCCACTCGTCGGCTCCGGGGGGCGGGGCCGGGGGCGGGGCGCGCCCGGGGGCGGGGCCGGGGCGGGGCCGGCGGGCGCGCGCCGCGCGTCCTAGGGCGCGGGTGGGAGCCGGGCCTGGGCCTGGGCCGGGGGTCCCGTGCAGAACTTGGGGAGGGAGCGGGCCGAGGAAATAACTGAGGCTCTTCGGCGCTCGGATGGGGTCGTGCCCGGCCCAGTAAGAAAAACTTTCTGTCCGTGCAAGGCAGACTGCACTTATTAGACGCTCACTGCTTACAGGGTGCTCTGAGAGGCTACTTAGCGAGCAAATCTACTGCTCTTCCTGAATTCAGTGTCTGTCAGGCGAAGGAAGGGACCTTTCCCACACCGAGGGTTCCAGCAAATCCCCTGGAGGGTGCTGGTGTTAGCTGCCACCTCCATTCTGGACTCACCTGGTGGATGGGATCGGATTACCTACCTGCTCGGGTTCTTTTTCCAGATGTAAAGGGATGGTAGGGAGATGATGCTAATATCCTCTCATTGTTACCGAGGTAAACCTCAAAGGACACTGTGTAAAAACTGGTCATGAAGTACTTTATTTCGTTATCTCGGGAGGAAAAATCAGAAAATGAAATAAAAATAAGTGATTTATCCTTTGACCCTGTAATTGCGCTGCCAGGAATTTATTTTTGACAAGTAAATAATACAGAAGTTGTTCTTGAGACAGTTTGGTTGGTAGAAAAGGGGAGATTGGAGGATAATGGTGAATTATGTTTCGTCAACTGCATGGATCTAATTCTTTATGCAGCCATTAATGACGATCATACAATGTGGAAGGGCTTTTTTGGGGGGGTTGTTGTTTTGTTTGTGGAATTGGAGACCTAGCCCAAGCCTTCACACTGAGATACTTTCCTGGCCCATTTTTAGTTTTGATTTTGAGACAGGGTCTCACTAAGTTGCTAATTGTCCCAGCCCAGTTGGAAAAATTTATATATAATGTAGAAATTAAAAGCAGAATAAACCAGGCCTGTAATCTCAACATTCTAAGAGGCTGAGTTAGGAAGATTGCAACTTCAAGCCCACCCTGGGGAATTAGTTCAATGACCTCACAAAACCCTGCCTCAAAAAAGAAAAAAATTAAAAGGGACTGGGAGTATAGCTTCAATCACCAGTCCTGGGGAGAAAAAAAAAACTGTATGTGTGCTCACAGAAGTACCTGGCACAGTGAAAACTAAGGATAACACTGTGAAAGTCTGTGTGTGTACTTTATAGTTTTGCTGAAGGTTGTTATAAATATTGCTATTTTAAATGTTTAATGAAATTTAATATATTTTAATCCTAATCATTACAAGTCATTGCTTTTAATTCATCAGTGAAGTTACTTCATTCTCTAGATAAACTTACCTTTAAGAACATTTCATCAGTCTTAATACAAATCTACAATGAAAGTAATCCCCAAAGTATATAAAACTCTAAAAGATTGAAAATACCAGGCACAGACCTGTAATCCCAACCCTCCTGGAGGCTGAGGCCGAAAGATCATGACTTTGAGGCCATACAGGGCAATGTAGCAGGACCCTGCTTCAAAATCGAAAACAAAAATTAGTTGGGGATATTGCTCAGTGTGAAGGCCCTGGGCTTGATTCCCAATATCACAAGTCTGAATCAATAAAAATGTTAAAATACAAGGTACAGGGCTAGAGATTCATTCAACAAATAGTGGGTGAGTGGGTGCCTACTATCTGCAAATCAGTGAACAAGGTCTTTGAGAAAGGCTCCCCTATATTACAGAAGATCTGAAAATGCAGGAACCAGTTTGAACAATCGCTGCTATGGTGGAGAGGACACGCACTGACAATAAACGTAGCGAGCTGATGGATGCATACACGTTTGCTTTATTCTTGCAGCACACACTTTGTTCCCAACCACCCACTAACATAATTGGATTTCAGATGGGGTTGGGAGCCTAGGAGGAGATTGCCTGTTGTGAAATTTAAAGTAGATTCAACCGTGTAAGTGACAGCACAGGAGAATGGATACAGGCGTGACATGCGGAGGAGGGCTCTGTTTAGGCTTGCCTGTGTCTAAGTTTTAAACTCTATTGTTTAAAACAAAGATTGCAATAAAGTACTTGAAAATCATTCAATATGTTGGTAATCTTTCCGTTTAAACTGAGTACATGGTTCTTTTATTATTACTGTCTCTTATGGTAATATTATTTGATATTAGCGAAATATTTGATAAGAATTATATAATTAAGGTTTGGAATGAAGATAAATGGCAAAATAAAATGGAATAGTACCAATAAGAAAACCATTCTTTTATTTACTGATTTGAGACAGGGTCTCCATCTACAGTCCAGACTGGTCTTGAACTCACTTTGTAGCCCACCAGGCTAGCACCCAATGGCAATCCTCCTGCCTCAGCCTCCTGAGTGCTGGTATTACAGGCAACACCGCTGTGCTGGACTGTTTTCTGTGGTGCTGGGGAATCGAACCCAGGCACTTGTGCATGCTCTTACCTCTAAATTATGCCCCCTAGCCCAAAAAAGTCATTCCAAATATATCTATTAACTCAGTGGACTCAACTAGTCCAGACCCAGACACAGACTACAATGTGCTTGGATCAGAAACCTTTTAAAAAGATGTTTACATGTTCTCCCTCCTTCAGAAAATGCTCACAATGTACAATATTTGAAAAATATGCAAGGGACTGGAGGAATAGCACAGCAGTTACAGCACTTGCCTAGCAAGGCCAAGGCCTTGAGTTTGATTCCCCAGCACCACATAAGAAGGTATGGTAGTGCATAACTGTAACCCCAGTCCTCAGGAAGCTGAGGCAGGAGGATTGCTGTGAATTCTTGGCCAGCCTAGGCGACATAGTGACTTTAGGACCAGTCTGGAATACACAGCTATGCCCTGTCTTAAAAAAAGAAAAAATATTGCAGAGAATTATCAGTTGATTGCTGGAACTTGATAAGGACAAAGAAGAAAATTAATCAGTAGGGCTGACATTTTTCATTGTTTTATTTTACCTATTTTTTTTTTTTTTTTTTTGTATAGTGGGGATTGAACCCAGTGCTTTCACTGAGTCACATCTCCAGCACTCTTTATTATTTTTATCTTGAGACAGTCTCACTAAGTTGCCAATTTGCCCTGGGTGAACTCAAATTTGCAATCCTCCTGTCTCAGCCTCCCAGCACAGGCCTGGGCCACCATGCACGTGGTTGAGAATCTTATATAATACCAATTCTATGTATTCACGTGTAAAAGTAAAAAGGAAAATAGCATTTAACATGAAGAAAGGGCTGTTCTCTACACAGCAAAACATTGCTAGGAGATTCCTTCATTCACACAACATTTTTTGAGCCTATTCTATATCCCAGACACTATACTGGACTTTAAAGATATTGAATTAAAATATAACAAAATTTAAAGACCACCATAATGGAAGAGATTTTTTGGAAGGAAAAGAAGACTGGAAGGAAGAAAGGGAGGGAGGATTTGTTAACTAAGATTGAATTTAATTAAAGGGTTTTAGTTTTTTAACCTATGCCTCCCTCGGGTTATCTTACATTGAAAATACAGGTGAATCAGAAGTTCCTGCAGCCTGGTGGAGGAGTGTTGGAAAAAGTTCCAGAGAGGACCCTGATCTACAACCAGCTTAGGAGCTATCATCTCAGTGGTCCTCAAATGTCAGCAGGCACCACACTGACCTGGAGAATTTATTAAACAGATTGCTACATCCTCAACCCAGAGGGTCTGACTGGGTCAGCTGACGGTGGAGCTCTGTTTTTCATGGTTCTTGGTTGTGACAAGCTCCCAGGTTGCGGTTCCCCAGGGCACTGCACTTTGAGAACAGCATTATTCTGAATCACACTGTTGTCAGACCTGTGATGCAGACCTGTAACCCCAGCACTCTTAGAGACTGAGACAGGAGGGTCTCATGTTTGAGCTCAGCCTGCACAACTTAGAGACTTGGGGAGACCCTATCTCAAAATCAAAAATAAAAATGGGAACTGGAGAAATAGCACAGGAGTTAAAACACTTGCGTAGCAAGCACAAGGCCCTGAGTTTGATTTCCTAGCACCACATAAACCAAATGATGGCACACACCTTTAGTTCCAGTACTTGAGAGGCTAAAGCAGGAGGACTGCTGTGAGTTCGAGACCCGCTTGGGCTTCATAGTGAGTTCAGGACCAGCATTGTCTACCGAGTGAGACCCTGTCTCTAAATAAGTAAATAAATAAAATAAGAATGGCTCAGTGTGAAGGCCTTGGGCTCCGTCCCCAGTGTCACAGATAAATATATACACACACATACATATACACCACTGCTAAAGCAAGCTGCACCTTCATTAAAATTCAGCATTACAAGCACCGGTTGCTTTGTTATAGTAACATTTTGAGACATATTTTTGAAGCTAAAAAAAGGAATAAAAATTCCTGGGGAATCCATCTTCCACTTTCTTCCTAAAATCAAAACCTATTCTAAATGTCTGTTGTGCCTGGACATACCTTTGATGGGTTTGAGAATTGCAGAAAATCTTTTCAAAGCTGCATAATCACCTCGTGTCCTCTCGTCTGCTCTTGGCAGGATTGTACACCTTTTATGAAATCATTGTCTTAAGCATCCTTCTCAAGAAAACAAACACTGGCTATTTCATAGCTATAAAATTAATCTTTCTCCATAAACGCCACTTCACAGACCCTTCCGATGAAAATGCTGTAACAGCAATACATTTTTTAACAAAAGCCTTATGTTTTCATTAAGACAGTTTGCTAATTAAAGTAGTCTTCTCTATGATAGCCTAACCCAAAGGTGAAAATCTACGCAGTTATAAGAATATTTAAAATCTTTTGTTTAAAACATGTGTCTGCTTTCCAGAGGTAACGTGAAATTTGATGTGTCTTTACAAGAAAATGCTTACCATCTGCAGTTGGTATTCATTTTTCTGCTCCAGCCATTAGTACATTTTTTTTTACACGGAAGAGTTGTCTCCAGTAATAAAAAAATTGGTCTGAGGTAAGGTTATGTTAATAATGGTACTCCTGCAAAGCTATTTTTATAGTGCAAATTTCACATTTAATATACTATACGTGCCATGGAAAAATGAAGGCATCAGGCACACCGCAGCTTATGCTACTGCTTAAAAGTCAGTGTTTTTTTCATTTTATTAAAACATCAGGAGTTTAGCGTAATTTAACATTAGGTCTAGCTTCCTCTGGATGAGCTCATAACCAGGGAAGCTGCCACCAGGGTGGCTACTGATGCCCACCTGACCCTCGGTTGCTTCTGTCTGTTCCAGGTCCCCCAAGTGGGGCTGATAAGCCCTGCCGGACAGTCCTGTCCTGACAAGATTTAGGATTAAGTCACATTCATGAGCTGCTTGCCACAGCCACTTTTACAACCCTGCAGTCCTCCCACCACCCCAGCACACCCAGTCACCAGTGAAAGAAGCTGAGGTCCTGCCTCCTTCCTACATCCCAGTGGACCTGGGCTCCCTGAGGCCTCTTGTATCTTGCCTCCTATCTTATACTAAATGGGCAGTGTCTAATGCATCCCTTTCTGCAGAAATCTTTCCTGGTCTGTGGCTCTGACACAGTGGTACAGGGTTTTCATCCCTAGAGGCTAAGATTCAGGGAATTGGAAGGGGACCCATGACTTTGCATTTTTTTCTGCTGGTGGTGCACAGAATTCCTTTGAAAACCACTTCCTTAAGCACGGTGACGCACAAGTATAAACCCAGAGCTCCAGAGGCTGAGACAGGAGGATTGCCTCAGTTTAAGGCCAGCCTGGACTACATAGTGAATTCAGGACCAGCCTGGACTACAGAGCCAGACTGCCTCAAAAAAAGAAAAGAAGGGACTAGAGGAATGGCTCAGTGATTAAAGCACTTGCCCAGCACATGCTAAGTCAAGTGCTAGGTACCCGAGTTCCATTCTAAAGCACTACATAATCTGGGTGTGGTGGTGCACGCCTGTAATCCTAGCACTTGAGAGGCTGAGGCAGGATTGCTGTGAGTCCAAGGCCAGTCTGGGCTACTTTGTGAGTTCAGGACCAGCCTGGACTACAGAGTGAGACCCTGTCTCAAAATAAAAAGAAAAAGGAAGAAAGAAAAGAAGAAAGGAAGGAAGGAAAAAAAAATAACCCACTACCTTACATCAGGGACAAACCTGGGGGTCTTGTTTGTCCTAGGCCTGCCCAACCACAGCTGACTGAGCCCAAGGTAGGTAGATAGCTAACCAAGAAGCCAGTCGGGATTTCTCCCCCTGGCGCAGGAATGAGGTGGGAGCTGGGGAGCTAGGGCAAAAGCCACTGATTTAGCCACTAAAGAGACCATGTTAAAACCACAGCGAATCCTTTCAAGAAGACAATTAAAAAAAAAAAAAGAAAACAATTCTGCGAAAAAGAGACTGACAAAAGAGAAGCTGAGATAACAGGCTTTCTCATCCTCAAGAAAGTGGCAGAAGCTCAGCCCAGTGGGGCCATCTGTTTCCCAGCATTCTGCAAGGCTGAGGCAGTAGGATTGCGAGTCTGAGTCCAGCCTGAGCAACTGACTGACTGGGAAAGACCCTGTCTCAAAATTTTAAATAAATAAATAAATAAGTAGTTCTGGGGACGTAGCTCAGACCAAAGGTCCTGGGTTCAATCCCCAGTATCCCCCTAAAAAGAGAGACAGAGAGGGAACATGATTATGATTCACAGGTTGCCTGTTCCTGGCCAGGTGTACTTCCTAGATATCATGGCCGCACGATTGCTCTGTGGCGGACCCCCAGGCCCTTCACTTAGGCAAGCTTAAGTGAGCCCCTGTTCTTTACCTACTCTGAGAATTCCTTTTCCTCTTCAGGCCTCCCGAGCTCTTCCTCAATTGCCTGTCTCCTTCCTGCCTGCATCCCCCTCCAGAACCAGAGTCTCACCTACAGCCCAGCCTGTGGCTTGGATCCTACCACCGCGGGCTGCCCTTCCAGAACCTCACACAGTCTCATCCACATGGCTATTGTGCACCAGAAATACGGCTACAGCAAGTATAAAACACACTTTGGGGCTGGGTGTGGTGCCAGACAACTCTAATCCTAGCTACTCAGGAACCTGAGGCAGGCAGGTTGCAAGTTCAAGGACAGCCTGAGCAATTCAGCAAGATCATGTCTTAAAATAAAAGAACATCTTTGCCTAGCAAGTGCAAGGTCCTGGGTTCAATTTCCCACCCCCACAAACACCATGTGTGTGGTGAATGCCTATAATCTCAGCACTCAGGAAGCTGAGACAGGAGGATTGCAGTGAGTTCGAGGCCAACCTGGGCTACATAGTGAGCTCAGGACCAGCCTTGACTGCAGGGCAAGACCCAGTCTCAAAAACAAACAGCAAATATGATTTGCGTGATATGTCTACTGATCAGTGGTGATCTGGATGCGCTGGCCATCCACCCACATGCACTATAAATGTTCATTCCCAGCTGGCTTTCTCTCCAAGGGTATCTGCACTCTGTCCAGCAGAGACTTTGCTTACATCATCACCCTAGACCTCACCTCACCCGACTGGCTCCAAAGCCAATTCTCCCCACGTCCTGCCATTGGAGATGGAAATCAGGGCATTTGCACTAAGCTACATCTCTAGTCCTTTTCTATTTTTTGAGATCGGGTCTCACAAAGTTGCTGAACAGCCCAGACTAGGTTCAAACTTGCAATCCTCCTGACTCATCCTCCTAGAGGACTGGGATGGCAGGCATGTACTGCCACACTTGGCTCTCCAACCATTTCTATGGCTATCAGTCCAACCCGAACTATCTCACCTTAGTGAGAGTGGAAAGATCTGATGCCAGGATCCTATTTTAACCCTACCCTCCCTACCTGATTTTGCCTTAAGTTGACCCTTATAGCCTATACCTAAGCATTAAAACTGAATATAGCTAGGCCTAGTGCAAGACACTCATAATCCCAGCACACTGGGAGGCTGAGGCAGGAAGATCACAAGTTGGGACCCAACCTGGGCGACTCAGCACCTTCACAAGACCTTGTCTCCAAATCAAAAATAAAAATGGGCTAAAGTGTGAAATCCCTGGGTTGGACCTCCAGTCCCACCCCCCCAAAAAAGAAAATTGGTTGAAAGCCTTAACTCCTGGGCACCTTTAAATGTGACTTTATTTGAAAACAAGTATTTTTTTTTAACTTTTACCATTTCTTATTTACTTGTGCATTCCTTTCTCCTTCTCACCCTTTCACTGCCCCAACTTTCCCTTTCCCACTCCACGAAGTCCATCTTCTTTCTTCCTTATCTCTTACATTTTTCATGGTTTGGTTTTTCTCATATTAGAGAAACCATATGATCTTAACTTTCTGGGTCTGAGTCATGAAAACAGAGACTTTGTAGATGTGATCAAGTTAAGGGCATCAGAATGAGTTGTCACCCAATATGAGTGATGTCTGTTTAGAAGAGGGAAGTAGCATATAAAACGCAGAAACGCACTCAGGAATGCCTCACAATGACAGTGGTTAGAGGGATGTAGCTGGAAGTGGAGGAACACCAAGAATTGCTGCCAGAAGCCAGAAAGGCACAAGGGAAGATTCTACCCAGAGTTTCAGAGGCCACACCTGGATTTCAGACCATCATCCTTGCCTTCAGAACTGTAGATAAATTGATCTCTTTCTCTCTCTTTCTCTCTCCCTACATCTATCTCTATCTCTCTCCTCTCTTTTTCCCAGTACTGGGATTGAACACAGGACCTTTGCTCTGAGCTATATCCCCAGCCCCTTTTTATTGTTTATTTGAGACAGGGTCTTGCATCAGTGCAAGGACTCAGGCTGGGCTCAAACTTTGCAGTTCTCCTGTCTCAGCCTCCCAAAGTACTGGGATTGCAGGCCTGTACAACCAAGGCCAGCTGACTTCTTCTAACCCTCCAGTTTGGAAGTACTCAGTCGTGGGGAGCCCCAGGGAATGAATCCAAGTCCCTTCCACACTTATCATATATAAAACAGGTGATCAGGCTCATCGCAGGGCTGGTTTTCCGCTTCTGTCGCATTCACAGTACTTTGTCTGCACTGTTACAAGTAAAAGCTCATGTTACCACAGGCCATTTTTTATGCAGCCATTTTTAAACGTCTTAAGTATACAAACGAGCCTGTTATACTGTGAAGCCTGCGTTAAAAGAGAATGTAATTCGAAGAGATTGCATATTTTCCAAAGCCAATTTGGTGATTTAAGCATGGAAGTATTACAATTAAATGTTTGAAAAGTTATCTGTGCATGTTTTGCTGTAAGCTGATATCATGAAGCAACACATCTTTTTGGGATGAGGTAGCAGCCTCGGCCCCCGGGGATAGGGAGCGGGGGCATCACTCCCCGGCAACTACTTCAGACAACTAGCTACATGGGTACGCTCGGAGGAAAGTCATCTCCAATCATCTTCAAAATACACACTGTAGTAGCTACAACACGATTCTCCAAGGGCGGGAAGGGAGGAGATGTGGAAATACTTGTACGATGGAGTCTTCATGGGTAATGCAGAGAACATGGGCCAGAATGAGATCAGCATGACTCGCAAGCCCGCGGGTCAAGGTCAAACCATTGCTTAACATCCCTCGATGGCTGCTCACTGCCCTGAGGATCCAGTCCAGACAGCTCTGAGTGGCATTCTTGGCAGTGCTGCCTCTTCAGCCTCAGTTCTTCCTCCCGTCCTGCTCAGCCTGAGCCATAAAGTCAGGGCTCTGGTCTTTCAGGTCCTGTCACAGTGTCTTCTCCGCTCACCAGACACCCAGCAGGCGCCTTCTTCCCTGTTAAAATGGGACAGTATCTAACATGAGTCTTTTACCAAGTGTAATTGACTACATGATTGATTAATAAATTATATTTTAGCATGAACGTGTCTGTTAGTCTATTACTTGAGCTATGTCTTCTGGTTAATGATAGACAGTTGAATGGGAGATTCTCTGGAGATTATCTACCTTGCTTACCTCCCTCTAGATGAAGAAAGTTTGGCTCTTTTCTGCCATCTTAAAAGACAATTGGGCTGCAGGAATAGCTCAGCAGTTAAAGCGCTTGGCTAGCAAGCACTACACAAGCGCTGAGTACCAGAGTTCAGTTCTCCAGCACTACATAAGCTGGGTGTGGTGACTCATGCCTGTAATCCCAGCACTCAGGAGGCTGAGGCAGTCGGATTGTCCTGAGTCCAAGACCAGTCTGTCACTACATAGTGAGTTCAGGACCAGCCTGGACTACAGAGTAAGACCTTGTCTCAAAAAAAAAAAAAAAAAAAAAAAAAAAAAAAAAAAAAAAAAAAAAAAAAAAAAAAGACAATCATAACTTGCTACATTAGTACACGTCTCTAACCCCAGAACTCTGGGAAGCTGAGGAAGGAAGGTCCCAAGTTTGAGTCCTATCTGTACAACTTAGCAATGTAGTGAGACACTATCTCAAAATAGAAACTGAAAATGAAAAAGGACTAGAGGTGTAGCTTAATGCAAAGGCCGTGAGTCCAATCTCCACTACCCCACACACAAACATGCCTTGTGTTGTGTGCATACTGCAATCATCACAGATGACCAGCCAACCAAGTATCAGAATAAAATCTTTGTTATTAGGGTCTTCAAGTTAGCACCCCCAAGGTGCCAGACAAAAGCTTCAGGTGTCCCCTTGTGGTAGGGCTGGCCTATGGCAGTACCACCAGCATTGGAGGCCTATTCCAACAAGACTGGGGGCAAGGAGGAACTACCGAGAGGGCAAGTGCTCTGGGCTACAGGATGTCAAGGAAACCACAGTGAGGAAGTTGTTCGACCTTTCCAAGCTTGGAGGGAACTGAATGGAGCAGGAGAAGTTAGGAGAATCGCCTTAACTGTCACCCTTCCCTGTGTAAGAGTGGAGTATGAGTCAAAGCCCCCCTGCCACTTATTGAGAGCAAATTCAACAAGTGTGAAGAGCATTACAGAGTCATGCTATTTCCCATTCTGCAAAGAATAGTGGAGGCAAATATTCCCGTGAACCCATTTCCTGGGAAAGCTGATACTGTAGTTGTGGAGGTATTTATGAAGCAGTGTGTCTTTCACCCAAGGGCATGCGTGAAGACACCAGAACTGGCCAGGTAGATGGCGCATGCCTAGAGATCCAGCTGCCTGGTGGCTGATGCAGGAGGACTGCCTAGCCTTGGAATTCGAGAGTACAGCCAGGGCAACATAGTTGAGACCCTCCCTCTCTCAGCTCAGAAAATAAATAAGTAAATAGGAACTAGACTAAGAATTTCTCAATAATTGTGTTTTTTATTAGACCTGCACTGGCCTTTTTTTATAACTCAGTTCCTTTTTTATAACTTGTTACTGTGGGTTTAAAATTCTACCCACTGAATTGGTTTTAACCTTACTGGAAAGGAATTTACAAGTAAATATCAAAATACATGTTATACCCTATAATTCCATTCCTAGGAAATGATTCTAAGGAAATAATCAGAGGCATGCATAAAGACATATGAAAAGTTATTCATCTCGATACTATTTGGAAGAACAACACATTGAAAGCAATTTAAATATACAAAAGGACATTGGTTTAAAAATAATCACCATGGACATATGATAAACTATTATGCAACCACGGAAAAATCATGTTCCCAAGGACTGCTTTTTTTCTTCAGATTCTTTTATGTTAAAAAAAAAAGAAACATAAAAATTCTCCCTCTCTCCCTCTCATCCCCTGAGGAAAGAACCATCATGAATTTGGCGTGCATAGTGTGATCAAAACTACTGTTAATGTTTAAAACAGTTTTTAAAAATTCACTACAGTCAAAGACACATTACAAGTAACCCTCTTCAAAGTATTTCCTCTTTCTTTAAACACACCTACCTCATCATGCTTGCTGCTTTCAGAAGCATTTCTGGAATTCTTCTTTTGTATGTCTTCGTGGCTGCCTCAATGTCCTGAATCCAGTCAAAACGTTTACCTTTCATGGTCATTTTGACTTTGGGGAAGAGACAGATGTTGCATGGTGGCAGATCTAGTGAGCAAGGTCACTGAGGACACAGCGTCATGGTTTTACAAGCCTGCCTTTCTGTTGGCAGTGGCAATCACCATTTTTTTTATTGCAGATCACAAACACACTCAGAGGGGGGACTTCCAGAACTGCTTCCGGAAATGGCTAGAACAATGAGACAGGATCATCCAGACCAAGGAGGCGTAGTCTAAGGAGGGTTATGGCAGTGTGTGTTTTACATAATTAATTTATAAAAATTTAAATATCTGCCACATCATTTTTGTTCATACCTCATGCCTTGTGAACAACACACCTTATTTAGTGACAGAAAAGTATATTGATAATGTAAATATATACTTTTTTAAAGCAGGAAAAAAATCCCAATCTAAATTTTCAAATAAATGTTTTTACTGACTTTCATTTCTTCACAGTGGTAGTAAATTTCATCGTGGTTACCCTATATGAGGTCCTGGATCCAGCCACCCAAAAGTCATTTTTTGGTTGGAGTCATGTTTTAGTCCTTTGCCCTCAAAAGCCTCAATACATCAAGTGAAAATCTATCTGGTGGCATTGTGAGTGCACCTGTGTCTCCACTGAGGAGCGTGAAGCATTGGCTCCAGAATGGTGGGAAAACTCTTTCTGTAAAGGGTTAGGTAAGAAATATTTCAGCCTCTTGGGGGCCATCAGGATCTCCATTGCAACTGAGCAGCCATAGTTGAAAGAGTATGTCTGTGTTCTAATAAAACTTCATTTACAAAAGCAGGCAATGGGCTAGATCTGGACATTGGCCATTGGGTTAAGCTCCAGAACTAGAGTTGCAAGTAACAAAATCAAAAGCACCAACTTTGAGGAGATAAATAGGATTCAGTAAATCATTTTGTACAAAGTCTATGAAATCTGAAAGCATTTCACAGTTGAAGGAAAAAAACCAACATAATTATAATTTTTATTGAAGGCTTACTATGTGCTAAGTGTTGTACCAAGTGAGTAAACATTGCTTTATTGGTATGATGAACACAGAATCTCTTCTATCTTCATCTGGGAGTAAAAAATTTTTAGCAAAAGTCACTTCACCCCAGCATGTTTTCTTTCATCAGAATCTGATCATATGCTCACTTTTAAGCTATGTGTTAGAAAAAGGGACTGGAATTTCTAAGATTAGTTGAAACTAATCAGAAACCACCTCCTAATCTTGGCTACATCGAGGATGTAGGAATGAAGCTAAGGGTGTGGTAGGGATGTCCATGGGTCAGGGATGGAGCGTGGATACATAATCCCGAGTGATGTTTCAAGATAACACTAGTTTCGTGTTTTACAGATGAGAAAATGAAATTCAGGGAGGGGGAAAGTAACTTGCCAAAGGTCACAACCTTGCAAGGTAAAGAGATTGGATTCAGGCTTAGCTCTTTGATGACAGTACCCTAGATCTCAACCGCCGCAGGGCTACGGTAGGGAAGCTGAGACAATTAGGGTGACAAGATGGCCACAAAGCTTACCTCAACATCAGGTACAATTGAGTCGGTGAGGAAATCTGTGATGTGACCAAACCTCCCTACCAGGGTGATCACTGAGCTTCGCTGTCTGAGTCACAACTTGTAATTCACTGAATAAAATCACAATTTATTGAGCCTATGACTCTAAGGATCAACAGGTTGGTCTGGGTTACCGATCTCAGCTGGACTCCTCGTGCCTCTTTGGCCAGTGGGCAGGTCAACTGGGGACCTGAGATGACCTGATCTGAGATGGTGGATGCCAAGGGGGACATAAAGCTACAGAAGGCCTCCGGTGCCCTAGCTGGATTCTAGGAAGAATGCCTTTCTAAGTAGGGACTGAGTTTTTCTCCTTCCACAGAAAGGCTGATGAGCCAACGCGTCTATGCCACATGAAATGTGCCATTCCCGTGGTTGCCATTCAGGAAGTGTTCAGAAAATTAGCCCTTCTCATGGCCTAAGATCCGCAGGGACAAGGACTTTTACCCAGAGCTGGCAGATGAGGCCCAGGAATAGGCCATAGATTTAATATGCAAAGACAGAAAAACAGCACCGCTGTCAACGGTTTGAAGCTGGAATAAGAGCCCACAAGGAGAATATCCAGAAAACAAATATCTAAACCCAAAGACAAAATTCCACCCCATCTATTTGTGTGCTGCGTCCATCAACCAGAGCCGTGTTTTCTACTATCCTGGCAAAATACATGTGGCATGCAAGGGCTAGAGGAACGGCTCAGTGGTTAAAGTGCTTGCCTAGCAAACACTAAATCAAGTGCTAAGTACCTGAGTTTGATTCTCCAGCACCACATAAGCTGGGTGTGGTGACGCATACCTGTAATCCCAGCACTCAGGAGGCTGAGACAGGAGGACTGCCATGAGTCCAAGGCCAGCCTGGACTCCATAGTGAATTCAGTACCAGTCTGGGCTGCAAAGCAAGACCCTGTCAAAAAAAAAAAAAATGCATCATGCATGTGATAGCTAAAGCCCCCGGCCCTTCAAATCCGGTCTACCACAGTGAAACATTCATTCAGTGTGTGTTTATTGTGCCAAACCCCATAAACTTGAAAAGAATAGGATTCCTTCTTAATTAGCAAGTGGTTGTCTTTAAAAAACATCCTTCAGAAAGATTTGTAATTTTGTTATAGGTGTGAAGGGGATTTCCTTTCAATGTCAGAGTTTTTTCACTTATGAAATTATGAAGGTGTTGTGATCTTGGGCTGAAGGAATAGCACAGCGGGTAGACCCCTCGCCTAGCAAATGCAAGAATGCAAGGTCCTGAGGTACCTGAGATTGAACTCAGGTCTGTCCTGTTATTTATCTAGCCCCTCCCCCCACTTTCTGTGGTACTGGGGAATGAACCTTCTTTTGTTTGTGATGCTGGGGATTGAACCCAGGAATTTGAGCATGCCAGGCTAGGGCTCTACTACCCTAGCCTAAGCCTACCTCTCCCCCATAGTTTTAACCTCTATAATCCCAGAGTTTGACTCAAATAAATAAATAAGTAAAATAAATAAATAAATAAATAAATAAATAAATCACAACACGGGAAAGCGCTAGGCCAGCTCTATCCTTCCCCACAGTCCCCAGGCTGTACGTGGCCCTAAGCCACTACTCATGAGGCCCCAGAAACCTTTAAAATTATGTGATTACTAGTGATTTTTTAATGATTTGATTGTGTGGTGCAGGCAACATGAGATGCTGCGTCGGGAAGGGCCGTGGTGATCCCAAACCTTGTGCTAGATGCACACAGCCAATCCAGTGTAACCCATGCTGTCCAAATTGTGCACTTGTGCAGCTCTGGGGGATGAAACATAACCATCATCATTTCCTGTGAGTGTGTATGTGTGTCTGAGGAGGCAGGCCGCTATTGTTATTAAGTGCGAATGCAAGTTGTTTTTATTTCATTTGTAACTTTTGGCTTGTTGTATTACTTTATAAAACAATTTAATAAGTTAAAATAGATTTTAGTAGCTTTGATATAGAAAACACAAACGTATCGAGTAGGTTTTGCTCACAATATGTCATATTTTCACATACACCACTGCCTGTAGGAGAAAAAGCAACAGTTACACGTCATCTTTGCCTGGATTTCCATTAGATCATTGTTATCTTACCCATTTTTAAGGACTCTACCTATTAATGACTTGGTCCTTTTTATACTCAAAATTGAAAATATTGGGAAGAAATTATATTTTTATATAATCATAGATATTATGGGTTCTGGACTTAGTTTCCTACTGGATTGAAATGTCCATTTATTAAATAGCAAGATATTCCCCAGTGAATTTTTCAAATATTTTTATAAATTTCTTTTTCTTTTTTCAACATTTAAATATTTGGTACATTTGGAAGGTTGCCAGGGAAAGATCTCAGTGAAAGATTCAGGTCTAAGCTTTTCCCTCTAGACAGTGACTCAGTTGTCACACACTATTTTTAAAATTATCTGTATTTTCCCACTAATTTACACTAGCCTTTTCATTTATTAAATTCCACTGGCAACATTCAAATCATACTTCAAAAATGAAATAAAACAGGTGTGTATTCCAGTAGTTAGAGCACTTGCCTTGTGTGCTCAAAGACCTGGGTTTGATTTCCCAGCATCACATAAAAATGTGAGATCTAGAACCAGCCTGAACTACAGAGTAAGATCTTATCTAGAAGGAAGAAGAAAGAAAGACAGAAAGAAAGACAAAGAAAGGAAGGAAGGAAGGAAGGAAGGAAGGAAGGAAGGAATCCCGGTTGTTAATCACCCTACTTCATTCCCTCTCCCCACTACACTTAGGAACACAAACCAGGTGCTCCTTAAATATTTAATCAAAGACCAACAACAGGAATCAGGTTAAATTCTATTCTTACAAGTCTCCTTGGCGGAATACTATACAACCTTTGAAGCCGTGATTATAAAGGATCTGCCAAAACACGGAGGAAACACTTCCAATGAAAATGTCAAGTGAAAAAGGAAGGATCTAAACTTCACGCGAACCAAGAAGATGACCACATTCTGAAAGCATGCTCAGAGAGGCATCACGTGAGCCACACCCGAAGGATGAGAGCAATTTGGGAGGAATGCGGGGTGAGTGGTTCCTCCCTGATTTGCCTGCAAAGTGACCGTCTCAGCATCAATTTCAGATTTTCACCTTCCACTAACAGCGCTTTGTCATCGTGTGCATGCCTCTCCCCGGCCCCAGAGGCCTCAATGAAAGGGATAACGAAGAAATAATAAGTACTACAAACCCACAAGCATGGAGGGGAGGGGGGAGAAAAAGATCTCATTGCTGGAAAATTCCGATGTTTTTGAGAGACAGCGAGCTGATGGAGGAGTGGTAACAGACACCACAGAACTGTGAAGGAAGCGGCTGGAGGCCTGGGTGGGGTGGTGACTAAAGCCTGTCACTTGTGGACAAGACTCCAGACTCCCTTTCTAGGAGACACCGCTGACTCACACTGCATGTGCCTTCGGGCCAAGGCACCCAGAAGGGCTCCCTTCTTTTCTCCGTTCTGAACAAGGGGCACAGTGTTTAGCATCCACAGCTCCTACTTGGAGCTGGGGAGAGTTAATTAGGGCTTGAGGAGGTTTGTGAACCACTAGAACAAAAGACCCTAGAGGAGCCACCCACCGAGGGAGGGTTAGTCCCAGTCTTGTAACCCTTTAAACCCCACAGTCTCTCTTGGACTTTGAGGACAGCACACACGTGTACAGCTGGGCAGCTTACAGGTGCAGCCTTAGAGGCCTCTGGCTGAATGCTCCTGTTTCTTAAAAGAAAAAAAAGAAAAAAGAGCAGGGATTGCCGGGCTGGGTACAAGACTCCCAGCCAAGATACCATCTCAGGCAACTTCTTGGGCAGCCACTTCCCTTAGGCCTAGAGACAGGGCCTCTCTAGCCCCCACCTGGTGACCTCAGATGTGGGGTCTGTTGTAATCTCTCATCTCCTGTCCCTCACCGCCTTGTCTTGCTCCTACCTATAAGAACAAGTCCAGCCTCCATTCACTCGGAGCCCCAGGGCCCTGGAATTGCTTCTCTGAATACAAAAGTCTTGTAGACCTAGAAACGTAATTTGGTGATCTCCAATAAATTGACATACACACACTCTTCCCAGAATTTGGTGTTCAAGAACTTGCGTGTAGACCTGAATTGTCTCTTTTCTGTGGCTGGGAACCAAGATGAGGCTAAAAATATTCATTCAATTGATTAGCCAATCAACGGGATTCATTCTTTCTTTGAGAGAATGAATTTGGAAGCCCAGAAATACAGTTTTGAAGACTACGATAATCTTTGAAACCCTCTGAATAGGCCAGAAACTGCCAGAACCATGTTGAAATATAAAGAAATAGAACCTCAAGGTCTGGGGTGGACTCAGAAGTAGAGATTGTGTTTAGCATAATCCATGGTCCTGGGTTTAATCTCTGACACTAAACTAAAGCCCCTTGGGAAAAAAATCTCTGCCTCAGAGCTAGACTGACTATACTATACCTCTTTTAAAGACCCAAACATTCTTTTTTCCATGAGATCAGGAAACATTTCCGTCTGACTTCTTGCTACATCTTTCATTCATTCATGCAGGAACTATTTAGAGACAATAACTTCGTGCCAACACCCAATTTAGGAACAGGGTTAAAAAACAAATGAACAAAATCAAAGTGGTGATTTTCATGGAGCTTAAATGTTTAGTGAGAGAGATAGGAGATAAATAAACAGGTAAACCTGTAATATGTAAAGATTTGATAAATTTTAGAAAAAATAAATAGTACATGTCTATAATCCCAGCACTCTAAGAGGCTGAGGCAGGAGGATGGCAAATTTAAGCTCAACCTGGGCAATTCAGCAATTTTTCAAGAGTCTGTCTCAAAAATATAAAAATAAGATGGGTGTGGTGGTGCACACCTATAATCCCAGCCCTCTGGAGGCTGAGGCAGGAAGATGGCTGGGAGTTCTAAGCCAGCCTGAGTTCCATAGTGAGTTCAGGACCAGCCTGAGCTACAGAGTGAGATCCTGTCATATAAAAATAAAAAGGAAGGGGACTCCTGGCAGAGTAGCTCAGTGAGAAGATCCTAGGTTTAACGCCCAGGGTCTCAAAAAGAAAAAAAAAAAGATTCCTCTCACCATGTGATAATACAGCAAGCAGGTGCTATAAGCCCAGTAGCCTCAAGCAGACACTGAACCCGGGGGACACTTTCATCTGAGGCTTCCCAACCTCTGGAACTATGAGTGATATATTTCTGTTTGGCTACGGTTTGGGTGTGTCCTCCCAAGAATCATGAGTTGGAAGGTGGATCCCCACAGTGGAGCAGACACTGACACCACAGGACCCAGAGCTTTCCCAGCCAGCGTGAGGCCTTAGGTTTGGCCTCCAGTGACACAAAGAGAAAAAAAAAAATATCGGTGAGGCCTATTGGGAAGTGGTTCTCGGCCTCTTCCCTCCCTGTACCTTTCTGTCGTGTGTGTGATCTCTCCTGCCTCAGAATGATCCCACCAGGATGCCATTCACTCCCAGGCCCTCACCAGAGCCTGAACCAAGGGGGCTGCATGACCTGAGACTTTCAGCCTCCAAAACTATGAACTAAATTAACTTCTTTTTTTCCCATGCACCCAGCATCGGGTATTTGGTTACAGTCATGGAAAATTGACTAGTTTACTTAAAAAAAAAAAAAAAGAGGAAAGAAAAAAGAGGAATGAGGAGACAGACTGGGAGAGGATGTTATTTAGCAAGGGCTAGTTAGGAGAGACCTTTCTGTGAAAGGGGTGTCAAGCAAGAGTCGAGTTAGGCCAGGAGGCCAGCTGTGTGGCCAGGGAGACGCTGGAGCTGTAAACGCAAAACCTGCAGGACTGGAAGAACCAAGGGTGGCCTGCCGAAGAACATCACAGGATTGGAGGGAGGGAAGCCCGGATGCAGCAGAATGGGGGCTGGGAAGAAGTATCACTCAGGGATGTTCAGAGAAAGACTTTGTGGAAGCCGTTCGTGGGACCGTAACACATGTGAAGAAAAACACACCAGTCTCAATTCAAGTGTCCCAACTCAATGTCAACTGGACCTACCGAGTTAAACCACAATCCAGATCACACTACAGAACGTTCTCAGCACCCCTGAAGCGCCTCTCTCCCTCCTAGGTTATTGCCCATCGACCCACCCCAGGATAAACACGAGTACAATTCCTATCATCGCAGGTGAACTTGGCCTGTTTTGAGCTCTGCCTACTAGAAGCCCTTGGGTGGCTGACTGGACTCACCATGTGACATGCTCAGATTTGTCCACATGGTGGCAAGTAGCCGTTACTTTTTTCATTGTTATGTGGCATGGCGTAAATACACCACAATTTATTGATCCATTCTACTGTTGATAAACATTTGGATTGGTTCCCCATTTGATGACCATTTAAAATAACACTGCTCTGAGGGCTCTTGTTTGGGCCTTCCGGGCCACAGGGGTGTGTGTTTCAGTTGTGGAGACATTCAGGGCTGGGATTACGAGGTTTCTGATCTGCTTCAGGAAGTACTGCCAAGCTGTCTGCAGACCTCACTAATCATTAAATTGTTAAAACTTAATTGCTTTTTAATCTGGAGGAAAAAGACAATAGTGTGTGGGTTTAAAATAGAAGGGCTGGGGTGGAAGAATGGCACAGAAGTCAAAGCACTTGCCTAGCAATCACAAGGCTCTGAGTTCAATTCCCAGCACCACATAAAGCTGGGTGTGGTGGTGTACGCCTGTGATCCCAGCACTTGGGAGGCTGAGGCAGAGCTCATAACCCAACCCAGCCTGGGCTCCAAATTGAGTTCAGGCTTATATTATCAAGGGATCACAAAATAGATTTTTTTTTTTTTTTGGCAGGGAATAGAAAATTGAGGTTTGAAGCCAGGGCCTCCAGCATGCATGCAAATCTTCTCACATCTTCAGCACTTTTCAGATTTTATTCTGAGACAGAGTCTCACCTCAAACTTGGGATTCTCCTGCATTGGCCTCCCAAGTCATGAGATTACAGACATGCATCTCTGTGCCTAAATAACTTCTAGATTTTTCAAAACTTATTTATTTCCTTTCTGTGTCACTGGAAACTGAACCCAGGGCATTTGCACTGAGCTACATCCCTAGTTCTTTTTACGCAGTATTTTGAGGCAGGGTCTACGTCACCAAATTGCCAAAACTAGGCTTGAACTTGGGATCCTCCTACCTCAGCCTCCCAAGTGGCTGGCTAACATACTAGAAATTCTGAAAGATTCCATTTTGAAGATGCTCACCATAGGAAACAGACTCCCCACTGAGCAGATCTAGTACTAAGAGCATGACTCTGATTTTACATTATTTCTAGCTAGGACCTCTCCCCTAAGCTCAGCCTGCGTCTGCAAAGCCTGCCTGCCATCCCACGAGGCCACCTAATGAACATCTTCAACTTCCATGACCAAGAGCTCCCGGCTTTCTCTCTGGGCCGCTGCCTCCAACAAGGCGCCTAGCTCCAGGTCACAGTAGCTGCCTTCCTCCACCGACTTGGGCAGCACCCGCTGTTACCTTTGTCTCTCTGTGCTTTCTCTTGCCCCACGTCCAGCCTGCCCACAGGTCCTGTGAGCTCGGCCTTCAGGATATTCCAGAATATTCCACAACACCCTGCCACCACCTTGGCAAACCACCACTGTCTTTTCCCCTTCTGAGTGTCTCCCTGTGCCCGCGACCTACCCTCGCCCTCTCCAGGTTACTGTCCCTGCAGCTTCGGTGAGATCTGCCAAAGCATCAATCGAGCTGGGCATGTGTGGTGGGGCACACCTGGAATTTTAGCATGCTGGGAGGCCAAGGAAGGAAGATTGTAAGTTCGAGGCCAGGCTGGGTAACTTAACAGCTTAGCAAGGGCTTGTTTCAAATAAATAATAAAAACGGGCTGGAAATGTAGCTCAGTGCAAAGGCCCCAGGTTCAATGCCCCATGCCACAAATAAATAAGTAAATCACCAATCAGATCTTGTCACTTCTCTGTAAAACCCAGTGGCTTCCCGTCTCCTGCAGGATGAAAACTAAAGCCCAGACTACCACTCACACACTGCGGCAATATTGTGCTCTTGTTAACACCTTTGACCTGAATTCCTATGATTGTCCCTTTGTCACTGTTCCTGCCACACTGGTCTTTCTCCTGAACACCAAACTGTCCAGGCATGCTCCCAACCTCAGGACCTTTGCACTTGCTCTTCTCTTGGCCTGGGGCGCTTGCCCTCAGCTGACTGCCAGCTCACTCCCTTACCTCTTCCCAGTCTTTACTCAAAATACCTTTCCCAGCAAGGACTTCCCCGCTTTGTTTAGTAAGTCGCACTTCCCTGTCGCCCCACACTCAGCTGCGTTTCTTTCTGTTCAGCATTCATCACTACTTTGCTTGCGATACATTTTTTTATATTTTTATATTGTTTATCAACTGTCCTTCCCAGTGGAATGTAATTGCTCTGAGGACATTGATTTTTATGTTTTGTTTACCACCATAGCCCAGCATCTAGAATAAATTCTGGCATCGAGCAAACACCCGATAAATATTTGCCGGATAAGCGGAGGGACTGCTGTCCTAGACCCGCTCCTGCTCACCTGTGCCTGAGTCAGTGGGGACCATCAGCAGCGGAGTTGCCCATGGCAACGTGTTCCTCCCCTTCCTGGCATGTGGGGACCTGGGAAAAGTGGAGATGCTGGCGGAATTCTCTCCCCGGGAAGGCACATCGGACTCAGCCATCACAGGAAGGGTGTCTCCCACCATCCGCCCGGCGGCGCGCCGCCTGCTCCCCGGAGGAAGCGGCTGCAGACGCGGGGCGGATGCAGTGCCCTGCGCCGAGAGGGAGCACTTGAGGCTAGCCGTTCCGGAGCCTTCCAAGGCTCCATTCCTGGGAGATGAGTACAATCCTCCGCAGAGCTGCTTTGGTGACTCATCCTGCGGGGCAGGGAATCCGCAGCAGCCCGACTCAGGCCCAGCAGGTGCTTCCTCCTCCTGGGGCTCCCAGCTGGGGTGGCGGATGCTGGAGGGGAGCAGACGCCTGTGTCCACGCTGGAGCCAGCTAGGTGGGGCCTTTTCTGGCTTCTTCTCTGCCCGCACCTTCTCAGGGACAAAGGAGAGAGAAAATGTGCCCTGGACTGCCTCTTGGCAGGGGCATCCGCATGGAGGGGTGGGCTCTTGGAGGGGTACCAGGCATCACCACTGCATCTATGGCAGCAGATTTGGTGACCGGGCAGCTGAGAAACACACCTGCGATGGGGGTTGAGGGAACCACCCAAGGGAGCAGCTTTGAGGCAAGCCACTTTACCAATCCTGTCTTCCTTGAGTCGTCAGAGGCTGGCGGTCTAGAAAGCCACTGGCTCGGGTGTCTGGGGAAACCTGCTTTCTGCAGCTTCCCAAGGAAGCGGGGAAAAAGCAAGCTTGGTTCATCCTGGGATCTTGCAGGATTCCTGGCAGAGGAGATCTCCAGCCCCCAGGCCACTGAGGCTGTGCCCTGAGATTTTATTTTGCAGCCCACAGAGAAAGGACCCTACAGACACCCAACTCCACTACCATTGTGGGTTCAGACATGCCTGCTTGTGGGCCAGAAGACGCTAGTGCCACAAGGCCCACACCAGGAAACCATTGCCGGGAACCAACTCAGCTGTGTGGGGAAGGAACACAAGCCCGGTGCTCAGGAGGAAAACCACCAGAGACGTCGATTTTAGTTTGCAGAAGAGCAGGAAAACCACTTCACATAACCGCAGCCGGCACAGACGGCTCTGGGCCTGTGTTTATGGTGAAACCCAGGGGGCAGCTCAAAGCGCAGAATGTCATTAGGACTGTTTAAAAGGATGCTAATAAAAGCTGCAGCCTCTCTTCTCCTTCCTCTCTGAAAACCCAAACATGAATCGTTGTTAAGCTCTACTCTTTGATAAGACTGTGAAGATGGCAGGGCGTGGTGCTCGGGTACCAGCTTCTTGCTTGCTCATTTACGGAACATAGCTTGCACCCTCATGCCGGGAGAGTGTTCTGCAAGCTGCTTTTTTTTCTTAAGCAATTGATAGTGAGCACCTTTTCACATCATTGTGCGTCTGTATCTTTCTGTGTGCTACTGGTGAACTAAGAGACGGGAGGGCCTTCCTCAGTGGAAGAGATGGAGGAATCTTATGAAGTGGCCTGAAAGCGACCACCGCTGTGGAGACCCCTGGGCCTCCAAGCAGGCGGCCCCATTCTTCCCCCAGGCTCTGCTGCACAATTGCCAAGTTAGCTCTTCCTCGCTGTCCACAGTGTCTTATCCACCTTACGCCTGAGCCTTCCCCTTCTGTGTGGTGGCCACACACAGGGTGAGGAGGGTGCCGCAGTTGGCTCGAACTCCTTTCTCCTCACACTGCCTTGACTTCACGTGTTGCTTTCTAAACCTGGAGATATAGGCCCCCCCCAAAAAAAAAAAGTCATTCCATTCTTCCTGAGAAAGTCACCAAACCATCCCATCCTAGGGAGTTTCCCAGGATGTGGGACTTTGAGTTGGAAAACCAGGACAGCCCCAGGACGATCAGGACAACCAGTCCCTCTAATTCCCACACTTGGGGTGCGTGGGCAATCCTGAGTTGCTGGAGGTCCCCTCTTCATGGTTCCAGCTGTGAAGTTTCTGGAACGCACACTTTCTGAAACTCTCATCGGCTAGACCTACTTAGGTCCCGCCCAGAGGCAGCTGCCAGGACAGGGAATGGAGGCTGAGGAAGTGGATGAGGATCATCTACCAGGCCCTGAGACAGCTCAGGATACCGGCCCTACCTGACCTGCAAAGTCCTCACGTATCCGGAATCAGCCCCATCCTCTCCTCAGTTTCTCCAGTTTGTCCTCAAACAGAGGCATTCCCGGGTGCTTCCCGATTCGGGCATCAGAGAAGGACCACCCAGGGATGACACCCAAGGTCTTCGCTCCCACCTGAGCACCAGTATCCTCAGAGAAGCAGATCTGGAAATGAGACAGCCACGCACAGAGCACCCTGACAATGTTGGCTGGGCCCAGGACAAAAGCCACATCCCCTCTCCACTGCTCTGGGAAACCCCACTCAGAGTGGCCGCAAACTCAGGCAACCAGGACCAAAGCATGTTTAAGCATCACGGCAGTAACATCTTCCAATAAGCAGCTCTGTTTGTTTTAACTCAGCCTCCCAACGCCTTTGCAGATGAAATGGCTCTGGTGTTTGCCCAATGGGCCTAATTATTAATATGGAAATGTACAATTACCCTGCCTGCCTGTGGGACCTTTCTGAACATCCTTGGCACATTTATGGTATTTTTAATTTGATATTGGACTCACCAGTTGCAACGTAAAGATACTTCACCTGAAAATACAACGAACATATTATTTGACATGGCCAATAATATGTAGTTCTGGGGCCTGCTGAGTTGTTATAGGATGGCTGTATTATCTCTAACATCAGCTCCACTGTCCTGAGGATGCCGTCTCGTCCCTGGCTGGCAATTAACGGCAGCTCTGTCACTGTCCACATGACAGTGCCTTTCATACACCTCTCCCCTAGGGCACCCTCCCATGGCTCTGCCTGTGCCCAACACCCCCCTCTTTCTCTTTTTACTAATTTTTGAGACAGGGTCTCTCATTAAGTTGTCCAGGCTGGGTTCAAGCTTGTGACCCTCCTGTTTCAGCCCCACACAGCACTGGGAATTAGTTGTTGCTCTGTAGGTATGTGTGTGTTCGGCCATGGAGGAAAACCACCAGGATCTGTGTGTGCCAGGAAGCTACCAGAGTTACACCCCAAGCCCCTGATTCTATGTTTCTTAGACAAAGAATAAATCACCCTGTGCCACCAAGCCTGGCCATTTGGTGTTCTTTCCAGCTGAGCCTGCAGCTTGCTGGGTTCAATCCCCAGCACCAAGGGAACACAGAAGATTGAGTGAATCCATACGCAAATAATCCACAGAAGCGGAATCTCCCGGGGAGGGTGGTCAGAACTCTGCACTCCTTAATGCAGGTCTCTGCAGTGACTCTAGTACACAGATCGAAAGGACTTGTTTCAGGTGACCCCTGGGCCACATGCCCAGGCCTGGAGCTGAGAGAGTTTTACAGTGGAAAAACCTGACAAGCACTACCGCTGCCATGTAATTTAAGTTTGTCCTCTGTCTCTAGATTTGGCTGATCCCGTGTGGAGACCCACTCTGATGAAGCAATTGTCAACCCTGAGATTCAGTCCTACCTCTGTGGGCATTTGGGGCAGTCGCTTAACAACTCTGGGCCTCAGTTTCCTCTTCTGTAAGTGGTCACTATGACTGGATCTCAGCAGTGGAGTTGATGGAGAAACTTTTGATTGCATTTCAAGAGAGCTCTGGGGTACTCAGGTGGAGGGCAGGGACAGCCCAGCAGAAGGGTCCCACTGTCACCAGCCCCTCATTTGAGCAATCCCCTCCTCTTCCCACACCCACCCAGCCCTTCACTCCCTCTCTGCTAAAGGCAGCAAGGTCAAGGGCCTTTCAGACCCTCCTGGGCAGTTTAGCTAGGGGCTGTTTTGCATAAGGCCTTGCCGCAGAGGGTACACTTTACAGAACACAATGTTCATACCAGCATCTCTAACCACAAACCCCAAGAGTCTGAATGTTGAGACACTCAGGAAGTCTAAAGGGTCCTCTCATCTTCAGAGGCCCAGCCCAGCTCACGGGAATGGTATGCAATCAAAGGCAGGAAGTCCCTGACAAGTCTGTCCCATAAGCCACTAGACACTGGTTACCTTTATGTGGCTGCGCAGGAGGTGGTGTTCTCAGGGAGGGGTAAGGTGGTCTGAGGACTTCACAGCCAGGGTGGAACCCAAGGCAGAGACGCGAGACCTGAGAATCCAGGCCCCAGCTCCCTGCCACAGGAAGCCCAGCTGCCAGCTGCCAGAGGAGGGACTCCGAGTTCAGGCCTTGGCTCCCTCATGGGATAAATGGCATTGGAATTCTGGTTTCCTTCCTTCTCTGTTTTTCTTCTTTTTTTTCCCTATGGATTCCCCAAGGAAATATTAAACATATACTGCAAATCCTAGGGATAAGACCACAGAGAGACATGGAGAAGTGTGGGCGGCCTTCCTCCAAGATCTGAATTATCAGATGTCTGGGATGGTCCTGACTGGCTTAGAGCCCAGCGTGCCAGCTCCCTCTCCTGGGCCTCCTGGGAGGAAGAGGAAAATTAGAGGGAGAGAGGAGATGGCTGAAATGAAGAGCTGTCCTGGCAGATTACAGAAATATGGCTTAAACATGATTACTTATAGATCTCTCTCTCTCTCTCGCTCTCTCTCGCTCTCTCTCTCTCTCTCTCTTTCCCCCCTCCCCTTTTATAATACTAAGGCGCAAGTCCAGGGCCTTCACACTGAGCTATGTCTCCAGACATTTTTACTTTTGTTGGAGAGAGGGTCTCACTTTATCACGAAGTTGGCCAGGCTGGGCTGAACCTGTGATCCTCCTGTCTCAGCCTCCCAGAGTACTGGGATTACAAGAGTGTACCACCATATTTGGCTAAGAGAAAATCTCCTGATGGGCTGAATAAGCATCTTTAAGATGGGTGTTATTGTCCACGCGTGTAATCCTAGCATTCTGGGGAGGCTGAAGCAGGAGGATTGTAAGTGTGAACTCAGCCTGGGTTATGCAGTGACTTAGCAAGAAGCTATCTCAAAAAAAAAAAAAAGTGTGAAAAATAAATAAATAAAGACTCAGTGCAAAGGCCCTGGGTTCAATCCTCAGTACTAGAGGAGGAGGGAAAAAGCATCTTTGGAGAAGAAAGGAGAATAAGGTAAGTAACAGGTTGGCCATGAAGCCCTGCTGGCCTCCTATGGTCTCACACCTGTGGTCACAGAAGGTCAGCTTCAGGCAGAAATAAATCAGAAATGAAAGTAAAGAAAGAACAGGCAGCAAGAGACGCAGAGGAAGAAAACCAAGCAGAGAGAGAAGAGAGACCCTAAGGACAGTGGACTGTGACCTGCGAGCTCCTGTTTATGACATCCTGTTTGGGGCTGCTGAATCCTTCCAGGAGATTTACTTATGGCAGTAGCTAGCACCCACCACCCTCTCACAGGTAAGGAAGTCCACCTTGGGACCACAGCAAGGTATTAGCTAAATCCAGGATGGCCTTAGGACACATCTAAACTTTCACTGCAGGTCATCTGTCATGGTCTCAGAGCCCCAGCTTGCCTGCCTGGGGACTACACTTGACCATGGCCCCTTTTGTTTGTTTGTAAATTCCAAAATAAGCATCCTATAAAATAAATTTTTATTTACTTTTTGAGACAGAGTCTTGCCCTGTTGTCCAGGCTGGCCTGCGAACACCCAGTAATCCTTCCGTCTCATCTCCCTAGTGCTGGGATTACAGGTGTGCACCATCACATCCAGCTATTATGGGATGCTGGAGAATCAAACTCATGCCCTTGTACTTGCTAGACAAGTGCTCTAACTACTGGGTTGTTCCTCCAGTTAAAATTATAAATAGTAAAGTTAAATCAATCTATATTGATAACAGTGGATTACATGGGAAATGGATTTGGCTGCTGAACAGAGAACCCAAATTAAGGTGGCTTAAATCAAGCTAAGTGAGTCTCCCTACATTCACAATCCCTAGTAGTTGGGGATAAAGGCTCTATATTATTGTCTGTCCACTCTAAAAGAATGGTTCAAGATGGATCACTCCAGTAGGGTCACATCGCAGGCAAAGGAAAGGGAAGAAAAGGGGCGAGGGAAGGCACACCTTTCCTTTAAGGGCACAACCCATAGTTAGACACATCATTTTCCTTCCATTTTACAGACTAGGATGTAGTCACGGTAAGCATATTTGAGGGCAAATGGATTACAAGTGAGCCCAAGAGTGAAATCCCCTCGGCTCTTCAGACAGCTGGAGAAGTGTAGAAACCAGATAGTGCCTTATCAGACACCATGTGACAGAGTTAGTAAACAACAGGAAGGAATGATAATCTAATTTTTTAAAGGGATATGATTTGATGCATGAGGAGCCAAAATTCCAGGTCTGCAAGGCTGGGGGCCAGAACTCACCTCTAGTTACCATAATAGGTCCCTGCAGCCTCCGAGCCTACTGGTGACTACCAGGTCCCACTGACTACGAGGGAGGCCAAGATACCTCTCAGGTTGGATCAGCAATGCAGTCACAGGTCTATACAATAAATCTTGCCCTATGAAGAGACTCAGACCAGAGTAGCCGCCCACTGAAGACGAAGAAATGCCCAGACCTTCAGGTACTCCTCTCACATAACGTCTCCTGAGACTCAAAACACCACCACAGACAACTGATCAGAATGAAGAGTTTAGGAAGAACAGGTAAAAATGGAAACTTGGTGCAAGCCAAGCATCCTGTGCTCATTTCCCTGGTCTTGGAACCCACACAAGGAAGACAGAAAATTATTCCCACCCTCATAGCCCACTCCATGTCCCCCCAATATGGCCCCACCCTAATCCCCAGAACTGTGGACAGCAGGTAGGATTAGGGTTGCTAATCAGATTACCTTAAAATAGAGTAATGTGATCCAGTGTAATCACAAGTGTCCCTAAATGTAAAAGAAACACAAAAGCAGTGCTAAGAGAAGAGGTTCTAACAGCCGTGGCTGACTTTGACAAGGATGGCACCGGCGGGACACACTGGCCAAGGAAAACAAGCAGTACTAGGAGTGGAGAAGGAAAGACAATGTTTCTTCCCCTGGGGCCTTCACAGAGAAATGCAGCCATGTTGATGCACGGATTTTAGCTCAGAGAGGACACCCATTTCTGAGTTCTGACCCACTTCCCTGTAAGATAATAACTAATGCTTTAGGCCACTCAGTTTGTGTTGAGCTGTTACAGCAGGTCTAGAATATTAATACACTTAGTAAAGGACAGAATCCTGAATTTTGGAAATGATAGTATGTTATTTGGTTGTGCTACTGTTGTGACCTGTAAGTTCGTCAGTGTCGGCGAGGTGTGGAGCGAGGAAGGGTGCACTGTGAAGTCACAGCAAGCACCAACAGAATGACAGAGTGGTGACAGGCCATGCCCGCTTTTACCAATAGCAATTCTCTGTTTGAAAAGCAGCTCCTGGTTGGCTACTAGGCCCAGGGACAGTGTGAGCACCTGATGATGGAACACCAATGACACACACAGCAGAATGACATTATGAATTGTAACCAGAGTTGGACCTGGGATGCAGGTCTATAATCCCAGCCAGCCAGGCCTCTGGGAAGCTGAGGCAAGAACCTTGCTGGTTCAAGCCCAGGTTGGGCAACTGCTAACTTAGTGAGACTAGTCTCAATATTAAAAATAAAAATGAGATACCAGGTGCAGTGGCACAGATCTGTAAATCCAGCACTCAGGGAAGGCAAGGCAGAAGGATCATGGGTTCAAGCACAGACTGGATAACTTGGCAATTTAGCAAGACCCTAACTCAAAAATCAAAACTAAAATATGGGCTGGGATTGAAGCTCAGGGGAAAGGTCCCGGGTTCAATCTGTAGCACTACAAAATAAAATAAACAAGGGGCTGGAGGAATAGCTCAGTGGTTAAAGCGCATGCCACTAGGCAAGTGCTAAGTACTGGAGTTCAATTTCCCAGCACCACATGAGCTAGGCGTGGTGGCACACACCTGTAATCCCAGCACTCAGGAGGCTGAGGCAGGAGGATTGCTGTGAGTCCAAGGCCAGCCTGGGCTCCACAGTGAGGTCATGACCAACCTGGATTGCAGACTGAGACCCTGTCTCAAAAAATTAGAGTTACAGGCTCCAACTTCAAAACTTACTTCAAAGCTATAATAATCAAAATAGTACACTATTGGCATAAGGAAGTCATACACATCAATGAAACAGAGTCCAGAAATAAACCCTTACATCCAGCTGATTTTCAACAGGAGTACCAAAGCAATTCAGAAGAGGAAGATTAATCTTTTCAATAAATGTTAATAAGACACTGGGCTAGAGGTATAGTTCAGTGGTAGAGTGCTCAACTACCACGTGCAAGGTCCTGGGTTCAATCCCCAGAAAGAGAGAGAAAGACCACTAGGCATCTGAATTCAGAGGAATTAAGTTGAACCCCCTGCCTCATACCATATGCTAATTATAGCTAATTCATATCCCATATAGCTAATTCAAAAATGAACCACAAGCCCAAGTATAACGGCTAAATTTAGATTAGACAATGATTTAATATGACATCAAAAGTTACAAAAGATTGCATACGTAAATCAGACTTCATCATAATTTAGAACCTTTGTGCTCCAAAGGACTTCATCTAGAAAGTGAAAAGACAGGGCTGGGGCCATAGCTCAGTGATTAGAGCGCTTGCCTAGGGAACGCAAGGCCCTAGATGCCATGGGTCCGATCCCTCAGCGCCACATAACAACTGGGTGTGGTGGCTCACACTTGTAATCCCAGCACTCGGGAGGCTGAGGCAGGAGAACTACTGTGAGTTCTAGGCCAGCCTGGACTACATAGTGAGTTCAGGACCAGCCAGAACTGTAAAGAGAAACCCTATCTTAAAAAGAAAGAAAAAAAGAAAAAAAAAACAAAGAAAGAATAACAGAAAAGAAAGTGAAAAGACAACCCACAGCATGGAGAAACTGTTTGCAAAGAGTGTGTCTGACACAGTCCCACTATCCAAAATGATGGCTTTTTTTTTAATAACCCAATCACTTATTGTTAGCCAGGCATGGTGGGTGATGCACACCTGTAATTCAGGCACTCTGGAGACTGAGGCAGGAAAATCTCAAGTTAGAGCCCAGCCTGGACAATTGAGCAACTTCACAAAACCCTGTCACAAAATAAAATTTCCAAAAAAAAGTAGAAAAAGGACTGAGGATGTATACTCAATGCAAAGGCCCTAAGTTCCATCCCCAATATCATAAATACATGTTACTGTCAATATAATGATGGCTAATCTAATTTAAAAATGGCAAAGCTTTTTCCCAAAGCAAAGATATACTGTGGTCACGAGAAGACATTCAATATCAACACTCACTAGGGGAACGTAAACCAAAAGTACCATGAGGTAGCACACCACGCCCAGTGACTACAGCGAAGCGGTGGAGCATAATAAGTATTAGCGAGGATGTGGAAAAGGTGGAACCCTGGAACATTGCTGCTGCGAACTTGGAATGACACAGCCACTTAGGAAAACAGGTGACTATTTTTCCATTATGAAATAGAGTTGTCCTGAGACCCAACAATTCTGCTCCCGGCTATCCAGTCAAGGGAATCTCACATAAATGCACACAAGAAGTTTGTCCATGATGTCCACAGCAAGAAGTAGGTGTGACCCAAATGACCAGCCACCTATGCGTGGAGAAATGTAACGTCATCTCCAAGTGCTAGAATATTCTTTGACAATAAAAAGAAAAGGAGCCAGACTTGTGGACTCAGGTCTGTAATCCCAGCACTCTGGGAGGCTGAGGCCAGGAGCATTGCGAGGTCAAGCCCCACCTGGGCAATGTGGTGACTTACTGGACGCTGTCTCAAAAATCAAAACTAAAAATGGTCTGGGGATGTAGCTCAGTATGAAGGCCTTCAGTGAGATCCCCAGTACCATAAAAAAATTTTTTAATGAATGAGGTATTTAATGATTTTTGCTATAACATGGATGAAATACACTGTGCTAAGTGAAATAAACCAGAAACTCAAGATGATGCATACAGTGTGATTCCATATCCAGACACGAAATATCCAGAATAAAAACCAAACCACAGACCCAGTCTCAGAAGGCAGGGGAGTGCGTGGCCATGGCTGGGAAGCAGGACAGGTAGGGTCTGACTGCTGATACATACAGTTTCTTTTTGGGAGGACAAAATATTCTGAAATTACTGAATAGCAACAATTGCATAACTGGATTTATAAAGTACTGGATTATACACTTTAGTTGGGGCCATTTTAAGGTTCCTGAATTGCACGGCACTGTGATCAAAAAATACAGTAATTGCTTAAATAGAAAATAAAACAACATTTTGACACTAAGAGATATATCGTCTTCATTCCCCTCAAAAGGCTTCCTCTTATTTTGAACACACTTACCACTCTTGCCACTTTCTGAAGCAGTTCCGAACGTCCCCTTTCCCAAGTGTCTTTTTGTGTGAAACTGAAAATAGACATCTCATTTGACCCAGCTCCACCTCTTCTGGGGATCTTCCCAAAAGAGTTAAAGTCATCACACGACACTGATACACGAACACCCATTTACAATAGCTCAACCTGAAACAGCTAAATCTTGGAAGCTGTCATCAACAGGGAATGGATAAAGAAGACGAGGTATATTTACACAATGGAGTACTACTTTGCCATAAAGAAAAATAAATTTGAACCATTTGTAGGAAAACACATGCCCCTTGAGACCATGATGCTTGGCGAAATGAATCAGACTCAGAAAGTTAAATCTCATTTGACTTCTCTGAGAAAGCCAAACCATAAAAAAGTAAAAGAGAGATGGAAGAAAGTAAAAAGACAGGCTGAGTGGAGAGAGAAGGGGGATGGGGAAAGGGGAAGGGAAGTAAAAATAATCCAGATACAGTAGGTAGGCGCACCGATTTCTCCAGCTGAAAGTTATTATGCATCACACATACATATGAATAAAAAGAAGACTGGGTACGTCATGGAGGAGAAATCAATGAAAGATTGAGGAAACTTCTGAGAACGAAAGACATTAAGATAACATCACAGTGAGACATGGCCTGTGATTCTGAATTCTCTCCTATTACTAGGAAGGATGTTGTAGGTTGAGACAATAGGTGAAATTTAACTGGGATCTGAGGACTGAATGGAAGTAATGTGAATCTTCTGATTTGGACAGTTCTGTTAATATTATGATTGTGTAGGATAATGTTCTCCTTTGTAGAGAATATACAATAAAACTGATTTCATGCAAAAACAAAACAGAACACAAGTGTCTTTTGGTGGCTAGCTCAATGTCCTGAATTGCTTCAAAAATGTTTATGGCAACTTATATCCAATAAAAGCGTTATGGTGCATCTCTACCCGCCTTATTCACCGCATGTGGTACCATGCGACTTCTGGCTCTTCCCCAAAGTCAAAAAGGCCATAAAAGGTCAATTTTTGTTTGTTTGTTCTCAGGCAGGGTCTCGCTCTGTAGCCCAAGCTGGTCCTGAACTACTAGCCCAGACTGGCCTAGGACTCATGGCAAACCTTCTGCCTCAGCCTCCCGCATGCTGGAATTACAGGTGTGTGCCACTAGCATGTGGTACTGGAGAACTGAACCCAGGTCCTTGCTCTCACTAGGTGAGCGCTCTACCCACTGTGCCACACCCGCAGCCTCCGCAGAGTTACTTTGAAGATACCTGTACCCCGGAGGTCGTTCCCTCACACGAAGGCACAGCACTCTCTAATGAGCAGTCATTTTCTCTTGCTTCGTTCTTCAAAAGTGTCCAAAATATTTGTCAACACACATGTGTGAAGGCTGAGCCGTGGCTAAGCATGGAGCACTCACATGGCATGATCTAGGCCCTGTGTCTGAATCCCAGCACTATGAAAAGAAAAAAAAAAAATCAAACATAATGCAGGTGCCTTATGTGGGCATAGATACTCCTTACACTTTCTGCTAACAGTGAGCATCTGCTTTCCTGTGTGGTTTTGCTTTGGTTTGTCCTGTTCTACGGTCCTGGGAATGGAACCCTGGGCCTTCACGTGGAGCTACATCCTTTTTTTATTTTTGATTTTGAGCTAGGATCTTGCTAGATCACTAAATTTGAGCCCACGCTGGGCTCAAACGTGTGATCCTCTTGCCTCAGCTTCCTAGAGTGCTGGGGCTAGGCAGCATTCTGGACACTGGGGAGGCAAGATGAGTGAGACAGAAAAAGTCAGGGTGGTGGGAGCAAGCAGGGAGCCAGCGCAGGCGGAGAGCTGGGCGAGGGGATCCGGGATCAGAGGAGTGAGCGGGATCCAGGATCAGGACGATGAGCAGGAATCCATGGGAGGTTGCTAGGGCGCCACTGGTCCAGTGATCTGAAGGAGGGGAGTGAGTGAGCTGCCATCAGCCCTGCATCCTCCGGACGAGCGCAGGACCATGGCTTGCATGCAAAAGAGTGAAGGATGGGCTGGAAGAATGGCTCAGGGGTTAAAATGCTTGCCTAGCAAGCACTAAGTCAAGCGCTGAGTACCCGAGTTCAATTCCTCAGCACCACATAAACCCAGGTGTGCACACACAACTGTAACTCCAGCACCCAGGAGGCTGAGGCAGGAAGATTGCTGTGAGTCCAAGGCCAGCCTGGGATCCATAGTGAATTCAGGACCAGCCTGGACTACAGAGCAAGACCCTGTCTCAAAAAAAAAAAGAAAGAAAGAAAGAAAGAAAGAAAGAAAGAAAGAAAGAAAGAAAGAAAATGGAATCTTACATCTAAAAACCTCTACTTAAAAAAAAAAAGCACAGAGCCAGGTATGGTAAGGCATGCCTATAATTCCAGTACTAAAGAGGCTGAGGCAGGAGGATTGTAGGTCTGAGCCCTGCCTGGGCTGCAAAGCGGCACCCTGTCTGACAAAAAAAAAAAAAAAAAAAAAAAACCCTACAACTATAAGCTGTGGGTATAGCTCAACAGTGGTATGTTTGCCTTACGTACATGAGCCCTGAGTTTAATCCCCAGTACTGAAGAAAAAATAAATAAAATCTAAAAATACTAATAAAACACAGATGAGAGCAATTTTTATAAAATATCCTATTTAATCCAACAGATCTAAAGTATCATTTTGGTGTACCTCATCACTGGGACACAATACTGGGCCGCAACCACATACTGGAGGAAAAACTTATTTCAGCTCTCATCTCAGAGGTCACCTTTTGTGTGGCGGAAGGGTCTGGCAGGGAACAGCTGCCCAGGACATCTTTCCAGGTCACACGCCCAGTGCCCGTCCCTCCCAACCCAGCCCCACCTCTTAACAGTGTGGACAATCCACCGGTAATCCACATACCTGAGGCATGGGGCTGGGAGCACCACTCAGTGGTCAAAGGGCTTGCCTAATAAGCACCAGGTCCTGGGTTCAACTCCTCAGCTTCAGAGAAACTGAGTGGGGTGGCACATGCCTGTAATCCCAGCACTCAGGAGGCTGAGGCAGGAGGATTGGTGTGAGTTCGAGGCCAACCTGGGTTACAGAACGAGACCCTGTCTCAAAAACAAATAAATAGATAAAAGTCCACAGTATATTTTGCACTTACAGCACATTGTGATTGAGACACACCATGTACGGCATGCTCACAGCTACAGGTAGCTAGCGGCTTTCAGCAGGCAGTTCCAGGCTAGGACAAGGGACATGGCACAGAACCAGCGCTCCATCCCTGGCTTCTAGCCCTAAATCAACCATTTACCATGGGAACTTTAGTAGGTGACTTAATAGTTGGGAACCTGTAGCTCCTAGTGTTAGAAAATCCTAATAAGGTAGAGTTAATACTTCATCCGCCTAGCTGGCATGGTGGTGCGTGCCTGGAATGCCAAGGCTCTAGGAGGCTGAAGCAGGAAGATCACAGTATCAGGCACAGGAGCTGGAGGAATTTAACAGTGGTTAAAATGCTTGCCTCGCAAACACAAGGCCCTAAATTCAATTCCTCAGCAACACATAAGCCGGGCGTGGTGGTACACACCTGTAATCCCAGCACTTGGGAGGCCGAAGCAGGATTGCTGTGAGCCCAAGACTAGTCTAGGCTCCATAGTGAGCTCAGGAGCAGCCTGGGCTACAAAGAGAGACCCTGTGTCAAAAAAAAAAAAAAAAAAAAAAAAAAAAAAAAAAAAAAAAAAAAAAAAAAAAAAAAAAAAAAAAAAAAAAAAAAAAAAAAAAAAATTAGGCCCAGACTGGGCAACATAGAGGGAACCTGTCTCAAAACTTAAAAATAAATAAATAAAAAATAACAAGAAGGCTAGGGGTGTAGCTCAACATGAAAGTTGGAGGTTCAATCCCCAGTACCACCAAAAAATAAACAAGTACACAGCCACAACAACAACAATTCATTTTCCTATGCAATCAGAGATTAGCAAATTCAGGTGAGCCCATGTAAACCTTAATGGTCCATACCACCACGACGTGTTTTTGAAGCTATTTATCAATACCAGATAAAAGACTTTGTCTTTGTTACTTACTCAATGCTAGGACAAAATACCCACCACCCACAACTTAACGGAGGTAGGATTTATGCAGCTCACAGTCCCAGAAGGTCTCACACAGTCTGTTCAGGGTCTCCTGCCATGGTAGAGCAAAGCCGGTGAGCACCCAGGTGCAGACAGAGCCAAGTGAGGCAGGAGCCGAGCCGGGACCTGGAAACCCAGGCAGGACTGGAGCTTTCCCAGGAAGAAGTGGCAACATTTCTTCTTTCTTATGCTGAAGCTGACGGCTGGGCTCCCGCACTCAGGGCAGATGCCTCTCCCTGACTTCCTGGCCTGCAAGTCAACAGCACACACCTGAAAGCTCTGCCCCATCCCAACAAATGGAGACGATCTCCCCAGGTCACACACCCCAGGCACCCCAGGAACACGCAGCTCCACAGTTAACCCACAACATGCAAATACATGAGGCTTTTGGGGACGTTCCAGTTTCAAACCTTAGCAATACTTTAAAATTTTTCAATAGCATTCAATGACAATAACCCAAGGCAAATCCAGGCCTGGTAGCACAGGCCTATAATCCCAGCACTCTGGGGGGCTGAGGCAGGAGGACTGCAAGTTTGAGCCCAGCCTGGGCAACTTAGCAACTTAATGAGACCCTGTCTCAAAATAAAAATAAAGATCTTGGGATATGTAGCTCAGTATGAAGGCCTAGAGTTTAATTCCTAGTTACCTCTGCACCACCACAAAATAAAGAAAAATAAGCTGAGGCAAGGCAGAAAAGATTTCTGTTCATGTTAACTTGGGTACAGGGCAAAGGAAAGGTAGCAGGAGAAAGTCTGGGTGGGAAAACACCAGTCGACATCCCACGGAGACGCCTCCAGGAGGCAAAAAGTCCTGGCACAACCTGCGGCTGGCACACAGGGATTCCAAGCCTAGGAACACACAGCCATAATTCCTCGGCAAAATCATTTTCTTCCAGGCTATCAGATACCGCTTCTCAAAGGAAGGAGCTCGCAGCTTCCGTGTTTATTAATTTATTTTCCAGGGGTGGAGTGGTTTAAAGATCCTGGGCCATTTCCTGCCGGGGTACACGGAGCCGGCCTGGAAGCCTCGGGCCCCAGCCAGGCTGACCACGAGCCCCAGCCGGAGCGAGCTTCGTCCCACGCTTCCTGTCGAATCCAGGCAGCCTGAGTTTCCTGGTGACCCTTCCCTGCACCCAATTCACTGAAAGGCCTGGCAAGAGCCAGTGCCAGCCCAAAAGCCGGAGGCCGCCAGGGTTGTTACTGCAGATCTGGGGGCCCGCAGCCTTCGGTCTCGGCTTCTGTACATGAAAGTTAAGCCAAGGGCGTGCAGAACAGATGGGATTTTAACGCAAGTGGCGAAAGTCCCCGTAGGCCCAGGCTTCAAAATGTCAACCCATTTCGAAGTTACCTTCTTTAATTAGGATAATAAAATAATAAAAATGATAAGCGGTGGGAACGTAAAGTGGTGTGATCATTCTAGAAACAGTTTGGCAGTTTACTATAAAGTTAAACACACACCTTCCCTGACACCCACGATGGCATGCCCGGGTATCTGGCCCAGAAAACCAAAACCTGAAATGCTACCAAATCCTGACCAAGCACGGGGGTGATCACATGTGGCCCCTTCTACTAGGGAGGCTGAGGTTGAGCCCTTTTAAACTAGCCTGGACAGGAATGTGAGACTCTTTTTCAAAAAAAAAAAAAAAAAACAAAGTCAGGCCTGGCAGTAGAGGCCTCTCCTTGTGGCACTCTGGGAGGCTGAGGCAGGAGGATTGCAAGTTCAAGCTCAGCTTGGGCGATTTAGTGACTTACTGAAACCTTGTTTCAAAAGTTAGAAAAATAGTTTTAAAAAGGATGGGAGGGCTGGAAGAATAGCACAGCAGGTAGAGCACCTGCCTAGTAAGCACAAGGCCTGGAGTTCGATTCCCCAGCACCACATAAACCAGGTGCAGTGGAGCATACTTGCAATCTCCGCACTCAGAAGGCTGAGACAGGAGGATTGCTATGAGTTTGAGGCCAGCATGGGTTATACAGTGAGTTCAGGACCAGCCTGGACTATAGAGTGAGACCCTGTCTCAAAAAAAAGAAGAAAAGAAAAAAAAAAAAAGGCTGGAATTGTATCTCCATGCACTCTCCCTAGGTTGAATCCCTAGTGATATACATACAGACCCATGCATACACACACACACATCTACTCAAATGTCTGCAATAGCTTTATTTATAATAGTCATGTATTAGTCAGTGTTCTCTTAAAGAAATAGAACCAGATGAATATTTGAGAAATTTGTTATAAAAAAAAATCGACTTAAGCTGGGAGTACAGCTCACTGGAAGAATATATGTTCAGCATGCACAAGACCCGGGTTTAATTCCCAGCACATACACCCACACACACAAAAAAAACTGGCTTATGTGATCGTTCGAGGCTGAAATATCTCTGGATTTATAGTCAGCAAGATAGAGGCTCAGGAGAACCAAGGGTGTAGTTTTAGCCCAAAAAACAATAGTCTAGAACCTCAGAAAGGTCAGATGCTTTGGTTCAAGTCCAAAGACAGGGGGAAAAAATGGATACCCAGTTCACAAGTGGTCTGGCAGAAGAAATTCTTTTGTGCTCCTTCAACTGATTCGATGAGGCCCACTCACTTTAGGGAGGGTAAACTACTCTACTCAGTTGATCCATTTAAATGTTAGAATTATCCAAAAGCATTCTCAGAACTATCCGGAATAATATTTGACCTACTGTCAGGGAACTTCACGTCTCAGTCAGGCTCATACATAAAATTAACCACTACAACTAGAAACAGGCCAAACCACTTCAACAAGTATATGGATAAACAAATTGTGACATGTCTATTCAATGGAATACTACTCAGCAATGTAAAGGGATGAGCTATTGCTACCTGCAATGACTTGGGTAGTTCTTAGGGCTTTAAGATGAATAGGCCATCTCAAAAGATTACATAATACTGTATTAAATATACTATATAATTCCATTTAAGTAAATTTTTTGAGATAGGGCTCACTCTGCAGTTCAGGCTGGTCCTGAACTCACTATGTGTAGCCCAGGCTGACCTCAAACTCACAGCCAATCCTCTGACCTCAGCCTCCTGAGTGCTGGGATTACAGGCATGCACCACCATGCCCAGTTTATGTGGTTCTGGAGAATCAAACTCAGGGCACTGTGCTTGCTGGGCAAGCGCTCTAACCACTGCCCTATTCCTCCATCCCCCATGTGACATTATGAAAGTGACAAAATTATAGTGATGGGGACTCACTCAGGGCTAGGGTTGGAGGGGGTGTGAATAAGGGGTAAGATCACGGAGCTGCTTAGAGGTGACGAAACACCAGGTGACATGACCAGACTGCGGATATGATAAAATATTTTAGAGGGGCTGGAGGAATGGCCCAGCAGCTAAAGCACTTGCTAGGCAAGCACTAAGTACCCAAGTTTGATTCCCCACCACCACATAAGCCAGGCATGATGGTGCATGCCTGTAATCCCAGCACTTGAGACAGGAGGATTGCTGTGAGTCCAAGGCCAGCCTGGGCTCTGTAGTGAATTCAGGACCAGCCTTGGCTGCAAAGCGAGACCCTGTCTCAAAAAAAATATTCATAGAGGCGCTGTAGGAACAGCACAGCACTCATAGTGCTTGCCTGGAAAATGCAAGGCCCTGGGTTCAAGTCCTCAGCATCAGATAAACTGGATGCGGTGCCCCATGCCTGGGAAGCTGAGGCAGGAAGATCGACATGAGTGTGAGGCCTGTTTGAGTTATATAGTGAGTAGTTCAGGACCAACCTGGACTGCAGGGCAAGACCCTGTCTCAAAAAAAAAAATCATAGAATACATATTCACACACACAAAGATGATGATGGGTAGACTCTCAGTCACTTTCTCAGTGATAGGATCCAATAATTAACCTCCCAATTTAAAGGAGGAAATACGTATTTTTGCTCACCGCTCAGAGTTCAGGTTCAGCTGGTAATGGTGGAAGGCCTGCCTGGAGAAAGCCGCTCACGGCATGGCAAGGGAGTTCTAGAATCACAAACATATTGATGGTTGATCTGGGTACCTTGTGCAGATTTTGGCCCTCGAAGGGGCTCACTAAGTGTTTGTTGAATGAACAGAAGAACTACAAGACTACAACAAAAGGGTTGTAGATTTAGCAATGGGATGGACCATACCAACAGGTGAGGTTGGGGACCGTGATGGCAGGGAGTGGTGAGGACTGGAGCAGATGAGTGCTCATGGCACAGACCAGGGGCAGCCACAGCACAGCTCTAGCCACCTGCTGCCTTGTGGGATTGTGGGCCACTTGTCACCACATCTGGTAGGTCAAGAGAAGCCAAAATTTAGGCCTCTGTGACAAGTTCCTGTTTTTTTCATGGTGTGAAATAATTTCAGGCTTTTTTTAAAGTAAAGGTCAAATGGACCACACGCACTGGTGGCACACTACCCAGGGGGGTGTGGTTTGGAGCTACAATTCTGCAGCTTCCGGATGTTGCAGACTTTCTAATGCAGTAACCGTGATTCTGCCAGTGACAGCCAGGCAAAGAGGGCAGCAGCCTGCCCAGAACTGGTGTCTCCAGCGTCCACCAGCCAGTTCCTGGGGATCCCAAAGGGAGAGGCCCAAGCAGGAACTCGGGAGCTGGAGGAGCATGGAACAGGTCTCGAACGGCCACCAACTGCTGGTTAGTTTGCTATAAAATTCTTGCATAACTTGGAGCCTCATGAAAAATGTATCTTTTTGAATGATCAGATTACGAATCCCACCTAATGGACAAAAAAGCCAGGCTCGGTGGTATACACTCCTGTAATCCCCAGCAGCTGGGAGTCTAAGGCAGGATTGTGAGTTCAAACCCAGCCTGGGCGATTTATTTGCTTAGCAAGAGGTGGACCACCAGGGCTTAACCCAGAAGGGATAGAACGCTGATGCTGGACCCAGAACGGGCCTATCACTGGGACAGGACCTGGAAGGGTATCTACTAGTTCCTCCTTCCCTCACTGGGCTTCCCATCTGCCACACAGCCACCACTGCCAGCCGCCCCTGAATGGACTGAGACCTCCTAAAACTGTCGGCTTAAAATAAATCTCTCTTCCCTTTTGTTGTGGATATTAGGTGAATGTTGTGGAATTTGCTGGACTGAGTCACAGAGATGAAAAAGTAGCTGCCATGGGGCACAAATCCCCTCACCTTCTCTCTTTGCTTTAGCACCAGGGGCCTGCTGTCATCTTCACCAGCTAATTGTCCTTCTCAAAATAGAATAGAGGGCACCAACTTCACAATGGCCCAGGTTCAAATCCTTCCTCTACCTGTGCGTCCCAGGCAGGTGGCAGCTTTGGTATCCACTTTCTTCATTTTTAGGATGTGACTACGTGGCCATTGCAAGGCCCTTGTGGTGACCACGTGGCTACTGTGATGCCTCTGCGCAGCCCCTGCTGAGCTCTTCATCTCGTTGCTATTCTTCCCTCAAACCTGCATCCCTGGTTTGATCCTGAGAAGATGCCAGGAGAGAGAAATTGGTGCCAATCACAGTAGACTAAGGAGACAGGACAACGCAATACAATATGGTGCCCAGGATCGGATACTGGAAGGGAACAAGGACTGAGGTCTGCGAGGGGTCAGTGGGCCAGCGTACAACTCAAGGGAAGGGAACAGTAGCCCTTCTTCTTAACTCTCTCCCTCTCCTCTGCCTTTCTGAATTGCCCAACTTGGCCCAATCTGGTGACTCAGCGAGGAGTGTGCCCATGGTGTAGGGAAGGGAGCCCACAAGGACCGACATGGTGACAACTGACAGGAGCCAGGGAGGAGAAGGACCAGGCAGGGCCAGGCCAAGAATGGGAATTGGAGCCCACACAGGAAGGCAAGGCATCACTGCCAAAGATGGTTCCAGATAGGAAAGGAGAAAAGCCTAGGACGAGCCTGACACAGGTAGGTACAGTTCGGGAGTACCACTGTGAACATGTGGTTTTCTGTATCAATAGACAGATATCAAAGTAAATACAGGTGGCAGGTTGGATGGTACAGGCCTATCATCCCAGCATGAGGGGAGGCTGAGGCAGGAGGATCACAAATTCAAGCCTAGCTTTGACAACTTAGCAACTTGATGGGTTCCTGTTTCAAAATCAAAAGTAAAAAATGGGCTGGCAGTCTGGAGGAATGGCACAGCAGTTAAAGCACTAGCCTAGCAAGCCCTGAGTTCAATTCCCCAGCACCACATAATCTGAGCATGGTGGTGCATGCCTGTAATCCTGGCACTCTGGAGGCTGAGGCAGGGAGACTGCCATAAGTCCAAGGTCATCCTGGGCTCCATAGTGAATTCAGAAGCAGTCTGGGTTACAGAGTGAGACCCTGTCTCCAAAAAGGGGGGGGGGGGTGGCCGCGAGGACATGTCCCTCAGTGTGATGGCCCTGATCCCCAATACTGCACACAAAAGATGGTGTATGTACATGTGTGTGCGTGTGTGTGTAGCTCAGAGGTCCTGGGTTTGTCCCCTAGTCTGCAAAACAAATAGGTGACAGATAGACAAGTTGCAACTCAGCCATCTACTTAAAACTGGTTAAGGTGGTAAATTTTATGTTACATGTATTTTTACAGCAGTATTTTCCAGTACCAAGGATTGAACCCAGGGCCTCACCAATGCATGCGAAGCACCTACTCTACCACTGAGCTACCCCTCCCGGCTCCCTCAACAACTTTTAGCACTAATAGAGAGTAAGTAAATACAGGTGTGAGTGGTTGTGTACACGCACATGTGTGTATACACCCACATTCCCAGCTGTGCGCACCGAAGGAGCACGGCACCCCTGGCAGCAGTAGGCACACTCAGCATCCGCATCTTGGCTTCAAACACCATTTTCACCAGAAAGAATCGGGGCCCTTGAAGAACTGGCTGGTCCCAGGCCTGGGACAGGAAAAGGGCAGGTGAGTCTGGAACAGCCTGTGCTGGAGATCGCAGAGGGCTCAGGGTTGAGGGCGCTCAAACAGTAAGGGCAAGGCACTGGGTTCAATTCTCTGGCGCCTTATAAAAGATAAGCTGGGCACAGTCGTGCATGCTCGTAATCCTGGCACTTGAGAGGCTGAGACAGGAGGATTGTGGCAACTTTGTAGCCAGCCTGGGCTACATAGTGAGCTCGGGATCAGCCAGGACTAAAGAGTGAAACCCTATTTCAAAGACGAAAACAAACAAAAATACTCAGAATGATGGTTCGTGGCAGGAAGGCCCTGGAACCAACTGGAATGGGCTCCCGCTGGCCAGACTGGGAATAACTCAATCTTTATAATAAATTGCCAGAGGAATGGATTAAGTCACTTCCCCCAGTGCGTGAGGGGGCGAGGCAGCGCTGGACGTGGAAGATGATCCCCTCGTTCTTTTTTGCCCTTTTTCTTTATTTTTGTCAAGTGGAGACGACATGACACACAGCAAGCGGGAGGCCCAGAAAATTCCTAGAGAGACTGTCCAACATAGGGACTTTGGAAATATGTCCAGTGCCATTTCCTGCTTCTCAGTGTGCAGGGGGATAGGGAGATGCAGGGGGCCGGTGAGGTCACAGGGTGAGGGAGGCAGGGGAGGGGCTGTCCCTCAGCCTCAGCTTCCTGCCAACCCCCTGGCCCGGCGCTGATGGCCAGGGCGGAGGCCTCCCACCGAGCGAGGTGCCCCACATCTGGTTCACATCGAAGGGTAAAAACAAACGGGTTTCTGAGCTGGAAGAAGCCCAGCGGACTGGGCCAAGCCATGTGGCTTGGACACCAGGGCACAGCACCACCTCTTCCATGGGTCACCAGGCCTGGCCAGCTCCCAAGAGCTCGCACAGGGGATGCGGCTGGAAGGCGGCTGGAAGCAGGCCGTGCTCCCTGGGCCCAGCTCCACCTAATGTACAAAACAGCCGGGTCACCAGAGACGTTGGTGCTTCGACTTGGGGTGACTCACTTCAGGCCCCGCAGGAGGTCGGGGCTGTGCACATGTCCAACACAGCTGCGTCTACCCAGAGGGCAGCCGGCTGCTTCGTGTGACACCTCCCTTGGACAGACAGGGACGACCACTGTCTCTGCAATTTTCAACAAGGTCTTAAGGTCTCTGAGCCCAATTTCCCCTGCAGTAAAAGAGACCCAACATTTCTTCAAAGGGCCGTGGCTGGCCACTAGCATGACACAAGGAGTCACTATGGCATTAGTCCCGTTCCTATTGGTCATTTGCAGACCAGTCTTGTCTCTTCTCTGGGACCCTGAAAGTCTGAGGGAAAAAAGAAAGCCTTTTGCTTCCAGGCTTTGCACCCCGGCCCTTTGCACCATCTGTGGTAGAGTGAGGCGGGGGCCGACAGAGCACAGCTCACTTCTCCAGTCTTATAATCGGGTGGCTGTGTGACTGTAGGAAGCTTCCTTGACCTCTCTGATCTTCAGATTCTTTTGTATAGGTGGATTTTTTTTGCTCCCACTTCTTAGGTGTTTGTGGGAAATAAGGAAGTGCTGGCAAGGAAGTACTAAGGAATGGTGTGGTCTGTGGTCAATACTATTTGTCCAAGCCTAGACTATCTATCTGGTTTATTGTTGGTGATGGTTTTTTCCTTTTTGGCTTATTTATTCTGTTGAGACAGGATCTTGCTAATTCTCTAAGCTGCCCAGACTGGGCTCAAACTCACCGTCCTCCTGCCTCAGCCTCCCAGAGCGCTGAGGTGACAGGGCTGGGCCACTACGCCCAGCTAAGGAAGCAGCCCTTAAGCCTGTCCAGCTTTGACTCTCACCCCATCCATATTACTTCTTCTTCCCTGCTGATCGGCCTTCTCGCTCCTTGCTGGCCTCCAGCACCCAGAAAGGGCGCTGGCCCCAGCCGGAGGCGACCAACCTGCTCTGCCCAGGCTCCAGGGGACCTGCTTCCCTGGTCGGTGTATTGCTGCCTCCCTGGGTCTTCAGGGGAAGAGGGCAGAGTCACAGAAGCTCGGTACACTCTGGTGTGTCTGCGTCTCGGTTTTCTCATCTAAAACCAGGCTTAGAGTCACTGCCAGCCTGCCAAAGTTGGCCGAGCCCTTTGCTGAGAGGCCTGGGCAGTGTCCCCACTGTGCCGTGCGCTGAGAGCCCACGTGTGGGCAGTCCTGAATAATCCCTGCTGACCGGTTCAGACACTGCCAGGCTCCAGCCTAACTCGGACTTCCTGGGGCTGCAGGGGACAGAGCTGGGAACAAAGCCGCTTTCCCATGGGGGTTCTCTGGCCCACTTTCACAGGGAATCTGAGACCATCAGCATCACATCCATTGCTAGGAAGCAACCGGACAATCCCGAATCCGGTGACTGGATATAGAGCCCTCCCAGCTGAGTGACCAGATCTCGGCACACACAGTCAGCCCTCTCCACCTCCAGAAACTGTGGCCACCCCATTACCTCCCATCATCCCCTTCACTCCCAGCCAGGCCTCAACTACCCCTCACCCCCACACACACACCAAGATGGATACTTGTGTGCTTTCTCTTTGAGCTCCTTTTAAACCTTGTATAAGAAAAAGGGCCATAGCCCTCCTGGTGGCACAGGCCTGTAATCCCAGCACTCAGGAGGCTGAGGCAGGAGGATTGCAAATGCTAGCCAAGCCTGCACGATTTATCAAGACCCCATTTCAAAAACTATCATAAAAAAAAAAAAAACGAGCTAGGACTGTAGCCCAATGGGGAGGTCCTGGGCTTGATCTTCAGTAACAAACACGCAAACAAAACAAGCTTTCCCATCTCTGTGAAACTGTAAGAAAAACCTCAAGTTAAAAAGTATATGTGGGGCTGGAGGAATGGCACAGCAGTTAAAGCACTTGCCTAGCAAGCTCAAGGCCCTGAGTTCGATTCCCCAGTACTACATAAAGCTGGGCATGGTGGCACACACCTGTAATGCCAGCCCTGGGGAGGCTGAGGCAGGCAGATAGGCCTGAGTCTAAGGCCAGCTTGGGCTACACCAGTGAGTTCAGGAGCAGCCTGGGCTACAGAGTGAGACCCTGTCTCAAATAAATAAATAAATAGCAAGATACTCATTATATGAACTAAAAACCACATATGAATTTTTTGAAATGTGTAAGCACAGAAAAAAAAAAGACCGCAGGGAAATATATTAAAACATTAGCCACAAGTATTCCTAAGGAGAAGAGTCATACCTAATTTGTATTTTCCCATTTTTTATATCTTCCAATTTTTCTACAGCAAACGCACATGTGTGTATCCAGGAATCAAACCCAGGGCCTCGTGCGTGCTTGGCAAGCCCTGTAGAGCTGAGCTACATCCACCCTCCCCTCTTTTTGTTTTGGGTCTTGTTAAGTCTCTCAGGCCAGACTCAATTTTGTGATTCTCCTGCCTCAGCTTCCTGAGTGGCTGGGATTACAAGTGTGCCCCCCTCATCCTTGGCCTATTACTTTTTTGCCAAGATTATTCTTTGTATCAGTGTGAACTGGCAAGGCATAATAGTAACGATTAGCTTGAGAAACCAGCGCGCGTACATGGTGCATCTGGACCACTTTTCCATCCTGTTCCCCTGTGACTCTTGTGTTTTTATTTTATCTGTCCTCACTCAGAAGCTAGGAGAGAGCTTGTCACACTTGAGTAACAGGGAACAAGTCGTTTACTCCTTGCATGACAAAAACAAGCTAGAAGAATGGCATTGTTCTCCCTGAAGCCACTGTTGGCATCCACCCCATGATCAGAACGCGATGTGACTGTGGGTGGAGATCCGGAGAGGCTGCTTGGTGATGTCTGGGTTATCAAAATATAAATAACTAAGAGAACAATTTTTTTTTTCAAAAGAAGAAAGACAATAGGAAGCAGGGAAGCTGACTGCGGGGGAAGGAAGGGATCTGGGGAAAGGGGAGGAAGAAGGCAAGGAGGAGAGAGGACGAAAATGACTAAGAGGTCTGTTGTCCCTGAACTCAATATGTAACCCAGGCTGGCCTTGAACTCATGGCAATCCTCCTGCCTCAGTCTCCTGAGAGCCAGGACTTACAGGAATGTACCACCACGCCCAACAAATCTTTATGTGGCGCCGGGGAGTCAACCTACTGCCTTGCCCATGTTAGGCCACCGCTCTGACCACTGAGTTACACCCCCTACCCTGGGCAGAATTATTATATATCACAAACACATATTAATACAAAGAATAATTATGGGGGAAAAAGAGATGGGAAAATACAGCCTGAAAAATAGTACGCTCCGAAAAAAAAAAAAAGCTCTCTGCGAAATGTTTTGCCTCCTTAAACTTGTGTTTTTTTTAAACTAGCACTAAATAGAATCTTACTTATGGGGGTTTCGATCAGTGTTGGGTACTACTCCTAGGTAGCCCATTCTCCCTTTATAACTTCTGCAGGGTGGCTGGGGGAATGGCTCAGTGGTTAAAGCGCTTGCCTAGCAAACATAAAGAACCCAAGTTTGGTTCCCCAGTACCACATAAGCCCGGCATGTGGTGCATGCCTGTATTCCTAGCATTCCAAGGCTGAGGCAGGATTGTTGTGTGTTCCAGGCCAGCCTGCCGGGCTACATAGTGAGTTCAGGAGCAGCCTGGACTACAGAGAGCATGCCTCAAAAAAAAAAAAAAAAAACCTTTTCCAGGAATTAACTGTTCATTGTGTCCACCCATTTCGCCATGCTGGAAAGTGAGGCACAGAGCAGTTAGGCAACTCACTGGGGTCACACCGCTATGGGGTGTCAGAGCCTGGGTTGAAACTCTGGTGTCTGATTCAAGAGCCCTGGGTGTTAACCACTGAGGACTACTGCCTCCCTGTGGCGGTTTCTCCCGTGACCACAAGGTGTCAGCCTCTCTACCCCGACTCCACAGAACCCAGCACCCCCCACACCGGGTTTCAGCGGACCCTGTGGCCCGTGTCCAGGTATTCCACACACAGGAAATAACGGCCCACTGTGGGAGGAGAAGAGAGGAAAAAACACTTCACTGGTTTGGTTTTACCAATAACTTCTACTTTCTCAGTATCTAGACCATTTACTATCCTGAAAATAGGTTTTCTCACTTTCCTGTGTGGTACAGGAGGATGGTGGTTTGAGACTAGGAATTTTAAATCGTTATAACTAGGCTCAAGCTCACCTTTACTAATCAAACTAGGAACCATTACAATTGACACTTTTTTTTCCTTACAAGAAATAAATCAGTTTATTCCTGCAGCACAAACAACCATGCTTTGGGATTTGAGGAACTCTTGGAAAAAGCATTTTCTATATCCTCTGGTTGTGGAAGTATTTTTTCTGGGGGAGTGGGGAGGGGAAAAGCCAGGTGTTGGGGAGCTCACCTGAAATCCCAGCAGTCAGGAGGCTGAGGCAGGAGGATTACCATAAGTTGAGATGCTTAAAGAGGAGGTAGTCAGTTCTCGGTGCACCTCACAGATTTGCTGAGCTCACTTCTCAGAGGTCCTGGCCTCGCTGGGATCCAGAAAGCTGCAGTGGACCAGAGCAGCACCAGGCCACCAAGACCTTTCTTGGTGCATGTCTGGCTGTGGGAAGAGCTTTGCAACTTCAAAGTCCAGCCACTAGGACCATCATTTGCTTAGTAAGATCCACTTTAAGCCTGCTGATCAATACTTGCATTTCTTTGAGAATATCGTGTGTGAACTGGTTGTTTGATTCATTTATTTGCTTTCTGACATCCTACCCTATGAGTTCCACTAGTTCAGGGCCCACGCTATTAGTATCTGGGGTCTCAGGCATCTCTGTGGGGGCCCTGTTGCCCTGTCTTCTTCCTGTTTCTGGTGTTGAGGGATTTCACTTTAGAGGCTCAGCTGAGAGGTTTCTTCGAATGGCTATCACAGTGTGTGGTGGGGAGCCACAATTCTTCTTAGTTCTGTGCTGGGAGTAGGCAGTGAAGGGGACCTCAGGGTCCAACGGCCTTTGAGCTGTCTTGTTCGCCCCTGGCTCCCTCAGCAAAGCTCTCCCGCCTGTCCTGGCTTCCCTCCCCCAGGCGGGGCTCTCCACCCTCGGAGGTGCGCCCACTACACTGAGCCATTTAGGAGATCAGCAGCCTTTTTCCCCTCTTTCCTCCTCTCTCCGCCTCTTGTGCCAGTTTTTTCCTGGGCACTGCTTAAGTGTGACCCCAAAAGCCCTGATGTGCTCTTCGGAGCTTTCTTTTACTCTAATGAGCTCAGTCTTGGGCTTTTTTCCCCCCTTCTCTTTTAGATGGCTCCTGCATACGTCATTGCCTGTTATGGCTGACGAGCACTGCTTCTGGTCTGGACTCCCAGGGGCCTTTTGTAGGGGGAGCGCATGTTGCGTTTGTAGTACACACCACCCGTGGGTTGGTTTTTCGGAGGCTGGGGCTGCCAGCTGCTGACAATCCCCACTTCTCCAGATCCGCGCTTACCTCAGGCTGAGGTTCTGGCTCCGGGCTTTCCTCTGTCTGTGGTCTGTGGATGCAGCAGCTCAGGGCTGCCCCGAGTAGGTTGCTGTTTTCCTCCATTCCTGATACGACTTCAGGATTTCTGACCTTCCTGCAGCCTTCTGTCAGCTGCTGGGGTGCTCCTCTCTGTCCTGGCTACATCAAACACGCATTTTATGACTAAGTTCTTGACTTTTTAAGTGGGTCGACGAGGAGACATTGTGCAGCTCTGCTACTCAGCCACCATCTTGACCGGAAGTCCTTTTTCTTAATTTGTACTCTCGACCCTTTAGACCTTTCTCCAGGATTTCCTCAGCCTTGCCCACACGAGCTGTTCAGCAGACAGTTATCTTTCAGTTCCTCCTATGCCAAAGGGTCTAACAGCGTATGTGGCTTCGGGAAACCCAGAGGTCCAGCCTGTGAGCTGCCCCCACACCTTGCCTGCCTGGGTCAGTCTGTCTCCACTCCCCTGCACCAATGTTAGGGCCAAGCTCACAGATGCGAAGTTCCGCCTACGATTCTCCTCACCTTGACCCTGCGCCACTAGGGTAAAACAGGAAGAGAGCCCTGTTAAAACATATAAAGTGTATCATTGTTTTAGTTTTCTGGTACTGGGGGTGGAAACACTAAAAATCATTAAGCTGCTAAATTACCCCATGGGGACTTGAATTTGAAGTCTTCCTGCCTCAGCCTCCCAGAAAGCTGGGATTACAGGACTGTGCCACCAGGCCTGGTTAAAAATTTCAAAGTTTAAAGCAAGAGTTTTTTCTGCCTTTCCTTGGCTTCCTGGTGTGGCAGGAGAGGCCTGGGAGTCACTAGGCGCTGAGAAGGCAGGAAGGCAGGCTCTGAGCAGGCCTGACCCTTGTCATGGGATCAGGAGTGAACTGGCTCCTGTGAATGTGTTCAGAACCCAGTTGATTGAGTCTGGGTGGGGCGGGGCCCAGACTTAATTTGGCTGCTTATTCTTTCCCAGGAAAGGGAAAAGTGAGAAAACCAGCCCCAGAATAGGCAAAGAAGAGAGAAGGTGCCTCCCAGATCCTGGGCCTCAGGAGTGTCAGGATGGAAGGATGTTGATGAGGGGATGTATACTTGAAAATAAACTTTTTTTTTTTTTTTGGGGGGGGGGGAGACAGAATCTCGCTTTGTAGCCCAGGCTGGTCCTGAACTCACTGGTGTAGCGCAGGTGTCTTTGGACTCATGGCAATCCTTCTGCGCCAGCCTCCCAAGTGATGGGATTACAGGTGTGCACCGTCACGCCCAGCCTTGTGTGGTGCTGGGGAATCAAACTCAGGGCCTTGCATCTTCAAGGCAAGCATTTTAACTGCTATGCCATTCCTCCAACCTCATAAACAAATATTCAACATAAAAAGTCAAACGTAAGCCTACCGAGGTGCTATGTGTCCCTAACTCCAGCACTCTGGGAGGCTGAGGAAGGATGGCAAGTTCAAGCTCAGCCTAAGCAACCTAGCGAGACTCCTCTCAAAATTAAAAAAATAAATAAGGGCCGGGGATGTAGCTTGCATGAAGGTCAAGGGTTCAGTCTCCAGTAAAGGGGCTGGGGGGTGGAGGGGCAGTGAATACACAAAAGGCAAAGAGATCATGTTTCCTGTCACTTTCCCCACAGGAGGCTTTTAGGTAAGAATTCACAGGATCCAGGAAGTCAGAGCCACCTTCTGCTGGTGTCACCAAGTGAACCACTCAACACTCAGAGCAGCCCTAGGAGGAGACAAAGATGTTCCGCATTTGCAGGACTGGAAACTGAGCTCCAAAAAGCATAAGTAATCTCCCCATGATGTCCCAAGGTCAGGTCAGCCCCCCAGTGACACTCCCAGCCACTGTACCGAACGAGTCCCTCCAGGTCAGGTCAATAATTTCTCTTTCACAGAGGGCAACTGAAGACCAAAAACCAGGAGTGCTGCCTCTGGTTCTGCAGAACCGTGGACATATTAATTCCCTATTCTGTGCCTCCGCTTACCCAAATCATGCACTCGGCACTGTCCTAGGTGGGCATGGCTATGAGTACAAACAGACAAGGCAAAGCCCTGCCCCATGCAAATACCTGTTTTCTCCTCTGCGCAGACAGAGGACACGCTGTGCACTGCCTTGTCCAGCCTCCTGGATAGCCGGTGGGGCCTATGAATAAATTCCTATTGATTGTCCAGGCAGAAGTGATACATTTGATTTCCAGACCTGGCTCTGAAAAACTGCATGTGGCTGTTTCTCTCTCTCTCTCTTTCTCCTTCACTTGATCAGATGCAGAGAACCCTAAAAAAGAATGAAGACAAGCCAGGAGCAGTGGTGTGTACCTGTAATCCCAGCACTCTGGGAGGTTCAGGCGGGAGGATTGCAAGATTGAGCCTAGCTTAGGCAACTTAGCAAGTTTCTTTCTTAAAATTAAAAAAAATAAATTTAAAAGGCCTGAGCTGTAGCCCAGTGGTTGTGCAGTCATAGAAAGTGTGAGAAGCCCTGAATTCAGTCCCTAGCACCTCAAGGTGATTTTTTTTTTTTCTTCCAGACCCGTCTTCAGGTCATCACCTCTACCCTCTGGTCCATTTTTGGTTCCCTCACCCCAAACCTTCATGCTGCGTGCTGGGCTACAGCATGACTGATCCAGGGGCCTGGGCCAGGAGAGGTGACCAGGGTGGCCACTCCCTTGACTGTAATGTACCAGAATGGCCAAGCCTGGGATTGGGGATGTTTTGTTAGAGTAGAAGAAAAGGTAAAGGAACCAGATAGCTTTCTTACCTCCTCTAAGGCTGTCTTATAAACAACTGCTGCTTTTTGTTTTTCTGGTACTGAGGATCAAATCTAGTGTGTTCACATTGAGCTACATGCCCAATATCCACCTTTTTGTGACAGGGTTTCACTAAATTGCGGAGGGTAAGTTCAAGCTTGTGATCCTCCTGCCTCAGCCTCCCAGAGGTGGAATTATAGGCATACATCACACTCCTGGTTTATGTGCTTCTGAGTTGCCCAGTGCATCTGCTCGCTGACAGTGGCCCCTTGCAATTTTCCAGACGCTCTCTGATCAGATTGCAGACTGCATGAAACCTTTAGCTATGTTAGCCAGCTTATCATCGCTGGGTCAAACACCTGAGATACGCCAGCCCAAAGCTGGGAGGGTTTCTTCTCATGCAGGGTTTCAGAGTTTCAGCCCATGGTCGGTTGGCCCCATTGTTTTTGAGCCACTGGTGGGAGACTACATCAGTTGGTCCTAGTGAACAGAGTATGTCAGGGGAAAGTTGGTCATGGCCACAAAGCAGAGAGGAACACAAACGGCTTGGGGTTCCAAGATCCCCTTCAAGGTCATGCCCCTAATCACCTAACTTTCTCCAAGAAGGTTCCATCTGTGTGTGGGGGTGGCACTGAGGTTTGAACCTGGCGCCTTCACACTAAGCTACATCCCCAGGCCATCTTTGTTTTTGGTTCTGAGACAGGGTCTTGCTAAGTTGCTTGGTTGCCCAGGCTGGGCTCAGCTTCCCCAGAGCGCTGAGATTATAGGCCTGTGCCACCATGACCAGCATGAAAGTCTCAACTCTTAAGGTTCCACTATCCCACAGTGATGTCCCAGACTGGTGATCAATCCCTTGGCCTACTGACCTTTGGGGACATTTAAGAGCCCAACTATAACACCAGAGGACCCTTTATCATTTAGGCAACGAGGGCCTCAGCCAGTCCCCCGCTGCCTATCTCCCTTACAAAGTCTGCCTGATGGGCTGGACACACAGGTTATTGTCACCCAGGTGTAGGTGGGGGTTGTCACACTCACCCAGCACATGCCCATAACATCAAAGTGTAGGGAGTTGGTCCTGACGGGTCAGGAGCCCAGGCTGTGGATGGCAACTGTCACCCTGTGGCAGATGCTCTGCGTGTGTCCCTTTGCCTCTGGGCAAGGCTGGGCCAGCCACAGAAGGGCCTAAACACAGGTGAAGGATGGGAAGAAGGCCCCACATACAAGCCAGGAAGCAAACACTACAGCAGTTTTTCCTCAGCCTCCCTCTGAAGGAACCAGCTTTGATGGACTCAGGAGGCTGAGCTTTGGTTTCAGGCTTGTACTCCAGACCTGTCAGACAGCACGCTCCTACCCTGTCAGCTGCCTCCCAGTTTGGTACAGCCAGCCCTTCTGATTGATTAACAACTGATAACCCTCCCTGTCCCCAAGGCGGCAGGACAGTCACCCAGGGACAGCCCCTTGCTCCAGGATCCAGGAGCCACAGAGCAAATTCCGGGCATCCATGACTCTGTCGAGTGACGGATGTTCTACATTTTTTTTTTTCTTCGTGGGGGCTGGGGATGAAACCCAGAGACTCCTGCATAGTATCCAAGTGTCTACTGCTGAACTACACCCAGATCCAACGTCCCTAAGCGCCCACCAAGGACCTGGAGTGGCCCAGTGCCTGGTGCAAGACACGGGTGCTCCCCTCAAGCTGTGCCTGGTCAGCTGAGAGGTGACAGATGCCCCAGGAATGAAGTGGTGACAGAATGGAGGCAGCAGGAGGAGGAGGCTGGGAGGCCAGCAGAGGGAGGGAGGTCCTGGAGGCTTCCTGGTGAAAGGTTCCCAGGTTTTCTCATGAGGAACAATTTTTAAGTATGCAACAAGAGGCTCAGGCTGGGGTTGCAGGTAGTAATCTCAGCAATCTGGGAGACTGAAGCAGGAGGATTTCAAGTTCCAGCCCAGCCCAAGCCAGCACTGAGCTAGGCGGCCTCTGCTTCCTCTCCACGGTTTGGCTCCTTGCTGTGCAAGGCAAAACCAGAGGCTGGTCCACCTCGGGGCTGGCTGCGTTTCAGTACTGGGAGGGCTCAGGGGCTTTCCAGGCTTAATGAGCTCAGATTTATAAAGTTCCTCAGGAAGCCCGAGTAACTAGGATTCTCGCCACACTCTTAAAAAGAACATTCCCGCATAAAACTGCAGAGCCAGAAAAGAGCTCAAGAAGTCGGATGTGAATAGCACAGGGTCCTTTTGGAACGGCATTTGAGACCATAAAGAGTGATCTTTTCCAACATGCTGGCCCTCCTCCTAGTCTCTAGAGCCGGAAATTATTTAAAGTATTTCCCGAACAGCTGAAGTATGTTAGAAACCTGCTAACATTCTTCGCATTAGCCCCAGGAAACGGACACCGAGGAATTTCTTCACAATGAGAAACTATTTCAGTTCTGTTGCACACTTCTACCTGAAAGCAGAGGACCCTGTCCTGGGGGAGCTGAACCGACGTCACACTCAGTGTCCCAGGGAACACGCTCTGGAAGAGAAGTGAATTCTTCTAGTGCATGTATATACATAGGAAGAATGGTATTTATATATGCATAAATATACATATTTCATAAACACGTACACACACACTCAGAATTGAGAACGTTGCATCCAGGGTGTGGTGGTACACAGCTGTAAATCTCAGTGCTCTGGAAGGCTGAGGCAGTAGAATTATAAGTTTGACCCAGCCTAGGCAATTTAGCAAAACCCAGTCACAAAAAAATAATAAACCAGGCATAGTAGCTCACACCTATAATCCCAGCTGAGGCTGAGACAGGAGGATTGTGGTGAGTCTAAGGCCAGCCTGGGCTCCATAGTGAGTTCAGGACCAGCCTGAGCTACAGAGCAAGACCTTGTCTCTAAATTAATTAATTAAAGGGGGATAAGGGTGTGCTGGAATGTAGCTCAGTACAAAGGCCCTCAGTTCAATTTCCCGTACCACAACAAAACCAGCAGAAATCAAAAAGCAAAAGCTTTCTTTGCTAGGTCCTTTTGTGATGTAGGCAATCACTTGCCGTTTATCCAGTTACTCTCTTTGGGTGAGGTAAAAATGAGGTCAAACTCTTCTGTCTTTGGTGGGATTCTAGAACATGTGACACAAGGAAAACGCCTTGCCCCTCCCACCTCTAGAGGTGTGAGCTCCCTGCAGTCTGCCAACTGTCTTGGGCTCCAGGTGGCAGGGTGATGGGGGGCCGGATGCATCCTGCCCCAGCAAGCCAAGTGCCAACCTGCTGGCATGGTGATGGGGTCTCAGGACTGGAAGCCACCATGGGGCCAGCTGTGATCTTAGCTAGTAAGGAACAAGTAGGATTACCACACAAATAGGAAAACATAGGGAAAGAAAAAAAAGAATAAGAATGAAATGTGATTGTTACCTCCACAGCAAAGTGCAAGGCCCATAAAAACACCTAATTTTATTTTTATGACAGAGTTTTGCTTTGTAGTCCAGGCTGGTCCTGACTTCACCTTGCAGCTCAGGCTAGCCTCAAACACACAGCAATCCTCCCTCCTCAGCTTCCTAAGTGCTGTGATTACAGTGTGTGTCACTATGCCCGATTTACACGGTGCTGGGGAATCAAACTCAAGGCCTATATGCTTGCTTGGTAAGATGCACTTTAACTGCTGTGCTATCCATCCACCCAATCTTAGACAGGTCTCAACTTTCTCCACGTCCTTGCCGCCCTAACTATAAACACTCCTCACTCACGGAGAGAGACGTTATCTGCTCCTCTCTTGCTCAGACACCCTCTCAGGCTTTTTGCTCCAATAAAAGCCTGTTTCACAGTTGAGGTCATGTCTCTGTATTTCATGGTACTGGAGATTAAACCCAGGGCCTTCGCAATTGCCCAGGCGAGGCTTGAACTTGCAATCCTCCTGCCTCAGCCTCCCAGAGCGCCAGTTTTTGTATTCATTTCATTCTTTGTCATAGTCCTTTGTTTTTATGGATAAGGTTTCCACACTTTGGCCTAAGCCTGCTCAAGTTCTAAACAGACTTTTCAGACTAAAATATATAGCTTTGTTGTTACTGCCTTGCCAATGAAGCTTGCTCAGAAAGCTTCAAACCCTCAACAGGTAAGAACCACCAGCTTATTCTGACAAATTTCAAAGAAATCATCACCATGACGGACCTGGGAGGGTCAGATGACTGTTCTCATGGCTGTGAGCGGCTGGTTGAGGAAGTCCTCCAAGTTTCTGACCACTAGGACCCAACAAAGGGACACAAAGCATTCAGAAAGAGCATACAACCTCACTGGGACGGCTGCCACACCAACAGCCTGGCAGTCCTTGGGTTACATCTGTTGTCAGAAAGCTGCCAAGCCCCCAAAAAAACCTAGAGACTGAAAAATCCCTCAACATCTGGGTAGAATCCTATCGCCGAGTAATACGAGCAATTCAGCATGGTGATTTCACAACTTTTTTACTGGTGTAGGAGTCCAGTCCAGGGCCTCCAGCACACTACACCAGTCCTCTGTCGTGGGCTACACTCCAACACCGAGTAGTTGGCAAGGAGGGAAGAAAAGGAAGAACAATTATAGACTTAGCTGGGCCTAGTGGCACAGGCCTGTAATTCCAGCACACAGGAGGCTGGGGCAGGAGGATTGCTGTGAATTTGAGCCCAACCTGAGCTACATAAGCCTGGACCACCAACACTGTCTAAAAACAAAACAAAATCTATGAATCACCCACTGGCCTGTCGAAGACGCAGAATTTGAAACGAGGCCAATCCAGGACACTTTACCGCGTTCCTGAGCTAGGATGGGAAAAGACATTTAGGGCTACACAAACCTAGGGAGGAATGCATGAACTGATCGATGTGAGAGTCTGGTACACACAGCCTCCTACACAGTGTTAGGAAACTGTCCCAAATAGTTAGGAGGAACTGGGTGTTTAGAGATACCCTAATATGCTTTCAATCTGAGCCAACAACAGGGCATTTAACAAACAAATGCTCACAATTAAATTGCGCTTCTGCTCTCAGAAAAAATCTACTTGATAGCCTGGGTGACTTTTCTCATCTTTATGAGCCGAGGTTATAAAATTGGAGTCAGTGACACTGCTAAAACATTTTTCACTAACACTTTCCCCTGAGCTGCTGAGGGTGCAGCGGAATTTGGCCCGTTTTGCTGATCACAAATTAGGTCAGCAGCCCAATTTCAAAAGAAAACACCGTTAGTGACACTTTTCAAGGGTTTTCCAAAGTTGCATTTTGGCAAGAGCCAGCTTCACTTCCTTAACAGAGCTTGCTTGTTCTTTCATTGAAACAAGATCTCGCTCTGTAGTCCAGGCTGGTCCTGAACTCACTATGTAACCCAGGCTGGCCTCTAACTCACAGCCATCCTCCTGCCTCAGCCAGCTGAATGCTGGGATTAAGGCGTGCACACTCAGCTTATGTGGTGCTGGGAAGTCTAACCACTGCACTACGGCCCCAACGCCTCCTGACAACTTCCTGAACTTGGGCCTCCATGGCAGCTCCGCTGTTGCTACAAGCACAACTCAGCTCTTGCTTTTCCTAATATTGGTGGAAGGGGAGGGAACACACTACTGTGCTGAGTGCAATTCTGGTTTTAATTGACTTTGTTTTGGAAAGCTAAAAAAAAAAAAAAAAAAAAAAGAGGGGGCAGGGAGAGTAGCTAGGAAGCAAACGCTGCAGCAAGCAGGTAAGATTTAACAACAAGGAGACATTACCCTCAGTGTTTCTTGTTTCAAGAGGCGATACAGCCCCAGAAATGGGGTAGGGGGAAGAGTGGAAATCCTTAGAAACTGGGTAGGACTGGCTCAAACCTAGAGCCCAGGCATGCCAAGCAAACTAGTGCTGGCCCACCCTCCCAACCTGTGATGTTTAATCTTTTAATGACAGTTACCCTTCTCTAGCTCCAGCTCCGGCCCTGCCATGTGATTCCATTTCCAGGCGCCCACCTGTGAACAGGCTGTGACTTTCTGAAACTGTGAGGTAAAATAAATTTTAATCTATGTCAGGTGTTCTGAGCAAAAAGTAACTAAGACACCATGACAAGTACAAGTAGGTACTAGCAAGGCACTTTTTCTGCCCATTTTCTTCTCCCCTTCTCATTCCCTTTTTTCCTTTCCTTCCCCCTTACGTCTTCCCCATCCCCTTTATTCCTTGTGCCTTAGCCCTTTCACCTGAACCTGCTTCCCAGGTTTAGGGTCATGGAAGCTATAACCTTTCACTTAAAAAATAAAGTCAAAAGTGTTACCTTTGCACCTTACCTACTATAACAAATGCAAAAAGTTATAGGCAAAGATAAATCATTTATTAAGTTAGATGAGACTTCAAATTATTAGGATGTGGGCTGGAGGAATAGCTGCAGGTAAAGTGCTTTTCTAGGAGGTACCAGGCCCTGAGCTCCATTCCTCAGCACCACATATGCCAGACATGGCGGCAGTCGCCTGTAATCCTAGCGCTTGGGATGCTAAGGCAGGATTGCTGAGTTCAAGTTACATATTAAGTTGAGGACAAGCCTGGACTAGGGTGAGACCTGATCTCAAAAAAAAAAAAAAAAAAAAAAACCACTACTACAGGAAAAGCATTTGGTATGTCAGTAAGTCAACAGCACTTTGAAAAGTTGGTGGTTACGTTTTTATTGTCACTTTTTTGTTTTGCTTCATACAAGGTCTTGCACTGTAGCCCAGGCTGATCCTTCCTTCACTCTGGAGTCCAGGCTGGCCTCAAACTTGCTGCAATCCTCCTGTCACAGCCTCTGGAGTGCTCGGATTACAGGTGTGCGACACCATGTCCAACTAATCTTTTCTGTGGTGCTGGGAACTGAAGTCAGGGCCTTTTGCACACGCTGCATGAGCTTTCTGACGGCTTTGCTACTGTTCTGGCTCCATTACTGTCACTTTAAAATCAAGTTGGTGTGAAGTCATTTTCAAAGATAAAGAAAATGGCCCATAGATATATTAAATCATCCAAATGCCTCTAGAGATTTCTAACTCCAAGGAAACTGCCATGTTAAGAACTTTATCTAAAAGATGAGAAGTGTATTTTTGGCAATCAGTTCTTTTGGCCTATTACACTTTCTGTCACTCTGTCTTCTCTTTTCTCAGGTTGAACACTTTGGAACCCAGCATACACAAAGGACTCAGAACTGGTGAAATCTCACCACTCAGGAGGCTGAAGCAAGAGGACTGCTGGGGGCTTGAAGTGAGCATGGGCTACACAGTAAAACCAGGTCCAGTCTAGACTAGAGTAAGACCCCCTACCTCAAAAGAAGGTCAACGTGTCTCAGGACTCCAAACAAAGGGCGTAGGAGGACCACAGAGAACATTAAAGTCGAGGCTTCTTCTGAGTCAAGAGCTCAGCTGCAGGAAGTACTTCAAATAAGCCCTAGCCAGTGTGCACGCTCTAGCTGTGCACCTGAACAAGATAGGCAATTAGGCATCCTGGCCTGTGGAAGAAACTTTAAACTGTTATCTGCAAAAGGCAACAATGTAATCTTGTATTCTGTTAAAGGAGAGGGAGCCACCTCACACTTATCTAGAGAAGTAAATGGAGATTTGCTGCATGGATACAAAAAAAGATCTTAATGAACACAGTGGTCCTGAAGTCTTACATTGGGTTCTAGTTTGTTCTGGAGTTTTTTTGAGACAGGGCCTTCTCTGTGGTCTGTGGAGTGCTGAAATCACAGGCAAGTGCCACCACGACCACTGTGTATTCCTCCAACTCCAAATCCCTTTAATCTTAGGCCCACTTCCACTGATTCTATGGAAAAAACAGCAGTGAAAGATGCCAGATGTCCCGTGGGATTTCATCAGCAGGGGCTTGGCTGGGACCAAATGACCAAACCCAAAGTCAGAACACACTGCATTTTCCTAAGGATCCTGAGGAACCAGTTACGACTTGGTGGCTTCTCCAAGAACCCATCCCTGGGCCCACGAGCAACATGGCTATTCCTTACAGCTGCTATGGGCCCATACTGCACAGGTGCTCCCAGAAATGAAAAAAGACCAATTCCCAGCATCATCAAGTCATCAGTTAGATTGAACTTCTTCTGGGTCTGCTCTTGAACATGCTGCAAACAAGCAGCCAGGTTTCACAACAGGACACTTGCACCCCTGAGGTTGGGGGAATGAATTCCATCTGTAGTGCCAGGAGAGTCAGAATTAAATTTAAAATTTAAGTGTCTGAGACTAGAAGGATGAGTATGACCAGTGCTTCAATCGCTGGTTTGCCAAGATATTCAAGGGCAACAGTTTTGGGGACCCGCACACAGACCTCCTTAAGCGCTACCAGCAGTGTGTTCAGAAAGCAACGAAGGAGAAAGATTCCTGTTAAAGGACTGGAGTTCATGGTCCACAGCAGAGAGAAGACTGAAAACTCAGGTGGATCTTAAGAGATGGACGCATTCATCAGAATGACGACTCTGGATTTTGACAACTGAGGGCCGTGAAGACAGCAATGGGATTTGATGAATTCAAGAGGGAGTTTCTTTCTCCTTGAGGTGTAAATGATGAGCTATCACTCTTCACTTAGGGATGATTTCCCACCACTCTGGCATCTGGGGACTCAGTGTGCTAAAACTGAAGAATTTCTTGGGATTGTAGTTGCAATACATGGTCTGGAATCAGCTTTAAATACACCTTTTACATAAATAACAGTAAACTAAGTCCAGATGATTGGAATGTCAGACATCTTGATTCTGCTGTAGAAGACATTAGATAAACTACTGGCGTCACTATTCATGAAAGCAGTTGTTTAGGAAGGACCTCTGTCTCTAAAAAGGCATCTGGGCACAACAGTTTCAATTTAAGTTTTGTTTTTATATACTAGCCATTAAAAGATTTCTGGTGGCCTGGGTTAGCCAAGAGGAAGACAGCTTTTAATGCCTTTCTGAAGTGTCCATTTAAGAATGAACGCTTTGAGAATGCCTAAGTGAACACCATTTCAGAGCTTGCAGTATAGTTGAGCAATTACGATGCTTGGAACGCCTGTGGAAGAACTGAAATCTAGCTTTCAATCCAAGTTGATGGATTAAGTCAACCTGCCTGTCGTGGAAAAGCCGAGATGCTGCGCCTGCTTTAATGGAGGGGCAGGTGTTGACTTTGCTTGCCTTCTTGGCCCACCCTGCCCTGGAATGTCTGTAATCAAGATGATAGAATAAATTCTCACATTTAGCTTTTAAGCAAAAAACAAAACAAAAAAAAAGATTTAGTTACTTTCCTTACAAAGACAACAGGCAAAAGCTTCTGGGACAATTTCAATTTTTTCCATCTAGTGCGAAGAACACGTGTCTGTTAAGTGGCAGTGGCCACTCTGATCCCTGAGGCCCAGGCTCTGCCAGCTCTCACGCCAAATGCTCGCTGTAGTCAAGAAGGCCTCTAGTAGGTACATCGGTTTGGGAAGAGTCACGACTTTTATGGTAACACAGAGACGGTAAAGAAAAAGGTAGAATTCAATCTTTATTTACAGGACACTACAGGATATGAAATTCCACATAGAAATAAGAAACCTCCTCAGAGGACAAGCTTCATATAGTATGTACAGTTTGGAACTGTTCAAGTATACTTTCACTGTGAAAAGTGCTACAGTAACAAGCCACATTTAAAAAGAGTTCCTGGAAGAGAAACAGTAAGACAGACTTATACTGAACATAGGACACAATAAAAATGTGATGTCTCTGCTGTACAATCTAGAAGTTAAAGGTCCCAGGAGTCCCATCCTGAACTTGGAAGGTATAACTTTCAGAGGTAGTTTCTGGCACAATATCTTGATCTTCCTCTTCCTGGAAATATTTTTTAAAAAAGAAAAGAATACATATATATAACCCACAAATATGGCACATTTCTAAGCAGTAGTCTGACTAGATACCTAGAATTCCTCATCTATATAGTTCACCTCAAATCCTGCACCATATTCTAGTATGAGACATAGTGAGAAAGAAAGAGAGGGCTGCTACACCGGCCAGTTTGTTAGCGTCTAAAGCAGGACCTAAGTGGGTTAAAGAAACACTACTACAGTAACAGAAAAATAAGCTGAGGCTTTTCCCCAGTACCACAAAGATAAAAGAAATAATTAAGCATATGAAGGAAAACCCACCTCATGGGCTGCCCGTGTCTATTTTCTGGGTTGCTAACATTGCCATCCACCACTTACCTCCACTGAGAAATATTTCTCGATCAGGTTTAGCGAGGCCTTATACACTGACTCGTTTTCATGGTTCTGTAGAGCTTCAATCTTGTCCAAGCCTCCACATTCTTCAATCATTATACTAAGTTTCTCGGTTTCACCAAGTTTCTCAGCAGCCTAAAAAAATTCTAAGTTTACTGGCCTTTATACTGAATGTTCCTAGTTTAATGAAAATGACAACATCCATATTTGGGTAGTAGTATGTATCAGACAGAAACAGTTCATCTAACACCCTGATGTTTTTTACATTTTCTTGAAATTCTCAAAGGGATTAACTCTGTTCCTGTTCTTATCAACTATTTTCTGGCCATACGGAGATCTCAGACCCAGTTTTCAGCCTTTGCCATGCTTTACAACTACCAGGTTAGGGCTGGGGAGCACAACACTCAATGGTAGAACACTCTGTTGTGGGATGCTGGAGCCTGGGTACCATCCTTCCTTCCACCCCACAAAATAGTTACATTCTGGTTCAACTGCCTGTACTACAAATAGGGAATTTTTCTTTTGTAAAAACACTATGCAATCTCAAAATATCAAGTGCATCTGGGTAGACACCTGCTGCCTACAGGCCAAAACTGGCTTATGAAGTGCCGAAAACCAACCTCCTTGTCTAGAATACATGTTTGTATTAATAATTTATGAGGAATGGTAAGCCTTCAAGTTTAGGAGACACATAAATATTTACTTACAGATGAAATAATGATTACACTGAGGCAAGAGGATCACAAGTTTGAGTTCAGCCTGGGCAACTTACTGACTCAGTTAAGACCTTGTCTCATAAAACACACATGCAAAAGGGCTAGAAATGTAGCTTAGTGGGAAAGCCCTGGGCTCACCCGCTAGTACCAAGAAATAACGGTAATAATAATTTAGGCATGAGGTAGCAGGCTAACTAGCCACATATTGGCAAGTCATTTACATGCTGAAATGGAAACCCCAGTGTCCCTTACTCTAGGCTCAACTCTGTTAAGAATCTCCAGAGTCAGAAGTGTCAAAGAAGCTGACTAATAATAGAGCTTAGCGGCCGGCACTCCAGCCAAGTGCCTACACAAGGGCCCACTTGGAACAACGAACGGAACCAGGGAAAAAAATTAGGTAACGAAGTCACCTAAATTAAATGTCAGCAAATTTGGTATAAAATTGGAGAATTAAATAAAGGCAACGGACAAGTGTAGACAACCTCCACTTAAGGACCTGACTTCCACCCATGACACACCATTCACTTTTCATGTTCTTCTCTCTTATAATCTGCCTTATCTTGTAAAAAGTGTGCTTCAGCTGGACACAGTGGCTGAGGCAGTGATGCAAGCCCCGACTCAAGAACTAGCCTAAGATGCAGAGCAAGAAGAAAGAAGGGTGGGGGAAGAGGGGGGAAAAGGAGGAAGAGGAAGAGCACATGAGGAGGAGGAGGAGGAGGCAGCCTTTAGTAACAGGCTTTACAATTTTGCAGCTTCCTGCTAAATAAACTTAGTGGCCCTCCCCACAGGTAGGAACAGCAAACTGATTATTATCAAGTCCAATTCAAACAAATGCCACCTTGTTAGGACCCACCTGAAAGATATTTGCAATGGCATCCAGAATAACCAGAACAATTTTGGTATCTTTTGCAGTTAAGAGGCTCATCAATGGATCTATTATGCCACAATGAACGAGGTGTACGATCTGTTCAACTGTCCCACCACTTGTGTAGTTGGTCACAGCCCACACGGCTTCCTTTTGTGTCTTGAAGTCAGCCTGATAAACATAAGACAGCAATTCCCTTTGAGAATAGTCATGCAAGATCCCAAGGTATTATTGCACAAAAGCACACTCTTGACGTGCCAACTGGTTCCACCCAAGCTGAGATGAGAGGGCTTACTGCTCTTCCCAAAGTTAGACAACAATGGACCAGAGGCATCACACATCACACAGCTTGTCTACGAACCCTAACAATCTCTTGAGAAGACCTAAGACTGTTACCTTTGCTAGAATACTGACGAGGAAAGGGACTAATCCAAGATTTACAACTTGCTGGATCTGGTCCTGCCGGCCAGCTGTGATATTTGACATTGTCCACGTAGCCTCCTTCTGAATATTAGTCTTGGGGTGAGTTAGCAGGCTGGGAAAGATGGCAAGTGCCCCCGCATCTATCACAATCTGAGTCTGCTCATCTGTGCCAGTGACAATGTTCCCAATGGCTCTTAGTGCGGGAGTCTGAAAAGGAAAAAACAATGTCGACGCTGTTGCCTACCTTTTGTTTTCCAGCACTGCTCAAAAGTACCCTTCTGTACTAAAGGTTTGGACAATTAAGAGGCCTATCATGGCATGAAACAGGCAAGATTCCAGTATGATCAGCTGACTATATTCCTCATACGTTTATACTCTGGAGCCTGAAGGTTAACTTACCACAATCGGCACATCAGTAGATCCTAGAAGCTTCACTAGCTGGGGCACAACTCCTGTTTTTACAACCATTTCAATGCGTTCATTGGGGCCATCGGTAAGGTAGGAAATAGCCCAGCAGGTATCTGCTAGTACTTCAGGATCGTTGTGATGCAGGAGACGAACTAACGTGGGAAGGATCTGCTCCACAGCATCTAATGGGGGTGCAGGATTCTTGTTGCGACAAAGGTTTGAAAGTGTCCAGGTAAGGTTACGTAAGTAACCACACTGTGGGAAAGGAAAAACTTAATGAGAGGGCCCATCTTTTGAGAACGTAAGGAAATCAAAACAAAAAGTACACCACTACTGTCAGTAACTCACTGCTAAAGAGGACATATCAGGAACTGCAAGAAGTGCCAAGAGAGGATCCACCGCACCGTATTTGATAACCAAGTCTCGGAAAACTGAGCCATCACCTAGAAAATAGAAAAAGGTAAGACTAAGGGTTTGAGATGTAGCCTAGTGGCAGAGAATTTGGCTAGCATTAATATATGCCCTGGAGGCCTGTCCCCAATATCACACCCACATGAAAAAGTGAGACCAAACAATCACATCTCCTTATCCAGGACTACCAACATTGACTAGCTGCGCACCAGAAACTCCCTCTTACATTTACAAGCACCTCTGCTTCTTTTCAGACGTGTCTCTTACCCTAATAACTGCCTCAAGCAAGCTCAAAACCTGAAGCAAATGGTTTTTCTTATAACATGACCTTTCTACCAACTTCATTATGATTATATACATTCAGTTGAAAGAATTTAAGAGCAAGCACCTGCAATGTTTCCTAGAGCCCACACGGCCTGTTCACTGATGTGGGCATGGGGAGACGCCAAGAGAGAGATAAACGCCGGGATAGCGCCTCCATCCACCACAGCCTTGGTCTGCTCTGAGGTTCCAGAGGCAATATTGGTGAGCGCCCACGCAGACTCAAACTGAATGGGACTACAGTCACTTCTGCCCAGGAAGGACACGAATTTCGGAATCAACCCTGCCCGAATTATGTTGTCTATGGGGGGCTGTTTTTCCCTAGAAAGCAGTTTCCTGAAAGAGAATAAAAAGAGAAATTTTGAGGCTGATTAACCTAAAAAGTTTGTTTGAAAATGGAGTTAAAAACATTTTCAGTAAAGCACTAAATGTGGAGACATCCTGGAACGGAAGAGAATCTAAACAGATCCTTCAGAGCGCTCCACGCACAGCACACCTATTTTTCAAAAGCATTACTTGTAATGGAAGTTACTCTCCTGTCTGCATCTCTGCAAAAATCTATTATATATGGACTCGTAATGCCACTTCATTATTTTTTCAAAAATACACCAAAAGGTTAACAGTGATTATCAGGTAGGGTAAAACTGTAGACAACTATAGAAAACTGAAGTGTTCTGGAGCAGAGGGCATAGCTCTATGATTTGAGCACTTGCCTAAAAAGAGCAAGGACCTGGCTTCAACTCCCAGTACCATGTAAGTTGAGGATGGTATTACATGGCTATAATCCTCACACTCAGGAGGCTGAGGCAGGAGGACTGCCATGAGTCTGAGGCCAGCCTGGGCTACAGAGTGAGTTCAGGACAAGCCTGGACTACAAAGCAAGACCATGTCTCAAAAAAAAAAAAAAAAGCGTTTCAACTAAGGAAAAAATTCTAATGAAATAAGAGTAAAAGCTGGCTTAAACATTTATCTGTATCATCTGTCCTCTTCCTCCAAAAATTCTGAAGAAGCTAATTTCTTGGGTTACCCACACCATGCCACACAAAAACGTACCTAGCAGCTTGAGTAGCTTGGAGCTGGCTTTCGAGGCTGTTGCTATTTATGCCTTTGACAATGTCATCAACAGACCAATTCACTGTGCCCTGAAAGAAAAGCAGAAACTTTCGAACTATTGTTTTAACATTAACTATCATAAAATCCACACTGGCCATTATGAAGACAGTAAGTTCATAGTAAGTTACTAAAAGCTTACTCCTACATTAACTTTTGTTGAATATTTTATATGTAATGCAGTTCTCAAATGTGGTGTTAGGACTCCCTGCATCTTCAAGTTATGAAGTACACAGGCATTCACCAAGAGAAAAAAAGCCATGAACAATCTTAAGAATGATCAGGCTGGAGGAACAGCTCAGTGGAGCACTAAGTCAAGCGCTAAGTACCCAGGTTTGGTTCCCCAGCACCATATAAGCCAGGTATGATGGCGAATGCCTGTAGTCCCAGAACTTGGGAGGTTGAGGCAGGAGGATTGCTATGAACCCAAGGCCAGCCTGGGCTACACAACAAGACCCTGTCTCAAAAATAAATAAATAAATCCTGCCTCAGCCTCCCAAGGGCTGGGATTATAGGCATGCACCACCACACCCAGCTTATGTGGTGCTGGGGAATCGAATTTGGTTGGGTACTTAGTGCTTGTCTTGGCACTCCACTGAGCCATTCCTCCAGCCCCTTATTTTTATACCAGTCTCAAACACTGCTTTCAGATGTGCATTGGAGAGGGAAAACCAGAGTTGTAAGTAAATGTGCTGAAATTTTTTCATATTTAACCTTAAAATGCATGTTTTTCCATAATAGGCTGCTACAAATAAAGTTTTATATTGTTAATCACAGCAGAAAGCTTTGAGAAGAAATGTTACTGTTAACTCAACAAGATGGTGCTCCTTTCTCTTCAAGAGCTTACAAGCTTTCCCAGGACAAATGGGACTAGGAGACAAGTACCACAAAGCTAATGCTATATATGTATGTTGGCACATACCATTCATTCTCCATTCTGGCACTAGGGAACTACATTATCCCAGAAGGGTGTCTCCTGCTAGGCTGTTGTAAGATAGCACTGAGCACTGCACACCAGAAAAAAACACGTTGTGGAACTGTTGATACTGCTCAGTGACACTGTGTCTGCTGAGCTCTTTCTTGGTTCTAGCCCTAGCACTGCAAAGCAAAGGCACATAAGCAGGACACAGTGGCAGTGGGAAAAAAAAAACAGGTAGAGCTATTGAGAGAATGTAAAACTACTACGTAGGAAGCTGAGCCTGATGATGCAGTCCTGTAATTCCAGCACTCTGAGGCTGAGGCAGAAAGATCACAATTTTGAGCCCATCCCCAGCAAATTAGCAAGACCCTGTCTCATAAAATAAAAGGAATGGGTTCCCGCGTGAAGGTCCTAGACTCAATCCCCAGTACCAAAAAGAAAAAAAAAAAGAAAAAAGGAAAAAAAAGATATAGAACACGTGGAAAAGCAGTACAGTCTGCTGTGGGTGTACCTCAGTGGTTAAAACACTTGTCTTGCAAGTGCCAAAGCCCTGAGTTCATTCCCCACTACCACATAAAGCTGGGTGTGGTGGTGCAGGCCTGTAATCCCAGCACTTGGGAAGCTGAGGCAGGTCTGCAGTGAGTTCTAGACCAGCCTGAGTTACATAATGAATTCAGGACCAGCCCGACTCTGGCAGCAAGATTCTGTCTCAAAAAAATAAAGTGCTTTCCCAGCATGCACAAAACCCTAAGTTTAATCCCCCAGCACCACATACAATTAGGCAGGCATTGTGGTACACGTCCATAATTCTATCACTCCGGAGGCTATGGCAGGAGGACTGCTATGACTTCAAGACCAGAATAGACTACAGTGAATTCAGGACCAGCATGGACTACAGAGCAAGACCGTGTCTCAAAAAAAAAAAAAAAAAAAAAAAAACTGTACTCTCATATATCACTTAATGCTAAAGACACATTCTGAGAAATGGACCATTACATGTTGTATAATATCATCCTGAGACCAGTGTGGACTTAACATGAACCTACAGCCTCTGCTTACTGGCTATATGCCTGGTATAGCTTTTAAGATACTACAGGCCAATTCTAACCAGGTTAAGTATTTGTGTACTTAAGCCTATCTAAATCTAGAAAAGAAGCTGGAGGAATGGGTCAGTGGTCAAAGGTTGCTAAGTCAAGTGCTAATACCCAAGTTTGATTCCCCAGCACCACATAAACCAGTGCCAGGGGTGAACCCTGTAATCCCAGCACTCCGGAGGCTGAAACAGTAGGATTGCTGTGAATCCAGGACCAGCCTGGGCTCCATAGTGAGTTCAAGATCAGCCTGGGCTACAGAGCGAGACCCTGTCCCTAAATAAATAAATGCAGAAAGGGCACAATAAAAATACGACATAAAGACAGAGGAAAATTGGGGCTGGGGGCGCAGTTCGGGGCCTATAAGGACAAGACCCTGGGTTCAATTTCCCAGCACCATGTAAGTGGACACAACTGTAATCCCAACACTTGCTGAAGCAGGAAGATATAATCTGGGCATGGTGGTGCATGCCTATAATCCCAGCACTTTCAGGAGGCTGAGGCAAGAGGATTGCCAGCCTGGGCTACATAGTGAGTTCAGAACCAGCCTTGACTACAGAGCTAGACCTATCTCAAAAAGAAAAGAAACATACAACTATAAAAAAACTTACAAGTTTTTTAAATGTTTCTTTTCATGTTTTTTGGTTGAAAATCAGGACATACACACACACACACACACGACTGGAACTTCTTGTCATGCCTTGCCTTCATATGTGAGGATTGGGGAGCCCAGGGGATTCAACCTAAGGCCTTCACACTAAGCTACATCCCTAGCCCTTTATTATGGCTTATTTGAGACAGGATCTCAGTAAGTTGCCCATCTGTGCTCAAACTTGCAAGCTTCTGTCTCAGTCTTTAGAGTTTTAGGATTACAGACATGCTATATGCTCTATGTTATTATACAGCATTTACTCTCCATTTTTGGTATAGAAATAGGATGACCCAGGGTCAGCATCTCCTGGACTGCCAACTTCCATCCCCATGTCACCTCTGGAATGCCTTCAGTGGCAGTAACGTGCAGTATAACAGTGCCTCCTGGAATATACCTTGAGAGATCCCTCCTGAAGCTCTTTCTGAAGAGTCAAATCAACATGCTCCAGATAGTTTACTTGGTTTCTGCCGGCTGTTGTTAGGTAGTGCTAAGGACTAAACCCTGGACCTTTGCATTAAGCTACATTCCCAGGCCTTTCTTCTTTGTTGTTATGAGACAGGGTCTCACTAAGTTACTGAGACTGGATTTAACCTTATAAACTTCTGTGTCAGCCTTCCAGAGTGGTAGGATGACAAACACAGCACGTGCACCACCATGCCCAGCTTGGTGTTTGTGATACAAGGGAATTGGGGGCAGGAACTGTAGACTGAGCTACATCTCTAGCCTATCTTCATACTCAGCTACATACTCCCCACCTACTTTTTATTTTTTATTTTGAGAAAGGGTCTTACTAAGCTGCTAAGTTGTTCATGCTAGGCATAACCTTGTAACTTTCTGCCTCAGCCTCCCAGTGTGCTAGGATTACAGGCCCGTGGCCACAGGGCCCGGCCCAGCATGAACATTCTTCTCCATTAATGACAATTCTTCAGCATCCATGTTTTTAAACTTTTTCATAAGCTTGCAGAAACCTATAAAAGCTGATAAACCATTATAAATTTTCCTGGGGGTTCTTTTTTCGACTGGAACTTCTTGTCATGCCTTGCCTTCATATGTGAGGATTGGGGAGCCCAGGGGATTCAACCTAAGGCCTTCACACTAAGCTACATCCCTAGCCCTTTATTATGGCTTATTTGAGACAGGATCTCAGTAAGTTGCCCATCTGTGCTCAAACTTGCAAGCTTCTGTCTCAGCCTTTAGAGTTTTAGGATTACAGACATGTGCCACCATGAGCGGCCTCTCATCTTTTCTTTAGCTACAAGTGAGCTCCTGTTCCAGTTCTATAATAATCTTACAGGAACTTGCAATCTGTAGTTGATGGAATCTTGTGACCCATCAATGTACTCTTGGAAAAATTTTAAGATCCTATGACACAGAACAGAGGGAAAGATGAATTAGAAAGCCAAGTTAAGTATTTCAGGAGGCAAATGACTTGAACAAAGCTAGTGCCAAATAGCAAATGTTCAAACAGTCAGAAATTAGCTGGTCCTGAACATAGCTAATGTTGCAGTGGTCACACTGAGCTAGCCAGCTTGCAATGTGTGGAAACTACAAGCTCAAAGCTAAAAGAAAACTCTGGACTCAGATTCCGTAAAAGTAGGTAGGAAAGAAAACCCATCAGAATTGATTGGGAGCAAAAAAAAAAAAAATCTTCACACATTATATAGTGAAAACCTTATGGTGGCTGGAGGAATGGCTCAGGGGTTAAAGAGCTTGCCCAGCAAGCGCTAAGTACCCTAGTTTGATTTCCCAGCACCACGTAAGCTGGGCGTGGTGGTGCACGCCTGTAATCCCAGCACTTGGGCAGCTGAGGCAAGAGGATTGCCATCAGTCCAAGGCCAGCCTGGGCTCCATAGTGAGTTCAGGACCAGCCTGGGCTACAGAGCAATAATCTGTCTCCAAAAAAAAAAAAAAAAAAAGAGAGAGAAAACCTTATGACTAGGAATGCTACCTAAATCATATTCATAGTAGTTTTCTGGGTTTACCATAACTCACAAACTGAACTCAATTTACCTGGTTGTTGCGGTTTTCCTGCAGGGGCGAGGTAGCATCGTCAGGGAACGAGCTCACATTCCTCCTCTTTAGCATCTGGTCATCCTTCCTGGCCTTCCTCAGCTCCACATTAACTTCTATTCGGCGGCGCCTCATTTCCTTGAGAAAAAAAAAATTATTTCACCTGCCACGTAAGTTTTCGCTGCCAGAGAATTTTTGAAAAATCCCTCTAAGTTTTCACCACTTCTTAAAAATACTTCCCCATTTAAAAAATACACACACACGCACACATCACCAGAAAGTGACAGAAGGTACTTACTGAGCTGTCTTTTCCCTTGTTCTTGAATCTGTTCAGACGGGCAGCAGGTGAGCTGGCATTCTCATTGGTGGACATGGTTGAGACAAAAGAGAAAGCTGGAAGACAGGGCAGAAAAAATTTCCCTACATCGTTCTGCTTTGTCAGTAACAAGAGCACAGACAAGTTATTATCGAGCATATACTGAGCCCACCTCTACACTAGAGAAGGAACTTCAAAGTTTTCAGCACTACAGATAGAGCTTCGAAGGGTAACTCTCCACACCACCCCCCCCCCCAACCCCAGAGCTGAAACTTCCTGGAGAAGAACAATTATAATTCAAGCCATATAAACCTACATTTTCTAGTACCTGCATTTTCTAAAGGCCAAGTGGAATTAATTTAAATAGCACTTTCAGCCCACATATCCAAAATATGATTATTTCAACACAAAAACAGGTATTTTACATGATCCCCTCACATGTTTGAAACTGCCTGTACACAGCTCACATCAACTTGGTCAAGACAATTTCCACCCCCGGGTCTGGGGGAGTGAACCCAAGTTCTTCACACTGAGCCACATCCCCGGCCCACTTTTAGTTCTGATGTACAGATAGGGTGTCACAAAGTGGCGCAACTGGGCTAGACCTTCCGATCCTCCTGAAGCAGCCTCCCCTAGTACTGCGATTCAGAGGCCTGCGCCACCAGCACAGGCTTGGAGGAGGCACTTTCTAAGCCTCCGGCCACCACCACGTTGGACAGTGCAGGCCTACGCTCTAGAAGCCATTATAGTTAACTGTCCACAAAATATAAATTTAGGTCCTATGAAGGCTCTCCCTGCTTCACTGTCCAGAAGTGGCCCAAAACAGTGTATGTTTCACACTTGAAACATATATAAGAATACAAATTTGCTCTTTTCGAGACTAAAAACTTGGGACCTCGTGCTGCATCTTGAGGTCGCTCCCACAAGTTTCCTTTCCGAAGATCCCCAGGAAATGCCTTCAACGAGGATGACTCCGGAGGCGCGTCATTGAGACCGAGGTACCGTATCAAAGGCGGAAAGGCAAAGCTTTCCTCGGCGATCGCTCTTCCCTTCTGGCCCCTCCGACTCCGTGACACACCCAGCTCAGCACCCACTGGGGAGACAGCTCTCCCCAACGGCCCCGGTCGTCCCGCCTCCGGCCCGGCTGCCGGGCCCGCCCGGGTCGTTCGCTCTCGGACGTGTCTCCCCGGGATCCTCTGGGCCGTGGGGCCCCGGCTTCCGCAATCGCGGCGCCTGGCGCCCTAAAGCCCCGACCCCGCATGGCGAAACTGACCCGCCTCGTCAACGAAAGACTCGCTCAAGGCCTTGCGCACCACGGAGGCCAAAGCCAGGCCCTGGGTGGAGCCGGCGCCTCCCTCCTGCCACCACGAGCCGAGCGAGGGCCTGCGGTGGCCGGAGCCACCCAGACAGGCATCCAGCCTAAGTACGAACCTGCGCAGCGGGGCCGGGAATTCTCGGGGAGCGGCGCTGGTCCCAAGCGCTGCGGGTCGGCCGCCCTCCAAACGTCCACCACAGCTCAGCCCAGGAAACGGTGTGCCTCGTGCAGCCGGCCGGCGCGATTTAAATTTCCCGGTGGCTCCGCATTCCTATTGGCTGGTTCGAGCCTAAACTGTGCGCCCATTGGCGAATTTGAAAAACACGTTAGGCGGGGAGGGTCAGAGGGCCTGGAAGGGGACGAAAGCATCGCGAGATGAGGGAGCGGCCCGGCCATCCCAGAATACTTTGCAGATCGAGGTATGTACTCCACATCCCGGCGTGCAGCGCTGCTTCGGGTGAGGAGTCCTGGAGTCCCCATCCCTGCCTACCTGGGGCGTCGGGGTGCCTGGCGTTTGCACCGAGTTTAAGGGAGGAGGGTCTCTGCCTCAAAATGAATTTCAAGCCCAGTAGTTTAAAATATATACATATTGATACATAGTCTTGTTAACCGGGCGTGGTGGCGCATGCCTGTAATCCCAGTACTCAGGAGGCTGAGGCGGGAGTGTTGCTGTGTGTTCGAGACCTGCCTACGCTACAAGTGAATGTGAATCCTGCCTGGACTGCACAGCGAGACCCTGTCTCAAAAAAAAAAAAAATTATTTCCTTTTACTTTGTTAGAACACAGAAAGGAATGTAATGGATTTCTGGTCACTGTTGGCGGGAAGAGTGAAACAGATATGTGTTGCATTTAAAAATTTTTCCTTTTTTGCTTTAATTCCATCATCAAAGACTTACAGAAGATGCAAATGCGGTAACAAAAGGTTTATTATGTCTGTTTCTCCAATCTTTTTCAAAATTTATGTGTTTAAACTTTACGAAATTGTACATCTACCTAGAGGTGCCAAATATTACTGTTTGCCTCTTGTGCTATTTCTGTCCATATGTACGTGTGTATACCTGTGTACATATGTGACTTTTATAACTTTTGAGCCTTGTGAGAATACATTTCAGGAAGCACATCCCTCTACTACTAAATATTTCACGCTGTAACTCCAAGCAGAAACGGCATTCTCTTATGTAACCGCACCACAGACCCACCAAATTCAGAAAAAAGAAAAATGAACCTTCTATTTAATACAAAGTCCGTGTTCAAGTTTGATCATGCTTTTTAACCAAAAAATACATTAAACTTGCCTATAAGGATCGACATCAAAGGCCATTTTTTCTTTCTTCTATTTTTGTATCCTAAAAATGGAGCATTTTAGGAAAGTTGTATTGATTTAGTACAACCAATAAATTCAAGCAGTGAACTTGTGCAAACTCGCAGGCGTCCACTCCCGTCCAGCTGAGGATCCGACGCGACGCAGGGCTAGGGGTCCACGCAATCGGCATAATCCCCTCCCCCTAGGTGCAAGAATGTGGAAGGAATTCGTCCCGGGACCAATCAGAGCGGGACATTCTCTTGGCCACTGGGAAGGGTTCAGAGACAGGCACATGACCTAGCTCATCCAGTTGGGAAACACAGGCCTTTTGTTTAGTGAATGAATGTAAAGAGCAGGGTCCGTTCTTTTGAACTGAGAGCCGTGAATTCTACGAATGGGAATATAGAAGTTGCAGAAAAATCTTGAGAGCTGTAACTCGCAGCCTGCCCTGTCTCTGAAGGTTGCAGTGATACCTGTAAGGACTTGCACTCAAGATCCAGTGAATTTATCTATTGTTACATTACGAATTCGTGCAACAGAGAGTACTGTGTTCCAGAAGTGTCCTGAGTGTGTTGCATGTGTTAAAACATTGAATTGTCTCATCCCTTTATGGTAGTATGATTATCTGTGCTGTTTCACTCATAAGATGGAATTATGAGGGCCAGAGCAATGTGTCCAGGCTTACATAGCTGAAAAAGCAGAGATGGGATGCAGACACAGGCCTGTTCCATGAATCATGTTTTCAAACCCTCTTCTGCACTTGCAGGTGGAAATAACCTTAAATGTAATGTCAGACATTGCCTTGGAGATGTACCATGTTGTCGTAGGGTACTGTACCCCTGTGCCAGAAACTTAGTACCCAGTGTGGCAATGTTGAGTAGGGATGGGCTGCTCACAGACTGGGGCCCAGTAGGAAGCAATTGGAGGCTTGCCCCAGGAACAATTAGAATAGTGGCTGTGGGACATGGCTAGTTCCTGAGAGAGTGTGTTGTTATAGAAAGAACAATCCAGAAAGAAAGAGCGACTGACCAACCAGCCAAATAGGAACCTAACTAGCTCTTGATTTCTCCCTGTCTGGGAAAAGCCCCCGCTGTGATACCATCTACCAGGTTGTGATACTGCCAAGAATAGCCTTGCCAGAGATGAGTGCATGCCAGCAGCTTGCGCCAAATCTCTGAGCTAAATCTCTTTTCCAGACAGAGCATAGCTCAGCAATCAGAGCAATTGCCTAACGAGTGCAAAGCCCTGGGTTCAATTCCCCAACACCACATAAACTGGGCATGGTGATGTATGTCTGTAATCTAAGCAGTAGGAAGGCTGAGGCAGGAGGACTGGCATGCGTTTAAGGCCAGCCTGGGCTACATTGTGAGTTAAAGACCAGCCTGAACTATAGAAGAAGACCCTGTCTCCAAAAAAAAGGAAGACTTTTTTCTTTATGTACTACTCAGTATCAGGTATTTTTGTTAGAGCTACACAAACTGAACTAAGGCTGTGATGAAGATGTAATGATGTAACCAAATAATTGCAACCTGTGAAACTGAGATGTCTCTCTCTTCTGCTGAACTGTGTGGGATGATAATGTGGACCTGAGAAAAAGGAGCCACTCCAGAGAAACAAACCCAAAAAGGTAGATCTGGTGACCCTGCTTGAATCAGCTCCAGCCCAAGGTTTGTTCTGTTCATGGCCTCTGATCACATCTGAATAAATTCCCTTTTTTTACTAAGACTCACTGAAATGAGAGTTATGTCTCTTGCACAGGTTTGGTTTTGTTGATATTGGCAATTAAACCCAGAGGTGCTGTATCACTGGGCTCCATCTCAGCCCTTTTTAATTTCTTTATTTTTTATTTCATTTTGAGAAAAGGACTTACTAAAATTGCCCAAGCTGGCCTCCAGCTTACAATCTGCAGCTTCCCAAGTAGCTGGAATTACAGACCCACACCACCTTACCTAGTGGGAAAATTTTTAAAATAAGATTCTTAACCCTTTTTATATATATTTTTCAAGACAAGGTCTCGCTCTGTGGTCCAGGCTGGTCCTGAATTCACTTCAGAGCCCAGGCTGGCCTTGCAATCCTCCTGTCTCAGCTTCCTGAGTGCTGGGATTACAGGCGTGTGCCACCACGCCCAGCTTATGTGGTGCTGGGGAATACAAACTTGGGTACTTAGCACTTAGCTTAAGCGCTTGCTAAAGCACTTTAACCACTGAGCCATTCCTCTAGCCCAACCCTTTTTATTTTTTTCACAACAATAGTGTCTTTGTTACTTATTGCTGGGACAAAACACCCGACATCCACAATTTCAGGGAGGAAAGATTTATGTGATTCAGTTTCATAAGGTCCCACACCATCCATTCATAGGCAGCCAGCCATTGTAGCAGCACACGGCAGAGGCTGGACAGCTGCTCACCCCCTTGCAGACCGAAGGGAAGCAGGAGCCACGTGAGCCTGGAGACTTAGACAACCTAGCAGCTTTCCCAGGATGAAGCTGTAACAGCATTTCTTCTTTCTTCCTTTACTCTATTGAAGCTGCTAATTGGATCCCTCCCTCAAGGATGGGTGCCCTCCCTCACTTCCTGGCCCAGAAGGCAATAACACAAACCTGAAATCAAACTGGAGGAATCACACAGCAGGTAAAGAGCTTGCCTTGCAAGTTGCACTGGCCTGGAATTCGATTCCCTAGGAACACATAAAGCTGGGCGCGGTGGCCTATAATCCCAGCACTTGGGAAGCTGAGGCAGGAGGATTGCCATGAGTCCACGGCTAGCCTGTGCTACACAGTGAGTTCAGAACCAGACCGGGCTACAGAGACAGCCTGTTTCAAAGAAGAAGAAGAAGAAGAAGAAGAAGAAGAAGAAGAAGAAGAAGAAGAAGAAGAAGAAGAAGAAGAAGAAGCAGCAGCAGCAGCAGCAGCAGCAGCAGCAGCAGCAGCAGCAGCAGATCACAGTGGCAACAAGAGGCTAACTTTCCCAGTTGCTAACCTCTTGTCCTCAGTGGACCCCTGGCATTCAATGACCTGTTTTCTGAGCAAGGCAAAGATCACCCAGGATCCAAGAGCTGGTGGCAGCAATTTAGCGACTTAATAAGACCCTGTATGTCAAGATCAAACATAAAAATGGGCTGTGATATAGTAGTGCAAAGGCCCTGGGCTCCATCCCCAGTACCACCACTAAAAGAAAGCGAAAGACACAGAGAGATTCAGAGTTCTCTCTGCAGGGTGTGATGCCACAGGCCTGTAATCTCAGAAGTCTGCCTAATGGTGAACTCGAGGTAAGGTGGATTACACAGCAAGTTCAAGGCTGGCGTGGACCATGTGGCAAGACCTTTTCTCAAACAAAATGTTAATCCCTGTGGAAACCAGAGTTCACATGAAACAACCCATGAGATTGGGCAGCTTGACTCTCCCCACAGGACATGCTCTGTCATATAACCCTCCCTGGTCACAGTGATTGGTTCATACAGAACGTGTGAGTCAATATGGACTGTAAGAATCAGACCTGGAAAGCTGGGTATCGCGGCACACGCCTATAATCCCAGCACTCAGGAGGCTAAGGCAGGAGGACTATCCTGAGTCCAAGGCCAGAACGGGCTACACTGGCGAGTTCAGGACCAGCTGGTGCTACAGAGTGAGACCCTGTCTCAAAAAAGAAGAAGAAGAAGAAGAAGAAGAAGAAGAAGAAGAAGAAGAAGAAGAAGAAGAAGAAGAAGAAGAGGGCCTGGCAACCTGGCAACTCTTAGGCTAATAAGAAGAAAACACATACTTACACCTGGAATTACAACGTGCAATAGAGGAGAAGAGAATCAAGGAAGAAACCAGATCCTGGGGACAGGTGTTGTGTGTATGTGTGTTTTTTTTGTTGTTGATATTGTTGTTTTTCCAGTGCTGAGGATCCAGTTGAGGGTTCACACTGAGCTACCCCTTCAGCCCATTTCACTTTCGAGACATGGTCTTGCTCAGTGGGCCCAAACTTGGGATATTCCTGCCTCAACCTCCCAGAGTGCTGGGATTACAGGTCATCATCACCAAGCCCAGCTCTGATAACATTGTTTTTTCTTTTTTTCTGAGTCAGGGCCTTGCTCTGTAGTCCAGGCTGGTTTTGAACTCACTATGAAGCCCAGGCTGGCCCCAAACACATGGCAATCCTCCTGCTTCAGGTTCCTGGAGATGACATGTGTGCACCATCACACCCAATGTATGTGGTGCTAGGGAATTGAGCTCAGGGCTGTGCAGTTGCTAGACAAGCACTTTAACCACTGTGCCACGCCTCCAGCCTGAAATCTGAATTTTGATCCTCCCCTGGTATGTGGTTAGCTTTCTATGGCTGTGACAAGTACCAAAGGCAATAAGCTTACAGAGGACAAAGGTTTGTTTTAGTTTCCAGTTTCGGTTCACACTCACTTGGTCTTATTACTTTTGTCCTGTGGCAGAAAAGCACATGACAGCAGGAGTGCATGGCCACCTTGTAGTGGTCAGGAACTACAGAGAGGACAGGTAGCATCTCAATACCCACTCCAATGGGCATGTCCCCAGTGACCTAACTGCCACAACACCCCATCTTTTTAAAATTCCATCGCGTCCCAGCAGTGTCACAGGCTGGGGACCAAACCTTTAACAACGGGACTCTGGGGCACATTTCACTTCTAACTATAGCACCTCCTCCGTTGACCTCTGGCGCTCCTGGGCAGCCAGTCACGTGAGCATGTGTCTCCAGCAGGGTTGCATGCTGTGTTTCTGTTTCTGCAAGTTCTATTCAAAATGCCCCTCTCTGTGTACATGAGATATTCAATGCTTTATTATAAAATAAGATTTGTGTTAGATTTCAACCAACAGGAGGCTAGTATGAGTATTCTGAGCACGTTCAAGGGAGGCCAGGATAAGCGATGATAGTCTCTGTTGGTTAAGTTTATTAAATACATTTTTTTTGAGACAGGGTCTAGCTCTGTAGCCCAAGCTGGTCCTGAACTCACTATGGAGCCCAGGCTGGCCTTGGACTCATGGCAATTCTCCCGCCTCAGCCTCTCAAGTGCTGGGATTACAGGCCTGCTCCTCCACATCCGGTTTATGTGGTGCTGGAGAATCGTTTCTCCAGCCCCTGAATGTATTTTCAACTTATATTTTCAATCTACAAGACGTTTACCAGACATAACCCCATTACTAAGAAGCTTCTACAGATTGGGAGTGGTGGTCCAGGTCTGCAATTCTGGCAGTCTGGGAGGATGATTTGCAAATTCAAGCCCAACCTGGGCATTTTAGCAACCTAGCAAGACTGTCTCAAAACCAAAGATACAAAAATAGGCTGCAGATGTAGACCCGTGCAAAGGACCTGGGCTGAATCCCAAGAAAGAAAGAGGACTTGAATTGAAACAATGCAACTAATAACCCCCACAGATTTCCAAGATATTGCTAAGTAAAGCTGCCACCGGCCTCCTGCTAAGCAAACAGGCAGGAAGGTTAAGATTAAACCTATTCCAGCCCACTGCCTCAGCTTACTCCGGTGGCAGTGCTGCCCACTACTGCTTCCACACCATCCCCAGTGCAAACGTTAACCAATAAATAAATGTCTCAACTTTCATGAAAAATATTTCCTGGGTGCCTCAGGGTTCACACGCCATAGATAATAAGTGACTAACGTAACATACCTATAAAACTTGAAACAAATAAAAATGTTAATAATGGTTAACTCCAAATGACAGGGTCAGTTTAGATTTTTTTTTGTCTCTTTTGCAGTGCTGGAGATTGAATTTGGGGCCGCCTCCGTCTCGTTGGGCTACAACCTCCACCACTACCACCCCTTTTTTGAGACGGGCTTTCACAACGTCACTAAGATGCCCAGGCTAGGCTCAATCGAACCTGCGACCCTCCTGTCTCAGCCTTCTAGCTACACTTGATTTTTTAAAAGTTGCCCAGAACAGATACTATAACTTCAAAAAGAATTCTTTTTTTAATGCAGCATCTTTAAACCTAGAGATACTGCGCAAGGAACCACAAAGTACGTTTTTATCCAAGATCTAGCTCAAGGATGAAAACGAAACGTACTGCCCAGTACTTAGGGGCTGCCCGTACTCACTTCCCGCAGTCCGGAGCGACGGAGGACACAGGGAGGACAGCGGGCTGAGGCCCGGGCGGCGGGGGCGGAAGGGCCTACTCAGGCTGGAACCCAAAGGCCCAGCACGTAGGCCGTTATCAAATGAATGCTGAGAAGCAGCAGGAAGAAAGGGAAGGAGAGAGTGACAAGGGGCAGAGAGCCGGGGCGGGGCAGGGGCAGGTGCCGGGGCCGGGGCGACCGGCGCGGGACTCACGCAGCCACGAGGACGGCGCGTCAGCGGGTGGCCCGAGAACGTTAACGTCCTCCAGCCGAGCCTAACGGGCGGCCAACGCTGAGAATCCTTCTAGAAAAAGAAAGCGGCAGAGGACCGCGCAGACGCTGCCCTCGACGGCGCACGCAGCGCACCGCTTCCTCGGGGAAGCGAGCAACAGAGACAGGTCGATGGCGCGTGCGCACTGGAGACTCGGGCGGCAAGTCGGTGAGCGGCGTGGGAGTGCGCAGGCGCGTGCCGCCGCAGCTGGCCGGAACCACCAAATCCCACGGTACTCTCCGCGAGACCGCGGAGCGCGGGGCGGGGCGCGATGATGGCATCCCGTAAGGGGATGATGTGAGAGGTTGGTTTGTGTGGTGACCCAGTGGCCTAATGGATAAGGCATCAGCCTCCGGAGCTGGGGATTGTGGGTTCGAGTCCCATCTGGGTCGCACCACAATCAATTTTGGTGGAGAGGAAAAGTCATCAAAGACAGTAAAGCCAACCACGAGACGGGTATTTATTTGGTCTTATCTCAACTTCAACTGTATTATAAATAACGAGATATATTTGAGCGTTCTGAAAAGCAGGGCAACTGAGTTTGCGAGTCAGTACAAAACACGCCGAGTGAGAGAGTTTTTTACTTTTTACTTCTTTTTTCTTTGAGACAGGTTCTCGCTCTGTAGCCCAGGCTGGCTTTGGACTCACCGCAATCCTCCTGCCTCAGCCTCCAGCGAGTGCTGGGATTAGAGGCGTGCACTACCACGGCCGGCCATTTTTTTACTTTCTCTTAAAAATAATTTCTCCTGGCTTTATTGTGGCATGGTTGACAAAACTGTACGTATTCTAGTTAAGGAGAATTCGCTTTGCTTAGCTAATACTGATTTAAATTTTTTTCTTCTCTGTACTGATTCTTTCTTTCCTTTGGTAGTATTGAAGGAAGAGTCCAGGGCCTGAGCACTGAGCTACGTCCTCCAGTCACCACACACACACACACACTGACCTTGACCTCACAGCAATCCTCCTGCCTCAGCCTCCCAAGTGCTGGGATTACAGGCGTGCTCCACCATTTTATTTTAATTTTTGTGTTGTTTATTTTTGTGTCACACCATGGGAGTACACTGCTTTTTTTCCCCAGGTTATTGACCTGGGCTCCCTAGTGAACTCAGGACCAGCCTGGGCTGCAGAGGGAGACCCTGTCTCAAATAAAAATAAATAAATAAATAAACAAACAAGTAAATAAAAATACGAGGCCCGGAGGTTCGTGTCAGTCGTATTCTCGGTATCTTAGCGCTGGGAGTTGATGACCAACAGCGTTCTTTGTACAAAAAAAAAAAAAATGTTCAACTGCGCTGTCTGGGGAAATCATCAGAGGGAAAACAGACCGAGACAGAGCCTCGAAGACAAGGTCACTGTCGGATGCCAGCCGGTGCGGGACCATGCGCGCCCGTGTCCTTTCCCCTCTGCAGGCCACCTCACTCTTTCCCCGGGATCCTTAGCCCGGCCTGCCCCGGCTAGGGTTCTCACAGCTCACACGTTGCAGCTCGTTCACCTGAAGCCAGCAAACATGGATTGAGCACCTACTGAATACCCCAGATTTCGGTCACTCATTGCGAATTACACATTTGTAAAAATGTATTTGTTCATTTTGAGAAATGGGTGTAGTTACACGGAGTAGGGCGATCACTGTTATTTCTCTTGCCCCTTCCCTGCCCCTCACAGCCCCAGGTCCCCTCTTTCTCCACAAACTCTGTCTTCTTTCTTCCTTCCATGTCTCTTTTCCTTTTTTTATGGTTTGGTTTCCTCAAATTACAGAAACCACATGATACTTAACCTCCTGTGTCAAATTCATTTTGCTAAGGATGCTGGTCTCAAGGTGCCTCCATCTTTATAAAAGACTCAAATTTACCTTTCTTCGGAGAATTGTGTGTTCATTTCAGTTGCCCATTTTTTGATAGGTCTTGTATTTTTTGGGGGGTCTAATGTTTTTCAGTTGTGTGCAGTTTAGAGAATAATCCTGTTTCAGGGGGAGCTGGCAAATATTTTTCCGATTCTGTTGGTTCTCTTTTAGTCTGTTGTTTCCTTTACTGTGCAGAAGATTTTTCACGTGATACAATCCCACTTGGTGATGCTTGGTGTTATCTCATGTGCATTATGGAGAAAGTCCTGGCACACACCTGTGACTTCAGGGGTTTCCTTCCAACAAGGGGATTTGGTCCATTTTGATTTTGGTACATGGGTCTAGTTAGCATAGGGCAAGTCAGTTTTCCCAGCACTATTTGTTAAAGAGTGCCATCTTGTCTCCACTCTATCTTCTGGGCTTCTGTTCCGTCAGTTCACCATCAGTCCATCAGTCCACCTGTCTGTTTTGTTCCAAGACCATGTGATTCTCATCCCTGTTGTGATTGTGATTTGTAACTGGTGTTGTGATGTTCTCCTCAATTGCTTCGATTCCTAGCAGTGTTCTTCGAGGTTACTGTGAATGAGATTGCTTGTCTAAAGACTTTTTTTCGTTGTTGCTTTAAGGAGTACTACTGATTTTTGCATATTGATTTTCTATCGCTAGTCTTTTTTTTTTTTTTTTGAGGCAGGGTCTGGCTCCATATAGCCCAGGCTGGTCCTGAACTTACTATGGAGCCCCATCTGGCCTTGGACTCAGCAGTTCTCCTGCCTACGGGATGCCACTGCAATCAGTTTATGCAGTACTGGGGAATCGAACTCACAGCCTGTGCTTACTAGGTAAGTTATCTAACCACTGTTGCTATTCCTCCAACCTTGGTGTTGGAGAATTTTGAGCCACTCTAGGGCTTCTCCACCCCTGAACCACTCCCCGCTGGTCCTGCGGCTCCTGTCCAGAGTCCTGGCTGCCCTCTCTCCCTGGACTCTTTGCCACATCCAGTGGCTTCTGTCCTTGCCTCCCTGTGGCTTGGCACACCCCTCCCCAGCTGTGACCTCTTACCTGGTAAATTTCACACAAGCCTTTCCTTCCTGGCCTTGCTTGATCTGGCCTTGAAGTTTGAATTTCTTTCTCTCCCCATAATTATTTTTATTAATATATGTTTGCCATACACAAAAATTACATTCAACTTGGGGGATTGGTCTAGGTCTACAACTTATCTAATGAAGTTTAAATTTCTGGGCCGACCCTTCATTCTTGAAATGCATTGTTTCCCCAGTTTTCCCAGACTGCATTCTCCAAGGACTCCTCCCTCAGTCACCTGCACTCATTCTCTCCAGTTGCTAACAATAGAAACGAAACAACCAGCCCAGGTAGGCAAAACAAACAAGGACTCTGTGAAAAGGGGGAGCGGGGTCCCCGCTAATGAGACAGGGAGATGGCAGGTCTGTAGCCCTAGAACTCTGGAAAGCTGAGGCAGGAGGATCACAAGGTAGAGCCCATGCTGGGCAATTTAATGAGATGCTGTTCCAAAAACTAAAAAGGGGGTGGGGAGGTGGAGAGGTGGGAAGGTCTGGGGTTCCATCCTAGGGCTAGAGCTGGCCTGGAATCCCAGCACTCTGGGAGCCAGAGGCAGGAGGATCACTGTGAGTTCCAGGCCATCCGGGGTGATGTAGTGATTTCAGGACCAACCTGGACTAGAGTGAGACCCTGTCTCAATAAATAACTAAATGAATAAGTACATAGCTCTGTTGTGGTAAAAGTGAATTACATTTTATTTTAATTGCACGTGTATGTTCACGTGCATGCTACTGGGGCTTGAACTCAGAGCCTTGCATTGAGCTATATCCTTGGCTTTTTAAAATATAAATATATTTTTTGAGCCCAGGTTCCAGGCAAAAGCAAAGCATGACCTGCAGCAGCAGGAGGATTTGGAAGGAAAGTTCATTACCCCCACCACGTCCTCATGGCTCCACCCCCCAGGTAGAAAGTGCAGGTGTGACTCAAGTCCAAGGCACAAAGCTTAAGGCTGAGGGCCAACTGCCAGGCTTAGGGGCTTGGGGGCCAGGCCTGGACTTACTGCGCAGGCATGTGGTCCCCGGGACACTAAATTTCCACTCCCAGTTCCCTTGCTGCTGGTCGCATCTTGGTTTCACCTGGGTTCCTCTTTGAGATGACACTCACAAGCTGGCACAGAATTGTCCAGGCGGGGCTTGAACTTGCAGTCGTCCTGTTTTGGTCTTCCTACGAGCTGGAATTGCAGGTATGATCCACCAAACCCGGTTTATCTGAATAGTTTTGCTTTCTTTAGACCAGTGATTTTCAACTGGGCCAGTTTTTCTCCCTGGAGGACATTTGGCCATGTCTAGACACACTTGTTTTGTTTTGTTGTGGTGCTGGCAACTGAACTCAGGGCCCTTACATTGAGCTACACCCACAGCCTCTTTTTAAAAATGCATTTATTTATTTATTTGGGACAAGGTCTCGCTCTGGAGCCCAGGCTGGTCCTGAATTCACTATGGAGCCCAGGCTGGCCTTAGACTTACTGCAGTCCTCCTGTCTCAGCCTCCCAAGTGCTGGGAATACAGGCATGTGCCACCATGCCCAGCTGATGTAGTGCTGGGGAATTGAACCTTGGTACTTAGTACTTGCCTAAGCACTTGCTGGGCAAGCCCTTTAACCACTGAGCCATTCCTCCGGCCCCTTTTTAAATTTTTATTTATATTTTTCTTTCTTCTTTCTTTCTTCCTTTCTTTCCTTCTTTCTTTTTGAGACAGGGTCTTACTCTGTAGCCCAGGCTACTGCTGAACTCACTATGGAGCACAGACTGGCCTTTGACGTACAGCAATTCTCCTGCCTCAGCCTCCCAAGTACTTGGATTATGGGCAGGTGCCACCACGCCCAGCTTCATGTGGTGCTGGGAAATCGAACTCAGGGCTTTGTGCTTGCAAGGCTAGTGCTTTAACCATTGTGCCATCCCTCAGCCCCTTATTTTTGTTTTGAGGCAGGTTCTTGATAAGTCACTGAATAGCCTGCAGTCCTCCTGCCTCAGCCTCCCAGATTGCTGGAATTACAGGTATGTGTCACCATGCCTGGTTGGAGAGGTTTTTAATTGTCAGAACTGGAAGGAGGGGGTGTTACTGACATGTATTGATTAGAGGTTGGGGTGCTGCTTGGCATGTTATAACACGTAGGACAGTCCCCCACAATAAATACATGATCAAGTCTTAGCCAGCAGGGGTGGTGCAGGCCTGTCCTCCCAGTACTCTGAAAGGCTGAGGTAGGAAGATTGAAAATTCAAGCAAAGACTGAGGAATTCAGTGACTCGATGAAACCCTGTCTCAAAATCAAAGATAGAAAAGGATTAGGAGGTTGCTAGAGGAATGGCTACAGTCAAGCGCTAAGTACCTGAGTTCAATTCCCAAGCATCACACAAACTGGGTGTGGTGGCACATGCCTGTAATCCCAGCACTAGGGAGGCTGATGCAGGAGGATTCCCTTGAGTCCAAGGCCAGCCTGGGCTACATATTGGGTTCAGGACCAGCCTGAAATATGGAGTGAGACCCTGTCTCAAAAATCAATAAATAAATAGGACCTAAAGATTTAGGTAGATTAAAGGCTCTGGGTTCCAGATTCTCCAGTACTACCAAAAAAAATAAGTAAAGGATTGTTAATGTTCATAAATTTTCAAATTGATTTTAAATCAAATATTTAAAATGCTGTATGTGTTATATTTTAACCTTCTTTCCAGCTTTTTTTTTTTTTGAGACAGGGAGTCACTCTGTGATCTTGAACTCAATTAGTAGGCCAGATTAACCTTGGCCTGACAGCAATCCTCCTGCCTCAGGCTACCCAGTGCTGGGATTACAGGCGTGTGCCACCGCTCCCGGCTTTATATGGTGCTGGGGAGTCACACGCAAGGCCTCCAACTTGCTAGGCGAGTGCTTGAACAACACTGTGCCATTACTCCAGCCCCCAGAATTTTAAGTTTTCAATATGTGCATCAATACAAATATTTACTCGTGTTGTATCAGTTGATCTTTTCCAAGCTCATTTAAGAGCGTTAGAAGATGCACCAGGATTTTTAATTAAATACGATACGATGATATTAATGTTCAAAATTAAATTGTGCCAAGTTCCAGCAACAAGAAATAGGAGGCTCAGGAGTTCAGGCACCCGCTTCTGAAACCCAGAAACGCCCAAGGCGGAGGGTTGGGTCGCGGGCGTGAGGCTGCAGCGCCCGCAGCGGCCAACAGAGGGCGCGCTGCGCGAGGCCGAACAATGATCCCTTGTCTGCAGCGGCCAGACCGGGTGTGTGGACAGCGCCCGTCCGCCCTGCCGGAGATCGGCGCGCGTCCTCCTCCCTCGCCCCTCGAGCCCCTTAGGCTTCTGCCGCGCGGCCACTCGGGGGACCGAGGAGCGGAGGCGGGCGGGGCCGGGCGGGCCGCCACAAGCGCTTATTGTTTACAGCCGCCAGGCGCTGCGATCGTTTGCTGGGCACTAGTAGTAACCCAGTGCACGGCGCCTAATGATCACGTGAAAAATCGCAAGGAGGTGATTTTGTTTTGCTTGCCGGAGACCTGGGACTCGGTCCCGGTGCCCGGAGAGAAAGGCAGAGACCGGAAGACTCGGGTGAGCCCACACTGGCCAGAAAGCGGGGCGCCGGTTTGCAGCCTGAGTCTCGCCCCTGCCGCTCCACGCACCGACTCAGTCGCTCGGGTCTGCACGTGTCGCAGCGGCACGGCCTTCGTGGGTGACCCGTCGGAGCGGGAGGGGGGCCCGGGAAGGGACTGGTGCCTTATGAAAAGAGAGGATTGAGAGTCCTATAAATTCACTGCATAATGATTGCATATTATAGGCAAGCAAAGAAAGAAAGAAAGAAAGAAAGAAAGAAAGAAAGAAAGAAAGAAAGAAAGAAAGAAAGAAAGAGAAACAAACAAGGAAAACTATACTCTTCTTTTTTTGAGACAGGGTCTCGCTCTGTAGCCCAGGCTGGTCCTGAACTCAGGATGGAGCCCAGGCTGGCCTTGGACTCAGGCCAATCCTCCTGCCTCAGCCTCCCTACTGCTGAGTGCTGGGATTACAGGTGTGCATCACCATGCTGTTTATGTGGTGCTGGGGACTCAAACCCAGGGCCTTGAGCTTGATAAGTGAGAGCTTTAACCACTTTCTGCGCTTGTGTGTACATGTAAATATCTAACACAGTCTTTGTATGCAAATGTAGGATGAAGGTATACATTGACTTTTTAAAATATGGAACACTATGCTTCACAAATTTGCTTGGCATCCTTGCACAGGGCCCCTGCTGACCTTGTCTGTGTTGTTCCAATTTTTAGTCTCTGTGGAGCTGAAGTGAGCACTACATTTAAATTTTTATAAAATGCTTTATTTATTTGGAGATTGACCACAAAGCCTTTGCACTGAACTATAGCCCCAGCTTTATTTTTTTAGACAAATTATCACTAAATCATTAAGGTGCCCAGTGTGGGCAACTTTCTTTTAAAGACAACGTTTCCTCTGTAGTCTAGTCTGGTCCTGAACTCACTGTGTCTCTCAGGCTGTCCTGGAACTCACAGCGGTGCTCCTGCCTCAGCCTCTTGAGTGCTGAGGTTACCTGCCTGTACCACCATGCCTAGGTGGGGGAATTGAACTCAGAGCCCTGGGCATGCTAGGCAGCTGCTCTACCCCCACCCCTGCTCACATCCCTCAGTTAAAGCAGAATAGTGTTTGCATTGAATCTGCACACGTTCTCCCAATTACGTGTGACTCCTAATGCCATGTAAACCTTAGGGAAATGTTGTTCTCCTGTTTGTTCAGGGGTCAACAAAGGACAAGGCCAAGTCTGTACATGTTTGGTACAGGTGCGGCTTTTTTCTGGAAAGTCAGGAGAGTTGAGCCCATGGATGTGGATCCTGTGATACCAGTTGCCAACTGCATGTGGCTCGCCTCCCAGCAGCCTTTGCTTGGCTCTCGCCTTCTGCTGATCCTTTCTCGCAAGCAGAACTTATTAATATTGCGCTTAACATAACAGATTGGTGGCTGGAGGAATGGCACAGTGGTTAAAGCACTTGCCTAGTGCAAGGCCCTGAGTTCGATTCCTCAGCATCACATAAAGCCGGGAAAGCCGGGCATGGTGGTGTACACCAGTAATCTCAGTACTTGGAAGACTGAGACAGGAGGATTGCTGTGAGTCCAAGGCCAGCCTGGGCTCCATAGTGAGTTCAGGACCAGCCTGGACTGCACAGGGAGACCCTGTCTCAAAATATATATATGTATGTATGTATGTATGTATGTATGTATGTATGTATGTGTGTGTGTGAGAACTGGGACCAGTAGACTAAGAGCCACCTGGAGCAAGTTCATCTGAGCTCCACTGTGGAGCTTCTGTGTCTTGTCTGTAGACCCAGGCATCTCTCTTTCCTAGCACACCAATCTGGTCACCCACCAGGAAGTTTCACTGGGGGATTTTGGTTTTGTGACACTGGAGATTGAGCCCGGAGCCTTTGGAATGAGCTACATCCTGATTCATTTTTAGATTTTAGTTTTGATTTTTTTTGAGACAGGGTCTCTCTCTCTCTCTCTCTCTCTCTCTCTCTCTCTCTCTCTCTCTCTCTCTCTGTAGCCCAGGCTGGCCCTGGACTGCCTCAGCCTCCTGAGTACTGGGATTACAGGCGTGCGCCACCATGCCCGTCTTATGTGGTGCTGGGAAATTGAACTCGGGTACTTAACCGCCGAGCCATTCCTGCAGCCCCTTTTGTTTGATTTTGAGACAAGTTCTCACTGAATTGCTGTGTTGATCAGGCTGGGCTGGAAACTATGATCTTCCTGCCTCAGCTGCCCTGAACTACAAGCCTGTATCACTGCACCTGGCCACAGTCCAGGGTTTTTCTTGGAGTTTCATTAAGTAGGTGGGATGGCTGAAATTGTTGGCCATGCAGGAGAATCCCTCCCCAGGATCCCCTTTTCTCCATAGGGAGCACCCAGCTGGCTCAAGGTCCCAACCCTCCGACCATACCATGGTCTTCCTGGGGACCCCTCTTTGGGCTGCAGGGTCTCTGGGAGAGGAGGACAGCCCCCCACCCCCCAGCTACCTCACTAGCATAAACTCACATGAGACCCAGGAAGCTCATGAATAACAGAGCCATTTCTATTGCTTGGGAACTTCCCATACCTTTCCAGATGCTTGCTAAACATTTGTTGATCACGAGGATACACTCAAAATCCCAGCAAGCCTCCGAGGCCAAGGTGAGGATTTCTTTCCTGGATTCTTCTACCTGACAGCAGTACGCATACATCTGTGAGGAGATGGGAAGCCGACATTGTTAACCGTGCCAGGAGATGACAGCTCCCAGGCTCGGCTTTCCCTTGCCAAGTGCCCAGGGAATAATTTGCCTCCCTGCTGCTTCTTTCTAGAAAGAGAACACGAGGCAAGCGCAGTGCGTACTCATCTGCCCGAGCTCATTTCTGGTTAGAAATTAGTGAGCTGGCACTCAGCTACACGGGCCAGTCCCTTGGAACTCTCCGTGCCTTCTACCACCTGCGTGGTTTCTGAGCCTGCAAGGCAGAAGCTGCCTGAGACCCGGCCCCGGCCCCGCGTGTTCTTCATGCTGTCGCCATCCGGGAGCCTGCAGGAGCCACCCTGTTCTCTCTCTGCTGCTATGTTTCCCAGTGTGGGTTTCAGGCCATGCACAGCGTTCCTGCCACAGAGTTTCGGGAACCCCCCACACTGGGTCTGGGTGATATGAATGGAAGTCACCTTGGGAAGGTATGTCTGGGATGTGGCCATAACTCAGAAAGCTTACACCTGATTAATTTTATTCCACCAGGCTTACGGAACATGTGAGCCCAATGAAGTAGTGCAGACTTGTGATCCTAGGACTCAGGGAGGCTGAGACAAGAGGATCACATGTTTTTAAGCCCAGCCTGAGCAATTTAGTGAGGCCCTGCTATTGTGCTCTGGATCTGGGATGCCCCTCAAAAGTCTCATGTGTTTGGATGTTATGGATGAGCTATGGGGCCAGGTGCTGTTGGGACATGTGGGTCTGGTCTGGAGGGTGATTATGGGTGAGCAGTGGAACACAAGTGAATGGTAGATTACAGATTATGGATTATAGGGTACCAGTGTGTGATGAATTAGGGATTTATACATCGGAGGGTGGAATGCTGAGGCTGGGCCCCGAAGGGGTGGGTCACCGGGACAGGACCTGGAAGAGTACATGCTACTTCCTCCCTTCCTCTGGGGACTTGGCTTCCTGTTGGCAATTCCATGGGGAGCTGCCTCCACCTCTGCCAGATGCCCACGAATGGACTGAGACCTTCTGATACTATGGGCTAAAATAAGCTTCTCCTGCCCTAATTTGTGTATGTCACTGTTCTATCACAGCAATGAGAAAGTAAGACACCTGAATTAAAGAAAAACAAAACTCAGTGGGAAAGCTCTGGGTTCAAACCCCAGTACCAGGAGAGAGAAGAAAAAAAAAACTTTAAAAAAAGGCTGAGAATATGGAAGAACGGAATCTGTGGATATCTACAGTCTGGGCCCTCAGAGCATGAAGTTTATGGTGTTTGTCTGGTCCTGTCCAGACTCTGGAGGAATGGACTGCTGTCCACAGGTTTTGTGATGACTCGAGAGGTTATTCTTTTAGAGCAGGGAATGTCTGGCCCGTGAAATTATTTGGTGCAGTCAGGCCAAGGCCTTGCAGAGAGAAGTGATTTCAGCCGTATTAGGAGTGAGTTAATTAAATGCTATAAGCTGGGCCTGTGGCAAAGGTCCATAACTTCAGCACCTTGGGAAGCTGAGGCAGGAGGATCACAGGTTGTGGAGTCCAGCCTGTTCAACTTAGCATGACCCCGTCTCAAAATTAAAGTTAAAAAAGATGGGCTGGGGACGTAGCTCAATGCAAAGGCCCTGGGCTCCATACCCAGAAATAAGGAAACAAAAAAATAAATAATAAATTTAAATGTTTTAAGAAATATAGCTGGCTCATTTTAGGGGGGCAGGGGACAGGGTCTCACTCTGTAACCCAGGCTGATTCTGAGCTCACTATGTAACCCAGACTGGCCTCAAGCTCACAGCAATCCTCCTGTTTCAGCTTCCCAAGTACTAAAATTACAGGCGTGTGCCACCACACCCAGCTTAGCAGGCTCATTTTGAAGTTGATATCCTTTCTTTTTTTCTTTTCCTTCCCTCCTTCCCTCCTTCCCTCCTTCCCTCCTTCCTTCGTTTCGTGGTGGGAATTGAGCCCGGGACCTTCACACTAAGCTATATATAACACCAGAACATATTTTAGTTCTGATTTTGAGACAGGCTCTTGCTAAATTGCTAAACTGCCCCAGCTGGCTCAAATCTGCAGTCCTCCTGCCTTGGCCTTCCAGAATGCTAGGATACAGGGCTGCATCACCTGGTCTGGCAAATCCATAGTTTTGTGAGGCCTACAAATGATGTCATAAACATCCAAATGAAGATCAAAAGAATAGCACAGCGGGTAGAGCGCTGGCCTAGTCACCTCAGTGCCCTCAGTTTGATCCCCCAGCACCATATACACTGGGTGTGATAGCGCACATCTATCATCCCAGCACCTGGGCTGGGGGAAGAGGATTGCTGTAAATTTGAGGCCAGCCTGAGCTACTTAGTGAGTTCAGAACCAGCCTGGACTATGGAGCAAGATCCCGTCTCCAAAAAAATGTAAATAAATATCCAAGTGGCCCTAAAAGGACCCCCACCTCTGTTTTTATTTTTTATATTTTTTGCAGCAGGATCTCACTCTGTAGCCCAGGCTGGCCTTGGACTCACAACAATCCTCAGCCTCCCTAGTGCTGGGGTTACACCTGTGCGCCACTATGTCCGGCTTATATGGTGCTGGGGAATTGAACTTGGGTACTAGCCTTTGCTAGGCAAGGGCTTTAACTGCTGAGTCATTCCTCCAGCCCCCACCCCTCGTTTTAGAGGACACAGAGAACTCACCTCTTTGCACCTGAATCAGAGAATACCAGCCCATCCCCTCAGCTGCAATTTGTCTTAATTCTCAACAGGCAACCTTCTGACTTTTTCTGAAAAAAAAAAAAAAAATCGGCCTTTAGTTCACCTTGACCGTAGCTTCTCCATACTAAATCAGGAAGTGGAATTCTGGTTTATGCAACTAATACTATGAATTTGGGCTCATAGTCAGTCCACTGACAAAACTTAGTTGCGCTACAGAAAGCACAGTGTTCCCCTTCAATGAATTGTCAGCCTGGGACTGGTTGGCCAGTTTCTATTTACTATTACTGTTCTTATTATTATTTTGTGGCACTGAGGATTGAACTCAGGGCTTTCACACTGAGCTATATCCCTAGCCCATTTTATTTTATTTATTTTGAGACAGTGTCTCACTAAATGAATAAAATTTCCAGGCCAGGTTGGTCATGCAATCCTCCCGCCCCAGCCTCCCAGAGTGCTGGGATTGAAGGTGTGTGCCACCCCACCCAGCTGTCTGTCTTATTTTTATATTTTTATTGTTTCGCAGCGCTGGTAACTGAAACTCAGGGCCTCGTGTATGGTAGGTAAGCGCTCTATTACTGAGCTACACCCTCATTTCCCAGCCCCATTTTAGATAAACAGATTTGCCTCATTGTGGACCTTAAGCCACATGCAGCTGGTCAAGTGGCATATAATCCCAGCACTCTGGGAGGCTGAGGCAGGAGGTCTGGATGGGCGTTTGAGGGCAGCATGGGCTACATAGTAAGGTCAAGTCCGAACTAGTAGCCAGACCTTAGCCAGACTTTATCTCAATCAATCAGCCAATCATTGGGCCGAAACTTAGTGCTTCCTGGGTTCAATTCCCAGTACTGGTGTGTGTGTGAAGCAGTCTACTTCCTTGGAAATCTTGGCTATAAGAGTGTTCTTTCTTAATGGGAGGGCAAAGGACCGGAGACTGAAACCAAGATTGCTGCCCTGAGCTGCATCCCTAGCTTCCTCTCGTTTCCTTTTTTTTTTTTTTTTTGAGACAGGGTCTTGTTCTGCAGCCCAGGCTGGTCCTGAACTCACTATGGAGCCCAGGCTGACCTTGGACTCACGGCAATCCTCCTTCCTCAGCCTCCCGAGTGCTGGGATTACAGGTGTGCGCCACCATGCCCAGCCTGTGGTGCTGGGGAATCGAACTCAGGTACTCAGTGCTTGCTAGGTGTCTTGGTTTTTCGTTTCTATGATTCAATACCTAACATCCACAAATTTAGGGGAGTAAAGGTTTATTTTAGCTCACAGTTTCAGGAAGGTCACAGTCCATTCCTGGGCGGCTGGCAGCAATCAAAGTATATGGCAGAGGCAGAAGTGGAGGTGGAGGCAGCTTCTCATGACATCACAGACAGGCAGGTTGAGACCAGTCCGAGTCCTCATCCTCCAAGGCAGGCAGGAAGCAGCTTATATATCCTTCCAGGTCTCCACCCAGTGATCAGCCCCTCCTGCGTCCAGGTGTGAAAGGTGTGGCCACTAGACACCTTTAATCCTAACTCACATGCCTCTAATCCTAACTTAACTGTAATCCACCCCTCCGGGCTGGGCCCCAATCCACCAACAGCACATGGTTCCGTAGACAATCCAGAATATTAAAATACATGAGATTTTTGGGCAACACTCCAGAGCCAAACCACAGTACTAGGCAAGAGGTTTAACTGCTGAGTCATTCCTTCAGCCTTTTTGTTTTGAGCCAGGGTCTTTCTGTATTGTCCAGGCTGGTCCTGAACTCACTATGTAGCCTGGTTGGCTTCAAACTCAAGGCAATTCTGCCTTAGCCTCCCAAATGCTGGGACTATAGGCATGTGCCACCATGCCTAGCTGATCATTATGTAGTGGGTTTTTTTTTTTTTTTTTTTTTTTTTTTTGGTTTTGGTTTTTTTTGAGACAGGGTCTCACTCTGTGGTCCAGACTGGTCCTGAACTCACTTCAGAGCTCAGGCTGGCCTTGGACTCACAACAATCCTCCTGTCTCAGCCTCCCAAGTGCTGGGATTACAGGTGTGTGCCACCACGCCAGCTTATGTGGTGCTGAGGAATGGAACTAGGCAAGCACTTTAACCGCTGAACCATTCCTCCAGGCCCCATTATGTAGTGTTGAGGAATCAACCCAGGGCCTTGTGCATGCCAGGCAAACTCTGTAACCACGGAGATATGCTCCCAGCCCTTTACCTCTTTTTTTTTTGAGAAAGGTTTTGCTAAATAACTAAGTTATCCAGTCTGGGCAGGAACTTGGGATCCTTCTGCCTCAGTTTCCCAGAGTGGTGGGAGTAGAGATCTACATCATCCTGACTCTACCAAGTAAGAATATTCTTTTTCTTTCTTTCTTTCTTTTTTTTTTTTTTTGAGACAGAATCTCACTGTGTAGAGCAAACTGGTCCTGAGCTCATCATGTGACCCAGGTTGGCCAGGAACGCACAGCAATCCTCCTGCCTCAGTCTCTCAAGTGCTGGCTATCACCCCAGGCTTTTTATGTGGTGCTGGAGAACCGATGCCAGGCCCGTGGTTGTGTGTGTGTGGGTGTGTGTCTGTGGGGGGGGTGGTGCAGGCAACCACTCTGACCACTGGCAGTGCAGGTCTGCTTCTTCCTTTCCCAGTGGCTCTTCTGTCCCCAGACGCAGGGCCTTCCTCTGGCTGTGGCTCCACTTCCGTCCCCCTTTGCTGCTGAGGGCAGGAGGTGCTTGGCATGGACGTGGGCCGTTTTCGCCAGTGAACTTGGCCCCTTTGGCCAAGGCTCGGTTGGCTTCTGTGCCACCCAAGGAGAGCAGCCCCGAGCTCAGGTCCAGTGGGCAGTACCGCCTCACTAGGTCAGACCTCCGCAGCGGACACGCTTGTTTTTCTCAGAACAAAAAAGGTTTCCCTTTGTCCAGGCAAAGAACCAGTGTCGGGAAGGTGTGTCACCGTCCGCGTCTCTTGACACTGGGCAGGTGCAGGGCACTTCGTGGGCATGCAATGGGGGTGGGCAGCTGGATACCAGCTTAAGTGGAAGGAGAGAGGCGAGGACAGAGGAGAGGGAGGATCAGGGCAGAGCGGGAGGACAAGGCGAAGGAAGAAAAGCCATTTCGCTGAGGCCGCTCCTCTCCCGCTGCTGGACCGTCGGCCCCGCCTGCGCGGCGGGACAGGTCCGCCAGACCTCGGGCGGGGACCCGATTTCCCTGGGAATTGCCTCACATCTTCGGGAATGCGTCTGTCACCCGCGTCTCCTCCCTCTCCCCAGCCCCGCGCCGCCTGCGGCTCCCGGGCTCTTTATGACCGTCCTCCCTAGTCTCTGTTGACCTCCTCCGGAAGGCCGTTCCCCTCGCCCCCGCCCGGGCCCTCCGCCCCCCGCGACCCTCGTCCTCTTCTCCGCCACCCATCCGGGGCGAAAGTTCGGGACGTGATGTGGTCCGCGCGCGCAGATCCCGGGACCCTCTCCGGGGGCGCCCCGGAGGCCACGTGCTCGGCGCCCGCGCCGGTTTTGTTCCCGTGGCGTGCGGCGGCGTGGCCGCTCCCCGAGGCTGCCCCTCATTAGCATGAGCGGGGTGGGGGTGCGGAGCCGCGGCCGCCAGCCAGCCGGGCCGGCCAGCCTGCGACGATGACAGCTCGGGCCCTGTGGCTCCTGTGTCTGCTCCTGGGACCGTCCCCGGCGGCCGCCAGGACAGGTGAGTCGCGCGCGGCGCAGCCGGGGGCGGCCGGGCGGGGGGACGCGCCACCAGGGGAGGCGACGCTGGCTCGGTGTGCGCGCTCGGAAGGAGGAAAAAAAAAAAAACCGGGTCCCCAGGATCTTGCGTGTCTTGGCAGCCCGTTTGGGAGAGAAGCCAGCTCTGCGACCGCGGCGGCCCCCGGCGAGCCAGCCGGCCGGGGGAAACTTTGCCTGTTAGGTAGTGGCTCCGTCCCGGAGGAGGGAAAGTGTCCGAAGGGAGCTGCGCCCCGGCCGGCCAAGCGGGGCACCCCCGCCTGCTCCGTGCAGCCGCCGGGCCAACCTCGGGACCCCTGAACCCGGAGGGTCTGGCTGCGAGACCCACGCGCGCACACATGCACCTCACGCATGAAGTTTCCTGAGGGAGCGAAGAAACACGGGGCTCCCTGTGCGATCCTGTTTTTGTTTTGCTTCTATTTGGATGTGCTGTTGGCTTCGCTATCTTTGCGAGGGGATAAAAAAAACCCCTGTACCTCCACGGGGCAGTTTACTTGGGGTCATTTTCCACACGGAAACCGAATGACTCCGGTGGCATTTAACCCAAATATCAGGTCACGACAACAGATGGTGGCATCCGTGGGGCAGCAAAGGCGAGGTCGACGGCGGCCACGCGGGACTTGGCCGGCCACCCGAGCGCTCTGCAGCTGTGTGGGGTACACCCGTGTACCGTGGTGAGTCAGAGTCGATGGATCTGCGAAAACATCCACTCTGACCAGCTATGACGGCTGGGTGAAAGCTGATTTCCAAGGAGATTATAAATTTGGCAAGATAAACCACTTTAAATGAAGCGTTGTCAGAGCTGCAAAGAGGCAGACCGAGCTCTTTAATGTAAGCGGGGAGACGGTCCTGAATTCTTGTCCCTGATTGGAGGACACGGGGACCCAGGCAAGCGGGGAGGTGATTTGCGTAACTGAGCATGGAAAGCTGCCCAGCGGCCGAGTTGGCTGAGGTCTGCTCACTAACCTGTCTGCAAAGGCAGGGAGAAAAAACGACAATTTTAAAAATGTGCCTTCACTGGAGGCGATGTGTGCTTTTATTACTTAACCAGGAGCCTCTGCCTTCCAGGCAAGCTTTTAAAAATCTTTCTAAGCTGTGGCTTACCAGTAAGTGGTGTCCAAGAAGCCAGATAAAAATCCACTCCCAAATGCTTGATCCTGCAGAGCCCGAGATGACAGTGTAAACACGGATGGGAAACCAAATAGTTCTGTTGTCAGGGGCGCTTAAACAATTCGGAGAACCTGCAACACGAGCCTTGTCCCCCTAGGGCTTGATCTTGGTACTTTCTCAACAAACTGTACATAGGAAAAAGGCGGATGTGTGTATACACGCACACACACACGCAACACACACGTATGCGTGTGTACTAAAGGAAGGGCGAGAAGAGTTTCCTACTTAACCAATGCCGTCGAAAATGCCGAGACCCAGAATAAATAGGAGGTTGTAATTTGAAAAGATTCCTTAAAAAAATGAAACGTTTCTGTCCGGGCTGTGATTCTCCAGGCGACGGGCCACATTTTCCCAGCCCCCTTCTTGGAGGGCGCCACCGTCATCTTCGTTCTCGGGGAGACAGGACCGTGCCCCTGCCCCTGCCCCTGCCGCAGGTGGGGCTCCGGGTCCCGGTCTCGCCAGGCCTCCTCGGCAGGTGCTTGCCGAGCCTCCCCGTCCCCAGCCTCCTCTGCGCCCGCAGGGGCCTTCCGCCCCCGGCCCCGCGCCGCCCCTCACGGCCTCTCCTCCCGCTCCTTCCCAGCCCCGTCGCCACCTCCCGGGAGGCCCGGCCCCAGCGGCGGCGCGAGCGCGCAGGACGCCCCGGGCCCCCGGGCGCCGCCCGCCCCCGACGCCCCGCGCGCCTGGCTCGACCCCCGGCGCCGGAAGCCCCCGCCGCCTGCCGACGACTCGGCCGGCTTCCGGGAGGCCCCGCGCGCGCCCGCCGAGAACCGCGCGTCCCCGCGCCGCGGGCCCGCGCCCGAGGACTCCCCGCGGCGAGCTCGCTCCCGGGGCCTGCGCTTCCCGGCCGCGCGCGCCGCCGAGGCCCCCGCCGACCCGGCGCACTCCAACCGGCCGCGCGCCGCCGGCCCGCCCCTGACGCCCGCGCGCGCGCCGCCGAGGCCCGCGGAGCCCGGAAGCGAGCCCTGCGCGCGCGCCTGCGCCGCGGACCGGGACGAGCGCGACGCGTACTGCGACAGCGAGTTCGGTGAGTCGGCCGCGCCGCGGCTGGTCCCCCCCAGCCTCTGGGCTGTCCTGTGACTTGCTGGAGTCGCGCGCGCGGAGGCCACACGGGATCTCGGGGTCATGCTTTTCTCCCCAACTTTGTTTTGAAAGCAGCGGTGAACGGAATCGTGCACGACGTGGACAGGCTCGCGGCCGGGATCCGGCTGGTGACGCTGCTGGTGGACCAGGACGGGCTGTACAAGATGAGCCGCCTGTACATCACGCCGGACGGCTTCTTCTTCCGAGTCCACCTGCTGGCCTTGGACTCCTCCAGTTGCCCTAAGCCATGTCCAGAATTTAAACCCGGTATTGAAACTGACCTAAATGACCTCTTGATAGATGTACTTGAGGTGACTATGCTAGCTAGCTGTGGCTTCCCGTAGTCATCCCAGCATCTTTTGGGTGGGATATCACAACGAATGAAATTTAAACCACAGGAGTCCTTAGGGCCCCTCCGCTGGTTTGAGCACACCCCGCCCAATGAGATCAGGAATTGGCACAAAGCTGGAACTCCATAAATGTTAAATGGGGTAGGTGACGAAACCGTTGCCAGAAGGAATAAATATTGGTTCTGTAGTGAGGAAGGGTTGGAGCTGGAGGAGTCGGAGTGAGGACTGGTGCAGTCTGATTGCGATTAGGACACCTGTTCTGTAATGCTGTCCTGTACAGTTTTGTGGTTTTCTCCTGTGAAGGTCACTGTTGACTGTTGGCTGGAGGTTAGAGTTTCAGTAAGCACAATAAGATGATGAAACGTGAGCCCAGGCTTTAATTTTGTTCTGAGGGTCCAGACCAGGGCCTTTACATTGTGTTACATCCCGGCTCATTTTTAATTTTGATTTTGAGACAGGGTCTAAGTTGCCTAGCATGGGCTTGAACTTGCAATCCTCCTGCCTCAGTTTCCCGGAGAGCTAGGGTTATAGGCCTTTGCTACCAGGCTCTGCAGGCATCTTTTTTTTTTTTTTTAAATGGTCTAGATCTGTAGGCCAGGCTGGTCCTGAACTATGTAGCACAGGCTGACCTTGAACGTTGCAGTCCTCCTGCGTGAGTCCTCCAAATGTAACAGATATGGGCCTCCATGCCCTGCTGATGTGGTGCTGGGGAATCAAACCCAGAGGCTAGCTCTATGCTAGGCAAGTGCTTTAACCACCTAGCTATAGCCCCAGCCTTCTGAAGGCATTTCTTAAAAAGATCTTACATATTCGTGTTTCATGGGCATTTCAATGACCATTTTTGTGGTTACTTTGTTCAGGCAGCAGGTACATTGTCATGGGCCACATCTACCACAAGAGACGCCAGCTTCCCACGGCTCTGCTCCAGGTGCTGAGAGGCCGCCTGCGGCCTGGAGATGGATTGCTCAGGAGCGGCAGCAGCTACGTCAAGAGGTTTAACCGAAAAAGGGACCGGCAGGTTCAAGGTGCAGTTCGTACCCAGTGCACTTTAAACGTACCGACTTGGCACCTGTGGATCACAAGAGACTTGGAACTCAACAACAAGACTTGAAGGGGTTGGTCTTCTTTTAAAACTGGGCCCACAGCTACCCTTTCTGAACCATATGTACAGTTCCAACTCTGATCTTGAAGTTGCCACTTTCTTATTTACAGAATGCTTAAGTGGCACTCTGCTGAGATTGGCGGCAAGGTTATTCAGCTGCACTGCCAGACAGAGATTTGCACAGCTCAGATACTTGACCTGCCCAGTTAACAGATCATGGCTTCATGTTACATTTTTAAATTATTTTAATACATATTTCGTGAGAAAGAGTTCATAAAAATTTTTTGAGTTTCAATATACAACTGAATAGTTCATATCGTGATCAAACCAAATTTTATACTCAGACCATCATGTTTAAAATCTGTACATAACAGAAAGTGCATTAGTCAAAGGACATTTATGCATGGAATGCCATTTCAATGAAACGTTAAGGACAGAGCCCAGCACAAATACTAAAATTTCACATTTAAAGAGCACTGAAGAGCTTAATTCAAGCAAAGTGCTATTCAAATCCAAGTGTTCCTAGTGTATCAAATTGTAAAACAGAGTATTTTCATACCTTTCCTGCTCCTAATAACTTATGTTTTTTATGGGACTGGCAGCTATTCCAATGCTGCAGGTATTCTGGGTGTATCTGAGGTCATTTTTCTATTAAGAACAAGTATCATGTTTGTTTGTAAAGCAGTAAATCTTACCTTGAAATCAGATCTGGATGCACCTGGGTTCTTTTGCTTTTGTTTTTAGCCTTACTAAGCCTCAAAGGTTGAGAAAAAGTTTTTCTTAAACTTCCTTCTCAAACCTGTGTACCAATATTCGTCAGTGACAGCACACAAGCAAGTTTCAAATTTTTCCATTTGGACTGAAAAAAGTTTTAATTCTTGGGGTGAAGGAATAGCTCAGTGGTTAAAGCACTTGCCATACAAGCTCAAGGCCCCGAGTTTGATTCCCCAGCACCACATAAAGCTGAGTGTGGTGGCGCATACCTGTACTCCCAGAACTCAAGAGGCTGAGGCAGGAGGACTGCCATGAGTTTGAGGCCAGCAAGGGCTACATAGAGAGCTCAGGATCAGCCTGGACCTCACAGTGAGACCCTGTCTCAAAGTTTAATCCTTTACCAAATTTAATAATTTAATACTTGAGTTGAGAAAGGAATTACAATTTTTTAGAAAAGATCAAGCTGTCCTTCAGTTAATCTGAAGCACTGAATAGAGGAACCAATAATGCACAAAGGTTACTGCCAATAGAAAAGTCAAGTGGTCTCCAGTGGATGTCCTTGGGGAGCTCATCATGTGGCTTCAGCTGCGCTTGGCCACACAGACGCACCATGTGTCTAAGGTATAGTTCAGAGGTTCTGACCATTCAGTAGTAGGGCATTACTCAAGTTTCCCAAAAGCAAGCTTGCCCAAACTTTTTTTTTTTTGACACAGTCTTGCACCGTAGTTCAGGCTGGTCCAAAACTCACTATGGAGCCCAGGCTAAGCTCGGCCTCCCAGCAATCCTGCCTCAGGCCCCCAGTGCTGGTATTACAGGCATGTGCCACCATGCCCAGTTTACATGGTGCTGGGGAACTAAGCTTGGGTACTTAGCACTTGACTTAGTGCTTGTTAGGCAAGTGCTTTAACCGCTGAGCCATTCCTCCAGCCCTTGCCCAAAGTTCTTGAAAGTTCTTACCAATTATCTCAGTTACTGGGGGGACTGCAAGTTCACTGCCAGTCTGGAAAACTCAGCAAGACCTGTGTGCCACCATGCCCAGTTAGGGTCAGGTTTTCTTTAAAACAAACTTAAACCAGACAGTGATGCAGGCCTGTAACCCCCAGCCCTCTAGGAGGCTGATGCAGGAGGATCACAAGTTTGAGCAGAGCCTGGGCATCTCAGCAAGACCCTTCCTGAAGATAAATTTTAAAAAGGCTAGGATGTAGATTAGTTATAAAGGTCCTGAGTTCAGTGCCCATTATTGGGGACAAAAATGTTAATCCAAGCCTGATGTGATGGGACATGCATCTAAGCCCAGCTGAAGTAGAAAGATCACATCAAGGCCAATTAGGCCAATTTAAAAAAGCCTTGGGGGTTTGGGGGAAGGGACCACAGTACCAGTCATAAAAATCAAAGCTGAAGTTTTAAATGTCAAAAGTATAAGTAGTAAGCCAGGCAAGGTGGCACACGCCTGTAATCCCAGCACTCAGGAGGCTAGGGCAAGATTGCTGTGTGTTCTAGGCCATCCTGAGCTTTGTAAAGTTTGAGGAGTTCTCAGAGTCAGAGTTAAAGAAAAAAACATTCATTTCATGTAAATACAAGGATTATGGTCTATCTTAGAATGATCTTATAGTACTAATAACTTTTGGAAACATAACACTAGATCCCTGACATGTATGGCACCTGGTCACATGGTAAATATGAACATGCAGGCCTGTTTCTATAAAAACCAGCAAGCCAAATTTAAATATTTATTTTTGATGCAGGGTCTCACTCTGTAGTCCAGGCCAGCCTTAGACTCAAGGCAGTTCTCCTGCCTCAGCCTCCTGAGTGCTGAGATTACAGCATGTGCCACCACGCCCAGCTTTATGTGGTGCGGGGAAATTAAACTCAGGCCAGTGTCCTTGCAAGGCAAGTACTTCAACCATTGTGCCATTCTTCCAGCTGTACTGAGGCAAAATTTAAAGCCATGATAATGCAAGGCCAGAATTAGAGAAGACAGGTGAGGTAGAAGAGCAGTGGGCTGGGACGGGAATTGGAGACCAGTGCAAAGTAGACCAGTAACCGCCGGAAGGTCAGAACGCAAAACAAGAACTGGTAAAGACATTTTTTTCAGTATTTGACCAGGAACTTATGTGCAATCTTAAGTTTTGTGGAATAGTGAAAAAATTCATTATCGTTTTTTTGTCCTGTCAGGGTGTGTGTGCAGGTGTCTATTGAGGACCAAGTCCAGGGCCTTCACACTGAGCTATATCCCCAACTTACTTTCATTTGGATAGTCTCCTGAAGTGACTAAGTTGTCCAGGCTGAGCCTCAACCTGCAATCCTCCTGCTTCAGCCTTCCAGAGTGCTGGGACTGATTACAGGCCAGCTCTCCAGACTCGAGTCCTTTGTCCTTATTTGCACACATAGTTTCTCATCAACAATATAATCAGTGCCTTCAAGAGCCATTCAATAGCATCCCATCTTTAAGATGATTATGCTCCTTAAAAAAAGGTTACTGACTTTCAGGGATGGAGGAATGACTCAGTGGTTAAAGCGTTTGCCTAGTAAGTGCTAAGTCAAGTGCTGTGTACCCGAGTTCCATTTTCCAGCACCACATAAGCCAGCTATGGTGGTGCATGCCTGTAATCCCAGCACTCGGGAGGCTGAGGCAGGAGTATTGCCATGAGTCAAAGGCCAGCCTGGGCTCCACAGTGAGTTCAGGACCAGCCTGGACTACGGAATGAGACCCTGTCCCCAAAACAAAACAAAACAAAACAAAACAAAAAAACGAAACAAAGGGCTACTAACTTTCAAAAATACCACTTGGTACAGTTCATATTTTTCTTAGAATCATTTTTAAGGTTGGCCATACATACATACGTACATATACAAATGTATATGTAAACTCTAAAAAACTGACTTGCCACCTACAGTGCATAACCCTGATTTCATATATGTGAGCATGCAAAAAACAGGTAAGGTGAAACAAGACAATGCAATTTTAAAAATTAAGCTTATTGCTTTATTTGTTGTATTCAGTCCAAAGTGGATCAGACAGTGAGATCTCCCGAGAGGTCTTGTTTTGGTACCTACGTATCTTGGAAGTCCTTCAGCCTAGACCAGATTTTCTTTTTTTCTTTTGGAGACAGGGTCTTGCTACTCTGTAGCCCGGGCTAGCCTTGGACTCACAGCAATCCTTCTGCCCCAGCTTCAGCCTCCGAGTGCTGGGATTATAGGTGTGTGCCACGATGCCCAGCTTAAGTGGTGCTGGGGAATCAAACTATGGGCTATGCACTTGCTAGGCAAGTGCTTTAACTGCTGTGCTATTCCTTCAGTACCAACCCCCCATTTCAGATTTTTTTTCCCAGATTCTTAAAAAGTACTTCTCAGTAGTCCCTTTCTCCCCAAAGTACCTGTAAAACCATTACTCTGCCCAGATTTTACCATTCCGTCCTCCCTTTAAGGATTAGCAAAATGAGACTTCCTGGAGAAGAACCTGAACGAAGAGCCAAAGGAATGCCGGGCCAGGCTCTGCTCAGCTCTGGAAGAAAGTATGCGCAGGGTGTAAAGGGGTCAGAAACACAACAAAGCAGCCAGGAGTTTGCCTAATAGTGATGAACAGAAATAGGGAAAGAACTTTTATTTGCAGATTCTGGAAGGCAGGTTACAAACACAACAGCATAACTCAGGGTCTCTAACGCTCCAGGCCATGTGTAATATAAAAAGCTGTTTAACTTTAAAAAATATTTCCAAAAGTTCACAGATTTCTTTAAATCTACTGCAGAATACTATATCAAATCTTGCAGAATTTGGTTAGAGAAAAAAACCTTATCAGTCTTAGGAAAATACATTTTATGAAGTGGTTTTAAGATTGTGAATTTTGCCAATGACACATAAAACACTGAAAATACTTTTAGCTCAAGAAATCTACTGATGCAAATTAAATATATTTCCTGGCCCAAAGACTGGAGTAAACACACCCTGACGGTATCAGAATTTACTTTATACCAGTTCAATTACTGAAAGCAAAATAGCTTAATATCTTATTGAATAGAAGCTTGTCAAAGAACACTCATAGAAAAGCAGCTTTTTAAATAATATTTTTCAAAAAGTACTTTTGAAAGACTAAAGCTCTATAGTTAATAAAACTATAAAATGTTTTTATGTATTTATAAGACAATAGAAACTGTGAAAGGCTTTATACCATTAAATATACACAAGAGGTTAGGTCTTGCTAGCCTCAGGATTTCCACACAGAATTTATCTTTTCTTTTGTACAATTTGACATGCCAACAACTTCAGGAAATACATCAACTGACCCACCAGCCAGTCAACCAATCATTGTTTCATTAGAAACTGCACCCAATCCAGTGTCAAAAACATTATTTTTCTAGGATGAAATGTCCTATTATGTACAAAAGGAATCGCTGTTCAGAATTTGCCACAATTTGTTAAAAACATAGCAATCTATTGCCTCCAGGTAGAAAAGTTCTTGCCGCAACAAGTTTTAAACAAGCCCATATATATATATGTATATTTATATATGTGAATAAATAGTACAGAAATACTGTGACAGGATGAGATGCAGAGTAATGTTACAAATTGATCAAAATGTAGAATTCTTGCACCAGCACAGTGCACACAGTATGTAGCATTTTCTTTAAACTAAACGACAAAGTAACCTGTGTTTAACCTACTTCTATCTTAATATTTGAAGCAAACTCTTTCGTTCCAAGTTTCCATATTGAGCAGTTAAGTCTATTTTGTAAGCAGAAGTTTAAGCGACACCGTTGTGTATAAAGAGGAACGGGCTTCGCTACATCCAAGTCACCCGGAAGAACCTGTACACCTGAGCCCGCAGTAAGAAAGTACTGGGAACCTAGCAATGTCTTTCTTTAAAGAAACAAAGGTCCAGTAAACTTTTGCATAGCAGGGTGACATAAAACTGAAGCAAACTTGAAAAAAACAAAACAAAACACCAAAACAGTCACTAGGCGAATTCCAGAGTCTGCAGGGCTAAGCTATTATGTATTAGTGCAAAATCTAGGGAAACTTCTGCAAAGGGGCATAGGCCAGCCCTGGCAGCTGCACAAAGCCACGATCCCACCACAGGACCATGGCGTAGAAGGCTGGGCCAGGCACAGGAGCCACACAGAGCCCACCCTCCCCTGCTGGCTCCATTTGGTTCCCACCGCTTCTGCTACTTTTCCTACATAGAACAAACAAATCCAACCCACTAACAAAACAGTACAGAGGATGTGGTCACCTAGGCATGCCCTCCGTACTGTGTACGCGGCTGCCCGTGAGTGGCGATTTGCCTGGAACCGCAGAAAGCGCAGGTGGGGACAGTGCGCACGGTGTCACGCCACCTTTACCGCTGGTATGCTCAAGCCAGGTGACAACACGAGAACCTGGAGACGTGCTATGATGTGGTGACAATGGGCTGGGAATTCGAAAATGCAGTGAGACTACTGCCCTGGAAAGCCAGGTCCGACCCACGGCATCCCCCCGCCCGGAGGCTGACAGATAACCACCATCGACAAAGACACCTCCATCTGTGGGAGAAAAATGAGCTCCATTTATTTTGTTTCATATACATCCATAGTTGAATTTTAATACAAAAAGAAAAAATTAGAATCTGACAAATGTTTACAAACAAGATACCTTCAAATAGCTTTTGCTCATTTCAGCCCGGTGTGGAGTAAAGGACAACTGTACTGGTATCCTCAAGGCAGCAGTCTGCTGTCCAGGACCACTTAGCCCAACCCTTCTGCAAGCTTAAGTTTTGTCTACCATGAACAATAAACTCACTGTTGATTCCCAGTTGTGTGTGTGTGTGTGTGTATGTGTGCACATGTGTACATAGCAGCTCCTTTCATAGAAAGAAAAGACATCTAGAGGTTGTCTTGTACTTTACCTACAGAAATCGTCATGATAAGATATGGGGGGATTACATGGAACGGAGGCTGGATTTTGTAAGAAAAAATAATTAGCTGACAAATGAGGGCAGCAATAAAAAAGCGTCTTTTTTTTGCAACAATAAATAAATACAGTCAAAAGTTTTCTGTGAGACTCTAAACCAGCTTCTTCACTGAAGAGCAGACGTGGCATTTCCATGGAGTCACACTTGACCCCATAGCATCTTTTTTCTTGCTTTCTTTTTTTTTTTCCTCAATAAACAACGTTTTCCTGCTTCTGCCACAATAGTAAAACCATTTGATCTTGACAAGATAATGGTGTCTGTCGTTGACTTTGTTTTCCCCTTGTCCGTTGGACAAAACTGGCCAAGAATACAAGTGGACTGTTATGACCAATAAAAACGAAGTTTTAGGTCAAGTCTTGTCAGGATAACCTGACTAAAAACATCTGGCTCCTTAAATTAACATAGTTCAGACAACCAGATTCTTGCTGTGTGTTTTGTTAGGGTAACACGCTGAACCTTAGGAAGCTGTAGACTGCAGTTTGTTGTTATGAGACCTACAGAATACAGAAAAAAGGGACAATTAAGCACCCTTCATTTTTGAAAACAGTGATGCTTTATGGGGGCACCAAGCTCGTCGGGGGAAGCAGCCATGTTCTTTCATTCATCCTTGGCACGCAAATCTAAGAGAACAAGCAAATGTTTAACCTATAAGGTGAAAAACTTTTTACTGTACAATAATGATACTTCACTGGAAAAAAGTCAGTATATATATATATATATATATATATATATATATATATATATATTTGTCTAATAAAGATTACAACATTTTCAGTCAGTGTGTCAAATAGAGACATTTACAGAGGATTACCCTTTAGAGTAAAAGGTGTGTATGTGTGTGTTTATTTACACTAGAGAATACGAAGGGAAAATTTGTACTCAAAGAGAAACAGTAATATTAAAATCAATTTTTATATTAAAGTCCAGAAAGTCTTCTTTCTAGTTTCACAGTTTTATTCACATCTTTCATTAACTGAATTACTGTACAATTACCAGGACTACGTCAAAGTACTTTATATTGAAGTAGCAGATAAATACAGTATTCCAAAGTTTACAATTCTTTAAATACATTGTTCAATATGACTGCTAAAATAAAATTTTACCACTATACATCTTTAATATTAAAAATTATATTAATTTCAATTTTGGGGGGGTGCAATTTTGAATTAGGTAATCTTGTAGTACAAAAAAAACAGTGACCCCACCATCCAGTTCTGATTCCAGTTAAAAATTCAGACTAAAGATATCACAATCTGTAAGAAAAAAAACATGGATGGGAGAAATGACGAATTAGAACAAAGTGCAATAATGCAAATAATGTGCAAATAATACTGGAGACCATGAATTAAAATGGAAAAAATGGCAAAGGAAATACCAGAAATACACAAATCAAGTGACTGGCAACTTAGAGCTTCAATGGGCCTTACTCCAGGAAACAGCAGCCACGCAGTGAAAAGGCAACAGTGAGTTGTGTTCATACAAGCCTCCCACCCCCATGGGAGCAGGAATGGAGCCCCTGGCCTTCACACTCAACTACATCTCCTGTCCGTTTTTTATTTTTATTTTTTTGAGATGGTGTGTTGCTAAGTCATTAAGTTGCCCAGGCTGGGTTTAAACTTCAGATCCTCCAATCTCAGCCTAGCACGGTGCTGGAATTACTCTTCTGTGCCATGAGGCCCAGCTTAATATTTCTTGTTTCACAAGTTTTATTGCATTTAGATGTTGTTATGGGAGAAGAAAACTGAGCTCATTCAACCTATTTTCCACTTCTTTTTGAGTCCAAGACTTACTTCCTTGCAACTCAGGTCTCGCTCTGCAGTTCAGGCTGGTCCTGAACTCACTAAGTAGCACAGGCTGGCCTCAAACTCATGACAACTGTCCTGCCTCAGCTTCTGAGTGCTGGGATTAGAGGTGGGTGCCATCATGCCCAGCTTACGTGGTGCTGAGGAATTGAACACCGAGCCTGGTACATACTGGGCAGGCACTTTATTCAAGTGCTGACCTCCACCCTAGTCTCAAAGGTGGCATTCTTGTAGCACTTATTTTCCAATTTTTTCAAAGCCCCTCTCGGCCTAATCATTGTGTTGTTTTCCCGTCATAAAAAATTATCTAATGTATGAATCTCTTTCTTTCCCCAGACACCTATGTGTTAGGCAAGCTCCATTCCCGTTCCAATCCCGCATGTTCCTGTACAGGCCTGCAGTACAAGTAACTGTAACCCCAGGTCAGAAGCATTCTCACTGCATTCTTTCATCTTTGTGATTTCCTGGACCCATGTTCTTTTTTTTTTTTTTTGCTTCTTTCTTTTTTCTTTTCTTTTCTTTTCTTTTTTTTTTTTTGAGACAAGGTCTTGCTCTGTAGCCCAGGTTGGTCCTGAACTCACTATGGAGCCCAGGTTGGCCTTGGACTCAGCAATTCTCCTGTCTCAGCCTACTGAGTGCTAGGATTACAGGCATGCACCACCACGCCCAGCTTATATGGTGCTGTGGAATCAAACTAGAACTTGTGTACTTGAGTGTTTGACATGGCGCTTGTTAGGCAAGCGCTTTAAACGTTGAGCCACTCCTCCAGCCCTTCTTTGTTTTCTCACTGCTATTCACATACAATAACTTGCCAAGGAATGTTGCCCTTTCCTTGGGTATGAAAACCTGTGTGCCCCTTCCAGACTTAATTGTGGGCTTCATATGTCTGCACAGCGGAACGTCCCCTTTCCTCCAACACTTGGCTCCCTTCTGCCATCATCATTTGGTATTCCATACTGTAGCAGGAAGGCCTGGCGGAAGTCTAATTCTGGTTACCTGCTGGCTCCCTGCAGGACAGGGACTTCACTTTCCATACTGCTAAATTCCCAATGCCCGCATGCAACAGGTTCCCAGTAACTGTCTGCTGAACACACCTGTTCTGCTCAGATTGCAAGAATTCTACCATAGCTCAGGAATGGTCCTTACGTTAGTACTTTAGCCATTTCCTTGGGCATCTCTGTTCTTTTGAAAATTTCTATGAAATAAATATATACCTAATTATTTTTCTTTCATGATTTTCATCTTTCATTCGTTCTATTACAAGAGTTGAGCTGGGGTCTTCGGCAGGGTCTGGCAGCTTTCTACCTCACACGGTATTAGGAGAGTTATCTGATTACAACCTTTATCGCTTGCAACAATTGTGTATTCCTCTCCAATGCCTTTCCTCTTTTCAGACTACTATTTTTTTATTCCTAATACTCTGTTCACCATGATATACACGTAGTATATTCCAGAATTTCTCTCTGGACATAATTTACAGGTACATTTCGTTTTCTGAGGAAGTTCTCCGTGTTTCCCCTGGAATCCATCTCCCTGCTCCATTCTGACCTTTCTCTTTCACACTGCAGGCTTTCCTTAATTGCCTGGTATCACTCACAAGAGGAACTGTGGGCTCACATGAGCCTGGAGGGCCCTGGGCACATGCACAGGTCACACTGTGCTTTGAGCAATGTGGGTTTCTACATGTCGATGTCAGTGACCTGCTGGACTGGGTCATTCCTGTCAGGGGCTGGAACGTCTGCTAAGGGTGTCAAGAAGCATTTCTGGCCTCACCCTCCCTGGATGCTGGTACCACTTCCAACCCTGTACACGCAGACCTTCAGTTTGTCTCTTTTCCTCTCCTCATCCTCTACTGAATTTTGGAATCTTACATGTGGGGGCTCTACTGGGCAGAAGTGTGTCACCTCCTTTCAGAAGGACTCCGGGCTGGGACGTGACTGGCTTTACAAGTTGATGATCCCTTGCTTGCTACAGTCCGGAGTTTACATTCTGGAGATTTCAACACTACTGTGATATTATCATTCTGATTTTCAGGGATTCTTGTACAATGAAAAAGTCCCCCTTAATTTTATGTATGTCAGGAAGTTAGTTAACAGCAGCTGTAAAAATGGGAATGCTTTAGAGATTTGGCAAAGCTTCTTGGTCTTTAGCCTGCCTGCCAGTTTTCCTTCCTTCCTCACCTATAGTTTTCCAATGTTTTACTGAGAAGGTAACTGGATCCTTCAAGCTAGGCTTGTCCTCATTAACTCTAAAATAACAGTTCTTGGTAACCATCTTGCTTGCTACAGAAGATGACAGAACAGCACAAATATTTTCCTTAGAGGGAAGAAAATACTAGGTAGAATGCTGACTTCTTTTTCACCCCAGTGCTGGGGACCGGACCCAGAACCTTCACACGCTAAGCAAATGCTGGCTACCCAGCTGTATCTCCAGCCCAGACATTGCCTCGTCTGCTTGGTCTGAAACCCCTCAGGAGTCCACCAGAGATATGAAGACACACAGGGCCAGCTCCTGGATGGGACAGTCCAGCTCCCGGCTTGGTGGGTGGGACACACAATGCTGGCAGGGATCATAGGAAAGTAACTGGGCCTCGATGGGAAAGAGGAGGAGCAAGGACCAAGAAGCTGAGTCTTAGAAACAGAAGGGCACAAAAGTAACAACTGAATTTCATGTAAAAGATGCTTAATGTGTTTATGTCAACGGAGGCTCAAAAAAAAAAAAAAAAAAAGGCCTGTGGATTTAATGTCTAGCTATGCCTATAGAACACACAACTAGAGAAATAAACACTTTGTGATTTCAAACACAGAGTGCACATAAATCGAGGAGTGTTTAAATTCCCCCTTTTTGTTCTTTCCCTTAGAATGGTCATTTTTTTTTTCTTTCTTTCTCCACAATGAGAAGTCTAGGACAGCCAGAGGCCTATCGTCATGGGCACACGCACTGAAGCACCTCAGACTGCAGCTCACAGCCAGTGAGCATTCAATGGATGCTTGCTGAATTTTAAAGAATGGCTTTCATTTTAAGTACATCAAAAACAGACCCAGTAATTTCTCATTACCTATTTGGTCTGCTGTCCCTAGTGGCACACCACACTGCTCAAGTCTTAAATTTAAGTTTCAAATGCACCATACACTTCATTGGCTAGTTCTTCAGATGTGAAAATACCGAGTGTGAAGAGATGAATTAATCCAGAACAATGAACACATCTGCTCACCTGCTAGCCTTGAATCCTTTCAACTTCTGTACAAAGAATGATTCCAGAACTTCTGCACACTGGTAGAAAGGGGAGTCACTTGGGTTGTAGTAACGACAGTTATCAAAAATTTTGGTCATATCTGCCACAAATTCCGTCAGTTTCTCATAGTATCGCCTTTGTATTCTTTCTTCTATGGTGGCAAGGTCTTAAAAACACAAAATGTGTATTTTCAAAGCGTTAGTGTTTTCTGGTATGAACACGTCCTGAAGTTCTGACTAAGTGGAATCTGTACTTACTGCTAGGACTGTTTCCTACAGTCCCGCCAGGCCAGTGTGTACAGTTACACAGTCCTGGAACCAGCTGCTCCACTGGAGACTAAGCCTGCACTTTATGAAGAATATACCAGCACTTTTGCAACTTTGCTTTTGATTGGGGTTCCAAAATATAAAACCCGGTTGCTGTTAAGAAGCTTCTTTGATTTTTGGTTAGCTACTCAAACTAGGCCCTCATTCAATTAGCTTGGGTAAAGGAAACCACACCCATAGGATCTATTCATAGATAAGGATCATAAAACTTCACATGGAAACAAGTGCAAAATAGGTACAGAGAAAGGTGGGAAGACAAAACTATGAACATTTCTTCTGTGCTAGTGGTTCTATCATCCTTGCATTAGACTCTTTTTTTTTTTCTTTTTCTTCTGAGACAGGGTCTTGCTCTGTAGCCCAAGCTGGTCCTGAACTCACTTTGTAGCCCAGGCTGGCATTGGACTCAGGACAACCCTCCTGCCTCAGCCTCCAGAGTGTTGGGATTACAGGCGTACACCACTGCGCCTGGCATTATGTGGTGGTGGGGAATTAAACTCAGGGCCTTGCACTAACAAGGCAAGCGCTTTAAGCTCTGTGCCATTCTTCGAGCCCCGCATTAGACTTTAATAGCATCATTTGGTTTACTTTTTCATTCCTGCACCCACCTCCACTGGGGACTGAACCCAGGAACACTGTGCTACAATTCCCATTCCATTCTATTATTATTTTTTGAGATAGGGCTTTGCCAAATTCCAGGGCTGGTCTCAAACTTGTGGCCCTCCTGCTCCAGTGTCCCAAGCACTACAGGATGGATTATAGGTGTGGGCACCATGATGGCTGTGTTTGTTTCCATGGTTACCATACCTATGCACCAAGCAATGGAAATGACAGAAAGTGCCTACTAAAGATAATTTTCATAAAAATACTAGTGGACAGGAATAAAAATACTGGTACACAACAGAGCAGGTAGGATGCAGAAATGGTAGCAATGAGGTTGGCAGCAGGTGTAGTATCATGAAGTACATATGCGCCCTTACCCTCATTTTCCAGACACAGAGCTCCTAAAACCCTTACGGTCTCTGCCGTGATCAGAGTCTTCCGTATGCCAAAGAACTGCCTGGTGGCCAGGCGACCCTATTAGTTTCAGGAAGAGACTTGTTACCAGATCAGTGCAGAATCAGAGGGTGGGAACTTTCAGCCTCTGGGAGGGAAGGCGGGCTCAGGGTCGCTGAGCAGCAATGGCCCACCACTGATTCCATCATGCTTCTGATAATGGCGCTTTCCTAAAAACCCCAGGGACCTGGATTTGAAGAGTGTCTGAGAGCTGGGCCTGGGGAGGGCGGTGGAGCAGCACCTGTCCCAGGGAGCACGGAGCTCGCTCTGCGCTCTGCTGCCCACGTGCTGGCCGATAAACATGTTCATCTGTGTTCTTTGTAAGATTCTCTATGACAAGCCTGGGCTTCTTTTTGTTCCGTGAGCCATGGCAACATTAGGGAAGCTGCAGAGAGTTTTGATTTACAGTCTCAAATAATATTCTGAGTTAATCAATCTGTTAACAGGACAGTGCTGTTATTTGTTTATTTGAGGCAGAGTCTCGCTCTGTAGCCAGGTTGGTCCTGAACTCACCACAAATCTCCTGCCTCAGCCTCCCAAATGCTAGGGTTAAAGGCATGTGCCACCATGCCCACCTTATATGGTACTGGGGAATGAACCCAGGGCCTTGAGCTCGCTAGGCAAGCGCTATAACTGCTGAGCTATGCCTCCAGCCCCTGTTGTAATTTTTTCATTTCTGTTAATCTGAACAATGAAAACTGTTTGACTGCAAATCTTCAATAACTTGCTTAATTTTTTTGTGCATTATATTTATGGATTTTGTCTGCTTTTGCCTCAGGATATTTATATTGTTGTTAATATTAGTTAAGGGCTCTTTATATGAACTAAGGATAATAAAAATTTTTAAATTATAGTTTTTATTTTGTTGGTATTAAGAACCAAACACAAGGGCTGGAGGAATGGCACAGTGGTTAAAGTCCTTGCCTTGTAAGCACAAGGCCTTGGGTTTGATTCCCCAGCACCATATAAAGTCAGCCAAGGTGGTACAAGCCTGTAATCTCAACACTTGGGAGGCTGAGGCAGGAGAATTGCCGTACATCTAAGGCCACCTGGGGCTACAGTGAGTTCAGGACCAGCCTCAGCTATAGCAGGAGACCCTGTTTCAAAATAAAAGAAAGGAACTAAACACAGAGGCACTCTACAACTACAATTTATCTCCAGCCCTTATCTATATATGTAATTAACTTGCGATCCTTCTGATTCAGCCTTCTGCTAGGATTATAGATATGTGAAACCTTTCCTGGCTAAAGTTTTATTACTTATTTTTTCGAGGGAGTGCCTCACTATGTAGAACAGCATGGCCACATACACACAGTAACCCTCCTGCCTCAACCTACCAAGTGCCAGGAAAACAGGCATGCACCATCATACCCTGCTTATCACCTAAAGTTTTATAACATACACTGTTAGGGAAAATTGGTTTGGTTCACCAAAGTATAACTTCAAAGGCTCCACCCCCTTTTCTAAAGCTGGTAAGGGATCAGCTTTGACCCAGAAAGTCTAAGTCTAGGATTTATTCCTGAGAAAGGAAACAAGGGGGCAGACATTTGGACAAGCAGCTCACTGCCACGCTGCCCATGCCAGCAAAACATGCACACAAGTGAAGCCCCATCAATGTGGGAGAGTAAACGAACTACTTTACTTTCATTCAATGAAAAATGCTGCCTCGGGCAGGAGTAAGGTCTGTTCAGTTCCCAGCATAGAAAACAAAATACAACATAGATATATATGAAAAAGTACTAGTATACAAAGTGTATTATAAAGCTTGATAATTGAAATGAAGCTATGTTGCTTCATAGAGTAAATGCCACTGCTGATCTTGGGTGTAAGAACGAGCCATGACAGGAAATGGCTCGGTTCAACACACTCTCGTTGACGCCTCCCACGGGTTTCTAACACATTTATGCACTCGTAGACAACAAGCTACTGCCTTCTGCCTAAAGCCTAGGCAGTATTCTCTAACTTTCATTTTCCCCTCCAACACCCACCATGCTGCAGAAATCCGTATCATCTCTAGGTACCTACCTATAGAAGGGGCACTAACAGGACAGTCCTGAACTCGGCATTAACAGAAAGCGGGTGGCAGGAGAGAAGAAAAAGAAAAGGAAACCATCTGGCTCTTAAAGAGACAAACTCTGGTTAAACGGTTACAACATATTCAATGTCTAACCCTACATGGCCACGGCAGTCGTGTTTCTAAAGATGACTGACAGAGGAAAATGTTCCTACAACACCGCCTACACCATCGCACTCTTCCCACACCTGGGAGGACACACCAAGGGCCACCACTGTCTCCTGTAGAGGCAGCTTCCTGGTTCAGTGAGGAAAATGGGACTGGGTCTTTATTCTCTTTCTAAAACTTGTCCTAATTTTTAGCTGGCCATGTGTACAATGTTCAACTCCTTTAATCTTTACTACCAGAGGACGGGAGTAGTAACTACGGCCGAACGCTGCTCAAGAGCCCTGCATGCCAGTGGTCACACAAAGCATCCCACCTCACCCAGCCAGAGCCATCCCACTGTGCGCGAGCACACGCGGGCAGACAGCCACACGATGACACAGCCACCCAACAATGCGACACTCAAGACAAATCCTGTCATGTGACATGGCTGCTTTTCAGAAACATCTAAGTCTTTTTTACTTCCTCCTCAAGGTGCCCCTTTTCGTAGGCCATCATAACACAAACGCTTCCCATCTAAAAACTGCTTTGCCAGCTTCTGGCACACATTTCTTTTGTCAGCTGGAACTAATCTTTGCTTACTTGGGAAAATTTTACTTGTGCTTCAATTTTTATAATTCCTCTTAGAGACACACCACTTGTAGCTGTTCTTCTTTATATTTTGGGGAGGGCGGGGACAGGGTCTCGCGCTGCAGCTCAGGCTGATCCTGATTTCTCTATGGAGCCCAGGCTGGCCCTGGACTCACAGCAATCCTCCTGTTTCAGCCTCTTGAGTGTTGGGATTATAGGTGAGTGCTGGAAGTACAGGTGTGCACCACCATGCCCTGATTATGTGGTGCTGAGGAATCAAACTCAGGTACTTAGTGCTTGCCAAAGCAAGCACTTTAACCACTATACCATTCCTCCAGATACTTGCTTAATGCAATCAGTTATAGCTGGAATATATTACCATTTGTTCCCCCTGGGAAATAAGGCTAATAATTTCTTGTGTTTCTACTGTGGGTTTACCAACTTCACCCCTCTTCAGGGAAAGATGAAGTGACCGGGAAGGATGAGGGTCAAACAGAGCCCTCACCCACTCACTAATTTCACATGTTATTTTATACAGCTGTATAGTATTCTCCTCACAGCATCTGACTGACCTATTTCTATTATTCATTTTATTTCTAAGTTAAAAAAATCAATATATACTTGCATATCTGCACATAAGAGATGAAGCTGCTGATTGAAAGGCATACACATTCAAAGTTTAATAGTACTTTCAATTCACCCAAGGTGACCATACCAATTTACATTCCCATCAGCCTTGCTTAAGATATTCTCAAGGTAAATCAATTTTACAACTGACAAACATATCCTGAGAGTGCTGAAAACCTTCATTATCAAGTACTTACCCATAGGCTCCTTGATAACACCATAATAATCTGGTGCATCATTAGGATCTACTGGCTCAAGGAAAGGCCAGGCCATCTTATGGGCCTATAATAAAAAATAGGTACCATCACTGTCAGATAAAAATACTAAAGTCCTCAACCGAATTCCCCTATCAACAAACTCTTAAATTCTAAAAGTTGGTTGTACATTTGAGAGGTAGGATTCTCTCTGCTCTAGTCACAAATTGCTCAAGATGAGATCACTCAACAAGGACAGCCCCGAGGGCTGGCACAGGATGGGCACTAACTCAGAAGCCACATGAACTCTATTGGTTCCTACATGGCAACCTGCCAGGCAGGTGATGCAGGCACTACAGTCACTTCTGTGCAGCTGGGGGGGTGGTGGTGGTGGTGGTGGTGGTGGTTTCCAGAGCAAGGAGAGGCTACCGCTGCTGGGTAACAAGGTAGCTGCACGTGGCATCAAACACACTCAGCTACAGACTGATATTCTCTTCTCAGCTCTTTTAATTCAAGTGATTCTGAATACAACAAGAGAAAAGCCTCAACGGAGTGCCCTGTCTGCCTACTGCACTAACATTCCCTAATCTTGCAAACCATGCCTGTTCCCTTTTACTCTAATAAGAAAGGTAGTAGCTAGAATTTAATCAGACCTTTCCAATCTATGGCCATGAAATAAAATCATCTTTAAAAACAGAAGCTTAAAAAAAAGTGAGTCTGTTAACTAAAGCCTAAGGGAGGCTAACAGCACTAGGTAAACACCAGCTGAGGTGGAATGTGGGTAGGGCACACCTCATGCTGCTGGCATGTGGAGGACTACAGTGTGCCAAGCCCTTCGCCCCAAGAGGGGTCAGCAAATAACTACAAACTCAAAGAAACCTTAGAGATGTTTTCATGGCCACACAGGTTGATTTCCTTTCAAACCCTGGGCATGGTAGCTTCTCACCTGTAAGGAACGCAGCACCCTTTTCAAGCCCTCATAATCTTTCTCTGTCAGCGGCGTCAGCACTGTCATGGCATCCTCTGTTGACTGGCACTGTGGACAGACATACTCATCAATGAGCTCTGCCTCACTCTGCAAGATGCCAACGCAGCGCCCATGGTACCAGTTCTGACACCGATCACAGCCAATATAAAATCTGCAAGATCCGAAAGGGAAATATGAGTACAAAACGAATGGGAAAACACTGCTTATAATACACTTCTAAAAGTAATAAAACATGCAACAAAAAACTTTGCTAAACTCTAGGTATAAAATAATTTTTGCATTCTGATTGTTTTAATACCGTTGAGTTTGATATTCCAAAATGTTAATTTAGTATCAATGTTAATAACAAGCAGTAAAGGTTTACTAGATCACTATGTAACATTAAAGAACCAATTTGAAGAAAAATGTAAAACATTTGATTTTAAAGCTCAAAACAATAAAACAAGAAATTTTCAACTATTACTGTACCAAATGGAAGTTCAAAATCCTATAAGCTAATAAGAGCCTCAAAGCTTATATCCAAATTAGTGTTTTTCTAACCTGCAACAAAGCACCATTTCAAACGCTGACAAGTCAGGCTATTTTAATCTCATTAATTTCTGTTAACATATTGCAGAATTAAATCTATGATTAAACCACATTTTCCCCAGTGCATCTCAAGCATTCACTATGAAGCAACATAAAATTTGAAGGGGAGGTAAAGAGGGAAAAGGAAAAAAAATTCAGAAAGGAATTTGTAATGTAAGTGTAAAATATATGCAGAAAAAAATCTTGCTTTTCATTTTAAAATAAAAAAAGTAACCAGTCAGAGCAATTTGGCTTCCTCAATTATTAAATACGATGCTCTTATCAGAACTCACTGTGACTCATCATAAGGTGTTCTGCAGATACAGTACAATTCCTCACTGCTGCCCTCTTGTGCCCGTTTACAATCATTACAGATGTACACATCCATTTTCTTAGCCTCCTTTTCTGTGATGCCAACACATTCTCCATGATACCAGTTAGTACAAAGATCACAGCCAATATAGAACCTAAAAGTATTCACAATGAAAATGACAATGTAATTGTCATTTTGAGCTGCATGGTACTTAAAAATCTGTTTTCTCTGTCCTGATTCACTTTCTTACAGGAAAATTTTCTGCAATGAGTCAGCTAAACATCCTGAATCCAACTGATCTACTCCTGGCAAAATGCAGCATCTGACACTGTATCAAGTGTGGGAACATAAAGTCACTCACATCAACTTCAGCAAATACAATGTTTGGTGAAATATGAGTCTTTAAAAACATACTGGAATTTGAAAAAAATAAACACACTGATGGTAATGTCTTCCATTTAATTAATGTGTGTAAAACTGTAACAGGCACAAAAACCAAAGCCAAGGAATCAGACTTACATCTGTCAAACCTATTCCGCAGAAGCCATTTCATTTTCAGGGCTGTTTCTCAGATAGGTTTGAAAATGTATCTCACAATTTAAAACTGAAAACAAAGCGAAGCGCAAACAACAACAAGAAGCTACACTACAAGGAGCATGCGAGCTGGCCGGCGGCCAGGTGAGAAGACACATGGGCAACACATGGGATGCAGAGGAAAACTAAGAGCGTGCGCTAGCAACCCCGTGCCCCCCTAGCTCCCTAAGGAAACACTGGCATGTAACTGAAATCAACTCTCCTAACAGATTAGGGTATGGGCCAAGTTAATATCCTAAGTGTGACGATGTGGAACATAGCCTCGTTAATTAACTAATGAGCAATTCTAAAGGAGCTGCTTTAATTCAAGCCCAGGGACACAATGGGGAGAACACACAGATGGTTATCTGAAGCCCTGAAAGGTTCTCCAGCATCTGGCAAGGCAAAGCTACGACAGGAGCCCTAATGACTAAATCCAGAGCCTCTCTGTAACAAATACAGTGTGTCTTTTAGGCCCTGGGTTTGACTCACCAGAACCATCTAAAACTTGGCCGTGTGTGTTGGTATATGCAGGTATTTCCAGCACTCTGGAGGCTGAGGCCGGAGGTGGAGGCTAGCCTGGGCTACACAGTGAGTTCACGACCTGTTTGGACTACAGAGACAGATCTTATCTCCAAAAAAGCGATGCTAGGCAATGCATAGGAATGCCATGCCAAATCATAGCCAGAGCGAGTGTGAACCACACAGGTGGTCCTCAAATTGGAAACTGACCTGTGTCACAAATGTGAGAGAACAATGAGGTTTGAGAGAAACACAGTGAATGTTTAAATTTTCAAAATTTGATTATAGTAAGACACATTGCCAATAGCTCCCTCAAGATACTCCCTCCCCACCCCATTTGAACACATTATCCTTTTCTACTTTCTGAAGCAGTTCTGGAAATGCACTTTCTTGAGAGTCTCTATGAGCTGTGGTCAAAAATACAGTGAATGCTGCTGGTGACTGTTGTCCAACAGAAAAAGTAGGCTTATAAAAACATGACACTGTGTGCTCATCTACCTTGTTCACCGGATCTGGCACCAGGGGACTTCTGGCTTCTCTGCAAAGCCAAAATGACCAAGAAAGGTAAATGTTTTGAAGCAATTTAGGACTCAACAGGAGTCATGACAGCATAGCCAAAGACCCTGGGAACTGCTTCACAAAGTGCAAGGATAGTGGGGTGTGTTGGAAGAAAAGGTATTTGAGAGGGATTATTCACAACATGTACTTTAATAATTTTTAAAAATTAAACGTTTACTATATTTTTGTAATCTCACCACATACCTGGTTTTCTGGTTTATCTTATTACCAATAACTTTCAAAGGCTGTTACATAACATTTCCTCTCTGGGGAGGGATCTTCTGAGGTATTTTTGTAGGCTGTCTTTCCTGGGTGATGGGCTGTGTGTTCTGAGGTTTTAGGGCTTGCATTTTAATGTTTAGTCCCTGTCACAAGAATCCCAATGTATGCTAGACTGGTATGAGAGATCACAAAATACTCCTAGGAAACACCAACTCATTTCAACTAGAACAAGAAATGAATGAACCTGGGATGCGGAAGTGTTAATAATGGCAAACTGAGAAACGTGAACTATCCACACAATGAGGCAGTCGCAACCGAATGAGACATGTATGTATGCGCCTCATTTTATGCAGCTTTGGCATTCAAAAGAGTTGCGTGCGAACTTGATTACTGTTTCGAATAATTTTGAGTTGGCCAAAGAAGAGCTGACACGCAAACAAATTCTGTAAGAAGATCTTTTAATAAGAAAACTGGTTTATTTCAGAAATAATTTAATGTGTTTTGCTTAAAGTGAGGCACACCTGTGCTAGAATAATGAAAAACCCAGGTAATGGGGTTCTACTTTGATGTTACATGTAATTTCCAACGAGGGAAGACAACGCCAAGCAGTGCCAATGAGGCCGGAGTTGATCTGCGGCTAACTCTAACACCAGCGAGCCTATCAGCAAAAAGTTCTCATCTGGCAATTGTAAACAGATTTCAATTTAGACAGTGCCACCAGGGAGGTCGGCTTCAATGTTATCATTAAACATCATTAAAGACAGAACAATTTTATGCATCAATCAAGCATCTATTTAAGAAGGACATGAAGCATTCCTAATTAAAAATCCTCCTTTTCTTTAAAAGCAAAGTCAAATTTTTCATACTGTAAAAAATTGTTACAGATAATTGTGGCTTTAAAAAGCTAGCCTATGTCTTTAATGTTTAAACAGAAGTTAAATACTTAGTTGAATAACAGTAATAACAAATACCCACCCCCCCATACTGACAAACTGTCTAAAATCTGGCTTATATCATCAAATACAAGTCACAACTGTCAAAAACGGCTTCCAGCTGCCATGCTGATCAAAATTTTAAGTGCCAGAGGGAACGGGTAAAAGGAGTATTTTTTCTTTAAAATTTTCTGGGTTTTGTCCGCAGTAGGGAAGTGGTAACTTTACATAAACACAATTTCTTTAAAAAAAAAAAAAAAGTCCAATTTGAAGCCTCGTGTAACATTCATACTCAAACGAATTCCAGGGATCTGGCGAGCCGGAAATGAAGCAATGAATTCAAGGCCACCTTCTCCAAACAGCACGACTGATGGACTTGGAGTTAGTCCAGAGGAAGGAAGAAAGCACAGGAGCCATAGAAGCTTGTTTTTGACAGAAAAGAACGTAACAAAGAACAAACAAGACTCGTGAATGCAGGAAAAGCAGACTGCACTAGTGTCAAGGTTAGAGTATCAGATGTAAGACCAGAAATGAAACTTTATCATCCTTAAACTGAATTACTTTCATATCATTACCAATACACTCATTTTCTTCAACAGTGTCAATTTAACAGCTAAACTTACAAAAAGCCAGAGCTCACGAGTACTCACTTGGACTCATCATAAGGCGTCTTACAAATGCAGTAAAGCTTTGTGTCCTTCTTAGCTTCCTTTGAGGTAGTGGAGATCATCTTCTTCTTCTTGGACTTGGAGCTTGAGTCCTTGTCCTCTTCCCGCTTCCTCTTCTGGGAAGCCGTAGGCGGAGGGGGCGTGGAGAGGCCTGGGGGCTGCAGAGCGGGCGCAGTGGGGAGTGAAGGTGGAAGAGCAGGAGGGGCTGCTGTGGTGGTCACAGGGGGAGAGGGTGCTGGTACTGCACTGGCCTGCACCACCTGTGCCATGTCTTTTTCCTTCTTCATTTTCACGTCTCTTTTCAGTTCTTCCTGTTGCCAATTAGAGACAGGGCAAGGAGCTCATTAGAATTATGTACATGCACGGCCTGGCCAGGGGTCGTTACATTAGCATCTTTGCTGGAGCAGCTCCATAGTTTAGCCTGATGTGAGGGCTCCACAGTAACTTTCAAACAGTTTTCCTTCTTCCTTTTCCCTGTGGTCCCAGGGACTGAACCCAGGGCCTCCTGCACGCTAAGCAAGAGTGGATCTACACTGAACTACACCCTAAAGCCTAAGTTTCCTTACTGTAACGTTAGTCCATTTATAAAAATCACAAAGAGAAAACCAAGACTACACAGCTAAAAGCTGCAAGATAGTATTACAGGAGAACTGGGAGAAAGACAAGTATCCAGAAAACACACCTCCTCTCCTCACCTGGCCCACCCTGCCCCATCCTGGCCGTTTCAGTAGCTGCTCGTGCTCACCCACAAGCTGCCTTCTGTAGTTGCTCATTCCTGTCTTGGCAAGGAGAGTGAACACGGGATTCAAATGCATCCTGACCAGCACAAGCAGTATGGGAGGCAGATCTGCCTTGTTTATTTTGTGCTCATGACTAAAATCTAAGACTAGGCTAAGAGGAATAGCACAGTGGCAATTGCAAGGTCCTGAGTTTGATTCCACAGCACCACTTAAAGCCGGGCGTGTGGCACATGCCTATAATCCTAGCACTCGAGAGACTGAGACAGGACAACTGCTGTAAGTCAGAGGCCAGACTGGGCTACATAGTTAGTTCAGGACTAGCCTGGGATGTTACAGAGTGAGATCCCATCCTCCCCCCCAAAAAAAAGAAAGAAAAGAAAAAAAAGGAAGAAAAAGAAAACAAAAGAAAGAATAGAATTTAAGACTGTAGGAAGAGCTGGGTAAAAACCACTATTTGTTGGTTTTGCCATAAATTAAAATTCTGACTTTTTCATGCAAAATAGCTTTCAGACACATTTTTTTCTACAACTTATTCTTGGAAATGATGGTTAAGGCAAATTATATTACCCCAGAGAAAAACATTTCGATCAGTATCCATGAGCAAATATGGCACAAACACAAGGTGGTTGTAAAACAACAGATTTTGTTTGCTTTTGTGGTTCTAAGTATCAACCGTAAGGCTTTCACACTAAGCTACATCCCCAGGCCATTTTTATCTATGACTTGTGAAATAGGGTCTCACTAAGTCACTAAGTGGGTAAGGCTGGGGTCCCTAGGCCCAGAGTTTCAACAGCAGTTGTTAAAACATGAGATATTAATGCACTTCCACAATAATTTAAATAGCAAATACTCCAGATATATTTTCTTTTTATCACAGCTATTTTCCTTTCAGTTAATCTACACTCCTTTACAGATGTTTTTCTTGCTTTGGCCTGAGCTGATTTTCTTCTTCCTTAAAAAGAAATGGATGCAACTTGAGAGCATTTATGCTCAGTGAAGTGAGTCAGACCCAGAGGGTTAAATATCAAATGGTTTCTCTAATATGAGAAACCCAAAATATAGTCATTTCATAGAATTAAATGGGGGTGGGGGGACAGATGCTGGGAGATAGCGAGTGGGAGGGTGTGGAATAGCCAAAAAGGGAGAGGAGAAGGATTTGTAATTTTGATGATATTTATGTGCACAAAATACTCAAGTTCACTGTAAACATTATGTATAGCATATATACATATAAATAAAATGGCCGGAAAAAAGAAAATAAAAAGAAAAATTATATGGTGTTAGTAGCACTGGTCTACAATCTTAGCATTCTGGGAGGCTGAGTCAAAAGGATCATAAGTTCAACTCCAACATGGGCAACTTAGACCATGGCTCAAAATAAAAATAAATAAATAAATAAATACATAAATAAAGATGTGGGGATGTAGCTAACTGTAAAGGCTCTCGGTTTAATCCCCAGCACCACCATAAATAAATAAATACTGAATTAGAATCATTCTTTGCTTTAAAATAATAATATTTGATGGCATTTGACATTTTAAAGGTTTAGACCCTGGGAATTTCTTGAGTTTATTTATATAATATACACAAGCAGAAAACAAACTACTAACCACTGACTCTTACAGGGCAGACTGTTCATTATTATTTTGCCCTGTCTTTGCTACCATGGTAGTTTCACTTACATTTCAGAGACACACAATAGCTTCCTAGAGGCAAAATGAGTAACAGCACGTGTGTAAGTAATAATTTATACAAATCCGTGGAGCTACAGGAGCTTTATACCTCCTACAGCAGACAGACTTAAGACAGAATTCTATGAAAAGAAAAACAAGTCCAAGGATTTGGTAAAGGTAATGTCCATCTACTTCTGCAAAACAAAGTAAGTGTGGTTTTTTTTACCCTTTCTTCTTTGCACAGCACTCACTGCCACAGCCCAACGGCAGATCTGTAAAAATCTGTACACTAGTACTCTAGAAAGCAGACAAAATTTCAACAAAAGCTAAGGCCTGGTGGCATACTATGGGGGATCAAAAGTTCAACCACAGAGTGCAGAAATTAGTGACTCGGAATGTCTGTATGTCTGTCTACACACACGCGCGCGCGTGCACACACACACACACACACACAAACACACACACTCACACGGTTCTGCTTCAATCGGTGACTCAGAATGTCTGTGTGTCTGTCTCTCCACGTACACATACAAGAATGGTTCTACTTCAACGAGTCCCTTTTCTCCCTAAAGAGCCTGCACAATCTTGTGAGAAAGAAGAAAAAACTCCTATTTCAAGACAGGCTAATCTTCTCCTGAGAGAAGAAAGTGAAACTTGGGGTTGGAGGGACCAGAAGAAAGTGAAACTTGGGGCTGGAGGGACTGTGCAGCGGGTAAAACTTTGACTAGTAAGCGCAAGGCCCAGAGCTGATTCCCCAGCACCAAATACAGCTCAGTGTGGTGGTGCATGCCAGTCATCCCAGCCCTCGGCAGGCTGAGGAGGGGGGACTGACCTGAGTCCAAGGCTAGCCTGGGCTCCACAGAGAACTCAGGGCCAGCCTGGGCTACACAGCAAGATCGTGTCTCAAAAAACAAACAAACAAAAAAAAAAAAAAAAAAAAAAAAAAAAGAAAAAGAAAAAAAATCAAGAAAGTGAATGAGAGATACTTTCCTAATTTTTGATGCGTTCATGCAAACACACACCTGGCTCAATGGAGGGAGGTTCTGCAGAAGCAAGGATGGTGGCAGGCGGGGAGAAGCACGGGCGCAGCCGGAAGTAGCTCTGGCGCGGCCCCGCCCCTGGCGCGCGCTCCTAGGCGGCCCCAATGCCACTGCGCGGCCCTGGCAGGCGGCGGTTGGCCCGCTTCGGGAGGTTGGCCAGCTTCAGGCCACCCTCCGCAGCGGCGGGTCTCCGGCCAGCTGGCCCGCCCGGCAAGGCCTCCTCCAGAGGACCGCCTTCAAGGAAGCTGGTCCCCGGGGTGAAGAAGGCTGGGGGCCTCCGGCTTAAAGCACGGTGTGACAGACTTCGGGACACCACAGAGGTCAGCAGGGGCCATTAAAATACCATCTGCAAGAGCCCACCAGTGAGAGCCCACTGCAGAGACTGGGGCGCGCTGCGTCCGCGGCGGGCCTACAGGCTCCGGGCCACACACTCAGAACCCCTGCTGCTGAGGGGGCTTCCCGCTGGAATAAGGGCTGACTGGACCAACTGAGTGTAAACACACGCAGCAGAAGCAAAACCACTCTCACTTAAGCAACCTTGCAGAACTCACGCCAAAACTGCAATGTCAAAAGACACTCCCCATGACAGAAACAGTTCTCCCCAAATAAGTTCATTTTTATGGAAATTTCTGACAAAATAGTCACAATATATGTCTCTTAGATAGTCAAAGAGCTAAATGGTTCAATTTATCAAAAATACAATTATGTCAAAGGGAGAGAATAAAAAAGATGGAGTACAACAGTTATTTTTTAGGACAGCGTAACATTCTACTTGATAATAAAATGGTAGATGACATGGATTTACAAACATTTACAGTAGAACGTACAGTAAACTATGATTAAGGTTAATAATGCTCATCAAGAGTAAAAAGAAGGGGTGTTGGTGGTAGGAGGTTGTAGTTCAGTGGTTAAAGCAGCTGCCAACCACAGACAAGGCCCTCAGTTTGATTCCCCAGCACAACAAAATATGGGCATGGTGGTACATGTCTGCAGTACCAGAACTTGAGAGGCTAAGGCAGGAGAACTGCAGTGAGTTCGAGGCCAGCCTGGGGCTACATACTTCAGGACAGCATGAACTACAGACTAAAAATGGGTATCCTACAGTCCAATAAATTAATGATCATTGAGAACATACTAGGGCTGAAGGGAAGCATATGAGAATTCTCTGTACCTTCTGCATAGTTTTTCTGTGAAGGTAAAATTGCTCTGAAAAATAAAGCCTCTTATTACTCTTATTATTACTTGTGGTGCTGAGGCTGGAACACGGGGCCTCCACACTATGCTGTATATACATCCCTAGACCATTTCGTAATCTAATGCCAATTAACCTGTCCCACTGTTATAATTTCTAAAAGTGAAATTTTAGATCAAACATACTCATATTTTAGTTTTCCCCTATATATTAATGAAATGTTCTCTAGAAACAAAATGTATTAGAACTCAAAAATGGTGTTTTAATTTCTTTCAGTAGTAGACTAAATAGCTTTTAGTGTGTTTACTGAGACTAGCCTTTTTAAATGTGATAATTACGTGATTATGTGTCACACACATTTTTTCTATAGTCTTTCAACTTTTTGTTACCGACGAGTACTTTGAATTTTAGCAATACATGTAACATTTAACAATTTATATTTTAATTAATTTAACAATCTAATATTTAATGTTTAACACATAATTGTACATTTATTTACTTTTGACACAGGGTCTCACTACATACCCCTGGCTGGCTTTGGACTCACAGCAATCCTCCTCTGCCTCAGCCTCCTGAATGCTGGGATTATAGGCGGGCATCACCACACCCAGCTAGTAAGTGGTATTAAGGAACTGGGCTTGCAAGGCAAGCACTTTAACCACTGTCCCATTCACCCAGGCCCCATAGTCATACATTAAAACAAACGTTTTTCCTGTTTCCTATTTCTCAATGTTATTAAAGTATTTTTCTAATGTATGTTTTTCATCTTCTGCCATTAAATCTTTTCATTTCATGGCATTTGGATTTGGTTAATGCTCAGGGGTAACTTTGCCACTCTTAAGATTACAGAAAGGATGATTATGTTTTCTCCTACAACTTTATTTTTTAAAATTTAATTTTTGACCTATCTGAAGTATGTCTCAAGGTAAGAAGTAATATTTCCAAAGTTCTGTTGCTACTCTGAGTTAGCTCTATTATGCATTATAATTTGATAATGCTTACAGTCTGAACATTTAGATTATAGCTGATTACTGAGTTGTCAAAAAAAATGCTAAGAAATTTTCTCCTGAAGAAACCTGTTGGCTGGAGAAATTTTGTTTTCTTTTTTGAAATAATTGTTTCTTGTTTCTCTTTTTGGCCTAACACATTAGCCATAACTTCCACAAATATTAGCCAATAATAATGACTGTGGGCATTGTCGTCTTTTTTCTAACTCGTGAGAAGATCTCCAGTGAATTGGAGGTAAGTAATCTTGTGTTTTGTTAACTGTTTTGACAAGGTCTTTCTCTGTAGTGCGGTCTATTCTTGAACTCACTAGGTAGGTCAGGCTGGCTTTGAACTCACAGCAATCCTCCTGCTTCAGACTCTTGAGTGCTAGGATTATAGGAATGTGTCACCATACATGGCTGATCTTTATTTGGTGCTGGGGAACTGAACTACAGCCTTGTGCTTGCGAGACAAGTGCTTGAATGACTGAACTACACTTCCAGCCTTTAAGAGATATATAATCTTGATCAGTGATCTGATGAAAATTTTCCTAATGTTTTTATTTTAAATTTTTATGTATTTATTTGCTATTTGAGATAGGGTCTTGCTCTATAGTACAATCTGCTCCTGAACTCACCATATAGCCCAGCTTTGCTTCTAATTCATGGCAATTCTCTTGCTTCAGCTTCCCCAGGATTACAGGTGTGTGCCACCATGCCCTATTTATGAGGGGCTGGAAATAAAATTCAGGGTCTTATATTTGCTAGACAAGTACTTTAACCACTGAGCTATTCCTCTGGCTCTTGTTAATATTTCTTTAAATAATGCTGTGGATAGCCTACTTCTCTTCTGAAATGCTGTGTTTGGCAGTTCCCACTGTGTTACTGCAACAGGAGGGAGAAAAAGAACAGCTGTGTAAGTATGTCATGAATAGATGTCTTCTTTGATTTTGTAGAAAACTCCCCAAGAACGCAGTAGATTTGTAAAGTTGTCCTACAGAATAAATTATGAGTTAGAGAAAAGTATCTCTGCTTTGTAATGGGCACACTAGATTTTTTTTGCCTTTCTTTCATATGAGATTTGGCTTCTGGGGGCTGGGGGTGTAGCTCAGTGGTCAAAGTGTCTGCCTATCATGTGCAAGGCACTGGGCTTGAACAATCAGCACCTCATAGGATTAGTTGAGCAGGGTAGCTCATGCCTGAATCCTAGCATTTGGAAGCTGAGGCAGGAGATTTGCTCTGAGTTTAAGGCCAGCCTAGGGTACACAGTGAGCTTAGGACCAGCCCAGACTATAGAGTCAGACCCTGCCTTAAGAAAGGAAAAAGAAAAACTGATTTCTGTAACTCTTGGCAAGACTAAGTAAAAGACAATAAAAGCTATTTACAATAGAATACTAATCATTATAAGGATCAACCTCTCAGAGTATCCAGTTAGAGAATATGACAAAAATACACATTCAGAAAAAGCTCTGAATTCAAAACACACGCTTGTTTGTCAATGCACTCTATATACATGAATGTGAAAGGCTAAGATCTTAGGCTTAATCAAATATTCAAGGCAAAAAGAAAAACATTAGATTGGACATAGAAGGAAAGAAAACACTTTCCTACCTGCACTTCAATTTGCAGGTCTTTATCTAGCAGCGCTCTCTTCTTCAGGATTTCGGCTTTCAGCTGTTCTTTGTGTTTGAAGAGCAGAGCAGAGAGCTTGGTCGCATTCTGCTTGCTCCGCTTCTGCTCCACGCTCTCTTCACGCTTCCGTTTTTTCGCTGCCTGTTTTTCTTCCTTATCTATCTTATCCAAAATATACTTCATCACCTGGTTACAGACAATCATTCTAGAGAAAAATATATAACCTATGTAAAGCTGGGCATTTCAGTTTGTAAGGTTGAAGACCTGAATCATCTACGACACTAGGAAGATGGGCAAGCATGGACTGCAGAGATTCCAACAGCCACAAAACCCTCCGAGGAGAACTACTTGGGCCAAGTGTTCTCGCTTAACGAACTTGAATCAAGACAGAATATATACCAACTATGAACTCCACGCATGGGCAGGCAAAGGGGGAAGACGGCAGGTAACAGGCCTGGAGCCCACCTACCTCTGGTTCTCTTCTCTTTCAGAGGGAGTCATGGTCTTTTTCTGTTTTAGATGTTCTATTACAGCATTGTGCTTCATCACCACCTTTAGGACAGAACAAATCCGGAAGTGCACACTTTACAAGGACCACGAGTTAATACACACAAAACAACAAGAGAAATCAGAGCACACCTGTTTTTCAAAGACACACTAAGATTTTTATATCATTAATACAAATGAAATCAGCAGCTAGTAGACGGGCCTGGGATTTTAGTGTGCAGTGGGTATTGTGTTAAGGTACACACACGACAGCATTTTTTTTATCCCTCATAATACTGAGTCACAGGGTTAATTTATAAATAAATGAATAAATATACACATTAAGAATTAATCAACTTGAGATTAAATTTTAGATAATTCATTCAGAATTTTCACCCAACTACTATGCTCCAAAGATCCTATTTCTAACATTATTTTCTCTTCCCAGGTATTAATTTTAAACAGTTGTCCTTCATCCGCCTTTCTACAAAGATTAGGAAGATGAATACTGGAATAATTCTCAACTTACTGACTGTGCAGTACTGAAAGCTAGGCAATAATGCATTTGAACACATTATATGGCACCTCAATTTTATAAGAATATTACCTTACAGCTTTAAAATCACACACATAATCTCACATGATTGGAATAGTAAACATGTGTGGCTATGGGATAAGAGTTTCAATGAGGATGCAGCTCCAGGGATATAAGACAGATTCATTCTCCTGAAGCTGGGGTAGTTTTCTCCAGGAATACGGCAACTCTATTTTAGCAGAACAATTCTAACCCACCTAAATTAAATAGCCTTACTTCACTCAAGTGCCACTGCAAGACATCCCTGCACAATGACATTTTAAAATTTAAACTATATAACATGTATTCAAACTTAATTTTATAAAGGTGTGGCTAGAACAATTTAATCTGTCAACAATTTTCTTAGTCTTGGCCTATATGCAAACTAAGGAACAGCAATAACTTCAAGTGAATTTCTATAATGCCCAGTTTTATATACTAAGAACTTAGGACTCCATGCTTCCCATCCTGGTCCTCCCAAAATACAGGTCATTGCTCATCATCGTGGACTCTAGGTAACCAACAAAGAGTCTCAAACCACTGAAGTCATTCAGTATTTCTGGTCCATCCAGTGCTGCTTGTACATGTAAACATCAATGACTGTGTCTCGCTCAGGAAACCTAACACAACCAGCACTAATCCTACTGCACAGCACAATAATTCAAGCTACTGAACATGCTGTTTTGACTTCACAACTTTACCTGTTTCTGAATGATCTCACTTTGGTTAGAAGCTTGGAGGGTGTGTTCCCGCTTAATTTCTATCTGTTGCTGTTTCTTCTTCTGCTGCTGGTCCCTGAGGTGCTGAACCCTTTGCAACTGCTCTTGCACACTGGCTGCCTGCACTGTAACCACATTCTGGTGAGTCTGCACAGCACTGCTTTGCTGAATTTGAATAGGTAACTGGAGTTTCATTTGCTGGGGCACACCACTTTGCTGAGCCTGTATCTGAGCCACAACCTGCGACTGGATCTGAGAGAAAACCTGGACTTGTTGTTGCAGCTGTGGCACAGCAATGACTTGGGGCTGTGACTGCTGTATTTGTAGCTGAGGACGGGATGGGGATGAAACAGCAACTTGATTTAACGTTTGTCCTGACGAAAGAGTTTGAGTTGAAGACTGTACCTGGGGTTGTGATTGTGGCTGGCCTTGGGAAGGTATCTGAAGAGATGTATGTGGCTGAATTGGAATCGGTTGTGAGGCTGTAGTCTGAACCTGGGATTGCTGTCCAGGAGACACTTGGGATGGAGTTGATGGACGTATTCGAGTCTGTAGTGGACTCTGGACACGAACAGGAGACAGTCCTTGGACATTACTTTGAGGCGGACACTGTGATGCAAGCTGGGGTTTGCTGGGTGACTCTGCTTGGGTGGGCTGTACTTCAGAAGGGACATGGGATGAAACAGCTGTTTGGGTCTGAACTTCGGGCTGAGTCTGAACTTCAGGCTGAGCTGGGGACCGGGGCTGGGGATGAGTCTGAATCTGGGTCTGAGGCTGAGGCTGTGCTGAAGGCTGAACAGTCTGTGGTTGGACTTCTGCAGGGCTCACACTTGATGACTGATCTGGTGACAGAGGTTTGGTTTGTTGCACCTGTGTCTGGGATGATAATTTACTCTGTTTTTGTTCACCTGAACCTGTGCAAAGAAAAGACGTATCATTTCAATTATTCCAGGGTAAGACTAGCGCTAAAGAAAGAATCTGAGGGAATTCTGTATGGTTCTAAGCTTCTGTACTTAGTGTAGAAGTCTTCAGCTTCTGCAACGGTCGGCCTAGACGTGCTGGGGCCAGTACTGTCTTGACCCAGGAAGCCACAGCCACTTCTTGGCTGTTCTCTGGACACTTTTCTGACTCTCCAGAGGCCTGGCTTCTAAAGCAAGGTGCAGCTGCGGCATAAATGCCTGGCCTTCTGAGCCAGGTTCCATCAAGCCCCACTCTGCAGTTAGCGACAATGCTTTGCAGCTAGAGGCCAGCAGTGGGAGATAACCTGTCGTGCTCAGTCACAGGCTCTGAGCTGCATGTCTTTACACCCCAAGAACATTTGTGTGACCCCATCAGTGTCCTAAAGGCTCCATATGGAGTTGGCATAGACAGGTACCATCACGGCCTTTATTTCTGTCCCATTCTCTACATACATATACATACCCAACCCAAATACACACAGACACACAGACACACAGACACACAGACACACACATGTACCTCTTAATACACACAATACACATGCATACATACACACATCCACACCTCCAAGCATATGTGGGGGCCTGTAAGAACATGGTGAAGATGCACTGGGATGCCATGGTGCCAACTATGTCAATGGTTAAGCTCAGGCACGTCCATTGTGTGATCTGCTATTTTTCTGCCCTCAGCTGTATTTTTAAAAATGTTGTAATAAAATCTTAGAGGAAGTTTTATTAAATATATGCATTAACTGTACCACAAAATTCTTTACTCAAAAAACGTGGAGAACGAAAAAGGTAGGCCACCGCCTCCTAAACATGAGCACTGGTCCTGTTGTTTCCTGACAGGATGCCATCAAGTGTTTGTCAGCCAGTGTCTTCGGCAAGCTCCAAACCCTACCTGCTGCTGTAGTGGAAATGGTGGTGGTGGTGGGGCTGGTGGTCGTGGCTGTTGTTGCTAACGGGGTGAAGAGGAATCGCTGCACGGTGCCGTTGGGCATTGCAGCTTGCATTAGCTGCTGCCCAGGACCTGGGAGGATGGTCATCCCTTGAGGTATCAACTGCAACTGTCCAGTAGTTTGACCTTGTCCTTGAATCACTACTGTCAAGCCTTGATTGCCACCCTGAAGATAAAAACACAATTTGCAGTGTTCATAGTACCAACCCATAAAGCATTTTTGTTATATCAACAAAACATAACCTGTATTATAATGTTTATGGAATGGGATAAAGTACTTAAAAATTGCTGAGATAAGAGTATTTGAAGGATTACTCTTATCTGAAGGAATAGCACAGCAGTTAGAGAGCTTGCCAAGCAAGCAAAAGGCCCTGAGTTAAATTCCCCAATAGCATATAAACCAGGCGAGGCTGGTAACATGCCTGTAATCCCAGCACTCAAGAGGCTGAGGCAGAAGACTGCCATGAGTCCAAGGCTAGCCTGGGCTACAAAGTGAGTTCAAGACCAGCCTGGTCTGCAGAGTGAGACCCTGTCTCAAAAAAAAAAAAAAAAAAAAAAAAAAAAAAAAAAAAAAAAAAAAAAAAAAAAAAAAAAAAAAAAAAAAAAAAAAGATTAAAGAAAGAAAAATAAAAAAATTAGTAATAGAGTTTAGTGGAAAAAATAAAACACGAACAATCCTGAGTTCCTGTCCACACTCTCCAAATGGACAGATGGAACAACTGCCTATGAGGAACTCCAGATTCAAGTTTCTCAATCTATAAAATAAAGGCACTGAACTGAATAACTAAAAGTTTCACAAAATTAAGACTTTTTTAAAAATTCAGGCAGGCTGGAAGTTTAACTGTGTGGCACCGCACTTGGCTAGCATACAGGTTTGAACCAAAGCACAAGGACAAAAAGCCAAAAAGCCTCCAGTCCAACGTCAAGGCCCTTGCCCAAGTTAAAGGTGAGAGTAACTGGGCAATACAAGCTTCCCGAGGGTTTCTCCCAAATATGTCAAACGTCCTGTGGTGTGTGCTTGCACGTGTAGGAAAGTCTGGAGCTCCAGGTGTGGGTGTGAAGGATGCTAAGAGGGTCACTCATGTCTAAGCAGTTGCCTGATGGTTGCTTCTGTCCAGTAACTGTGGCAGAGAACTGGAACGCAGGAGTACAACCAGCCTCCGCAAACTCCCAGCGGCCACGACTGATGCCCTGCAGTCTCTCCACGAAGTCCACACATTCCTAAGTCCCTAAAACTCACTCTTTACTTTGTAAAAAATAGTTTTTGTTCATATTCAACAATGTAACACACCCCCCCCCCATCTTCTAAGAATAATTTAAAGGATAATTTTTATTTTTATGTCCCTTTTTTTGGAGACAGTCTCTCGCTCTGTTGCCCCGAGTGGCCCTGAAATCACTTTGGAGCCTTGGCTAGCCTCGGATTTGGCAATTTTCTTGACTCCTGAGTGCTGGGATTACAGGCGTGTGCCACCATACCCCACTTTATGTGGTGCTGGGGAACTGAACCCAGGGCCTTGCGCTTGCTAGGCAGGCCTTTTAGACGACATGCCATTACTCCAGCCCCTCATTTAAAGGATATTATACACCAACATCTATCAGACCACCCCTGGGAACACTACTGGCTATACCCAAGAAGCCCGCTTTCCCTCCCTTTCCACCACAGTCACTCTTTCCTCACTTTATGGTAACACTGGTTTTCTTTAGGGTTCCTACTGAGGCACATATTAGCCCAGGGCCTCACAACTCACAGCGTGGGGAGTACCACTCATGAAGAACACAGAGGGACTGACTGACCCTCTTTCAGGAAAACCTGAGCAGCCTGGTACTCCTCCCTACACAGCTGGCCTAGTTTTGCCTGTGTCTCAATTTCATACAAATGGAACAACAAAAATTGTTTTTTGGTTACTTGTGCCTTTAGCTAAAAACTTTGAGAGTCCACTGTACCTTTCCTGGTCTTCAAAAGTTTCACAGCTCTTCTTGATCCTGTATTACTTCTATATGACAATTTAAAAATTGGCTTGTGAAGTTCCCTTTCCAACTATTGATCTATAGTGAAAAATAACAATATTGTATTTTTGCAGTGAAGTTGCTTAATATATTCAAATTTTATTTTTCCTATGCTAATGGACAACTAATGAAATTCTGTGGTAATCCTTTTAGGATTATCTATTTCACTGGGATGTCTGCCTACCTAAGGATGTCAGAGAACTGGCATTGATTTTATCCTGCCTGCATAGAGGAAGACCCAGACTCAAATAAATAAAAATCATTTTTAAAAAGGGAAAGAAAAAAGAAACCATTCTTGTTTTATTCCAGGAGGCAGCCATTTCTTGACATATTTTTCGTCTTACTAAGCAGAAACAGGAAACGTAATGAGGTGGGAGAGCCGCATGAGGCCCTATGTTCAATCATTAGTGACACACACATGTGAAAGCAAAGAACATTAAACTTATCAGAAGTACATGTTTAGTTCTTTTACTTACGTGGCCCTGTGTTAACTGAGTGAGCTGGGCCATGGTAAGCTTCACCTGTCCTTGCTGGGGGCGAGGGGGCTGTGGGGTTGAGGATGGTACATTTGGAGTGGATGTTCCGGAAGTTAAGCCTTTCTGCCCAGGGGTGGAGGAGGCTGTGCTTGCAGCAGAAACTGCAGTGGAAACAGGTTGGCCTCTGATGATCTGTGTCACCACTTGCTGGGGAGTACCTGCACCAACAGATAAATGACCCACATGCTCACATGCCTTTAGCAGTATTTTGAACTAAGATAACATCTAAGCTGAATGTTTTCAATTTTCAAAGGCACTGACATGCCAGCAGCCAAGAACGCATTCAGACAGGGTTCACTCCTGAGGGACCCATCTGGGCAGCAGTGAGTGTATTTCCCTAGGCTCAGTGACAACTATTATACAGTTCCTGCTGTCACAGTGAACAACTAGGCTCTTCATATAAAAATAAAGCCAAAATGATGTAGGGAAGATAAAGGGAAATATGTAAAAAGTCACTTATAAGGCTGTCTTTTCTTAGAAATACATTAAAAATTAGATAGTAATTTAACACATAATAAATTAGTATGAATTTCAACAAAACAAGACTTGAATATCCTGGGCAAACTGCACTTATAAATAAACTTCACTCTCAGCTATTTGCCAGGTAGATTGGAGAGGCACAGGGGCAAACACCTCTATATCCTCAATGCTGGGCACAGTGCTCAGAGAACACGTTCACAGCCACTGATCAATACATGTCTAAATGACAGTAAGTTTACCAAACAGGGCTCTAGTCTTCTAAAAATGTTTCTTGTTTAACTTGCTAAAACTAGACAAAAATAGTAGGTGGAATTCTTCTCCTTGTGAATAACAATAATTACCTGGTAGACAATTTGACATTTACAGATCATTAATAATTAGGGAGTAAAATCAAATATCTAAAGTTTTTACATCTACTTTCTGTCTGTGGATATATATTTCTTTCTACAAGTCTTCAATGGTAGACAATGCCTCACAGAACACTGAGCTGATTTTGACATTCAGAACACTTTTTCTCTGTTAAAATAATAAATGGTGAGATCTTTGTTTATAAATTTTTGAGGATTTCTTATGGTTTCCTTTCAAAGAACTTCTCAAACTATTACTGGGTATGTAGCTGGAACATAGTACTGAACTTTAACCAAGGTTATACCAACTGACAGTCTTACCACCTCTGTGTGCTCACTATACTGAACTCTATGCTATCAGGGCAACCAGAAATAATATCCTAGTATCACAGAGCCTGAAGTTCCTATTTTGCCCCAGAAGGTTAGAATTTAAAATTATTTTAAGTCACTATGCTTCATCTGTGAACTACTTCTCCAGTCTACCCACTTTTGGCACTTTGCCCCATATTGTCTTTTATCTTCTCTTTTTCCTTTTTGGTGGTGCTGGGGTTGCTCCCAGGGCTGGCCCTGCGTATGCTAGACAAGAGCTCTACCACTGAGCTGCACACCTAGCTTCAAATAATGTGTTTTTCTACTTTCAATTTTATTGACTTGTAAACCTTTAGGTATTTTTTCCATGGTCATTACGCCGAGGCTCTCCTGTATGCTTGCAGTCTCTCATTAGACACATACTCACAAGTATACTCTCAGTCACAGTGCCTGTCATGAGACACCCACTCCAGCTCTCCGTCCATTACTACTGTACTCTCTCAAACCTCGGGCCAATCACTCCAGCATAATGTACTAGTCACAATGACACCTTTGCCAAACACAAATCCTCCTATATGATGCCCTGCGAATTGTATCTCTCTGGAGTTTTCTTTGATACACACTCCTAACTTTGGTGGCTCTATAACATGCTTTATTTTCCCCCCATTTCACTGATAAGTATAGGTGCAAAAACATACAACTTTGTGTGTGATAACTTCTAGATTATCAGCAGGTAATACTGTAATAACTCCCCAAATCATATAGCTTTCCTTTATACCATGCCTGTAAAAAAAAATTGCATCCATTTACTCAACACAAATCAAAGGACACAGAGCAGTCAAGTCCTCAAGTCAGAGAGGCCCTGGATACCACAACTCTGTTCTTCGGTGTTGCAGTCCAGGGTTTAATACATGAAAGCTATCACACCGAGTGCTCAGCTGACAGAGATACACAAGCAGGAAAAAGGATGGGTACTAATTTTAGAATGATCATTCAGATCATCCCATTCATGTGCTATTTTTAGATTATCAAAATACAAACAAAAAATTGATAAACTCTAATGAGACACTGGGACACTGACACATGGGACAATCCCATGTTAAGGTCAGTATGGAGCTGTGGAGAAGGCTAAGTCCACCTGAGGTATGCACACACACCGGGGACACTCTGAAGACCCACTTCTCCCTGGGATTTGCCACTGAGTGGTCCCTTGCTTTCCCTTTACTGTCCTAAGTCTCATCCCCAACCTCCTGGCCTTTGCATTTGCTTTTCCTTCTGCACAAAAACCTTTTCCACAGTATCTGCACAGCTCTCTCTTTCCTCAGGTCTTTTATTTAAATTTTGCCTTCTGTAGTGTATTCCTCTCTGGCAGTCTTTCCAAAATTCAACCTTCCCTGTAAATCACTCCCAAAATCCAACTGTTCAATATTCCTGTCTCCTTCCTCTCCATTTTTCAAGGTATTTATCATTAAGATTCTATATGTAAAATTTATATGCTATTATATGTAATATTTAAACACACACACACGCACACACACACACACCCCTTATCTAGTGACTGTCGACTGTCTAATTTTTTTCTGATTATCACTCAGGGCCTGGCACAGGGTGTAGTTCAGAAGTAGTACTGAATATTTTTGAATGAGTGAATAATATCGGGACTGGGGAATCAAGACCATCCTGTTTGATTCTTAGCCAGCTTAATGGCTGAAGAAATTAACTCAACAGTCTTCTAAGTTTTAGTTTGGTTTCTTCATTGTAAAGTAGAGATAATAGTAGTACCTACTTTATATGAAAATTCAATGGAAGCTTCTATATGAAATGATGTATCCTGGCACAAGAGTAAATGATCAACACATACTAGGTGCTCACACTCTTATTCTCACTGCTACTATTAGTACTGTCAGGAATCAATGACTGAGACAGTGGCTGAAGGACATGAAGCAAGTGGTAGAAAGCTGAGTGACACTTGGACAATTCAGCACACAAACCTCACCCTCATGGGATATTTACAACTTCAGGAAGAAAGTGGCCAAATCCCATAAGCAGGAGGTCTGCAAACCCTGGGTCCCCATAACGTATGCCAGACCAGCATGACTGCAGTTACAGAAGGGACTGAGGGGTGAAGGCTGATATAACTACACTACTCCATTATTTACAGTTTATATGGCAGTCTACTAACATTTTCAGGTTTCTAAACATATTACCATTTGATCTCAATGAATTTTATTTTCTTATTCACACTAGTTATATTTCCTTTTAATTATCTGCCGAACAGATAGCTATAAGTTTTAAACCACAATATTGAATTTTACCAGTAACTGAAATAGTCCTCCTTTTCAGAGGCAAATGCTGCTTAGGCAGATATGAATGTTCTTTGCTAAAAATACAAAAATGAATGCTATACTTCATATTAGAATTGTCTTAGGGGCTAGAGGTATAGCTCAGCAGTTAAAGTGCTTGCCTAGCAAACGCAAGACCCTGGGCTGGATACCCAAGCACTATATAAGCTGGATGTGGTACTGCACCCCTGCAATCCCAGCACTTGGGAGGATGAGGCAGGAGGACTGATAAGTGTTCAAGGTGAGCCTGGGCCACATGATGAGTTCCCAGCCTGTACTACCGAGTGAGACCTTATTTCAAAAGAAAAAATAATTGTCTTAAATCTGCAGAACGAATAGAAAATTCTATGAATCTTTCCTCCTGTGCCTTGAAATTATTTTACAATAGAAAATTATTCATTTCCTAAATGTTTTAATGAATTTTACCGATGAAACAATGATGTCTAGAATTCTTTTTAGTAATACTGCAATAAATCCCCATACCTTTCTTGGATCTGAGTCACTGAGCCTTTAAATCTATCAGAACAATATTTAATTACATCTTGTTATTAAAAGAGATTTGGCTCCTGATATGAATAGTGGAAATTCTGGAATCATACCACAAAGATACTACTTAGAAATCACTTTTGATTTAAAATAGCTCACTGTTTTATTCTTACTCATTTCTGAGTTCTGTGGTCTTTTCTTTCTTTCTACAAAATTAAACTTGAAACAGAATGGTCTGTTATAATGTTTTGTTGTTTTTATTTTAAAAATGTTATTACTTATTCTTTTACATCTTCATTTTCGTTTAAGACTGTATTTTTCTAATTCTTAATATTTAGAAATATGGATTTTTTTGTCTGATTTGCTCAATCGCCTGGAATAGGTACCCAAATGATTGTTAAATGCACTGAATCTACCTTCAAGTTTACATGTGGTGCCACGGCCTAAGTTTACTATTTGGTAATTTGTTTCTAAATTATATATTTCATGTTTCTGTGACATAAGCTACCGAGGACATGTTTTTAAAAAATTTCCTGGGAGGTAATAAATATTAATATTCCTTACTTTAGGGTCTCACTCTGTTGTACAGGCTGGTCCTGAACTCACAATATAGTTCAAGCTGCCTTGAGTTTATGGCAATCCTTCTGCCTCAGAGTGCAGGGATTACAGGTGTGCGCCATCATGCCCGGCATATGTGGTGCTGGGGAATGGAACCCAGGACCTCATATGGCTTGCTAGGCAAGTGCTTTAACTGCTACGCTATTCTTTCAGCCCCTGCTATGCTCTTTTTAATGCTTCCTTGATTTCAGGTAGTTTTTAAAATAAACTTTAATGACAACATCTTATTTAATTTATAAGGATTCAAGGTCACATCTTTACTGTTACTACAGTCTTGGTCTTCCAGCCAATTTAAAGTAAATTTTTTTGTCATTTTTTTTAATCTTTTGTTAAATACCGATCTTCACTCTATCTACTTTAATGGGGGTATCAATGTTTAATCCTTTCTTAGGATACAAAGTCCTATGTCATTGACTTTTTTTTTTAACCTTTTATAACTTTCCCAGAAATTTGACTTTAGGTATGTTTCTAAGTGCACAAGAATGTTGTTTTTGTTTGTTTTTACTCAGTCTCTAGAGTCCACAACTTTCATGGCCGACTGCCCTTTCTCGTTGTTTTATGCTGTCTGTCTGATGTGTTTCTTAGCTTTTCCTCGATTCTGTTGCCATACAGACTTTAACTCATTATGTTTATGTCAATGACTTGAACCTACATTCCACTTATCAAGAGTTTCTTTACAGTTTGAGAAGAGTACTTGAACTTATTTTTGTCTTTTGGGCAGAGCCAAAAATCAAACAGTATCTACAGACACGTTGATTGCATGAAGGACCAGAAGCTGTAGTAGCTCTGCACTGCTAGCTCACACTGGTATTCTCTAAGATGGAGAGTGCCAAATACAGATTTCCTACACTGACTGCTTAGATGTAAAATGACAATACTGGACGGATGAATACCTGGCTGCACCATCACAGGTGTTCGAATAATTGCCTTTCCTAGTGTTGACTGTTGGAGTGGTGTTCTAATCACCGTCATACCAGGGCGGATCTGAGGCCCTGTGATTACCTACAAATGACACAAAGGACAAGGAATTAAAATGTTTTTAAAATACTAAAGCATAATGGACTTAGAACACAAGATCTTTAAACATTCTATGCTGATAAAAATGTCTACAGAAAAGACAAGAGGCTTTTGGATGTTACCTTTTAAATTACATTAAGAAAGGGAATAAATACCGAATTTTGAGGAGAGAGAATATAACTCAAATGAGATCAAATGAAATTCCTTGCCACTGATACCAAGAATAGACTACCGATTAAAAGGAACAGGACTCAGCAAGGCACAGCTCTATGACTACTGCTCACAGAAACATGTCCATTCCTATTTTGCTCTAAGTTCCAACCCAAAGAATTTAAGAGTAAGGAAAGAAGCTAGGCTTTCTCTCAGTTTCAAAGGGAGCCTACAGAGCTATTTCAGTTTTACAGCTAAGGTCAGAACACTTTCAAGTCTGCAAAGCCTTAAATCCTTTCTGTAATAGTAGTGTCAAATAACAATATATCTAACCTAAAGCACACATCAGCTGATAGAATTCTAGGTATAGTGTTGTACATTGCATTTTTCATTCTACTTCTCCCTCCTTTTATTAATATGCACATATGTGATACATAATGTTTACAATGAACTTGAGTATTATGCGCTCACATATACCACATCAGCAATACAAACCCTTCCCCTCTTCCTCTTTTGGCAGTCCCGTACCTCCTCTTCATTCTATCTCTTAACTAGGCTGCACGGTTCTCTTTCTGTAGTGTCCATAGATTTAAGTAAAGTTTTCTTTATAAAAACTGGAGATTATTAATAAACTATATTTATGTGCTGTTAGTGAAATGTTAAAAAAAATGATACTTCATTTATCACTTTCACTTATTAGGTGCATAAAAAATAGATTTTTTTCCTGAATCAGAGCTTTGACACAGATTAAGTAAAAGGAAAGGAAAATTAGTTGGACAAATTCCGGGAGAGGCCATTCTAGACATTTCTACCTTGTGTGCTTAACACTTCACAACGCAACCAGCTTATGAAGAACTCTTACCTGCGATGTGCTGGTGGTCGCTCCCGAGGAGGAGGTATTAGGCCTAATTGTGACTGTGGCCGTCCTGGGCTGGAATGAAGTAAACGTCTGCTGACTTGAACCTGTACTTGATGGAATGATACCCAGGACCTTCTGTTGTACCTGAACAACTCCTTTAAGAAAAAAAAAAAAAAATGAAGAAGTAACTTCAGTAACTTTGTTTTAAGGAAGAGTGTTAAGTGCTGTTTGGTTTCTGAGCAGGAACTACGTGTGGCAGGGTTTTATAGTGACTACATAGAATGTGAGATCTGAGGACCAAAATCAGTGAAAGGAAATGAAAAATAATGGAAACAGTATGATCTGGCAAATGTGAATAAAAACTCTTCACATTTCCCTTACCTCCTTGTGTTGCTGGCACATTTACAGCGACAATCTTGCTGTTTGCAGGAAGTGGCAGTTTGGTAATTACTTTTCCTGCCATAGTGACTGGACTGCCTGTAATTTGGAACGTCTGACCTGTGCTGGCAATGGTGGTAGCAGATGTGGCAGCTGTGCTGGTGGCTAATGGGGTATAAGACATTTAATAAGCTTTAGATTTAAAATAACCAGCAACGTAGTGACTTCCAGGAAGGGTACCAATGCATGAAATGTGGCTCATTTTGTATTTTTAATAAAAACATACCTCTCCACTCAAAGTGAACTATGTAGATGTTGAAAGTGAAATAATGTAAGAAAGAAGTTTTGCCAATGTCATATGTAACAAAACCAAGAGTTACAGGTTATTTAGTTAATCAGCTGAAGAAGAAAACGGATTTTCTAAGGATGGGTTTCCTTTAAGTAGGTAAAGAACTGGAAATGTTTTTTCCTGAATGAAAGTGATGTTTGATTTTGACCTGGCCGCATACCTGAGTTTGACTGGCCTTGCTTAACCCAGGTAGCAAAGGTCTGGTGGAAGTTCTTGTTTTGCTGGAATGTAACTGTCGCTGGAGATCCAACTTTAGTAGTTAGTACCATTTTAGTTCCTGTGGTAACTGAGCCACTTATGGGGGCCACCATAACTTTTGGGGCTGGAGAGCCAGTGCTGCTGCTGCTGCTGCTTGCTGAGGCAGTAGTAGAAGCGGCAATGACTGTGGGCTTTTGTTGCTCCAGTCGTTTCTATAGAGGCCGGGGAGAGAAAATGGGAGCCAAAGTCATTTTAAATGGCAACGTGACTCTGCCAGAAGCCTACTTACAGCCTCACTCAACTGCATTAAATTTCTAAGATATTCCTTAAGAAAATAAAACTACTATATTACTTTACTTTTACTTTGCTTGACGAAGGTAATATTTTTATTTCAAATATTAAGCTATTCACAACAGAAAATTTCCAGATTAGATTTTTGTGGCCAACCAAGCTCTTAAAGAGGGAACAGAATAGCAGTAAATAGCACTTGCCCAGCAAGTGTAAGGCCCTAGGTTCACTCATCACTTACGTGGACATGGTGGCACATGCCTATAATTCCAGCACTCGTGTGGCTGAGGCAGGAGGATTGAAACCAGCCTGGGCTACAGAGTGAGTTCCTGACCAGCCTGGACTACAGAGCAAAACTCTGTCTCAAAAAAAAAAAAAAAAAAAAAAAAAAAAGCTAGATGTAAAGTACACTTTTGAAAAACCCACATGAAGGCAAAAACAGTGTGGATCTGATGTGCATGGGTGTCAGGCGGGGATACTACTGGGCAGCCTCCATGAGGGTCTTCAAGTGCTCTGCCATCTTCTGTTAACTAACCTTAGCTTGTTGCTCAACTGCTTGGGCCTTTTCTTTCTCCACTCTGCAGGGAAAAAAAGAGGAGCTCATCAGAAATTACTGAAACAGACATCTACAATCTATTGTAAATGAAATCTGGTTGACATTCACATCACACAAAGGCATGAGCTTATATTTACATAAAAATAAACATTTACGATAAAAGTAGAAACAAATGAGTAACACAGTATAATCAAAAACAAAACTTTTATAATCCTAGCACTCTGGGAGGATCACAAGTTTGAGCTCATCCTGAAAATCTTTGTCACATAGCTAGATCCTGTGTCAAAATAATTTTTAGAAGTACTGGGGCTGTAACTCAGTGTGAACATCCTGGGTTCAACCTCTGAGACTATACACAGACATGCAGATACACTGACACACAGACAGACAGACAGACAGACAGACAGACAGACAGACAGACACACACACACACACACACACACACACACACACACAAAGAAACAAGATTTTAATGAAACATTCACAGCTAGCACTTAAAATCACACGGTGGCGTAAAGTTAACCACTAAGACGTGGTGAGTGAATTACTGAAGGGACAATTCTTTAGTTCTGAAGTGATAAGATGCCCAAGTGTCTGCCCAGTTGCTAACCACTTCCTTACCTTTCAGCAAATGCCCTGATTTCCCATAGTTCCAACTCTTCCTCTGCCACCCAGGTTTCAATAATAACAGGGCCAGTTTGCTTGGGTGTTTCTGGTCTCTTTGGCCGCAGGGCACTTGATCGAAGGCCTTTCCTCTGAGGTGTAGGTGTTTCTTTGGAAAAGAAACCAAGAGTATTTTAAGCAATATGGTCTTGAAAATCAGAATATTTCTGGCATCGCCTCTCATATTATGAAAAACAGTGGTTGTTAAACTTTTTCTTATTAAAGGGCCAGATGGTATAAATACATACAGACAGTAGGGACCAGATGGTCTCTGTTGCTGCTACTCAATTCAGCCTTTGTATCATGATAGGAGCCAAAGATAACACAACACTGATTAAGTGTGGCTGTTCTCCCACGAAACCTCACTCGACAACACAGGTGATGGCCAAGGCTCATGGGTCCTACTTGCTGATCCCTGCTATAAAAGGTCCACGGGGCTTCTTAGGCAGCCTCTCCTCTGCCAGATCCCTCCCTACATCGGACTAAGACCAATTCATCTTTCAGATCCCAACTGTGACACAATTTCCTTCAAAAATCCAGCGTGCTTCCTTCAATGGTGCCTCAGGTGGCCTTGTCAGGGACATCTACAGCAGTATCTACTTCCCTGTCGCAAACCTAAGAAGGGACATTTATTACAGGTACCCAACAGAACAAGGAGATGTGGGATTATTGAGGATAAAATCTCCTCATTGTAAGATTTAACAAATTAAAACCAGCTAGGTTTGATAAGCACGGAGCCTGCCCTAAGTTCAGGGAGCAAAGCCACAGGGAAAAGAAGGGGACTGAAAGAGCAGCAGGCTCAAGATGGTACAAAGTGTGACAACACATAGAAAAGTGATTTCAAGAGACGGTGGAGGTGCGCACGCACTGGAGGCTCTGGACTTCAGGGGACAGAAGGCACGACAGGAACATCCATCCCCTGCATCTCTGCTTTATCAACTGGGCTGTGTGTTTCTGTGTCAGACTGATACTGTTTTAATTACACTAATATGTCATCTTCTAATAGGACAGATACCATTTCACTGGTATACTTTCAAAAAAGGTCACTGTAAATCAGTTACTCACCAAGACAGACCTTCAATGTAATATAATCAACTTTAAAGAATTAAAAGTATGCATTTGGGAAGTTAATTTTTATAGTTTCTAAATACACATTCATGTTTGTGGTTTTTTTCAATGTTTTTATCTGTCACAGAATTGCTGACTTAGGTCTACTTATGAGTTTTTCGTCTAGACATACGATTGAATTCCTTCAGCTTATGAATTTTCTACACATTCATAAACACCTGCAAAATACCATTAATTTTGCTTCTTTCTTAATATTTATCATGTACTAACATTTCTTATCTCATTGTACCACATTAACACTTAATAAGTTACAGTATGGATCTGGAATATCCCGCCAAAACCTCCTGCATTTGGATATTGTACAACATTGAAGGATTCCATATGGTGTAAGGCGCAGGGGCATGGTCAGAAAGGGTGGATCACTAGGGCTTGACATAGAAGGGACAGGCGACACTGAACATGACCTGGAAGGTGTACTCCGTTCTTCCTCGCACGCTCAGCTTCCCCACCTACCATGCCACAAACAGCTTTTCTCTGCTAAGCATCTGTCACGTGTTTGCGTCAGTGCTGGCCACCTATGAATAGACTGCCCTCTTGAAAGCGTAAGCTAAAACAAACCTGTCCTCCCCTAAGTTGTGGGTGTTGGGCATTCTATTCTAGCAAGCACAAAGTAAGACATCATAATACTGTAATATTTTCTGTGCGTCCTTTGAGAATAGAGGCTGGATTTCCCCAAATGCATTTGTCACCTAGTGTCTATTATGAAGGTGCATAACAATGTTTCCTGAGTAAATGGCACTCTGTATCTCTTATTTCTATCCTGAACACAGAATTTTTTTATTTTTTATTTTTTGCAGTAGCATCAACCCGAGTCCACAAATCTTTATAAAGACTACAAAAAGTAGACAGACTGGCGGCTACACTCCTGGAGCTGGGGTCAAGCCACAACTCGTCCCTTCACTATATGAGACAGACCACTGTCCTCTGCGCACTGTCTGTGTTCACACATTATCCACAGGGCTTAGCAGAATCATGTTTTTGAAATACAGCAGTTTGTAGGGTTTTTTTGTTTTTTTTTTAATACCTTTTAGGGGGCTGGAGGAATGGTTCAGCTGTTAAGACGCTTGCTTAGCAAACACTAAGACAAGCACTAAGTACTTGAGTTCGATTTCCCAGCACCACATAAGCTGGGCGTGGTGGTGCACGCCTATAATCGCAGCACTTGGGAGACTGAGACAGGAGGATTGCCCTGAGTCCAAGGCCAGCCTGGGCTACAGAGCAATAATCTGTCTCAAATAAAAAAAAAAAGACTTTACAAATATTGAATAAAAAGTTAAGGAGACAAGTATCATCAAATTTCAACCAGAGAAGAATGCTAGCAGACCAATAACAAATGAACAGAATTTCTTCCATTTCTTACCTTTGGGAGCTTCTGGGACTCCAATGGGACAAATGATTTTCCTGATACAGTATTCAGAACGAATGCCATAAGGACCAACATCTCGTCTCTTAATTATTTCTGTTGTTGTGATTTCTGTTTCAGATGTTTCTATGATGTAATTATATAGTATTAAGAGCCACCTAAAATACCCAGAGTTTAAAAAGGTACACCTGGTGCTTCAAAGACACATAATCTGAACCTCCCCTTACTCCAAGATTTTATGGCACACACCAAACATAAGCAAAACTGTATATTTAAAAATGAAAGAGATACTTAAAGCTAGTAGCCAAATGGCATTATCTTTTAAATTTGAGTAAGAGCACCGGGATATAACTCAGTGGTTAAAGCACTTGCCTCACAATAGCAAGACCCTGGGTTTGATTCACCAACACCAACAAGATGGGTGTGTTGGTGCATGCATGTAATCTTAGCACTTGGGAGGCCCGAGGCTGGAAAATCTCCGTAAGTTTGAGGCTAGTCTGGGGTACATAGTAAGTTTAGGACCAGCTCTGGACTACAGGCCAAGATCCTGTCAAAAAAAAAAAGAGAAAAAAACCCAAAAATTTTTTTTTGACTAAGAAAACCAAAACCTCTTACCTGTCCGAGTAGTCCCTCCTCCTGGAGGAGCCTTGGCTGCCATGTCATCCCATCTCAAACTGGCCCACAGTAAGCGCAACATCAGGCTCACTCCTGCTAAGGATTTTACGGTTTGCAATCTATACCTGAAAAAACAAAGCAGGTAAAACTATATACATGGTTATATGTACACCACACATATTCTCTCTCTTCATTAAATGGGAAGGACTGGGTTTCTTATCCTTATTATCACTTTAGTATTTGTAATTTGGTTTTGTAAGGATTGGCAATGTATGTTCCCTGAATGAGGAAATTTTTGTTCCTGGGCATAATGTGCACCTAACAATGTTAAAGGATGTATATTAATTTCCAATGCCATAGAAATACGTAAGGCAAGCATCTTTCATGGTAAGGTTGACATGGCAACAAATTATGAAGATTTCATAAATTATTCCAATTCTAAAGTGTTTTAAAAATCATGAAGGAAAGCAAATAGAAAAAAATAACTGTACCACTAAATTTGATAAAGGAATTTTGAAGGATAAAATCATGACTAACAAGATTTTGCTGAAACAAAATTTAAAAACGTTTAAATTTTTCAAAAAATAAAACTAAATGTCCTTCCAAAGGGAAGGGAAATTTGATATTCAAATAGTGGTTTCTCTGCATGTCAACTATTAGATGATGAGTACTACAAACACAAATGACATTTTAAAAATGTTAGTGTAGTTCTGAGATCTTATAAAAACTAACAAAACACCACTATAAAAAGAGCAATGCTGTATTAGGTACTAACACATAATACTAAACATTACTATAACAATAACAAGAAAAATCAATCTTGTCCATGTTTGTGTTTTTCCCTAAACACTGTTTGCAGTTACTATTTTTTATCCTTTAAAAAATACTACTAAAAACACACCTCAAAACAAATTTCTGCAATGGAAATAAACAGGACATCCTAAGGTGGAATTTACCACGGAAGATTTTAAAGCAGCCCCAGGCTATCAATTATCTTTTAGGATCTGTGAATAATTAAATCCTTTGTTGACATTTTCATACTATATAAATGAATATTTTGGTTGGGTGGAATGTAGAGAAAGCTGCCTTTAAAATAAAAATAATTCCTTCCAGTAGTAGCACCAGACAGCAAATCTTAAGATAACTTTAGTATTAAGTTAGAAAAATAAATACTGTGAGAAAGGAAAAACCCTAGCTAAAGTAGCCACAGCAGCCTACCCCCAGCCTGTGCCCACGACCCCACAACTTTCTCTGCTGTGCTATGTCAGCCTGTGAACTTCCTCACCTGGACAGAACAGCCCTTAAATTAGTAAAGGAAGTATGGACTAGTACAGAGATTTTCTGAGATGGGCAAGTGTCTGCCATACTCTGATCACTGCATACATAAGTCCCTCGGGAAGGCTGCTCTCTGGACAGTGCACATGGACAGCAGGGCTCATGCTCAGGCTGTCCCCTCTTCTCCCCCTTCCTGGTTCTCTGGGGGTCAAACAGGAACTTCAATATATCTCCGTTTTACTGAATTACTATTATAACTTTTTAACGCGTCTCTATTTTAAAATGGGCATAACTCCAGGATGTAAATACATGCCATGGATTATAAGCCTGCCCTCATTTAAAAGCCAAGGGCCCTCTAAGTGCTGAACTCCATGAGCTCATGTAGCAGTGAAACGGTCTCCGTCCCTGCAGCCAGGCACCATAGGGGGAACATGCGTGGGAGGGTCCTCTAATTTGGCTCAGAGTGGATCAGAAGCTCACCAGCATCTCAAAGGACAAACTGAGAGTGTCTGCCTGAAGGCAAAGGGGCACACAAACATTCAACAGGGAGGGCCACAAAGGCGGGCACTTCCCAGGTGTCCCACGGGGCATGCCAGGCGGGGGCAGGCTGTGGAGGAGGGGAGGGGCTGCACAGGGAAGCCTTAAGGAAGGGCAGTCAAGACCAGCACACAGCCTGGCAGAGGGACAAGTACTGCAGGCCGGGGAGGGGGTGCTGCTCTCAGGCGTGGCCCTGGAGTGACAGATGCCTTCCCCTCCTCTCCCTGCGGCAGGCAGCAAGCACTTCAGCAAATTCAGAGGGACAGACTGAGGTTTCAGGAGACAGTAACTACTAGTTCAGAGAGACAAGGAAAACGGTGTCGGGGCCTGGGGAAAGATGCACCGAAGGTAAGGATGGAGGAGAAACGGGTTCTACTCTTGGGAGACAAGTTTCATTTTTAACATTACTAACCATACCCACACTTCCGGCATTCTCAGCTCCTACTCTAAGGACAAACATACTTGACTCAAGTGTTAGTACAAAATGCATTTCACATGCATGTTTTTATAGTGACATGTTTTTTTTTTAAAATGCATTCTCAGGAATAACTTTGTATTTACCACACCTTCAATTGACAGAAGGCCTTTTACATTTGTCTCAACTTCAGCAAACTAAGATGTTAACAGATAGTTGACGATAATTAGTTATCAAAAACTCTACTGTGCGCCCTTCCATTAAGAGTGATAAATTCACTAAACAGACATAAACTATGCCACAGTGCATATTAAAACATTATAACACAAGGTTCCTGAACCCCAACCCTGCAGAGAAGGGCCCAGAGAAACCCAGAATTATGACTGGTGACTACATCTCCTCAGGCATTCAGAGGAAGGTGCTTCCCATGTGAGCCTGCCTTCCACCTCAGGACAGAAGAGAGAAGAAAGGCCAGCCTCTGCCACGACCATGTCATTGTAACGTACTGGTACACAGTAACTTTTCCAGTGGGAAAGAAGTTACCTGCAGGACAGTCAAGGATACATTTTGGGACCGCTCTCAATGAAGAAAGCAGAAAAGTGCAGAGTAATCCTACAAATCCATGAACTGTAATGAAGAGTTCCTTGATTCCCTGCAGGATTCTGCAAATCCTTCATTGCAGGCCCTGCAGAGAAATTGTACTTTTCAGCTGTCTCTATTGAATGTGTAATGGAGTGATGATATTTCATTTCAAATCAAAAGATGAGTTATAAAAAGCTTGGTAATACAAACTACTGGTCGCGTTACTAAATTAATGCGTTTTAAAATAGTACTTATTCACATTCTTTTTCTGGTCTTTTCTGATATTAGCTGATTGTAATATAACGGACATAAAAAAGTGTGATTTAAACTTAAACTGAAAACATTAAAAGACATACAAAAATGAAGTCTTAAAGAGAAATGTCTGCTCACTAACTTGCTGAAACAGTACCTTCAGAAATCTAGCAAAACCTAACTGCTGCTAGCCTGCTCCAAATCCAAGCATGTTTCCAAGGTTTACGTTCTGTTAAAATTTTAAGGGTAAAGAAATAGAGACAAAGACATGGAAAAAGATAAAGCAAGGACAAATATGTGAAAAGTGACAGAACAGGTAAAGCACTAAGCTGGAATTTAAGAAACCCAGGCTCTATCTGTAATTCCGCTCCTCTGCAGGCAGAGGGAAATTACAATACACTTGTAAAACAATTTCTAAGACCCTTCCCAACATGGAACTGCATGAGTTTATTTTATTATTTGTTTGTTTGTTTTGTTTTTGAGACAGGGCCTCATTCTATAGTCTAGGCTGGTTCTGATTTCACTATGTAGTTTATAACTGCCCCTACCACATACTTAGAATTTGTCTCCAAAACTTAAAGTCAGAAATTTGAAAATGAAAACTATTTCTGGGTTTCAAAAAAATTCCTAATGAATCTTAGAGTCTACCTTTCCTTGCATAATGGCAGGAAATTCTTAAACATGTTTGTCGTGTAAATTAATGGCATTAAGATTTTCCCATTATGATGAAGTTTATGAAATTACTGGTATGTTTCCTTATGTCTCATATTTTTATCAATCACTTACCAGAAATAAAATATAAGTATTCAAAAAGTTAACTATCCACTTTTGTGGTTATTGTGTTTCCAAGGGAACTAACATGGCGGTAACTTATGATAAAGTCAGAGCACAAACACAACCAGTCTTGACAAGTCCTCCTGTCTCGGGGAAGTTAGAACTGAAATTCTCTATAAAGGACAGCCTTACATTTGAAGTCTTTCATTTCCCTAAGTGAACTTTAGTAAAACCCAGTGGCCAAACCAGAAGTTTCCTTCATCGTTATTACTATCACTGGCCATTAAATCTATGCTTCCCTGTCTTACCTCTGTTACCTCATGTTACTAAAAGATGAGATAATGCTTTTAAAACTTTCTCCCTACCCAAATTCATTTTAAAGTACATACCTCCAAGTGATACCAAAAGTTGGTCTAGGAGAAGGATATGGCCATATATCCAGGGCAGGTTTTGCATTGTAATTAAAATAAGGGACTTCTCGGATTCCTCCTTTTCTTGCCAACTTTTTTAAGTCATCATTAGGCAAAACAAAAATGCTCTTCTTGCTGCTCTTGGTAATAAACTTTCTATAGGATGGCAGAGCTGTACCTGAGCGAGCCTTCTTCGGTCGTGAAAATTTCATCAGTTTCACTTTGTCTCTTGTGGAGTATTCTTTGCTCACAGTCATGGATGTTACCAGTGTGCCTCCGGCAGTGGTCAGGGAGTCTGTCACCGTCGTGGTGACCACAGTTTTGCTCTGTTCCTTGACAGAGATGATGTCCACACTGCTGCCTGTGGAGGGTGGAGACAGCTTTGTTACCGTTGTCGTAGTGGTTGTGACAGTAGATTTGGCACAGTTTTCTGTGGAGGAGACCACCATGTGGTCATCGCCTTTGGCTACCTTGATCACAGTTTTTGATTCCGTGGCGACTGTGGATGTCATCGTGGTAACTTCTGTGATGACTGTTTTTCTTCTAGATTCTCCATTGACATTTTCATTTTTGCTGGTGGGAAGCCCATTTTCATCCATAAAATCACTGCTGAGGTTCGACTCCTCTCCAGATGTAAGAGGCGATGGAGTATCCTTCTTAACATCAGAGCTTTCAATTTCCATATCTTCTACCTGATTAACTGAATTGCTTCCTGGAAGTGACGGTGGAGGTGTGACACTCTGGGTCCTGTCAGGCTCTTTGGTTGATGATTGCGTCTTGAGGTTCTCTTGGTAATTACCTTCAGCATCTGAAGAGCTTAAGAAACGTGAATTTGTTTCTGAGTTTTTTTCATTAAAATCTTCCATGATGACATCACCATTAATGAAGGGTTTTATAGTAGATTCTTTAATAGTCAATGGCTTAATATCATTTTCAGGGATAATTTTATTTACATTATTAACCTTTGGTTCAATGTTACCACTTACTAGTTTACTTTCAGAGATTTCTTTCACGCATTCACCTTTCAAATACACTTTAGGTTTATTATCTTTTCCATTGATTTGAAATGTACTTGCTTTCTGTCCTTTCTTTTCAGACTCTCGATTTTCATTGTTCTTCTTGTCAGTGATACTTTTTAGACTGCTCTGATCAGTACATCTATTAACCTGTCTCTCCTCTAACTTCTGCTGTTGGCTTGCTTTTTTGCCATTTGTTTCAGTTACTTTACCCTTAAGCCTGTCATCACAGTTTCTCGAGGACTTAACAAACTCATGTTTCAATACCTCTGAACTTTCAGCACCTTGCTCTGCAGTTAGGAACTGCTCAGAAATATTTTCATTGCTATTTTGAACAGCCATATCTTCTTCACTGCTATCCTGGATTGACATAGTATCAGAACTATTTTCCAAAGTGCTATTATATTCAGAGTCAAATCCCAATTTTTCATCAAAGTTCACTGCTTTCGGCAGAGACGGGCCATCTCTGTCACCAGTACTTTTAGGTATTGATGGAAGTAAAGCATCTTCGGAAGAAGAAACAAAAGTGCCACTATTCTCCTGCATGAGTGGTTTTTTGTTGTGATAGATCAAAGTATCAATATCATCTCCACTGCCAGGTTTGGAGTCATCAATGAAAAAATCACTTCTTTGTGTTTTAATCTTATTGAGTTCCTGCCCTTTACTGGTTGATTCGGAGAGGTTCTCATTCATGTCATTATCAAAACAATTTTGTTTTTGATAATTTGTCTCTGGACTTTGGATGGAGACAGCATCTAACACTTGATCTTTAGGACAAAATTTATTTGTGGTAAGGCTAGAGTCACCAATTCCAAGAACTGCAGAATCGCTTTGTGAGTACCCCTGAATCAAGTCCTCAAACTTATCACTGCTTGCACTGGGGCTTTGCCTCTGGATGAGCAAGTCACTCTCATACCCTTCTTTTGCTTTTGTTATTACTTGTGACTCAGAAAGGCTTTTCAAAGAACTTGGAGATTTCCCTGTACTCTTAATTCCACTCTCCAATTTCATTTTTTCATGGCGTTGTTTTTCTTCCAGTGTAAACTGTTTTATTCTCCTTTCAAGAAGTCCATCTAGTTTGGAGGATTTTGTTTTCTTTTTGTAACTAGTCCTCAGATGAAAACCCTCGCTGACGTTGACCACGTCGGCCTGAGCGCTGTCCTGACAGTTTGCATGGGGCTCTGTTTTCCCTTCATCATCTATTTCCATCGGCTCTTCTTTCAAGGGTTTGTCACTGTCATAATCTAAAAGTTCTTTTACATCTGTGAAACAAAGATTTATATGAATGTAATTTTTATTCAAAAAATTTCATGAATTATTATTTTGCAAGGATCTACTATCTGTTTAACACTAGGGCTTAAAATATATTAATTCAAAATTCCCGATTCATGCAGTTTTTAAACCTTTCACATATTCTAAACTTAGCAAAGGTTTTTAAAAGACACATATTTGAACTGGAAGTGTAGTTCAGTGGTTCAAGTACTTGCCTAGCGTGTACAAGAAACTTGATTGATATCCCCAGTACCACATAAAAAATTAGGTTGATGTGGTGGTGCATGCCTATAAACCCAGCACTTAGGAGGCTGAGGCAGGAGGATTGTCATAAGGGATTCCATAGTAAAAAAAAAAAAAAAAAAACCAGGATGCTGAAAATACCACTGTTTTAGATAAAATCATAGTGTTATAAAAATTACATACACTTAATTATATTTATTTATGTATTTATTGGTTGTTACTGGAATTGAGCCCTGGATCTTCAAATTAAGCAACAGCCCCAGCCCATTATTATTTTTGATTTGGAGACAGGGTCTCACTAAGCTATTCAATTTTGCAGGCTGAGCTTGAACTTGTGATCCTCTTGCCTCAGTTTCTCAAAATGCTGGGACTACAGGCATGCACCATAATGTACCAAGATAAAGCATTATCTTACATGCTTATTTAAAAACTACTTTTAACAACAGACAATGTATACTTCTCAAAAAGTTAAACATGGAAGCTAGGCATGGCGGTGCATGGTTGTCATCCCAGCACTCAGGAGGCTGAGACAGGAAGACGGTTGTGTGTTTGAGGCCAGCCTGGGCTACTTAGGGAGTCTGGGACCAGCCTGGAATACAGAGTGGACCCTGCCTCCAAAAAAATAAAAATCAAACATGGAGTTACCACATGACTTGAGAAACGAAATACGTGTTTGTATGAAAACTTGTATAGCTAAAAATGTTCATCACCCAGTGACAGAACCCACTAGGAAGGACAACCTAGTGTGTCACTGGAGTATGGCCTGGAAGCGGGGTCACTGAGGCTCCACCTACAAGACTGGACTCCCTTAATACTTCTGCCCTTCACACTGTTTCCTGCTGTGAAACCTCAGACAGGCTTTCTCTCAGGCAGGTGCTCTGCAGTCCCCCACCACTGGCAGTCACCAGGGAAGGGCCCGGCCCCTCCTGGAACTGTGAGCTACATCGCATCTTTTCTCTCTTAAGTTGTGGGCACTGGGTATTGTGTCCCAGCAATGAGAATGTAACAGAGTACTGCTTGATTCCATGTAGCAAAGCGTCCAAAACTGGCAAGTCCACAGCCACAGAAAATGGACGAGCCAGTGGGGGAGGCCGAGGAGAAGCTGGAGAGTGATAGTGAATGTGAGATTTTGTTTTTAAGTAATAAAATGTTCTAAAGCTGACGATGACAATGGTTGAACTCGTCGTTTAAATGTACTAAAACGACTGCATTTACACTTTGAGTGAATTTTATGGCATGAATTTTACTTCAGGAAAGCTATTACCAAAGGACAATGGGGCATATCCCTGCAGTGGGAACCCGCCCAGGGCAGTCTCATCCCGCATGGTGGCCCTGCACACCGGCATCAGCTTACCTGGGTCCTTCTTCTCAGGGATCTTTGAGATATCCATTATTTCACTTTGGTCTGTTCTTTTTGCAGCATCTAAATCTTTTACCTCATCTTTTTCAGAATGAGGCTCTGTTTTTATTTTTTTTGGACTTCGTGGACTTTTTCTCTTATCTGACTCATCCATATTTTCATCTGTATTACTTTTGACTAGAAAGAACCATGTATATGGCAATTACAGACACTTTCAATATTAGAAACTTACCTTAATACAGCCAGTTTAGTGAAAATGAGTATTTTCCAAAAAAACTAAACTTCATTAATTTTCATTAAAGCAAAAACTAAAGGTACCATATACTTTCTTGTCTTCAGGTAGCTTAGAAAAAGATTTGTATGCCAGTGGTATCCCCTTCTATAACCAATAATAACTCTGATTTTAAAGTAGAGAATTATAGAATATTTAGGTTTCCCCCGAAATTAAGTCTTTTGGGGTTGAAGGCTGGTAGAGAGCTTGGCAATGGGAAAAAGGCTCTTCTTGACATATGCATATTGATATTCATATATACCCATTATTGAAGACCAGGATATAATGTGCACAAAAATGGACATTTTTAGAGCCACACCACAGGTCACAGATAAGCAGCCAAGCTTGGGCTACACAGTGAGTTCAGGACCAGCCCGGACTACAGAGTGAGACCCTGTCTCAAAAAAAAACAAAACAAAACGAAAAAAATGATAACTTAGCCAGAGTTCATAATTTCATCAACCCACAATCAATGTTTCACCGGAACAACTGACAAAGTAAAATCAGGTAAGAGAGCGCATGCTACTTCTCTGGCACTATATAAGCTAATCTTGTCACGTAGGGTTCACAGGGAAGGGCACATCGCTGCATAAATTAGCGCGTTACACTGCATCTCACCTATAGTTGTGCTGAGAGTCACTCACATAACAAAGAAGGAGCCACAGAGCAGATGGCAAAAAGGGCGATCCATCATCCCCTACGTGCACCACTTAGCATTGCCAAGATGTCATCTGAATACGTGGCAGGAATTTCGAAATACAGTGTCTTAAAAGGGCAGTTTACCTCTGGAACTCTGAGATTCTGAACACTCAGGCTTGTTGGCCAGTAGTAAAAACGAACAAACAGCTCCTTTACAAAACACTCTAATGGAAACCCCAGTAATCTCCTCTCCAGGTTTTCTGACAGCCAACTTCTCAAGAAGTGAATTAGCATTCAATTTCAGATTTTGAAATAAAAACACTAACTAGGAAGCTGTGCTGTTAAAAAAAAAAGTTAGTTTCTATCATCTCTGAATACTGAACAAAAACTTATGAACAATTTCAATTTTTTTTTTTTGTTGGTGCAGAAGATCAAACCCAGGGCCTCCCACGTGCTGCAAAGCGGTGTAGCATTAAGCCACACCCTAGCACTTTTAAAGATGACTTTTACAGACTTCAGAGCTTCTAATTAGTTAACTACCATAGTACTTTTGCATATTACACTAAAAATCTCAGAAAATGGCCTTTTATCCAAAATATGGCCAATATTCTATGAATCTGTAAGAAGATACAAATCAAAATTACTCATACATAAAAGTATTAGTAATAAATGCTATTTTACATATTTATATCAAATACAACTACTAAAATAATTCACTTACTTTCTTCCACTGACTTTCTGTAATTCACATTAGTATTGCCTGGCAATTTGGGAACAAACCTATAGACATGGGTTTTACTAGTCCAGCACCAGCCACCATATCCTGTTACTCTGTATTCTTCTCCTTTTTGTTTCCAAACCTGTTATGAATGAAAATACATTTATTAAGGAACACGTCTACAAAGAACATAGCACACACATTTATTAAACAAGACTAGGAGTCTGGGACACTAATTGAGTAATCAAATTTAGCTTTCAGGAGGAATCAAATACTGATGAAGGAAGTTCTTACTCCTTTCTAAAAGTAAACTTCACAAAGTTTTAGTCTTACAGTAATTCCAATGAATTGGTCTCAAAGCCTCCTATCTTCCACCAAGAGAAATCTATGCCTCCAGAGTGATGAGAAAGATGTAATTCATCCCAACTACGTTCATTTACAGACTGTGGCAAAGTGAAACAAAATTATGCAGTGTCAAGAAAAAGTAGCAGATTCAAATGACTGTGGTAAAAAATGACCTGATGTTTAACTGGAAAGGTGTATTTCACCCATGTAGCCTGCTGCATTGTTTCTTCTTCTTCTTGTTTTTTCTCCTTTTTTTTAACTTTCTCCTTTTCTTCCCTTTCAATTGATGTCATCCTATGTAACCTAAGAAAACACAGATAGGAGAACAGAAATTATGTTTAACTTTAAATAATATCTGACAAAGATAAAAATATAATACGAAAATTAGGCACAAAACCAAAGAATGGTGAGTTATACTCCCATAACCCAGACAACCCTAAACAATAAGTAGATGAACAAGTCTGTAACTGCAAAAATCAGAGAATATAAAACAGCCAAAACAAAAATGCTATCCTTCCTATGTTATCTCCCCAAAACAAGTACTTTATTTTTGAAACATTGCACACACATGTCAACATTTATGTTACCATAGTCCATTACTCACTTAGAAAAGGGTACTGGGGCTAGAGGAATGGCTTGGCGGTTAAAGCGCTTGCCTAGCAATAACTATGTCAAGGACTAAGAACCCGAGTTTGATTCCCCCACACCACATAAGGTGGGCATGGTAGTGCGTATCTGTAATCCCAGCATTTGAGAGGCTGAGGGAGGAGGATTGCCTTGAATCCAAGGCCAGGCTGGGCTCCATAGTGGGTTCAGGACCAGCCTGGGCTACAGAGGGAGACCGTGTCTCCAAAAATACAAAATAATAATAATAATAATAATAAAGGGTACTGATAGTAAACACAGAATCACAGTTTTTAACTCATAAATACCTATACTAGAAGATCTTTCTATATCAGAATATAAAGACTTTTCTATTTATTCATTTTTATTATTTATTTTCTTGAGACAGGTCTTACTCTGTTGTCCAAGCTGGTTCTGAACTCTCCATGTAGCCTATAATTGCCTCCAACTCAGAGCAATCCTCCTGCCTCAGATTCCAGAATATGGATTACAAGCATTACAGGTGTGTGCCGCCATGCCCAGGAAAATTGGTGCTGGAGCACTGAACTCGGCCTGGCACTCGCTAGGCAGGCTCTCTAACTGCTGTGATGTCCCTCCCTCCCTGAAGATGTTTTTCAAAAAATACATCACTTCATGGACAGTCCAGTCCACTCATTTTTGGACTAGTTCCCTATTAAAGGGTAATTTATTTCCAGAGTATTCTGCCTTTCCAGATCAGGGCCCACTGGCACACAATTCTGGTGTTCTATATCCACAGAGAACGGCACCCACGTAGCTCTCCTTCTGAATGACAGGAGGGCTGAAAAAAGGCATCCCACAGGGATGCTGACAGACACGGGGCACAGACCACGCTCTGTTACCAGGCAGTGAGGCACAGAGTACCTGCCGGGAGTGGCTAACTCTGCAGTGGGGAATCTACACTTAACACAGACCGGACCTTCGTGGAGAGGAGAGCTGCTCACGGGGCGACATGAAGCAAAGCCTCGAGGAGCTCCAGCTTCTGGGTCTAAGGGCTTCTGGCTCTAAGAGCTCTAGCAGAAGAACTGCTTCCATTCCAACCTACCCACATGCTCCCAATTACTACGCAGAGCTGTGGGGAAAATGGAGGTCTTCGGTCAACGTGGAGTAGTGCTGCTACAAAGATGTGGGAGGGAATTTAATTCTTTTTAATCCAGTGTCCCATTAAAAACTTCATCTCAGCAGGGTCTGGGGGTACACAGCTGTAACTCCAGTATTGTGGGAGGCAAAGCCAGGAAGATCCCCAGTTTGAGCCAGTGTGGTAATATACAGCAAGCTCGGCCTAAGCACCTTCCGCACACCAACCGTCCTGGAACTAAGGAGGGAGCAGGTTCCAAAGACACCGAGTGGTGGTTATCAGGACAGCCTCAGCTCTGTTGCACACAGCAGTCACACTGGGACCAAGTTATAGCTGTCATGGAGTTTTTTTGGGCAGCTTCTGTTGGTCCAGCCGAGCAACTGAACCACCCTGGCTGACAGGGGCCAGGCACACTGTGAGCAAGGAGAACACAAAAGCTCAGCAAGGGCTCGGGGTGGGGATGTGGTGTCTGTCCACAAAGCAAACAGCCTCCTTCTCATCACTGCGCACAAAAGCTGCCCTACGCTTAGGCGAGTTCAGTCAGGTGCTGGTACAGCTCGTTTTGTGTTAGCTGACCCTGAGTCCAATTCTACTGTCCTCTCTACCACCAAGACATTCTTATGAAGGAACGCCAACACAGGGCAGCTCAGCAGTCCTGTTTTGTGGGCAGAAATCTTTGCCACTGCTGGTGGCCTGGAGGCCTAGGAAGGAAACCTCATTGGGTTGGTACCATGAAGCCTTCTGTGAGTACCCCATTCTGGTGGGCACACTGGTTGGCAGACTTTCCTTTCACATATCCAGAGCCACTGAGAGATGGGCAGGAGTGGACTGGGCACCAACTCCGTCTTCACCTCCGCAGTGTTCAGGATTCTGTTCTGTTCTGCTATTACACTAAAGCCACCACACGTAAAATTTTATGGCTTTCTTGAGAAGCTGGAGGAGTATACTTCTACGTTCCTTAGTGACAGAATGGCTCAGGCCAAAAGTGTAACAGACAGTGCTAAACTGCTCCTCCAAACTGTGTGTCACAGTATCAATGACTGCAGTCAGCATCCCGAGCATTCATCTCATTAGTGCCAAACTTGGAAGTCACTTGCTCAAGTGAAGGGAAAAACACTATCCAGAAGCTCTTTAGTTATGAAAGACATAATCTTTTTGCAAGTCTATTGGCCTTTCATATTTATTTTTCTGCACAATGCCCGTTCAAATCCTTTGTCTTGTTTGCACAGGACCACTAGTCCTTTCACATATAAAAGGTCTTTGTCAATTAGGAAAAGTTTCCATTTGTGGTGCAAATATTTTTCCTCAGTTTTTCATCTGTCTTTTGAATCTGATTATAATATTTTTCCACTCAGAATTTTAAATACATGTATCCACTTCTCTCCTCTATGACATCTCGTTTTAAATCTGTTTAAAAAGAAAGTATCACAACAAAAATATAAATTAATTCATGCTTTCTTACACGTTTGGTTTTTGTCTTTAGAGTGGTTTTATTTTTTAAATCACTACCAGTCTGAATGTTTTTGCAAGCAGGGACCTGAGATATTTTCCCCAAACGCGCCCACTCTGCTTTCTGATGTGCAGTGCTAGCAGCTGAACTACCAGATGTACTTAGGTCTATTTCTGGATTCCCTCATTTATTCCACTGCCCCACTTATTCAGTAGGACAAATTATTTTGATTATTATAGCTCAAAATATGCCAAAGTACTTACTTTTAACACCTATTTCCAATGGGGTGATTCTTGTTCATCAATTTCTCTAGATGAAATACCGGTATCATTTTGGCTAAGCCTCCCACTGCCTTATAAGGACAAATCAAATTTAGAATGCAAAGTATCCTGGGCTGGGGTGTAGCCCAGCAGTTAAAGTGCTTCTTTAGCACAAGGCCCTGGGTTCAATTCCCCAGCACCACATAAGCCAGGCGTGGTAGTATAGGCCTATAATCCCAGCCCTTGGGATGTGAGGAGGGAGGACTGCCAGGAATTTAATAAGACTATCCCGGCTGCACTGTAAGTTCTGGACCAGCCTGGACTACAGAGTAAATCTGTCTCACACACAAAAAAATCCAAAACAAACGTATATACACATACATACATACATATATAAAGAAAAGCAAAATTTTAAAGACTGTTTTACATAGATTCTGAATATTTCTTGTTAGATGCATATCCAAGTTTCTGAGTGTTCAGTTGTTATTCCTGCTAAGATCACGCTTTCATTACAATGTTCAAAAATATGCAAAAAGCAACAAAAATAAGAGACTGCCCTTTACCAATAACCAGCACCCAGAAGCCCACGCGTCCTGCCATGGGGCGGCTGTTACTCTTGCTCTGCGTTCATCACTCTTCTGCATTTGCTTATAGTGTTACTACCTATGCGTGTACAAAATAAATGAAATTTGACTTTCGAACACTCAGTAGCAATCACAAAACTAGCTGCATTAGCAAATGAGTAACACAGTTATTACTAAACATTTCCAGAAAAATATAAATCTGTAATTGGGGTCACAGTGATATTATAGCATTCAGGAAAGATTACGAAGTGCTTTTGGTGAATGAGTGGGTGAGGTCACAGGGGAGCCCAACAGCATAGCAGACACCTCACAGTCAGTGTATGTGGCGGGCTGTAGTGCGAGGCAGGTTCACTACGAAGTCACAGTCCCCAGCAAACAGCTCTGAACTTGCCGATTTCATGCTTCTCTAAGTTCTGCGGCTTGCCTTGGGATCCGGCCTTCCCGGGCTGCATCCACAACTGTACCGTTGGGGCACTCTCTGCTCCCTGCCATTATGAATTTATCGCTTTAAGAAATACCTTGAGATTTTTTGGCTCAGCGGGAGAGCACCTGTCTAGCACATGCAAGGCCCTGGCTTCCATCCCAAGCAGAGGGAAAAAAAAAACCTCTTTGCCCTAATTTTACTACAGGTCAGCAGGGAGCAAAATAAAACATGTTTGTTATTTTAACTTCAAACTCCCTTTGTATTTTAATTGTGGTTAGTAGTCACATACATAAATGCTAATTTTTAGTATACTACCTACCTTATTTAATTTTCATATTGTGTCTGATGATTTTTCAATCATCTGGGGGGAGTTCCTAAATACCTAAATGTATCAACTGCATATAATAACTGTGTTTATGTCTTGCTGACACTTGCATGTTTTCTCTTGGCAAACGGCCTTAGGATTTTTAAAAGGCCATGACTGTGTATCCTTGTTCTGATCCACCTGAACACTGGTGGGAAGTCTTCAAAGGCTTCAGTGAGAAGCACCACGATTTGGTCTGAAATATAACTCTACTCATAAGAGAAAAGGAAGGACTTCATGTATTTGTATGCAACCAAGGTGGGCTTTTTTTTTTTTATTGGTTGGCTTGATTTGTTTTTTGGTGGTACTGGTGATAGACTCCATAGTCTTTAGACTCAGCTACATGTCCAGCCTTTCTTCTCTTTCATTCTGAGAGAGGGTCTCCCTTGGTTGCTAAACTGTACAGGCTAGGCCCTGAACTTGAAATTCTCTTGCCTCTGACTTCCAAAGAGCTGGGACGAGAAGTGTGCATTATTGTGCCTACCTAATAAGGTGGTTTTTGTTTTTGAGGCAGATCTTACTCTATAGTCCAGGCTAGTCCTGAACTCATTATGTAGCCCAAGCTGGCCTTCAAACAATTCTGCCTCAGCCATCTAAATGCTAGAATTACAGTCATGTAATATTATGTCTGGACACTCTTTATATCTTTATGTGGTGCAGGACCTTGAACCCAGTGCCTTGTGCATGCTAAGCAAGCCCTTTAACCGTGGAGCTGTGCTTCTACTCCCCAAGTTTAAAACTTTTTTAAGGCAATAATCAAAAATAAGCATTGACAAATATCTTTTTAATATCCAATGAAATGATCCAAGTTTTCTTTCTCTGACTTCTCAAAACAGCATGGAATCAATAATCTGAAATTGGACAACACTTCCAAGCACAGGGCAAATACAATGTAGCAATAATTTACTATTCTTTATACTCCTAAATATATCTGCTAATATTTTAAGATCCTTGTATACCATTTCTGCTTATTATACATTATTAATTGTTATGTATTATAAAAGGAGATAGGTTCATAATTTTCTATTTGCCTACTCACCAGATTTTATACTAACAAAGTAATAATCCAAAAGATCTCCCTCTTTTTCTATTCTAGTGAGTTTAAATGCAACTGTCTGGATCCAGACATCTAAAAATTTATTATAAAATCACATGGTTCTTCTCATCTCCTTTCTGGTACGTGCACTGATCAATAGAACCGGAAGAGCGTCCTGATCAGGCATGGGGCCCATGCCCTGCTCTCTCCCTTCCAACTGGCACCATGGGGCATCTTCTCTGTAGGCAAAGAAAGCCTGGATATTGTGTTGGAAGTCTGTAAAGACCTGAAATCCCCACTGGCAGGTAAGAGAATATCAGAGATATCAAAGATGCTGGTTAGATGCTTCTTCATTCTTAATGTTAAGCATTTGTGTGTACATGTTATTTTTCATGTTATAGATTTTAAGTTATAATATCCAAGATAGGTTTTGTTACATTGTATCTGCTCTTCAATATATCTGAGACATACATTAAACTAATTAATTTGCAGTTCTTATTTTTGAACACAAGCACTGAAAGCCATGAAATTTCCTCTGGGAACTCTTTAACTCCATATTTTGTGGGGGCTGGAGGTATGGAGGACTGAAAGGATCTTTGCACTGAGCTATAGAATCAGTCCTTTGGGTTTTTTTTTTTTTTTTTTTTTAAGCAGGGTCTCGCTAAGTAGCACTAAGTCACCCGAGACAAGTTCAAATTTGCAATTCTCCGGCCTGAGCCCACACGACTACTAGGACTGCGGGTGTGTGTTGCCACAGCTGGCTCACAAATTGTAATAACTATACTGTTTTCATGAACATCTAGACCAAACTGAGTTTTTGGTTTCTATTAGGACTTCTCTGTAACAATTTTTTACTTAATAGTGTATTTCTTAAGCTTCATGTATTTCTTTAAATTTTTACTCTAATACACACACACACACACACACACACACACACACACACACACAAACATAACACAAAAGAATACATGCTCTAAACCTTTACATAAATAGTACCATACTATATGTATTTTTAGTGACTGAATTGAGGTTCAATCACAATGACAATTACTGCTGTAATTCCCTTTTCGTTGCTATATAGGCCAATATCACAATTTAAATACGCCAAATTATAAGCACACAGGGGGACTAGAGGAATAGCAGAGCAGTTAGAGCACTTGCCTAACAAGAACAGAGCCCTGAGTTTGATTCCCCAGCGCTACATAAGCTGGGCATGGTGATGCATGCCTATAATCTCAGCATTCAGCAGGCTGAGGCAGGAGGACTGCCATATAGTCAAGGCTAGTCTGGGCTACATAGTGAGTTTGTCCACAGCCTGGACAACAGAGCAAGACCTGTCTCCAAAAGAAAGAAAGCCAGAAAAAGAGAAAGAAAAAAAAAGAGAGGAAGGGAGGAAAGAAGGAAGGGAGGGAGGGAGGGAGGGAGGAAGAAAAGGCAAATAAGGATTTTCAAATTTCACCATTATAAAATAATATTAAACGAAGCCTTATACATGTGTCAGGTACAATGTACACAAACAAGGAAGAGCTCCTTTGTGGTATTAGATAGGAGAATTGTATTTCAAATTCTTTATAAAGCTGTTCTCTAAAAGAACTGTATGAATCATTATACTATTACTCTTTCACCAAAATGTCTGAGTCCTCTTCCTGTTACTGCGTATCTTTGTCACGACTGTAAAATTTTGGCAATCTGATAGATATGCAGGATTTAGCCTCTGGTTTCGATGTACACTTGAAAATACCAGAAGGTTTTGCATATTTTCATTTTTCTTGGCTGTCTGCATCTGTTCCTGAATAACTGTATCTTCGGCCTTTGTTCTACTAAATTATTTGACTTTTTGTTTTACTGAATAGTAATAATTATTGAATATATTGTAGACACTAACTCATTTTTGATTGTAGTATAATAAAACAACGCATATACCTTAACTGGTCAATAACATAGTCTTCAGGAACAATACATCATGGGAAGGCTCACAATCAACAGCAGGCAGTCCACTGCTTACTAATACCTACCTGGGATGAAACTGCATCGTAAAAGCAGGTACTTGATTCAACATACACCTTAATCTGGGATTCTCTCTCAGAAGCATGGTGACATAAGTGGAACAGAGAGCCAAGTATGACACTGTCCTTATTTTTAGACTGGGTGGTGAGTTCATAAGTGTTCATTTTATTACTTGTTACATTTACATATATTTTATATAAAAGTCTTATGTACATGTCACTTGCTGAACCCAAAAGATTTCTCTAAAATTTACCATTATTTAAAAATATTATTAGTATTAGACATTTAGACTGATCTCCAAGCTTTTCAAATCACAGCAAAAAATCTTCTATAAATAAAAATTTTTAGTTTGAATTTCTAAGCTTCCCTAGGATCAAATTTTACAAGTTGATCATTCATCTAGTTGACCACAGTACTTCAAAAGTGGAAGTCCAATTAACTTCTAATGTCTTCAATCAGAGTCTATTTATTTATTTATTTGTTTATTGAGACAGGGTCTCATTCTACCGTTCAGGCTGAACTAACTATGTAGCTGAGACTGGCCTTGAACTCACAGCAATTCTCCTGCCTCAGCTTCCTAAATCCTGGGATTACAGGAGTGCGCAACCATGCCCACCTTACGAGTACTGGGGAACTGAAACTAGGATCTTGTGTGTGCTGAGCAAGCATTTTAACAGCTGAGCATCACCCTCAGCCTCCACCACCCCTAGCTGTTAAGAAAGGTTAATGCTCCATTTTACCTTCTCATCATGTCAAAAATTCTTCTGTGCATACTGTCAGATTCCAGGCTAATACAATCCAAACATTACTTCATAAATCTAAGGAACATGTTAAAACTAGTCTTAATGGCAAAACAGGAAAGAAAAATGACCTGGATGTTTTATAAAAGATCTGAACTCCACATTCTACTGTAATGTTTAGTAATTAGTCTATCAAAGGTATAATTTAATAACTGCAAATTTATTTACTTAAGGCACACCATTCTGCAGCACTTTTGTTTAACCCAATTTTTCACCTTATAGGATAAATGGAGTCCATTCCACTTATGGAGGTTTCTAATGATAGCAGAATTATATTTAAAACAGGAGAAAAGAGAAAAAAAGTTTCCATACCATGTATGTGCAGGCAGAGGAAGACCCTGTCTCAAAAAAAAAAAAAAAGATTTATGCGGAATAAAGCGGAAAAAAATGGAATCCACTATGGGCAGACAAAAAATGTTTATAAAATTAAACATAAAATTATTTCTCTTAGAACCTAGTTTTATTAGATATGCATAATGATGTATGCCTGTAACCCCAGAACTCTGGGTGCTAAGGTAGGAGAATCATGCAATCAAGGCTAACCTAACCTACACAGCAAGTCCAGGGTCAACTTGAATTACATACTGAGGCCCTGCCCAAAACAAAATTTTTTATTATAAAAATAAAACAGCGTTGGATGAATGGCATAGCAGTTAGGGTGCTTGCCTAGCAAGTGTAGACCCTGAGTTCAATCCCCAACACCACAGAAAGTAGGTGTGGTAGTGTACGTCTGTAATTCCAGCACCTGGGAGCCTGAGGCAGGAGGGCTGATTTTGAGGCCAGCCTGGCCTACTTAGGGAGTTCAGGATCAGCTTGGACTACAGAGTGAGATTCTGCCTTAAAAAAAAAAAAGAAAAACAAAAACAAAAAAAACTACAACAAAAACCAGATGAGCGGAGGCCTGTAATCCCAGCGCTGCAGGAGCTTGAGACAGGTTGTGAGCATGTGCCCAGCATGGCCAACTTAGTGAGTCTGTTTCAAAAAACAAAAATAAAAATGGGCAATGGATGCAGCTCAGTGGAAAGGCCCTGGGCCACATGCTTAGTACCTGCTGCCAAGTGTGAAAGGCTAAAACATATTCATATCTAAAAATTACACAGTTAAGCTGGGCACAGTGGCACATGCTTGTAATCCCACCACTCGGGAGGCTGAGATCGAAGGATTGTCATGAGTTTGAGGCCAGCATGATCTACATAGTGAGTTCAGATGTAGCCTGGACTACAGAGCAAGACCGTGTCTCTCTCTCTCTCTCTCACACACACACACACACACACACACACACACACACACACACACACATACACACACACACAAATTACAGTTACATCACTGCAGTAAGCCCATAAAAGGGTGCGGAAATTGTGGAATGTTCTTATTTTTTGCTTATAGATTTAGAATGCCTAATCCCAGCACTTGGGAGACTGAGGCAGGAGGATTGCCATGAGTCCAAGGCCAGCCTGCACTCCACAGAGTTCAGGATCAGCCTAAGCTACAAAGTGAGATCATCTCAAAAAAAAAAAAATGTCCCCCAAAAGCTTCATGTAATTGGAAGGTGACTGGATTTGGGATTAGCTACATCAAATGGCTCAAGCCACAGACTGCACACTGTGAAGAGGCAGGCCTGATCAAGAGGGGTGGGTCTGGTCGATGAGCACACTAGAAAGCATTCTTCCCTTGTGCCACATCCCCAGGCCACTACTATACACTTTCATAACCCTTGAATACAGTAATGAAGGGGCCCAGGGGACACAGCCTCAGTGCTCCTTCCCCACCTCTGTTTCTAGCCACGACGGGTTGAATACCTGTCCTTCACTGGCAAGTTCCTGTGCCAATGCCAGCCACCCATGCACAAATGACAGACCAGGGCCTCTAGACTGTGAGCTAAAATAAACCTTTCCTCTTTGGAGCTGTGAGTGCTGGATATTGACTAAGACAAACACTATTTGAATATAGGCATATATTAATTTACTAAAGATAACTTTAAATACTAGTTAAAAATAATCCAGGCATTTTCAAGTCAAAAATTTGTCTATTTTTTTAAACCATCTGCTCAAATCCTGTGTTCGGATTGATGCTTGATCATTTGCCAGAAACTCAAATCAAAAATCAGATGTCAGACAGTAAGACAGTAAGGGCTTGGGACATAGGTCAGTTGTTAGAGCGCTGGCCTAGCAAGCACAGAACCCTGAGTCTGATTCCCCAGCACCACTTAAACTAGGCACAGCGATGTACACCTGTAATCCCAGCATTGTGGAGGGTGGCTATAAATTCAAGGTCAGCCTTGGCTACATAGTGAGTTCAGGATCGGACTGGACTGCAGGGTAAGACACTGTCTCAATGTAAGAAAAAGACTGTTTGGCAGATATTTAGCACAGTACCTAGAATGGATATTCTAATTTTTTTTAAGTCTTTCTCCGCACCCCGTTTTGTTTAACAGAATGGTGTAATCCACATCCTAGGGCAAGCTGGGCAAATTATCACTAAGCTGCATTTCTATCACTTTTATACTTATTTATTTATTTATTTTTGAGGCAGGGTCTCATTCTATAACTCAGGCTGGTCCTGAACTCACTATAGAGCCCAGGCTGGCCTTGGACCCATGGCAATCCTCCTGCCTTAGCCTCCCAAGTACTGGGATTTTATAGGCATGCACCACCACACCAGGTTTATGAGGTGCTGAAGAATCAAACTCAGGGCCTTGTGCTTTAACTGCTGTGCCATTCCTCATGCCCTTTTATTTTATTTTGAGACAGGGTCTCTAAGTTGCACAGACTGGCCTTGAGCTCGAGTTCCACCTGCCTCAGCTTCCCAAGCAGCTGGGATTACAGGTTTTCACCACCACACCCAACTAAAAAATGTTTTTTACTTTTAAACAGTTTTAATATTCACATGCATGACCATTTTTGATCTTCAATCCTGTATCACAAATAAAAGTAATGGAAATCAAAAAGAATGACTTTAATAAGATCTCTTAAACACTGCCACTTTAATTATTAATCCACTAGTATTAAAAAAATTCAATTTTGGTCATTCACAAGGCTCAGCAGGCACTCACCGCGTGTGCCCTAAGGACTCCCGCCATATTGGTAGCATCACAACTGGTTTAACAGCGCACTCCAAAATAGCCAGCGCCAATGCAAATTCTCTTGGTTTGCTGCACATCTGAACCGCCTTGATCCAATTCGCTCTATAGTTCAGAAATAAAGTAAGAAATTACTTCATTGGTTCATCTTAAAAATACAATAGCTCTACATTACTCCAACTTACAGTGCATATGAGAAAGTGTTCTAGGTGGTAGCTGTAATATACTGCTTCTGGAAGTTTTTAATCTCACACAATCACAGATTTTAAACATCAGAAGGAATTCCAGAGATCTTCAGACCTCTTAATTCCCTGACCATTTACAATGTTTTACAACTGTGGCCTCTACTTGTTCCCAGGGATAAGGGTAGTGATTCCTAAAAATCATTCAAAAGCTAATGTTCTTCTAGTAATATAAATACACACATGCCCCTGCTTCATTACTGATCACTGACCAATGAGACTTCAACTAATAATACACTGATAATATTTTAAGGTACATGACTATAGTAATCTTCTAAGTATGTAGCATACTTAAAGCAATAAATAAGCCTCAGGTCCCTTTACCTGTGTGAAGCCCAATTGGGATGAAGAAAGGATGAAGGGATGTTGTTTTCTAGTTGGGTGATGGTCAATCTAAGAGTAGAGATGGTAAGAACTTTGGACCCATGGACAGAACCGTTCCATTTGAACTCTCCAGCTGGAGTCAAACAGAATTTATGTGCCAGGTGCCTTCTCTTGTCATGATCTTCCCTGTGCTGGTGCTTATTCAAAGCAAATGAATTAGTGGAGTACTGATTGTGATAGACGCGATACTTCCCTTCTTGACCCAATTTAAAGTAATTGTTGATATTTCCTTTCATCACCACTTCCTTTTTGGTGCTCAATCGTGAAATTTCTCCTTGAGAGTTAACTACCAGTACCTGATCAAGATCAAGAAAATAGAAATATTTTATTATCCATGTCAAAGGTGCAAATTATCTAATCAAATATTTTTCAACAACTACAATCAACCATTCCAAATAAGATATATCTTATGGCTGAGTTATTGAGGTTTAAAATCTAAAAGTGGGAACTATTTACAACTAAGCAATCAAGATATGCCTGTAAAAAGGAATAAAAATAATATTAAATATTATGTTAGATACAACTGTGTGCATGCACATGCATGCACATGTGTGCAGTGTTGCAAACAAAACCTAGGCTTTGAGCACACTAGAAAGCATTCTTCCCTTGAGCAACATCCCCAGCCCACTACTACACACTTGAATACACTAATGAAGGTCTATGTGTATACCAATCACCTATAGTCACATGAAATTCACAACACACTCTTTAGGGAAATGAGAATACATTACATGTACTACAATTATAAAAATTTATTTTAAAAAATATTTCTTTTTCTGCTTATCATTCTAGCTTTATAACAAGAGTCTATGGATACTTTAAAGTTTTTGAAAAGTCCAATCATTTAGTGGACTAGAAAATCACGTGAATCTTATCCAATCAGTAAATATATATATATAATAAAATAAAGTGGATACATTATAAGAAAAAGTACCAAAACATTGCTGAGATAGTAAACACTATTTCATGAAGTTTTTGAATATATGTACTGAGTGTGTGTGTATATATATATATATATATATACATATATACACTTTGGTATATATACTTTGGTATAAAATAAATGTGTTATATTAGTTAAGAGTCAGAGTAAAATGAAGTTTGTGAGTCAATGTTGAGGTTAAGTATCTGATGTGACGGGTAAGAAAATATTGTACTTTCTTGTTCATATATCCTGTAAATAACTCTCAACCCTGGAAAACACACCTGTGATCGTTGCTCTGACACCACCACTAGGTCGGGGACAGAAATACTGACTTTGATTCCTGTGTGTTGCACTATGACATCTACATGTAAGTCCTACTGCGTGGCTGCAGGTTCCCCTGAAGTGATCACCGTAAACAATCTGTAACTCTGTACTAAAGACCATGAACAGCCCCTCACTGCTATATATGAGGGACAAGCCTTTATCTCTTTAGACTTCCATGTAATAAAAACCGCTCCTGTTATCAACCCCATTTACAGTCTGTGTGTGTGTGGTCCTGGGGATCACCAACTTGACTGCTTGCTTGTTGTTTGAAGTCAGGATCTTGCTAAGTCATGAAGTTACTCAAGCTAGGTTCAGACCTGTAATGCTCCTGCCTCAGTATCCCAGTGTGCTGGAATTAAAGGCCTACACCATCAGGTCTGGCACTAATCAAAAAAAAAAAAAAAGAAAAGAAAAGAAACCACCACGCTCAGCTTGGACTTTTGTTTTAAGCAGAACACACCTCTTTGCCCTCCTTGAACAACCTGTTTGCTTCGTGTGCCGCGGCTGCTGCCTGCTGGCTCTTCATCTGGCTGAGCTTACTGTCTGGGTTCCGCAGCCTGGTGATGATGCGAGTTGAGCCAGATGCTCCTTTTCCAGCTCCAGGAGAGTCACTTATGTCCCCATTTGACTTCTCTGATCTAAAATCACCTATTAGCAAACAAACAAGCCACAAAATAATTGCTGACTGTAAGTACATAACTCCAAGAACATAATGTTAGTTATCAAAAACTAAGATCTGGAAAGCACACAGATGAGGTCCTCGAATAGCCAAAGCAAATGTTGTTAAATCTTAGTGTTTTAATTAAAAGGTAACATGTCAGAACTTATGTGAGTCATTTATTATTTTACAGAAAATATAAAATTGACCTGTTTTGAGACTCATCTATTAGAAAACCAGAGGGGATGCTATAAATTTCCAAGTAACATGTAACTCACAATACACACTAACAAAATGTTGTTTTTCAGAGTCAACATGTATTCTTGTATTAATTATAGTTATAATTAATAGTGTGATTAATTTCAGAAAGATTTCCACTGAAGTTTTATTTAAATACCCAATAGTTATGAGCTTGTAAGTACCAAGTAAATTTTCCTCTAGGGAACCTACATAATTATCTATGTAAATTCGTTCATGTAAAAACTGACTAAATGAGTTTTTAAAATTATAAAGACCTCTAGGCATTTTCACTTAAATCTAATTTTTAAGGGTGACACATGAGCCCGGGAACACCTCTTTTTTTTTTTTTGCATACCCACAAGTCTCACATCATCTGAAAATATCTATACACGTTACCACATCACTGTCCAAGTCCCACTGGCCAGACTACTCAACAAGATCTAAGTTTTCTTTTTTAAAACATAAAAGAAAAATTAAGACAGTGTGTCATTGGTAAGTTAAAGGACAGAGAATTTACTGTATCATACATCGTAAAAATTACACTTTATGTAGGTAGAGACACATACACAACTGGGAAAACTGGCTACGTATTTGCCAGACGGTGGTTACATAATTTATTAAGTATTTATTTACCATGTTTTCTACCTTTATTTCCTTTAGAGCAATGACCCCAACCCAGCTTTAATCATGATCCTGTCAGGGCTATAAATGAAGTACTTGCCCCTCAAAAATGAACAACAGGGCCCAGACTGGCCAGACCGAGCACGCCACTAGCTGGGCACGACGAATGCCCCTCACACACATTATGTGGCTAAGCAAGTAAGCCTCCTACTCCAGCTTTTAAATTTGGAAATGGAGAAAGGGCCTCCCTTTTTCTGTAGGAACAGCGGAAAACTGGGGGCTCGCTACTCCTAATGTCACAACATGGAGAAAACTGTCATCACCACCACCACCAACCAAAAAAGCCCACTAGAGAAGGAAGTAGAGAGGGGGGTAAAAGAAAAGGGAGAAAGGGAGCGAGAGAATGCCTCATTCTGCTCCCTGGATCCAATCCCGCACTTGAGACTGTCGCCATCATGGACTTGCCGCCAACAGTCAGAACAGCTCCCTTCTTGTGTAAGCGATTTTAACTGATTTCTATCAAAACCATTCAGTCCTAAATCCAGTAGGGTCTGCCACCGAGAAGGATTCTACTGTGCAGACGCATCGACACGGAGTGCGGCTGCTGAGTGCCCTGCTACGCTGCACCGCGGAACGGGTAGCCCCGGATGTGCAGGAGCAGCAGATGCTCAGGCCCCACCCAATCTTCTCTCAGGCCTCAGATCATGATTCTATGGACACTAAAATTGTACGCCAAGATAAACTATTAACTGTGAACCATGGCAGCTCATTCTTGGAATCATCAATAATGCCCTATAAGCACTCTATAGACGTCATTTAGTCCAGGTTGGATTCCACAAAGATGAAAAGGGAGAGCACAGTGCTTTCTGAAAGCCGCCCTCAATTTATTATCATCGCAGGTAACAGAAAGGAGGAGACAATGTGTCCCCAAGGCTAACATGTGAAGGGGCAGGGCCGTAAGACAAGCCTAGAGGAGAAGTCTTTACCCAATACTTTCTACGTAAGCAACACATTTATCCTTATCGAAGGACAAACTGCGGCTGTGCAGCCTGGTGACAGGATGTGCATCTACCCTCCCCAACCCCAACAGCTCACTGGTCACTGTCGTCAGGAGGCAGGAGCCTAGACAACGCACTATTCGTCTGAGGGCCGGGATTCTGGCCTACCGGGCAGACAGCCTGAGAAGTGGAGGGTCCAACCTTAGGGCCCTGGCACAAGTCACTGAGCATTAGGTACGGGCAGGGTACCTACGAATCTGTAAAGGAGTGTGACTGACAGACAAATACCTCCAATCTGCCAAAATGGGGTAAATGACTACAATCCCAATGCAATTCCCAGCGATCCAGCCCCACAGACCACAAGCAGGAAAGAGGACGCTAAAATCAAATGGCCACCAAGGAGAATTCTCTCACCCTAGGTTTTGGTCAAAATACAATTATGATTACTAAGTATAGTTTTGGGGCAGGAAGTTTTCAGTTGTGCATGATGTTGGGCACAGGCTTCCTGAATGGTATGCGTGAGAACACAGGAGTAAACACATATGAGCGGAGCAACTACCGGGTAGAAGTGCACACACTCACTGTATTCTACCGCCGTAGCACCCCTCTTTCCTTGGAAAACCACTGCTACCCCACTCCAATCATACACTTTGCTGGAGTCATCAATTATAATACCTTGCCTGCCCTGGCCACAGGGATGGTTACAATAGGATCCAAGATAAGCCACTCAAATTCCTTCCTCAAGGACTTTGATTTGGAGCAGGAGTAGGGGCCTTGCCCTTGGGTCACAGACCTTGGAAAGATATGAATACAAACTGCTGGTGCCATCTTTCCTGCCCCTTGGAAAAAGCCTGTCTGTATTAGGAGAGAATGAAATTAAAACATAAACATATGCAGATCTAAATGGCGAGAAAGAGAGGAAGACAGAGTTATTATACTTGGGGGTCCAACTGTACCTGCTGATGGCTTGGCCTTCCCAATTAACATAAACTAATTAAATTTCTGCTTTACTTAAGCTAGTTCAAATTGGTTTGGTCACTTGCAATTTAGACAATTCTAATTTAAACATATATCCCATTTCATACTACAAACAAAAGTAAATTTACCAAAACTCTGTGTGTATTCCTGGGTTGTGCAGGGTTGTCCTAGTAAGGCGCAAAATCTGAGGTCTGGAGGAATGGCACAGCAGTTAAAGCACTTGCCTAGCAAGTGCTATGATTCCCCAGCACCACATGAAGCCAAGCGTGGTGGTGCACACCTGTAATCTCAGCACTCGGGAAGCTGAGGCAGAAGGATTGCTATAATGCCAAGGTTAGCCTGGGCTCCTCAGGAGCAGCCTGGGCTACAGTGTGAGAACCTGTCTCAAAAAAAGAAAAAAAAAAAAAAGACACAAAATCCAAAACCACTCCAAAGAAAAACAATGCTAAGTGTACCTACATACACATGTGAAATTCCTGCATAACCAGACAACACAGTTAAAAACAACCAACCACTATACACGTGTTTATGTAAAATCAAAGATTAATAGTCTAATGCTTAAAGCATTCCTCAAACTCATTAAGAAAAAATACCAGAACTCAAAGGGAAAAAGCAAGTAAAGATATAAACAATTCACAGAAAGTTCAATAAACACATAAAAAGAAACCAACCACATTAGAAGGACAGGATATGCAAACTTTAAGTAAAATATTTTAGGCATAAGAATGAAGAAAACGGTATATGTGAGAATTATTAGAATAAATCCCATATATATATATATATATGTATATATATATATAATAAAGCAGCAGCCAATACTATTTTTAAAATGTACCTACCATTTGACCAGCAACTCCATTTCCTGTTTCTATACTGCAAGAAATACTCACACAAGTACCCAAAGGTACAGATGCTGAGGATGTTAAAAAGCACCATCATTTGTAATATTCAGATATCATGCAGCAGTTAAAAGAATGAGTTTAACTTATAAAATGAAAAGATCCCTAACGTGTTACTGTGTAAAAAACACAATCTGCAGAGCAATGCATGCAGAAGAATCTGGGGGAGGGAAGGCGGGTGGTGGGAGCAGGAGGGGACGTGACAAAGGTCAGGATGCAATGGGTACATGCACCAGTTCCCCAAGCTTAATGTAATTACTATATACTGCAACATATACTCATAAAAAGTAATTTTCAGAAAAATGTTTTTAAAGAACAATACATGCAGAATGATCTCATGTAAAAAAACCCAAAAATTTATAAACATATATGCATCAATGTCACTGCAAGGAGAAAGATCGAAAGTGTTACACACCAAACTGCTTGGTAATAGTTACATTTAAGGAAAGTGTACAAAAAGGGTCTTCAATTTTTTTGTGTGCTTTTGAATTTTTCAAACAAAACAGTGTTATTTATGTTTTTTTTAAAAAAGAAAATCTCCATCTTCCCACCCCATCAAAATTTTAAAAACTGAAAACATTAAAAAAAAAAAAGGTTAAAAAAAAAAAAAGCTCCCTTTAATGGCTGGAAGTACGCTTACCTATCTCTTCTGGAAGAGAGACAGGTGTGTGGGACTCTCTTTCTCCATTTTCAGGCTCCTCAGCTGCCTTAGCAGATTCACTCTGGGAAGAATTTAGCTCACTGCTGCTGCTACTGTTTTCCAGATTAGGCTGGATGGAGGTAGTGGTAGCACTAGTGTTACTGCTGTCACTTGTCTTGTTAGATCCTTCTAGAAAAATAAAACAGCTGATTTTTTAATTGGAAATTACATTTAAAAAGCTGTCAGAATAGGTATTTGTTTTAGAATTCCATTACAAAGCTGTCTTTTAAAAATAAAGGCTGATCATGTCCAAATAATGCACTGTACAAAAATTTGTAAACACCATCCTGAGAGTTAGTTTAACATCCCAGTCTACTAACTCAGACTCTCACCACCTACACATCAAAGCAATCTGAGATATGCTAGAGCTAAAGAAAAAATCCAACTGATGTACCAAGGCAATATTTTGCCAAGATAAGAGCTCAAAATCCAAGTGTCTATTTTTACTCTTCAAATATATTCAAACAGTATTAAGATTAAACAGAATTATTCACCTCTAAGGTTTTCTAGCTAAACTCCATGCCCCCAGGTAATAACTATGATTAACTTTTCAGGACATTTCCACAGCATCAGTATGAGCTCAGCTCCTCAAAGTGTATCCAAACTAGCACTACCTTGCACTGAAAGCCAACATCTTCCCGTGGGATTCAGAAATGCAGGGTCTTCCTCTACAGCCTGTCACGAGTAAGATCCTCTTCATATCACCTAACGTCAAATATGCTTAACAGTGTGTCATCAAAACTATCTCAAACATACCACCAGCTCCTAAGCGTTTTCTGTGATTTCAAAAAAAAAAAAAAAAAGCTGGCCTTTAAACTTACGGGAGTATGCTTACTTAATTCAAGCTAAGAAATCCACAAAATGAAACTACCTGGAGAAGTTACTACTCAGCTGTCAGACTGACAAAAATGGGGAGTGAGGCAGCATGTTAGCAGACGCTCCTACACGAGGCTGTAAGTACGAAAAGTGGTCCGAGGTGGATAAAAAGGAACTGACAATTTCCAGAAAAAGTACATACGCATTTACTCATAACCTAGCAATCCTACATCTAGCACTTCTAAAGGTGGAACAGCCAGGCATGTTGTGTCTTCTCATATGAAACACCTAGCAAATTGCTCATGAAGTATTCTTGCCAAATACAGTCGGAACTGAATCGAATCAAGACATTAAACCAAATTAACATCACAAGAAAAGCAGCAGACAAATCCTGAATGTGCAATCTCCCGTAGGCAAATAGACTAGGATTTAACAAGTCAACAGCATGCAGTCCAAGATATGGCCGGTGTGCCCACTCTAGGGCTGGGAAGCTGAGCTAGAGTGATTTGGCTGAAATGAGTCAGATGCAGAAGATGTTAAATACCACCTGGTTTCTCTGATTTGGGAAACCCAGAATACAGGCATTCTATAGAAGCAAATGGGTGTGGTAGTGGGAGTTAGAGAGGACCGGGGAGGGTATGGGAGAGGCAAAAATGGGAAGGGATTGTAAGGCTGATGTGACATATATGTACACAAAATACTCAAGTTCACTGTAAGCATTATATGTCACATATATATTAATAAAAATGGTGAGAAACAATATAAAATATAAATAAATAGGAAAATAAATTTAAAACGCTAGGGGAGAGAAGAGTGCTTCAGACTTAAGACATAGAATTGATGCGTGAGCCGTCTTATTTGGAGTCATTTCAAACACATCAAATGTTTAAAACCAAGAAGACAGTGCTAAGTGGAGAAACCTGAATATGGATGGGGTATTACCTAGTACTAAGGAAGTGTCAGTTTTATTGAAATAATAGTCCTATAATTATGTAAGGAAATGTCCACATTAGTAATAATGTCTACATTATTCTTTACTGATGTCTGTAGGATTGCTAATGACATGATGTCATACCTCAGGAGAAAACAAAAATTACTGACAAATGTTATAATGGGATAATACAAAAGTACTCCGGCAAAAGTACATAATGAAAATATAGCGTAAAGTGAAGAAACGAAGTTCCAAAGTTACGTTTATATAATACTTCTGTCATAAGGTTAAAAAATGGTATATAAATACTTAGTTTTTAACAAATCACATATCACATATGTGAACTCGGTGAAGCAGGAGTGTATGAGGTGTGTAAGACTTTAACCTTCAGTATCAAAAGCTCCAACTCAACAGTCTACCTTAGAGGGGCTGGAGGAATGGACAGCGGTTCAACCACTTGCCTCGCAAGCACGAGGCCCTGAGTTGATTGCCTAGCACCACATAAAGCTGGGCAAGGAGGCATACACCTGTAATCCCTGCACTTGGGAGGCTGAGGCAGGACTGCCATTAGTCCAGAGCCAGCCTGAGCTACATAGTTCAGGACCAGCCAGGGGTAAAAATTGAGACCTTATCTCAAAAAAAAAAAAAAAAAAAAAAAAGGCTCCCTTAGAAAAGGAAAGATGGAGGCTGGCTGGAGGAATGCCTCAGTTTGGTTAAGGTGCTGGTCTAGCAAGCACTATGCCATCACTGAGTGTCTGAGCTCAGTTCCCCAACACCGCATACACGAGGCCTGATGGCTCATGCCTATAGTCCAAGCACTGGGAAGCTGAGGCAGGCGGACTGTCCTGAGTCCAAGGCGGCCTGGGCTCCATAATGGGTTCAGAACCAGTCTGGACTACAAAGTGAGACCCTGTCTCAAGGAAGGACAGGAAAGGGGGGGAAGGGGAAGGGGAAGGGGAAGGGGAAGGGGAGATGGAGCTCTCGTCCCTCCCTGCATGGAGGAGAATCCCCACCACTCGCTTTACTTGCTCTTCTGTATTTATTCTAATGAAAGGTGCTCTCTTCTCTCCTACTTTTGCTCTGTTCACGGTGCTCTTCCTGAGACACTGGCAGAACGCAGACCCTGGTGCTGAGCTCTTTGGTAACATTCTTGGTTCCCAAACAAGAGACCCCTGAGGACATCTCATGTCTAGAACTGAAGCTGCTGGATTCCAAATGGTGATGACTGGGTGCACCTGTGACGTTGCATAATGAGTTCTACATGGGACCTCTCGACCAACCAGACAATTCACGTTGGGAATGATTGAGCTGCTGCCATCCTAGCCCCCTTTCCAGCAGGAAGCTGTTAGCAATCATCATGCATGTTCCCCCTTGTAGTAGCAAGGCTTAGACAGGGGAATAAACCAGATTCCAGTAGGCAGGCTCAGAGTAGCCAGGCTTGGTGGGTCGAGATGTCCCCAGACAAGAAACCCAAGCCCAGGTAAAGAACAGCTTAAGAAAAATTCTGGAAGGAACAAGACCAAAGATTAAAGTTATTAAGCAGGTCCTGAGACCATATATATTGTGGCCAGGGGGTCTGGGTCAGGGTCTGTGGCCCCTGATTTTGATCTTAAGCCAGTGAACTAGCTTTAAGCTAATAGATAACAAGCAGTAAAGGCCAAATCTGCACAATAAATATGCATGATCTATAGAAAAGGTGTATAAAAGGTGACTGCAACTACGGATCACCTGGCACTCCAGCCCCTCCCCGCCTGCAGAAGAGTTCCTCCTGCGCACTTGACTTTCTCTTTTGTACTTAGCCTCATCCAATTGCTTTCTACTCTCCTACAAAAAAAAGGGGGGGGGGGAGATGACAAGGGCGAACACAGGATTCAGGACAGTCTCTTCAGGAAGGGAGGACTAGGCAAGGGATGGGAATGGAGAGGAAATTAGACATAAGCTGTAAAGTATATCCAAATGTAAGACTTAGCTGTTTGTTTTCAACAAGGCACCTAGTTCACCATTAAAGTTTTGATATGGGGTCCAGAGGAATGGCACAGTGGTCAAAGCTCTTCTTGCCTTAGAAGCACAAGGCCCTGAGTTGATTCCCCCAGCACCACATAAAGGTGGGCATAGTGATGCATGCCTGTAGTCCCAGATTCAGGAGGCTGCGGCAGGAGGATTGTCATGAGTCCAAGGCCAGCCTGAGCTACAGAGTGAGACCCTGTCGTCCCTTCCCCAAACAAACTGATATGGCAGACAAATAGTGCAAGTGTAAAATCCGAGGCTGGGGGCAGAGCTCGGGGGTAAAGGACTTGCCAGCCACATGGAACCTGGGGTTAGATTCCCAGCACCTCCCCCAGGAGAAAAAAAATTTGACAGCCATAAAATAGCTACAATTAACTTAATTTAAAAATGCATAGACTTGAAAGAAAGTAAACATGTCTCACACAAATAACATCAAATTCACCAATCAACCAGTCATTCCTTTTACAGCTATAGTTGACCAGGATTTGTATAGTGTTCCTGATTTGTGTTTAAAAATCTTCTTCTGAAATAATGAACTCATAAAGTCAGCACCTCATTTCACGAGCTACTGAGCACTTTTATAGCTGTCAAGAAAACAATGTTAAATTGTTAAGCCCTGCCCACAAAAAGTTTTTACCCATAATACACCTAAACTATGGTTTTACTAATAGCAAAACATCTGAGGTATGAAGTTGAGATGTTGTAAGTATAAACAATATTAAAATACTTGAATTTGACATATGAAGAATTTAGTAAATAACAACACAGAGGGAAAAAACAACACGGCAACCTTTTGGGAAGCCCCTTGTGTAAACCTTATAATTACTATCTTTTCCCTTGGCAAAAAACACTACTTTAATTTTGTGTTATTTCTGAGTTTTTCTTGTGTGTGTGTGTATATATATAGATATATATATATGGCTTTGAACTTCATACAACTGAAAGTTATTTACTGGTTAAAAACACACTTGAGTTCCCTGTGTCATGAGGGAGAGAGCAGATGTAGTGGACAGCACTGGCCCACTAGACGCAAACTCGGCCCTACTCCCATCAATTTAAGCTACCAAGGTGTTAGTGAGCCAAAGACTACTACAAACTCCATTTCAGTTTAGAGTAATGATTTAAAAAAAATTGTTCTATGGGCTGGAGGAATGCCTCAGCAGTTAGAGAGTTTGCCTAGCAAGAGCTATGTCAAGGACTAAGAACCCGAGTTCGACTCCCCAGCACCACATAAGCTGGGTGTGGTGGCACATGTCCATACTCCAAGCACTCCGGAGGCTGAGACAGGAGGATTGCTGTGAGTCCAAGGCCAGACTGGGCTACAGAGTGAGACCCTGTCTCAAAAGTAAGTGTTCTGGATCTTCTCACTTCAAGAAGCTACAGGACGAAAGACCTCTCAAGCACTGCTTAACCATATGACAAAAAAGGTCACACCTACTGACACATACATCTTAATCCTCATAGCCCAAACATTTGAGCCTTAAACCAAATCTGATAGATTTTTGGTATTTACAATATTATTTTTACTGTACATTACGGATGCCCTAAATTAACAACAGCAAAAAAAATTCTGTAGCTAATACAGAGTGAGACCCTGTCTTGGGGAGGGGAGGGGAGAAAATGGAAGGGCAAGGAAAAGGCCAACTAAGAAAATCCCTGCATGTCTGAGTATTGAGCAATACGGCCCTATCTAACAGCAATAAAAAAGCCTGCACCACCATGATGGGAATTTAAAAATATACAGTGCCACAGCCACTGACAAGGAAGTCCGTGCACTGCCGTGGTGACAGCATACACAGGGGACTGTCGCTTGACAACAGACACAGGAAAAACCTGAACTAAAAGTCATCACAGCAGCCATGTTAAGAAGCTAGGAGGGGGCTGGAGGAAAGGCACAGCGGCTACAGTGCTTGTGGTACAAGTGCAAGACCCCGAGTTTGAATCCCTAGCACCACGTATACTGGGCGAGGTGGCACATGCCAGCATGCAGGAGGCTGAGGCAGGAGGATGGCTGCGAGTCTGAGGCCAGCCCAGGCTCCACAGTGAGTTTAGGAGCCGCCTGGACTATAGGGTGTGACCCTGTCTCAAAAAAAAAAAAAAAAAAGAATCTAGAAGGCAAAGAGGGGAAAGAGCCACAGAAAAGAAAACAAATAAAAGGAAGGAGATACTAAAGATGGAAAGCACCCAGCAGTGCAGGTCACCAGGGCCGACAGGAGGCGGCACAGCCTCGCGACATGGAGCTCAGGCGAGATGCTGCACCTGCGCGGCGAAAGCATCAGAAGAGACCCTGCCAATAATACTAAGAGAAGATGCTATTATGCAGTAAACTCTTAAAATCAAAAATGGGCAGAATCACAACCAAAACGGACGTAAGGAAGCAACAGAAATCTACCACCGCGGTTTGGATCTGGAGTGGCCCCATGTCCTAGGAATCTGGGTGCCACAGGCCGTCTAGGGAGGCACACGTAGTGAGGACCCAGCCTGGCGGGAGGGCTGCATCACGGCTGGGTTGGTCACAGCTGCGGGGTGGTGGAAGGCACGTGGATAACATTTCAGGTGTGTGGTGGGGGCCTGAACCTGGGAAGAAACGTCGCTGAGGCTGGACCAGAAGGGGTGGGGCACTGGAGAGGCCTGGAAGGAGGATTACGTATGCTGCCTCCTTCCTTCCATCTGTCACTCAGGGACTCGACATGGCTTCCTGTTTGTGATGTCATGAGCAGCTGCCCCCACCTCTGCCTCTGCCATGTGCTTCCACTGCTGCTGACCGCTCCTTAGCGGACTGCGACCTTCTGAAACTGCAAGCTAAAACAAACCTTTCCACCTCTAACTAATTTACGTCAGGTATTATGTCACAGCAACAAAAAGTAACTAAGACATCCACTGTCCACTGAACAAGTGGAAAGTCCAATATACTTCCCACTCCAGGATCAGCCAGCGACATCAAATACTTAGAAAATTAAGTCACATCAGTCACAAACTCTTCAAGTCTCAAGACTATTTCTGAGGAAAAAATACTCTTGACACCAGAGCTTGACATGGACAGTATCAGAAAAGAAAACACAAGCCAATCTCAAATCAGGATAACATATGCAAAGTCCTAACCCATGTATTAGCAAACTGGATTCAACCATGTAAGCATTAAAGTACAGGGACTGGATGAATGGCTCAGCAGTTAAAGTAGTGTTAAGTACCCCAGTTCAAACCCCCAGCACCACATAAGCTGGGCCTGGTGGTGCACGCCTGTTATCCCAGCACTTAAGAGGCTGAGACAGAAGAATTGCCCTTGAGTCCAAGGCCAGCCTGGGCTCCACAGTAAGTTCGGGACCAGTGTGGACTACAGGGTGAGACCCTGTCTCAAAATAAAGGAAAAAGAATGAAAGCACATCACAATCAACTTGTATTATTTCATGAATGTGAGATTAGATTAACACTTTTAAAAATCAGAGCAAGAACTTGTAATTGTAATCAAGATGGAGTAGAGAGACTGAATTTGTTCTCACCCATAAAACTACAGACAAAAAAACCAGAATTTAACAAAAAGTAAACAAAGATATGAAAGTTACTTCAGAAGAGGAAATCCAAATGACCTACACATACATGTACACACCCACATACACACACAGATATAAGTGCAAATCACAGTAAGACACCCCTATGTGGCCATCAGAATGCTTCCCAAAACCCCTCTAAAAGGAAAAGAACGAAACCAGTTTTGGCATGGATGTAAACCTGACCTGGGAAACTCAAAACTGGTTTTATATGCACAAAAACATGCAGAGATATTCATATTAGCAAGACTCATAATGGTCTCGAACCTGAAATCATTAAATGATTAACATGAAAAGTGTAAATTAATCATGATAACCTATGTAATGGAATATCATACTACAATAAAAAAAGTTGTTTTACATGTAAGCAACTGACATTAGAAAGCTTCAGAATAAGTACTGGCCTTGCAGTGGGCATCCTGGTGGTCCACAGTGGACTGAGAGGGTTACATAGCAATGATCTGACTCACTTTGCAAAGATCTACAAGGCTTTATCTGTATACTGTAATGAAACAGTTTACCACAAAGAATCATTTCCCCTCAATATACTGTCTAATCAGACAACGTCATTTACTGATAAGCTTTAATTATCAAATATCATGTATAAATACAGTCTGAAAGTTTAGAAAAGAAATTAAAGTGAAATGCTTCTATCACAGCTATTGTTTTCAATCTGCCTAGAATAATTCTCCCACCCCATTTCCTGGACCACTACATCCCACCCACCACCCACAGTGGGGGCCACCTGTGCCAACGTGAGCTTGGTTCAAGAACATCACAAAGAACCTGGCACACTTCAGGTGCGGTGTAGGTGCTCAACTATCTGTGGAGAAGTTAGGCACAGACAGGCAAAGGAACCTCAGGCAGGTAGCAGGGGCCACTTGTGAGGTCACAGCGCTGTCCGCTAGCATACAAAGTTGCTACAGGCTCACACTCTACTCTGGTCACCCATGTATCTCTCTTACATTCTTAAGATGGACACTTACAACATTAATCTACTTTTTAATAGAAATAACCAGATTCTTCTTTTAAAAATGGCATGACACCTGTGGGGATGGCTCAGTGACGGAGCACTTGAATCCTGACATCTGATCCCCAGTAACACAAAGCAAAACACACTGATGTGATACATTACATATATATTTTTAAAAATGTTTCCCATGTTCTGGGAAAGAAGTAGATTATAAGGATTTAAGGGGTTTGGGTGAGGTTTTTTGTTTTCTTTTCTTTTTGGTCTGTTTCTGAGTTGTTACTCAACTGAGTCTGGTTTAAAAATAACAGCCAAGCAGAGGATGTGGCTCTATGGAGAGTTCTTATCCAGCATATGCAAAGGCCCTGGTTCTACCCCCAGAACTACAACAAATAAATACAGAACACCTCAATCATGTATGAACCCATCAGTAAGGCTCAGATTTATACCAAGTACTAATTAATCTTAAAAAAGGGGAATTTTAAAAATTATAAGAATGTCTAAAAGGAATTTTTAGACATTATTTTGGGGCTAGTATTCTACTTTCAAACTTCTACCGATGACCTGTAAAAGTGAGAATGCTGTATTTATAATACAGTAAAACTTAGAGATTTTCTGCACATCTCTAATTTTTTAAGTTGCTAATACTTAATCAAAGCACTTTTCACTGTGTTTTGTTTTTTTATTTTTGTTTTTAAGGCAGAGTCTCACTTGTAGTCCAGGCTGGTCCTGAACTTGCTATGTAGCCCAGACTGTCCTTGAACTCAGAGCACGCCTCCTGCTTCTGCTGGAATTACAGGCACAAACCACCATGGCCAAGGGTGATGGGACCAGAACTCAGGGCCTTCAACTACTCTGATATTCTTCCAGCCCTATAATTTCTATGTATAAACCTAACACCCAACATTTTGAAGAACAAATCTAATCCCCGAGTACCACCCATTCTTCTAGTTTAGTCACTCAGTATTTGAGGACAAACATATTTTTTTCTAGTTGGCAAGCCCACTGACATCTAGGCTAAATAAATTTATGTTTCACCTCTTGGCAGTTTCCAGAATTTTCTTCCTCTTAATGATCAGTATCAAATATTACAGACATTTTTGCTCATGGCTGAGATTCCTCACCCAGCCTAATCTTATTCTCGTGTTTTTAGCAACACAGCTCACTATCGACAAGAAGTCCAGTGAAAGCAGCCACCACAGCACAACCGTTGGATGTCAAAATTACCCACAGTACAAAGCAAAACACGGGGTCCTGAGACACTAAGTGACAGTAACTTAATGGCAAAAGTGGAGTGCGAATACACTCAAATATGAGCAGCTCCTGACACGTGAGATTTACAACCCACAGTACAGTGTGCAGTGCAGGTCCTGAAAATCTGAAAATAGGCGATAGTTTTATGTGTGTAGTAAAAAGATCTTTAAAGGATTTCCTTCAACAACAACTCTTTGTTTCTGGTGAGATTAATAAAATTATTTTCTTACGTTATGCATCTGAACTTTTTGAAAAACATACATAATCTTGCATAGTGAAAATAATTTTCATCTTTAAAAAAGCAAAAGGAAAGTCGCAACATTTTTGGCATAGTATAACTTACTTGAGCATAATTTTTAAAAGATTAACATATCAATTATTGCTTAATTTATGTGAAAATACACCTTGCAAAAATGCTTTGTGATGATGGATGGACTTACTGTCATAACATGACTCAAAACATAAAGTTATTAATACACGAGCACATGCAAACATAAAATTAATTTGTTAGTACACACCGAGCTGGAAGGGTCAAATCATTCCACATGGAGCCATTAATTGTATAAGTAATTAAGACCAAACTCTCTGCCACTATGGTCTGGTGACAAGTATACAAAAAAGTCTATTAAAAAAATTAAATGAAGTCTTAAAGGCATGGGGATTATGATGAGTTTGAGAACGTTCATCACACTCCAAGTGTTAGGTGACGACTGAGCAACCAGGGATGGCACGGAGCAAGCAGCACGAACGAGCACACATGTGAGCATTCCGGGGCGTCCACGTTCACCACAAAGGGAGGCCCCGTTACAGAGGCTCCGCTGCGCCGCCCTCTGTACCTGGCGCGTCCTGGGGGAGCTCGGCTGCCACCTTCGCCTCTGCCGTGCTGCCGCCACCATGGGTTTCTGAGAGACACCCCACGGGGCTCCTCCCTCCACAGGGACTAGTCTCTTCCGAAGAAGCGTTTGTGGTGCTGTCGCCAAGATTTGCTGACACAGAGTTACCTTTATCCCCACCTTCAGCTGGCTCTACAGTAAAATGCACAACAAAACTTTAAAGATATTCTTTAAAATTGTTTGTGGAGAAATGGCCACACTGAATCACCTACTAGAAATTATCCCAACCCTGCTTCTACTTGATGGCCTCCTCGGGGAGGCTAGATTGTGGGATACTTCTGCAGCAACTAACCTGAAAGGCATAGGAGTGCTCAACATAGTAAGGTTTAAGTGATATAAAGTAAACGTATTTTATCACATACAAAAATGCAATATTCTGGTATAATTGTAGTAAATTTTTACCAACAAATTTCACACAGAATTCTGACTTTTTAGAAGTAAAGACAGATAAGGTATAACATTATCACAAGCCTACTGATATGGAAACCTCATTATAGCTGCTATACATACATATTACAAGGAACAGAGAACCCTAATCTTAGTAATAAAGTTGTTCTCTATAATAAAAAAACGCCATTTCATTTCATTCAAGTAAAACCGGAGGCTGCGTAAGTATTACTGACAAAGTATTTGTTTTGAACTAAGTAATTCTGTTACCCTCAGATCTCCCTTGCTCGGCGTCACTGTCCAGTGCCTTGTCATCGTCCTCTCTCTCAAGGGCCTGGTCTTCAAACCCCTCTCTGCTCTTCTCAGGGTCCCTAGAGCCGTTATTGTCAGCATCATTCTTGTCTTTTTCTATTTCTTCAGGGCTTTTAACATTGTCAATCTCTCCCTTTTTGCCTCTTATGGACTCCAAAATTTCTTCTGCAATAAAAGACAAATTTTAGAAATTTACTTCCACATATAATAAACTATAAAAGCATCCTAGATGTTGATTAATACTCTGGTTTCTCTTCAGATCGCATAAGCCTTTTGCCTTTTACTAAATGTTAATTAAAAGTACTAATTTAAGGTATTAAAGAGAAAAGATAAATATTTTAAGGCATAGAACCATCAAATAAGAATCAAGATGATAAACAGCATATCTAATAATCCCAGCACTCTGATAAGCTGAGGCAGCCCAGCCGTGATAACTTAGCAAGACCCTGTCTCAAAATAAAAAGTAAAAATGCCTGGGGATGTAGTTCAGTGTGAAGGTCCTATCTTTACTTCTAGAAACACACACTAATTACTGGTTTGACATTTAAAAAAACAAACAAACAAACAAACAAAAGGTGATTTAGTCTCAAGTTGAGACTTAAAAGTAGACCCTACAGTACAGGACAAACACTGCAAGCCGGCCCAGGCTCAGCATAAGGAGCACAGAGCAGGACCCAAGCCTCAGAGACCTGCAACCCAGGAAGAGCCTGGCACAAACTGGCTCCCTGTCCTCCCAGGTCTGTATCTTCTCAGGTAACAATGGGCAAAAGGGGGCCCATGTGGAGATAGTTTTTCTGCGCGAAGTCTTGTAACTATCCTAAAAGTCACCAAGTTACTAAGGGAGCCAGCTAGCTGTCTTTCAACTTGAGCAGAGTTATACCACAGCTTGGTATAGACCCCAACATGCAGACCACAGGGTCCTTCAGTGCCAGCAGGGGGCCAGCATCGCAACAGATAACCCATCTGACTACAGGGTAAATCATTTCGGATACACGGATATTAACTACAATCTTTGGGTTAGGATCTATCGTTTTTTATTTTGTTGCTCAAATTACAACAGCTCTGGCAGCTGGTAGCTTCTCGGAGCACTGCGTGCTTTATTCCCGCCACTCACTCAGGCCTTCCTCGCATCCCATGTGACCACGCACTCCCAGCTCTATTGAATGTTGCCTGCCCTCGTCCTCACAATCGCCATCTCTCCAAACAACTAGGAGTCACATCTGTGTCCACGTATCTGCTCATCTCTGATTCATGCTAGTACTGGTCTCCTGCTAATTCGCAACTTCTTTCTCTGACAGTGAGAAACCTCTTATTACTCTTATTACCTGCAGCATATCTAGGTGTTTTTTTAATCCAAGCACATGTGAAAAAGTAGCTCCAAAATTGCGAAACCGGAGGCTGCAGGAATAGCACAGCAGCTGCAGCACTTGCCAGAGGCCCTGCGTTGAATTTCCCAGTACCACACAAGCTGGGCATAGTGACAAACATCTACAGTCAGCACTGGGGAGGCTGAGGCAGGAGCCATGTGTTTGAGGCCAACCTGATGTACCTAAACTACAGAGCAAAACTCTTATCTCAAACAAAAAGAAAAACGAAAAGGAAAAAAAGAATTGCTATATTCCCACGAAAAATAAATCGCAGTACAAGATTTATGAATAAGAAGCATTAGTAATGCTGTGTATAACTATTACGGTACTCCTTTCTGGACTTTGGATTTATTGTCTATCTTCAGACTAGCCAATATTTCCTAAATCGTAGGTATTTAGTCTATTTCCTGAGGGATGGGGGGAAGGGCTGGAGGAATGGCACAACAGTTAAGATGCTTGCCTAGCAAGTGCAAGGTTTAAGTTCAATTCCCCAGCACCACATAAACAGGGCATGATGGTGCACACCTGTAAACCCAGCAGTCAGGAGGCTGAGGCAGAAGGACTGGCTTGAGTCTAAGGCCATCCTGGGCTACATAGTGAGTTCAGGACTAACATGGGCTACAGAGTGAGACTGTCTCAAAAAACAAAAACATCACCTTGTAGGGAGTGGGAATATAGGTCCTTGTTAGAATGTTTGCTCAGTACTTGTGAGGCCCTAAATTCAGTCCATGATACCACAAACAAAACAATAAAATAGTAAACAAAAAAATCCTTGTAAAATCATCACTACAAACAGTACTCTTTCTAGTAAAATGGTTACATCTGCGATAGTTGGTTCCCCATACTCTCTCATCTTTCCTAATCTTAATTGCTACAGGATGTCAAAAGTCCAAGTAGGACAATGATGGCACAAGCCTGTAATTCGACCACTATGGGAGACTGAGGCAGCCTGGGCAACAGAGAGACTTAGCAAGGCCCTGCCTCACGACTGTAAAAAAGACTGAGAAGGTAGGTCACTGTGAAGGTCCTGGGTTTAATACACAGTAATATAGAAGGAAGGAACGTAGGAAGGAAGGGAGGGTGAGCGGGCGGACCTATCAAAGACTGGAATACTTGCCTAGCAAAGGTAAGGCTCTGAGCTTGATCCCCAGCACAATGGAAGACAAAAAAAAAAAAAAAAAAGTACCAATGATTATATGCACATCCAAGATACTTAACAGACACCAATTTCAAACTCAAAGTATGTGTCCTTTCTTGAGTCCAGATGTCACTACTTAAATCCAAGATGCAATTCACCTTATTTAGACAGACTCTATGTAAGCAGTCTTAGATACACAAGCCTGGCCAGCTAACTTTCTAGAAATAGTTTCTAGAAATAGACTGTAGCCTAGTGTTTCTAGATCTCTTTGTTGTTCTGATTACCAAAAAAAAAAAACATTTAATAAAACAAAATTAAGGAGCTAGGGGTATAGCTCAGCAGTTAAAGCACTTGCCTAGCAAGCTCTAAGCCCTGAGTTCAATTCCCCAACAACATATAAGTTGGGCATAGTACTGTACTCAGGATGTTGAGGCAGGACAATTGCCGTGTGCTTGAGGCCAGCCTGGGCTACAAAGTAAGACTATATCTCAAGAAAAAAAAAAGAAAAGAAAGGAAGAAAGGAAGGAAGGAAGGAAGGAAGGAAGGAAGAAAAGAAAACCAAATTGCTACTGAATTATAACCTAAAATATAAAATAAACACACTTGAGCTTATCCTGCTAGAAATAAATGACAGAATAGAGAACAGACAAATCTACCGTGCAGAACAATTAGAAACAATTTATATAGATACTGCTCCCGCAAGGAATGAGAACAGCCAGGCCTGGTGGTGGATGTACACCTATAATCCTAGCACTCTGGGAAGCTGAGGAAGCAAAGTTGCAGGTTTCAGTGCAGCTTCTGCAACTTAGCAAGACCTTGTCTCAAAGTAAAAAGTTAAGGAATATTTTTCCTGGAGGAATGGCTCAGCAGTTAAAGTGCTTGCCTAGTAAGCACTTAGGCAAACACTAAGTACCCGAGTTCAGTTCCCCAGCACCACATAAGCCAGGCATGGTGGTGCATGCCTGTAATCCCAGCACTCAGGAGGCTGAGACAGGAGGATTGCTGTGAGTCCAAGACCAGCTTGGGCAACATAATGAGTTCAGGACCAGCCTGGGCTATCGAGTGAGATAGTCTCAAAAAAATAAATAGAAACAACAACAACATCAGCAACAAAAGTAAAAAATCAAGTAGGTAAGTAAATAAATATATGAGTAGTGGCTTGTGGATGTGGCTGAGTATGAAGGTCCTGGGTTCAAGCCCCAGTAACCATCCCCTACCCCTCAAAAAAGGGAGGTAAGACTTAAGGCCCTATGGCATGAGTATGGGTCATATCCAGCGTACTGAGCACTAAAGCACCGTACTGAGAGGTAAAGGGGAGAAGAGATTTCACAGTGGAGACACCTGCCAAGTGTTACTTCAACCAGGTGGCCAATATTAACAACATCAGTGTAAGTCATGGTGGCAGCACGCATCCCTGCATGTTGATGACAGTAGCACTAGCTTCTGAGGTCTTCCTCCCCAAGCCCCAGAACCCCATTCTAACAGCTGGGCATCATGCCCGAAACCTGCCGGTCATCACAAGCATGGAGTGAACGAGAAACTGGCAGGCGAGCAGCAGATGAAAGAGGCCTCACACAAAAAGCAAGAAAATATGAATTAAGTATTGACTTCAGTTAATAAAAATGTATCACTACTGGCTTATTAGCTCTGACACATCTAACACAGCAATAAGATGTTAAGGGCTTGGGGACAATGCACACCTCTGCAACCTTCCTTCCCAGCTTGTTCCTCCGCAGTGCCAGGGAGCCCAAAAGGGACAAACCAAAGGCATGCTGGATAGGCACTCCACTGCTGAGCTAGTCCCCAGGTTCTCCCTACAACTTTTCTTAAATCTACAACTATTAAAAAATTAGGGCTGGAGGAACAGCTCAGCGGTTAAAGCACTTACAAGCGCTAAGTCAAGTGCTAAGTACCTGAGTTCGATTCCTCAGCACCACATAAGCTGGGCATGGTGGTGCATGTCTGTAACCCCAGCACTCGGGAGGATGAGACAGGCGGATTGCCCTGAGTCCAAGGCCAGCCTGGGCTCCATAGTGAGTTCAGGACCAGCCTGGACTACAGAGCGAGACTGTCTCAAAAAAAAAAAATGCTAGATCTTAAAAAAAAAAAAGCAGAGAAAGTTCAAAGAGACCATCATTTCTCCTAGTTAAAAGTGAGACTGGGTTGGAGAGCACAGGTCATGAGTACTGCACTTGCCTAGCATGAGCAAGCTCATAGGTTCAATCATCAGCACAGATAGATAACAAAAATAAATGACACTGCCAAAAGGGTTTAATAAAGGTGTCTGATCTGAAGAAAGAAGTGAGGGTCTGGAAGAACAGCATAACAGTGAGAGCACTTGCATAGCAAGTGCAAGACTCTGGGTTTGATTCCCCAGCACCACCTAAGCCAGGCATTAGGATACATGCCTATAAGCCCTGCAGTTGGGAGGCTGAGGTAGGAGAATTGTGTTGAGTTTGAGGCCAGCCAGAGCTCCACAGTAAGTAGTGAGTTCAAGACAAACCTGGACTATAGAATGAGACTCAGTCTCCAAAAGAAACAAAGAAAAGAAAAACCAGTTTGGGAGACAAAATGCACGATATCCACTTAGAGTGAGCAAGTTATCCTGAGAAAATTAAAGTTAAAATATACATAACTTGGACATCTTAATGTATGTTCAAGTTTCACAGAGATTTCAAACCAAGAGCTTACACCAAATGTAACAAAAATAAAATAAGAAAAAAATCCCTCCTCACCATTTGCTGCTGCTAGGAAGGATTTGTTGCTGCCCCGAGCCTTATTAGTCAAGTCTTCAGTTATGTCCATGTGTCTGTGGATTTCTTCCCGCATTTCTTCTAGGATTTTGCAAAGTTCTGCTTCCCAATAATCCTTGTCTAGACAGTCTATCAATTCTGCAAGCTGGACCTTTGTGCTGTAGTACCAAATCTTCTTTTCATTTTCATTTTCTGTATCTTCTTCTCTGTTGTAAAAGGGAGGAAACACGTTAGACACACACCATGTATCTGACAATTTTGTCTAGCCAGTGAAATATGTATCATAAAGTTTATGTGTTCAATGTGTGAGCACAATTATGCTCAGATGTTATGAGCTCACAAAGACTCCTTCCATTTTTATTCAAACTCCACTTACTCTTACTTCATTTAATCAGCCTCTAAGTATGCTCATTTCCTAGCCTATAACATCTTAGGACCAACAACAGGTCAAGAGGTACCAGCAAACAAGAGTCTCTATGAACATGACACACAGAAAGATGGCTGCAAAACTCAGAACCAAAAAAGGGTGCTTGGTGGAAGCTGGTTTAATTACATCTCAGTCAACTTCATAATCATCCATATTACAAACTAATGAGAATTTTGACCCTGGAGCCCACCAGAAACATTTAGCTGTGGCTAGTACACGGGAGACAGAGGCCAAGTTCACACTGTAACATAGTTAATTTCTGAAGTTCTGGTCCAGGAAGAAGTCATCTCATTTGGGCAACAATGTTTCATTTCTCTTTTGTTCTTAAAGGCCCGGGAGCCCAAACTCAAAAAGAGGAGCAGCTTCCTTTGTGCCTACAACTCTCCTAAGGTTCCCAGTTACCTTTAAGGGAGTTGAAAGTTTCAACAAGTAAGGTCACTACTTTAAAAAGTAGGACAGACTAAAGACTAGGACAAGTCTTTGAGCAACACACATAATTATACTTCTTTTCCCACTAAAAAAAATTAATTCAGAGGAGTTTGGTGGTACCAGGCTACAATCCCAACATGCGAGGGGTCAGGGAGTCAGAGGGAGGAGGATCACAAACTCTAGGCCAGCCTAGACAATGTACAGATTTAACAAGACCTTGTTTCAAAATAAAAAAATAAAATAAAACGGTCCAGGGATCTAGTTCAGTGTGAAGGCCTTGGTTTCAACTTCCAGTACTGCAAAAGGGAACAACAACTAATTAAAGGTTACGCGTGAGGTACTTAAAGACAGAATATGGTTCTCCTCAATGACAAAATAACAGAGCTGAAAGAACTGAGCTGATGCAAGTGGGCTGAAGGAATATTACAGTGGTTTAGAGCACTTTCTCAGCAGCGCAAGTCCTTAAGTTCAGTGCAAGTCCCTAAATTCAGTGCAAGTCCCTAAGTTCAGTGCAAGTCTCTAAATTCAGTTCCCCAGCACCACATAAACCAGGCGTGGTGGCACAAGCCTATAATCCCAGCACTCAGGAGGCTGAGGCAGGAGTACTGCCTTGAGTTCAAGGCCAGCATGAGCTACATAATGAGATCAGGACCAGCCTGGACTACAAAGAGAGACCCTGTCTCAAAATTTTAAAAAGAGCGAGAGGCTATGCAGAAAAAGAAATCCTCTTCCACTGCTGGTGGGATTGTAAACTGGCACAACCACTATGGAGGGAAGTGTGGAAAGGCCTCAGGAGGCTGGATACACATAATGGAGGAGTGCTGGTCTTTACATGACGACGCAACCTGAGCCCACCATGCTCAGTGCGGTGAGAGACGCAGAAAGCTAAAGATCACATGGTTTCTCTAATATGAGAAACGCAGACTACAGCCATGTTGTAGAACTGAATGGGGGACAGTGGGGTCTAATGGGGAGGGGAGGGGGTATGAGGGTCAAAAAGGGAGAGGAAGTGTTTGTAATTTTGCCACAGTACACATGTGCACAGAATAGTCATCAATGAAACATTATGTATTGCATATAATACATATCAATAAAATGGAGGAAAAAATAAAGCAAAAAAATAAAAGAAGAGATGTGGCTTGAATGGGCTCAGCCACCTGAGCCATGGGCATGAGCAAGGCATGCTTCTGGGTCTCTGGGCCATTTTTTTTTTTTTTTTTTTTTTTTGAGACAGGGTCTCACTCTGTAGTGCAGGCTGGTCCTGAACTATGGAGCTCAGGCTGCCCTTGGACTCAGGGTAATACTCCTGCCTCAGCCTCCCGAGTGCTGAGATTACAGGCGTGCAGCACCACGCCCAGCTTATGTGGTGCTGGGGAATCGAACTTGGGTACTTAGCTCTTGACTTAGCGCTTGGCTAAGCAAGCGCTTTAACCGCTGAGCCGTTCATACAGCAATTTGGGCCATTTTATTTCTCTCATCTGTCACATGGGGTGATGGAAGACCTGAAAGTGTCATGACACAGCACCACAGTGCCTGGCACACCATCAGTGAGCCATATGTATTATTACTGGGATGAGGAAGGAAGTAGAAATATCACATACAAGTTTCTGAATATCTTTTTGAAAATCTGCTTCCGATTTCACTGATGGATATTTCTACTAGATTCTTATAACTCAGTGATGATCATAATCTTACTCCAACTTACCCAAACTTGTCATCCTCCTGCCTCAGTCTCCCACAACGCTGGGATTAATGGCCTGTGCCACCAGGCCCGGCTTGTATTTCTTTCCCCTTTCTTTTTCTTTTTTGTAATGTTGAGATAGAACTCAAAGCCTTAGCGCTGCCAGGCAAGTGCTCTACCACAACACAGACAGCCCAAGTGACTATTTCTGAATAAGAAAAAAATAAAACAAATAACTCAGGGAGCATCATTATAACAACAAAAATTCTTAAGATGGAAAGCTTAGAATATAATAAATCAGGCTGTCCTGTAACTCCAAGGCTTAGCCAGAGCTCCAAGCACTTTCTGTTGTGAAATAGTCACTTCTTAGATTTGTGATATGAAATTGTTTTAAGAACCTTTTATGAATCTTCTCAAGTAGCCATTTTTAACCTTGTCAACTGAAATTGAAATAGGAGCTGCAAGGCTAGAGGCCAAAGTGTGTGTGGAACTTCTAGATCAGTTTACGGTACGCATCTGTGATGGCGAAGGACTGAGCCCTTGGCATACAGCATATGGCATCCTTTCCTCCTTTCTTCTGTATCATTTTCCCCATTTTATTAATTTGCATTTGATTTGCATTTCTCTAATGGTTAATGTTTATATGCGATACACAACATTTACACTGAACTTGAATTCATTTTGTGCACACATATATTGCATCAAAACCACAAACCCTTCCCCTCCTCCCTCTAACTCCCACTAACACACCTATTTGGTTTTATACAGTGACATTTTTCTCTGGGCTTCTCATATTAGAGAAACCATTCAGTATTTAACCTTCTGCATCTGACTCACTTCACTTGAGTACGATGATCTCAAGTTGCCTCCATTTACCTACAAAAGCCTCAAAATTATCTCTTTACTCCACTGTGTATAAATACCACAATTTATGTATCCACTGGTCTATTGATTGGTATTTTGGTGTCTTCCATATATTAGCTACTGTTAGTTGTGCTGCTATGAACATGGGTCTACGTGTATCTCTGTTATATGATGCTTTTAACTCTTAGAGAGGTTCCCAGAAGAGGTATTGCTGGATTGAAGGTGATATTTATATTCAGCCTATTGAGAAATTTCCATACTGCCCTCTATAGTGGTTGTACCAGTTTACCATCCCACCAGCAGTGGTAACAGGGTTCCTTTTTCCTTTTTCAGTCACTGAAAAGGTCCCCAGGGCGTGGCTGCTATGTCAAGCCCATGCTGGCACTGCGTCCTCGGCTATTCCCACCACGCAGGCCCTGATTGGCCTCGCCCCTCCTCCGCACGCCTCCTGCCCATCTTTCATGGCATGTAGACTTTTTACTGCTTTTTTTTTCTTTTCATGCTAAACACACTGAAATATTTCAATTGCTTCTCATACACTGAGTTATCTACATTCTTCTACCCTAAAAGTAGTTCTGGCCAATGTTCTCTACAGTGATGTCAGGAACAATTACTCAGTCTGTCCATTGAAGATAACTGTCATGCTGACTTAACGTTTCTTCTTGAAGTTTAGAAGGATAAGTTCATTAGAAGCATAAAGGCAAAACAAAGTAAACAATAACTACTAGTGGTTTCAAAGGAAAGTTGTTTTGTTTATAGTTCTACATTTGGACAAATATTAGCTGCCCTAATTGTAAAGTGACAGTAGCCTTCCACGATAAACACACTGCGGGCTACAGGAATGGCATAGTGGTTACAGAGCTTGCCTAGCAAATACAAGGCCCTGAGTTCAATTTCCCAGCACCACATAAGCCAGGTGTGGTGGTGCATGCCTGTAATTCCAACACTGAGGAGGCTGAGGCAGGAGGACTGCTGTGAGTTTGAGGTCAGCCTGGGCTATACAGCAAGTTCAGGACCAGCCTGGAGTAAGAAGTAATACTCTGTCTCAAGCAACCAACCAATCAACAAATAAATAAAAATTTAAAACTGAAATGGAAAGTAAGAAACTAATGAGTTGAAAAGTGCCTCCCAAATTTCAGGTACACTTAAAACTTTACTAATATTATTCAGAATTAAGGTCTTTACAAGTATAACTACTTACAGATTTAAGATGAACTTATTCCTAAATGCAATGACTGGTACACTTTCAAAAGGAGAGGACACAGAAAGGCACAGAAAAGACAGTAGTGTGAAGGTAGAGACCGGAGCATTGTGTCTTTCTACAAGCCAAGAAATACCACAATCTCCAGCAGCTAGGAGACGAGAAAGGCATGGAACAGAACCTCCCTGGGAGCCTTGGACAGGAACCAGCCCTGAAAACACATGGCAGACTTGCAGACTTCATGACCACAGACAAGAAATTCCTGTTGTTTCAAGCCACTCAGTTTGTGCTGCTTTGCTACAGCAGCCCTAGGAAACCCCTGAGCATTAGTACATGGAAGCAGAGGGCCGCTGGACCACACAACTGGAATTGTGCAAGTGGGTAACAGTAAGAGGCTGGGAGCACAGAGGCTGGGAGGCTGCTGCCGACAAACTGAGGAACAGCTGAAGCACTAGAAGGACGTGCTGGCACATGAAGGTTAGACAATTAGCCCCCGGAACCATAAGGTTCTGTCGCTGTAGGTCGCCTTGCTTGTGTAACTCAAACAGCCTCAGGAACTAACGACTGGCAACTCAAAATGAGAAAGAATACCAGGCCAGCGGCCAAGGGAGCAGGGCGAGGGCACACATCACGCGGTCAGCCAAGGCTCGAGTCCTGATTCTGCCACTCACCAGTTGTGTGTGACTTCAGATAAATGAATCACCTTATCCATGTGAAAAACAGTGGCAGTTCATGTATCAAAATGCTGTTTTAGGATTAAACAAATTAATATGTAAAGTGTTTAAAACAGAGCCAGAACCTACTGAATGCAATATAGTTATGCCAAAATTTTCCTTACTGTAGAAAGCGTGTGATATCTACCCTGAAACTAGTACTTAGTGAGCTGGGAAACAGTTCAGTGGTACAGCATGTACCTAGCAAGCAAGTGGACCAGGGAGAAGCATCCAGTACCGCAAAACACAACTGTGACAGGAGGGGTATCCAAAGTACCCTGGATGCAAAGGAAGAGGGGCTCAGGGAAGCAAGCGCTAAACAATGTCATAAACAGGCTGAGCCCTGAAGAAGAGCCAGGTTGTTTTTGTTTGCTTTTTATTTATTGTTCTGGGAGGCAGGAAGAAAGACAATTAAATGTACACAATCCGAGACCTGTGCTAAAGAGCTTTTGTGTTTTGTTTCTTTTTTTTGTTGTTGTTTTTTGAGACAGGGGCTCACTGTCTATTTCAGGCTGGCCTCAAACACAGCTATCTTCCTGCCTCAGCTTCCTGAATGCTGGAGTTACAGGTGTGCACGACCACAGCTAGCTTATGTAGTGTTGGGGAATGAGGCTCAGTGCCTTGCACTTGCTTAGGTATGTGCTTTAAGCACTGTGTAATTCCTCCAGCCTGAGAGTTTAAACTTTAAAAGCAAATGTAAGCAGTTGAAAAGTTTTTCAATCTAAGGGACAAAACACCTGATTAAAACTGCAGTTTTGAAAAATCACTCAGATACTGAGTAGAGGACACAATCAAAGGATGAAAGTAAAAGAATGTGACCTATAGTCTGGTTAGAATTGGTATCGGCAGAAGCCTACTGCCAATATCGTAGCAAATGGGGAGAAACTTAAAGCATTCCCTCTTAAATCTCTAACACAAGGCTGTCTACTTTTATTTTCCCCACCATTTTTTTTTGAGAAAGGGTCTCACTCTGTACCCCAGGCTGGTCCTGGACTCATTATGGAGCCCAGGTTGGCCCTGAACTCACAGCAATCCTCCTATTTCAGCTTCCCAAGTGCTGGGGTTACAGGGGTGTTCCACCACGCCCAGCTTATGTGGTGCCGGGGAATCGAACTCAGGTACTTAGCACTTGACTCTGGGCAAGCACTTTAACCAATGAGCCATTCCTCCAGCCCTTCCCCACCATTTTTATTAATATATATGCAATAATGTTTACAATAAAATTGATTACTTGTGCACATATATATCACATCAACTTTACAATCCCTTCCCATTTTTGGTCCTCCCACACCCTCCCAATCCCCCCTAACTCTCATTATCACACAAGGCTGTCCACTTTCACCACTCTTATTCAATATAATCCTTGAAACCCTTGCCAAAGCAATCAGGCAAGAACGTGAAATAACAGGAATAAGAATTTGAAAGGAAGAAGTCAAACTACCCTTATTTGCAGATATGATTATCTACACATAAGATTGAAAAACTCCACTATAAAATTCTTGGAAATAATAAACAAATTCAGCCAAATTGCAGACTACAAAATCAATATTAAGGTGCTGGAGGAATGGCTCAGCAGTTAAAGTGCTTGTCTAGCAAATGCTGGCAAGAACTAAGTATCTGAGTTGACTCCCCAGCACCACATAAGTTGGGCAGGGTGGCACATGCCTATAATCCCAGCACTAGGGAAGGCTGAGACAGGAGGATTGCTGTGAGTCCAAGGCCAGCCTGGGCTACACAGTGAGTTCAGAATCAACCGGAGATACAGAGTGAGACCCTATTAAAAAAAAAAAGAAAAAATAATTTCATTCTGAACAGCCCAGCAAAAAATTAAATACTTAGGAGTAAACCTAACCAAGGAAGTGAAAGACTATATCTAAAGAAAAATATATTACAATGACGAAAGAAGTTGTAGAAGACATCAGAAAATAAAGACATCTCCTGTTCTTGGATACGCAGAATACAGACGAAATGACTATACTGCCCAAACTGATATAAAGATTTAATGCAATTCCCATCAAAATACCAACAATTTTTTCACAGAACTTGAAAAAAAATCCTTAAATTCATATAGAACCAAAGGAGACCTAGAATAGCCAAAGCAATCCTGAGTAACAAGACTAAGGCAGGTGGCATTACAATTCCAGACATCAAGCTATACTACAAAGCAATAGTTATAAAACTATTTGGTACTGGCACAAAAACAGACAGGTAGACTAGTAGAACAAAGCTGAGGATTCAGAGACAAACTTAAGTGCTGTGAGCTACCTTATCTCTGATAAAGGAGCCAAAAGTGTACACTGAAAAAAGGAAAGCTTCTTCAACAAATGATGCTGGGAAAATTGAACATCCACATGCAAAAGAATCAATCTAGGCACATACCTGTCACCATGTACAAAAATTAAATCAAAGACCTAGACATTAAAACTGAAACACTGAACTTCCTGGTAGACAAATTAAGCAAATATCTAAAAGTATAGGTATAGGCAAGGACTTTCTTAACAAGACATCAAAAACAAAAGAAATAGCCCCCAGAATTAACAGATGGGATTATGTCAAATTAAAATGATTCTGCACAGCAAAGGAAATTATCAATAATGTAAAGACAGAACCGACAGAATGGCGAAAAATACGTCTGATGGGAGGCTCATAACTACAATATACAAGGAACTGAAAAAAAAAGCCCCTCAAAATCAAAGATTTGACTGAAAAAACGGTATGGGAAATGAATAGGCAGTTTTCAGCTGAAGAGGTTCAAATGGCCAGTAAATAAATGAAAAATGTTTAAGTTCAACACCCTTAGCCATTACAGAAATGCAAATCAAAACACTAAGACCATCTAATCTCAGACAGAATGACACATATCAAGAACCTGGGAAGCTGTGGGGGAAAGGAACCCTCTTACACTGCCGGTGGGAATGCAAACTGGTACAACCACCATACAGGGCAGTATGGAAGTTTCTCAAAAGTTTGGAAGTAAATATCCCCTTTGGTCCAGCGATGCCTCTTCTGGGAGTATTTCCAAAAGAGATAAAAAATCATATAACAGAGATACAGGTACACCCATGTTCACAACAGCACAACTAACAATAGCTAAAATGTGGAAAACACCAAAATACCCATCAGCAGACCAATGGATACATAAGGTGTGGTATATGTGCACAATGGAATACTACTCGTCTATACAGACAGTTTGATGCTGTTTTAGGTAAATGGATGCAACTGGAGTCCACCATGCTCAGTGAAGTGAGTCAGACACAGAAGGCTAAATATCAAATGGTTTCTCTGAGAAACCAGATCACAGTCATTTCATAGAACTGAAGGGAATCATGGGAACTAATGGGGGGTGGAGGGTCAAAAAGGGAGAGGGGAAGAATCTGCTGAAGTATATAATATATATATGCGTAAAATATTCAAGATCAACATAAATATTATGTACTGCATAGAATAACTATCAATAAAATGGGGGAAAAAAAGGAATGGTACTGACAGGGCTGGAGGAATAGTACCGCAGTTAGGGCCCTTTGCTGTTCGATTCCCAAGCACTACATAAACCACGTGTGTTGGCACACTCCTACAATCCCAGCATGGGGAGGCTGAGGCAGAAAGACCGACGTGAGTTCAAGGCCAGCCTGGACTGCAGCGTGAGAACATGTCTCAGAAAAAGAAAAGAAATGGCTATGGGCTTATATTATGATAAGAACAGTTGAGGGCAGAAGTGGATTCAGTATTTAAGAAGTATGCAAAAAGCGCAGCAGACAACAGATTGTTTGAGGGCTGGGGAATTCTACCTTGAGCAGCCAGTAGGACATAATCACATGTGGCGGCTGAGAACACGAGATGACAGTACACAGCAGAGGAAAGGAGCTCGGCTTGGACACGCTATCCCGAGGGACACCAAGAGGCGGGCATGCACGAGAAGTTGCGGCACAGGCAGGACCCAGAGCAGAAGGGACGTGGGCAGCCGTGGCCGACGGCCACACAGTCAGTGGGGCTGGAGGAACGAGGGCTGCTCAAGGAGCGTGCTTCCACTGCTTCCACAGGACGATCAGTAACGGGGGCTACAACTGAAAGGTCCCACTGACCCGGCTTTGCTTTAGCCCCTCCTCCTTGACCCTCTGGGCACCATGGCCATGCAAAGTCATCCTCTTCAGCACCTGCCACACCTCTACACCAGGAGCATCCCACCTTCAGTTGGGGGCGGGGAGGGGTTCTTGAGCGAAGAGGCATTGTCTCGGGTGCATATAAAATACGTAACATGCGCAATCAATACCAGTAACCGAACCTCTTTTTTTTTTTATAGTGGCACTAAAAGAGAACCACACAGGTTGGACCCTACATGCTGGAAACTGCACGAGCAATGTACAACTTTCATAGGGCAAAAAACACTTTCACAGGACTCCACACATAATCTACCACAAGGGGACACTAAACTTAAAATTGTTTTAATCTAGTTTTCAAAAAAGATGTAAACTCTTTCAGGTTTACTAAAATTATTTACACAGAGCATTTATTATCATTAATTATCATGTTTAAGGTTTCCTATTTGATTTTATACAGAAATACTCAACATACTCAAGTCTGAAAGACAGCCTCATTTGTCTGCAATCCCTGCTTAGCGCTGTGCACTTACTCAGGAGCAAGAAAGCAGCCAGAGGGGCCACGGCTAGGGGCCCGCCAAACCAAGTCCAGAATGTCACTGTGCAAATTAAGAGTCAAATATTTGACTTCGTTAATAATATATAAAAAATTGACCCACAAGCTGGGCATAGTGGCAAGTGCCCATAATCGCAGAGCCCGGGCCACTGGGCAGGAGCAGTGTGAACTGGAGGCCAGCCTGGGTCACACAGTGAACCCGAGGCCAGGCTAGATGATACAGTGACTCTGTCTCAAACAACATCAAAAGATAAAATAATTTATCCACGGTACTTAAAAAAGTCACTGTTCAAGTTCTCCGAATGAGTGATTTGCAAAGTTTATACTTACGTAATCACTTCTGAAGCAGTACTTTGATTCCCTGAGTGTTTCATATATCAACATTGATATACCAGGAAACAATTCTCTAGAACACCACTTAATTGAGTTTATATTTTCTAAAATTATATTTATTTATTTTTGAGACAGGGTCTCACTCTGAAGTCCAGGCTGGTCCTGAATTCAGGATGGAGCCCAGGCTGACCTTAGACTCAAGACAATTCTCTTGTCTCAACTTCCCAGTGCTGGGATGACAGGCATGTATGTGCTAACACACCCGGCTTATGTGGTGCTGGGGAATCAACTCGGGTACTTAGTGTTGACTTGGCACTTGCTAGGCAAGCGCTTTAACTGCTCAGCCATTCCTCCAGCCCCTAAAAATACCTTTATTTAAATTTTTTTTTTCTTTTTTTTTGTGTTAGTGAGGATCAAGCCCAGGGCCTTTACACTAAGCCTCACCCCTTACTCATGATTTTTTTTTTTTTAAGACAGGATCTTGCTCTGGACGCCAGGCTAGCTCTGAACATGCTGTGTAGCCCAGGCTGGCCTCAAAACTCACAACAACCCTCTTGCCTCAGCCTCCCATACAAATGTAAGCCTCCACATCTGGTTTATGTGGTACTGAGAAATGGAATGCTGGGCCTTGCTCTTGCTAGGCAAGTGCTCTAATTGCTGCGCCATTCCTCTAGCCCCCATGTTTTTTTATTTTTGATTTGGGCACAGGGTCTAACTAAGTGACTAAACTGCCCAGGCTGAGCTCACACTTGCAATCAAATCCGATCCTCCTGTCTTAGCCTCCTATAATGCTGGGATTACAGGGCTGTGCCACGAGACCTGGCAATTTCAAAATTTAAGAGCTCTCAGAAGTACTCAGTGCACATATAACAAGAACCATTATAGTATCTTCTTCCCCCAGTTATTAAGCACTAGTCTCAACAGCTAAAACAATGTAAGTTGCAGGGGCTAACTAAGGGCATAGCTCAGCAGTTACAGCACCTGCCTAGCAAGGGCAAGGCCCTGGGTTCAACTTCCCAACACCACATAAGATAGGCGTGGGAGTGCACAGCTGTAATCCCAGCCCTGGAGAGGCAGAAGCAGGAAGATTGCCCTTAGTCTGAAGCCAGCATAGGCTCTACACAGTGAGTTTAGGACCAGCATGGACTACAGAGTGAAACCTTGTCTCCAAAAAGTCAGATCCCACCTCCTAACAGCCAGAGTCTTGGGGCAAGTCCAAATACAAATTAACCTGTCTGAGCTTTATAAAGGGTAGACAAAGAGTATCTGTATCACTGTACCGTTGCAGAGAAACAGCTCAAAGGCTAAACGCTTGCCTAACAAGCACGAGGCACTGGGTTTGGGTTTGATTCCCGAGCACCACATAAACTGCGTGTGGTGACATATGCCTATAATCCCAGCATGTGGGAGGCTGAGGCAGGAGGACTGCCCTGAGTTCAAGGCCAGCCTGGGCAGTTCAGTAAGCTCAGGACTGGCCTGAATCATAGAGCAAGACCCTACCTCAAACAAACAAACAAACAAACAAACAAACAAACAAAATGTATAGGACAATGTGAAGCACACATTCAGTGTTCCATAAATGTTGCCCTGGGTATGGTTATTACTTACTAGGGCTACTTGCGGGTCTCTAAAACTAAGGTCTTTACTACTGATTCCTATGCAGTAAGCCTTAAAGGACATCCAAGAATCTGCATGTTGAACAAAGCTCCTCTGAACGCTGTGGCCAAAAAATGGCAACTTAGGTTAAAAAAACAAACAAACAAAAAAACCGGAGAGTGAGAATGAACACAAAAAAGCGGGGCAGGGACTTCCCTACCAAGTCGCTCCCAGCACCCGGGTAACCATGAGTTCCTTCTGGGAGGAGATCAAGACAATGAACAGGGCTGTCAATTCCTAAGGATCTACCCAGAAGACAGCAGCAGGCTCCCTGCGCGACTGAGGTGTCACTTAACATGGCAAAACAGCATCAAACTCCAACTCAAAACCGCAGCTACTGTTACCTCACCACTGGTAGTGACCTGTGCAAAGGGTTCCAGGCCACTGCTGCCAGACCTAGATGTGACCCTCCCTCAAGAAAGGCACAATGAACACGTGACCAGATACTTGACCAATAACGGGGCAAGAAACAATATTATATAATTTTTTAAAAAGAAATTGACACAGTTCAGGATTAGCCAGGACTACACAGGAGACCCTATCTCAAAAAAAAAAGAGAGAAAGAAAAAGAAACACTGACACACTGATCCAAACAGACACAAAATACTCATTTAAAAATCTATATAAATCTATATTGTTTCTTTTAACAGTTTCTAGATTAAGAGGACAGATCTAAGTCTGTCCCCTCCTGTAGTCCTCTCAAAATTAAGCCAAAGGAATACTGTTCTTTGTCTTGGGGGTGGTTTATTTGGTATTCTGGCAGTATGAGGGATTGTACAAGGTAGGCAGGCACTCTACCAAATGAACTAGATTCTCAACTCTAAAGAAACATTTTTAGAGGGGCTAGAGGGATAGCAGAGGTTAAAGCTTTTGTCTAGCACGTACAAGGCCCAGGATTTGATTCCCCAGGACCATAAAAGCAGGTATGGTGGAGCACACCTGTAATCCCAGCACTCAAGAGACTGAGGCAGGAGGATACTGTGAGCTCAAGTCCAGTCTGGGCTACAGAGCTCATGAGTAGGAATACCCTGGACTACAGAGCGAGACCAAGTTTCAAACAACAAAAACAACACAAAGCTTTGGAAGCAGGAAAGCAAATGAACTAAGTGATGACTGACAAAGCAGGGAGTCCAGAAAGTGAAATCCCAAATGGACACAAGCTAACAACCAACTAGATATATACTCCCCAAAACAAAAGGAAATAGATATCATGAGCCATTTGACCCAGCTATACACCTCCTTTGGGTATCTTCCCATAAGAGTTAAGGTCACCACACAAGAGCGATACATGCACACCCACATTTACAGCAGCATAATTATAACAACCAAATCTTGGAGGAAGCCAATATGCCCAACAGATGAATGAATAAAGATGTGGTATATATACACAGTGGAGTACTACTCTGCCATAAACAAAGATAAACTTATAGGAAATCATTTGAATAATTTGTAGGAAAATGGGTGCACCTTGAAACTGTTATGCTTAACAAAATCAATCAGACAAGGAGGTTAAACACAGCATGGTCTCTCCAGTTATGAGAAAAACCAAACCATAAAAAAAGGAAAATAGGGGTTGGAGGAACGGCTCAGTGATTAAAGCACTTGCCTACCAAGCACTAAATCAAGCACTAAGTGAAGTTTGATTCCCCAGCACCACATAAGACGGGCATGGTGGTGCACACCTGTAATCCCAGCGCTCGGGGAGGCTGAGGCAGGAGGACTGCTGTGAGCCCAAGGCCAGCCTGGGCTCCATAATGAGCTAAAGTCCTGAAGCTTTTTGGTTTCAAGACTCCCTATACCCTTAAATATTACAGAAGATCCCAAATAACTGATTTCTTAGAGAATTTTACTGGTCATTTGCAATATTAAAACTTAAAACTAGGAACTAAAAACACTAATTCAGACTCAATAATAATAATGGCTGACGATAAAGTTCAGGGGCCTATGCAAAGGTGCAGGGTTCATCACCAGTGTAAAAAAAGAAATGTAACATTATCTTGCAATTTTCAGGACCAGTTTGGGCTGCAGAGCCTGTTTAAAAAAAAAAAAAAAAGGAATACAGAGACGGAAGAAAGAAGACAGACTTTGTGGAGAGGGAAAAGGAACATGGTGGTGGGGGTAGGGGAAGGTGAGAGGGTGGGAAGGAAAAAGTAAAGTGATATGTAAATAATTAAAAATAAAAAATTTAAATTCACCTGGCAAGAAAAATTAAAAAAAAATAAAGGACTAGGTAAACCATCTCTCTTCTTGTAGCACTGAAGGTCCAGTCTGTAGAGGAGACAAAGCTGATGTTCTCTGGAGCCAGAAGCAGGCGGCTCAGGTGGGCACAAAGGTCCCATTCAGAAAATGCTACACACAAGACAAACACAGCACGCTTTTACCACCTGAACACCAGAACCTGCCAGCAAAACCGAACCATAAAGAAGTAAAAGATGGAAGAAAGTAAAGAGACTTTGTGGAGCGGGAAAGGAGATGTGAGGGGAGAGAATTAAAAATGATCAAGATCCAACATGTATATTTAAAAAATAAAATTGTGAACGGGGTGGGAGCCAGAGGAGCAGCACAGTGGACAGGGCACGTGCTTGGCAAGCAAAAGGCCTTCAGTTCAATTTCCTGGCACGACATAAGCTGCGCATGGCAGCACACGCCTGTATTCCGAGCACTGTGGAGGCTGAGGCAGGTCTATGGCCATGAGTTTGAAGCTAGCCAGAACTCAGCCTAGACTACAGAGCAAGACTTAGAAGGGAGGGAGGGAGGGAGGGAGGGTGGGCAAAAGATCAAGCAAAGAAAGAAAAGGGAAAAAAGGCAGAAAAACAGGGCTGAGCATATAGCTCAGTGCAAGTACCACAAAAGAAAGAACAAACGAATAAATGAATGAAAATGAACAAAAGTGCTAGAGGAATGGCTCAGGGTTAAAGTACTTGCCTAGAAGCACTAAGCAAGTGTTAAGTACTCGAGTTCGATTCCCCAGCACCCCATAACATGGTGGCACACACCTGTAATCCCAGCACCGTGGAGGCTGAGGCAGGAAAATTACTGGGAATTCAGGACCAGCCTGAACTACAGACTCTGTCTCAAAAAAAGAAAAGAATCAGAAGGGGTTACTGATTTTACTGATCTGACCTAATTCTAAGAACTGAAGGAAAACTGATGACTTCAACCCCCTCCCTATATCAGGTATTTTGTGTTGCGCTGTGCTGTGTTGTTTTATTTTGTTATGTTTTGTGGAACAGACAATCAAGCCCAGGGTCTTCACACTAAGCTACATCCCCAACCCGTTTTTTTAACGTTGATTTTGAAACAGATCTTCCAGGTTGCCAAGTTGTCCAGGTTGGGGTGGTACCACTGAATCTTCCTGCCTCAGCCTCCCAGGGTGCTAGCATTACAGCCCCATATTGCCAGGCCCCGCTTATCTCTACAGGGTTACAGGAGATGCTAACACCCAGTCCACACTTCCGCCCTGCCTGACACCATGACTGAGGTAAGTCTGTGTTCCCTTGACTTTGCCTGTGAGTGCCCAGAAGAATATCTTGAAACCCTTGGGCCAGGCCAGACCAGACTATGACCCTGACCTGGTTGGGATTATCTCCTCCCAGGAGACTGCAATTGCGACCACAGAACTGACCTCTCCCTTGACAACGACAATGAGGTTTGCTCTTACTGCTTTATCTTACATAAATACATGAAAAAACTAAAAAGGAGAAGCAAAATAAATACATAAGATAAATAAATCCTAGCACCGAAGTCAGGGCACAAATGACCTGGGCGGGCTCCAGGCGAAGGCCCGCAGCAGGGATTCCCACGGACATTCTACTTCCCACCCTGGGCAGTGAAACTGAACGGTGAGCATTCTGCGCCCCTCACACACTCTCCTCTCATCACAATTTTAAAAACTATGTTAACACACATACTCAGGTTCACAATTCTCTAGCTACAACTCACTATTAAATTACAAAAATGAAGGCAAAGAGGAACAGCACAGCGGTTAGAGCACCTGCTAAGCAGGCACAAGGCCCTGGGTTTGACTTCCCAGCATCACATAAGCTGGGCGCGGCGGTACACACCTGTAATCCCGGCACTCATCAGGCTGAGGAAGGAGTGCTGGTTCAAGCCAGACTGGGCTACACTGTGGGTTCAGGCCCAGGCTGGATTACAGTCCTTGTCTCAAAAATTTTTTTGTGGAGCTGGAGGAATGGCACAGTGCTTGCCTTGCAAGCACAAGGAATTGAGCTGTATTCCCCAGCACCACACAAAGCCAGGCATTGTGGCACATGTCTGTAATCCCAGCACTCAGGAGGCTGAGGCAGGAGGACTGCCAGAGTCCAAGACTAGCTATAGTGAGTTCAGAGCCAGCCTAGGCTACAGGGCAAGACCCTGTCTCAAAAAATGTATTTTTGTAAAAATTCATACTATCTATGCAGCATAGCTCTGCTATACCAGTAATAAAGGGAAATGATATAATTTCAAAATATGTACAAAAATCACAATGAGATTTACTCACATGATGAGTCTTCGGTTCAAGAACCAGTATTTCCTTCGACTTCTGTCATATCCGATAGGTTCATGCCGAATATACGGTTTGTTTTTTTGGATTTCAGCAACACAGTCAGTCACCCCAGGCACCTTGTGTGCTACGCAGACTTCACACTGCCACTCGTCCTCGGGCACCTCCTCAAGAGGCGGCTTCACGCACTCTAAATGGTACACAGCTGAACACGTCTCACAGCAAAGCAAATCCCCAAGTTTGTGGCAAACCCTACAGTGGTCGTCGTACTGGATGACTCCCTCGGACATCAGCTCCTCACGAGCAATGTTGGTCGTGAGGAACTGGTCGACAAGGAACTGCAGAACCTTGATCTTGTTCTCCACGGGCCCGTAGGGGTAGTCCTCTGCCTCCTGGTACGGGAGCACGTGGTGGTACTCCTTATCGCTCTCACAGTACACGCGCAGCACTTCTGGCCAGGTCATCCCATCTATGAAGTACAGCGTGGAATTGACGCTATCCTTCAGGTCGGCGGGGCCGAAGGTAGTATTGGAAGTGTCCTCTTCGCGCAGAACCGCTTTCAAGAGTACAACGTGCATCTCTGCCATGAGCGTGCACTGCTCCTGGCTCACCAGGGCTGCACAAAAATCCTCAAAGCGAAAAGGAGACAATCTTAAAACAGTGCCAAAGTTCCGCAGTACCTCATAAATGGCAATAACACTCATGATATGCTCATTAGGCACCATCAGGTCCTCAGAGGACTTGGGGAACTCAAGCGGGGGGATGTCTTTTTCTTCTAATATTGGAGAACGAGGCCGATGGACTCTTGGTTTTCGCCTACCTGTAAATAAAGAAATGATATTATTACACATTAATACATCAGGGAACCCTCACTCGAGACCCCCTCTCAACTTTTCAAAGCTTTACTTTCCCAATAAACCTCTGTTTGCTTAAAAAAAGGAAATATATATGTATATATATATATATATGTGTGTGTGTGTGTGTGTGTATATATATATAAAACATTACTTCTACAAACTTAGGATTCTGTTGGTTTTTTTTCTATCTGAACATATACTTCAAAAAAATAGGTAAGCACCCTTCTATTATTCTCATAAGGGTTCAACTCCCAGCATCACATAAGCTGGGATTGTTCACAGCAATCAATCAAGTTAAAAAGCAAAAAGCCTGTGTGAGGTGCTTAGTGGTAAAGTGCTTCCCTAGAGCGGGCACGAAGCCCTGCTACCACCACCACCACCACCAAAAAAAAAAAAAAAAAAGTCATTTGTGAAAGATCTGATGAGAATATAAATGAGAAAAAACACCTACACCTAACATGTCAGTCATGGGGGGAGCAACAGATGACACTGTGTTGGTGGCAGTACAGACACACTTCTCAATCAGACAGGAATTTCCAGTGTAGGCCCCTTTATTTCCTGGGAGTTCCACTGTGAAGCACAGACTCATGGGACAGACAGAAAGGAACAGAAGTGTCAGTTAGAGAGAAAAAAAGTCTTACTTAGGAGAAAGATAAGAGATTACATTTTTTACTAGTTAGGTAACTTGAGTTACCTATAGTCAGTCACCTACTTCCCAGTTTATGAGAGGTGAAGCCCAGGAATATATGTGGGTATGTATTCTCACACGGGGACTGGGGACTGGGACTGGAGGGACAGCAAAACAGTCACAGCACTTGCCTAGCGAGAACAAGGCCGTGAGTTGGCACCATATAAGCTGGGCGTGGTAGAGACAGGACTGCTCAGAGTTCAAGCCAACCTGAACTACACAGTGAGTTCAGGACCAGCCCAGACTACACAGCAAGACCAGGCCACAAAAAAATCTATATATATACTTTCATATGTATATGAAAATTATATATATATCAGTTTGTAACATATATACCTATTTAATCCTCTGAATAAGTACATGCAAGATATTATAATCAGTCCTGCTTTATAAACAAGAAAATCTGTTGAAAGCAGTTATTCCTAAACTACCAGGACTGCTCTTATTACATTTTCTGATGTCTGCAGAACAGCAAATGTGTTTCTAATTTTCAGAAGTAATTTTAATAATGCCAATGAACAATAAATCCACGCTTGTTCAATTAAGTTTTATTAACTATGATTGGGACTGCTGGTAACCTCTTAACTGGCCCCACACTCCCCACCTCTAACTTCCTCTTCTTCCCGAAGGCAGTCAGCACAGCTAGGGAGACACTGTCTCCGAAGCCATGCTAGTGAGCACAGGGTTGGCAATCCAATCCACCTCAAGGATTTCCGGAAACTCCTTGGGACTCATCTCCTCAACTATGAACAGGAGAAAGCAGGAAAGGGGTAGTGGGAAGGCTGGACTTCAAGGAATCTCTTCACCTAAGTGGAAAGAACACACACCGCACAGGGGCAAATTGTGCAGGCCCAACACGGGCTCCTCTCTGGCCTTTCTGCAAAACAGCTGTCAGGGAGGCCAGGAGGCTCGCGACGATCTGGTTTCAGGGACAAAAGGAAGAAGGCCAAACATCAGCAAGTTTACCTGTGTCCACTACCTAGCTGCAAACACGCGCATGCAGACTTACATATCAACAGAGCAAAGGAGCACTTCTCCCAGCGCTAACACAACATCCTGTCACATTTTTGGGACAGTTTAAACAGATACAAATTTTTCACATAACTGAGGGAATACTGGGAATTGAAGGGGAGGTGGTAGTTGTGGAAGGAAGAGTTGGTGGGTGAAAAGAAAGAGGGGAAGGATTTGTAATTCTGCGATGATACGTGTACACACAAACTACTCAGGATGAATGTTAACGTTGTGTATTGTATCTACACATATTAATAAAATGAGAGAAAAAAGAAAAATAGATTCTTATTTTTTTGAAGGCAATTCGGCAACAAACTAGTAAATGAACTTCCCTTCGACACAGCCAAATCTGCCCCCTGCAACTTACCCTACAGATATACTCAAACACACATTTGATTAAGTATAAAATTTTTAAATCTGGACTGGAGGAATGGCATGGCGGTTAAACCACTTGCTTTTCAAGAGCAAGGCCCTAAATTCAGAGTTCAATTCCCCAGCACCACTTAAAGCTGGGTGTGGTGGCACTGTAATCTCAGCACTCAGGAGGCTGAGGCAGGCAGTTATCCTGAGTCCAAGGCTAGCCTGAGCTACACCAGTGAGTTTAGGACCAGCCTGGGCTATAGAGCGAGACCCTGTCTCAAAAAAAAAAGAAAAGAAAAAAGAACTTCAATCCAACATAGCTTATAAAAAGTGAAATGTTGTGCTTTGATTCTATTTGGTTTTAAAATACAAAGAGTTAAACAAATTGCGAAACTTCTATACATGGGAATCAAATCTAGCAGTTGAAAAATGTGGGTAAAATTGGTACATGCTAAAAGTATACACCACCATATGTGGCTTATGCATATACTATATTATCATTATTATTATTATTTTTGGAGACAGGATCTTGCTCTGCAGCCCAAGCTGGCCTTGGACTCATGGCAATCCTCCTGCCTCAGCCTCCCGGGTGCTGAAATTAAAGGTGTGCACCACCATGCCTGGCTTATGTGGGGCTGGAGAATCAAACTTGGGTACTTAGCACTTGATTTAGTGCTTGTTAGGCAAGCGCTTTAACCTCTGAGCTATTCCTCCAGTCCTATTATAGTATTTTTAAAATAAAAAAGTAGGCAAGTGTCTACATAGACATATAAGAATATGATAATCCCAGGGCTAGAGATACACATAATGACAGAGCTTGTGCCAATGCAAGGCCCTGGGTGGCATCCCTTGCAACTGCAGAAATAATAATCATATTTAAATTAATAAAATGACATTCGTACTAATGACTGATGGTCTTGCATGAATACCAATGTAATATTAGCACATCAAACTTAAAAGAATCAAGTTTACAGAATTGAGTAGGGATTACAATCCATAGAAAGCATATAAAATTAAACCACTTAATTGCCTCAACTGGCCAGCAATGATGGTACATGTCTATAATCTCGTATTTTGAGAAGCTGAAGCAGGAGGTTTATGACGAGTTTGAGCGCAGTCTGTACAATTTTTAGCAACTTAATAAGACCCTGCATCAAAATAAGAAAGAAGGAAGGGAAAGGAGGGCTTAGGATGTAGCACAGCACAAAGATTCTGGGTTCAATCCCAAGAACTGAAGGAGAACAAAAGACAAAGCCCTTGTTTCTGCATTAAAAAAGAAAAGATTAACCTCAACTTCACCAGTTAGCAAGAAAAAGCAAGTCAAAACCACAATGAAGGCTGGAGGAATGGCTCAGTGGTAAAAGTACTTGCCTCCCAAGCTCAAGGCCCTGAGTTCGATTCCCCAGCACCACATAAATTGAGTATGGTGGCAAACCCTGTAATCCCAACACTTGGAAAGCTGAGGCAAGAGATTGCTGTGAGTCTAATGCCAGCCTGGACTACATAGTCAGTTTATGACCAGCCTGGATTACATAGTGAGTTCATGACCAGCCTGGACTACAGAGTGAGACCCTGTCTCAAAAAAAAAAAAAAAAAAAAAAAAAGCCACAACGAGATACCGTTTCATATTCACTGAGGGACAAAATTTCAAAGTACCAACAAACTACTGGGACAGATGCAGAGCAACAGACCTATCAGGCCACCCAACTACCCTCACTTTGGAGAACAGTTCTAGTAAGCCATCAGGTGGGAAGGCTGTGCAGATAACTCTGAAAGCACGAACGTGCTTGCCCAAGACCAACAAGAAAATAATCTCACATCTTAATCCAGGACACACTCCCCTAAAGACAAAAGCACCACCAAACACTACTCCTGTTTTATGCCTTACACTAGTGCTTTCTCCTAGTCTTATATCTTCCATTCTCTTACTTTTTAAGTATGCTGGCTGTGGTTTTAAAACCACCTCTAGAAAAGCTCTCCATATACCTAAGGAGAATATTTAATACTGTTTAAAAGTCAAAGAATCAGCCAGTCAAGCTGGAAACAATCAGCATGCCCACCACCAAAGAAACAGGTAAGCAGCAAAACATGACTGCCACAGAACAGCGCAGCCTTGAGTAATGTAGGAGTACTTACGTCAATATGGATCAACACTGAAACAAAAACACTCAGGGGCAGGGGATATATGCCAGTAATAGGTCATAGATCTCTTGCTTAGGGAGTGTGAGGCACTGGGTTCAATTCCCCAGAATCACATAATAGCCAGGTGCGATGGTACACGCCTGTAATCCCAGCACTTGGGAAGCTGAGGCAGGAGGATTCCCAAGAGTTCAAGGCTAGCCTGGGCTACAAGATGGTGTACAGTGCAATATCCTGTCTCAAACAAAGTGTGAATATGTAGGTTAGTGAGAAGGCCCTGTAATGCAAGCCTTTGTAAAGACACCCTTACATTACCAGAGACATCAGAAATGTGTGTAATCCTCCAAAATAAAGATCTGATCAAAAACCCAGAAGTCCAAATGGCCAATAAAACGTGAAAAAATGTTCAACACCTTTAGCCATCAGAGAAATGCAAATCACATCAAGTAACTATCTTGATGCAAGAATTATGTTGCAGGGCTAGAGGAATGGCAAAGCAGTTAAAGCGCTTGCTAGCAAGCACAAGGCCCTGAGTTCCATTCCCCAGGGCCACATAAAGTCAGGCATGGTGGCATATGCCTGTAATCCCAGCACCTGGTAGGCTGAGGCAGGAGGACTGCCATGAGTTCAAGGCCGACCTGGCTACATAGTGAGTTTAGGACCAGCCTGGGCTCAAACTGTCTTCCTAAATAAATAAATAAATAAATAATCAACTATTCAAATACTGACAACCCACCCTCCCCCAAAAAAATCCTACTTGCAGAAGATGGAGACCCAGGAGTGACGACATGCCAAGATTAAAACCCATAAACTACTGTAGATTTTTTTTCAGAGTCCACATCTAAATCTTTACTTTTTAAATTCTAAGATGAATGTTTACAGAGTGTTTTGAGTCTTCATAAAAGCCAGGTGTGGTGGTGCATGCCTGTAATCCCAGCACTCAGGAGGCTGAGGCAGGATGTGAGTTCAAGGCCAGCCTGAGCTACGCAGTGAGTTCAGGACTAGCCTGAACTACACAGTGAGACTCCCTTTCAAAAAATTTATGTACATGTTTCTAGAAATATACCATGTCCTCCTATTTCTAATTAACTTAGCTAAAAAATCAAGGCCCTGGGTTCAATTCCCCAGCACCACATAAGCCGGGCATGATGGCGCACACCTGTAATTCCAGCACTCGGGAGGCTGAGGCAGGAGGACTGTGGTGAGTCCGAGGCAGCCTGGGAAAGATGGACTACTTGGCACTGGCAGGAGTGAGGGACATTTCATCTGCAGCAGGGGTTAGTCTTCCAGATCTGACCCAATCTGCTCCTGTCTACTGTTGCAAATAAAGAAACCATGAATGACTTAACAACTAGTATGTTACTCCATAACAGTAATCTTTTAAAAATCAGAAACAAGAAAGGGTTGGGAGCATAGCTCAGAGGTTAGAGTGCTTGGCTAGCATGCACAATGCCCAGGTTTCTATTCCACAGCTCCATATAAAAATTATCTGGGCACAGTAGCACTCAAGAGGCTGAGGCAAGAGGATTGCCATGATTCTGAGGCCAGCCTAGGCTACACAGTAAGTTCAGGACCAGCCTGGACTATACAGCAGGACCCTATTTCAATAAAAAAGATAGTCAGAAGTAACAAGAATCCCCCCTTTGATCTGCACAGTGTCCCAGTGTAGCATGAAGCTATTCCTCAGAAGTCTGTGCCCTTCAAAGGCATCCCATATGCCCCATCCTCTATCCTCTCATACCCGGAATAAAAATCAGCTGCTGGCCTCCCAAAGTGCTCTCCACCTGCCACAAACTGTCCTGACACTCCACAGCACTATCTCATTTTATCCTCAGATCTTCTCCATGAGGTGGGTACTATTACTGCCTCCCTTTGAAGACACTACGAAGGCTAAAGCCTTCTCCCAAGTTAGTCACAGCCAGCACCACAATTACAACTAAAGCGCCAGCCACCTGTCTCCTAAGGTTATATTCATTACCTAATAAAATCAGCCTTTCTCCCCTTATGTTAAGACCCATGGTGAAGGCCTATAATAGCGGAAGGTCAGGCCCAGCCTGAGCAACTTAGCTACTGGGAGAGATCTGGTCTCAAATACACAATAAAGAGGGGCTGGGGATGTAGCTCAGAGATAAGGCCCTCTGTTCAATTGCCAGCACTGCAAAAACAAATGAAGAAACCCCACCTCATCTGACCTCTCGGAGAAAGAGCATTTATAAAACACGGACCTTTACGCAGGTGGAAGAAACAGCAGGTAGATGAGTGACAGGCTTAGAAACCATGAGACAGAACAAAAATTTAACAAAAGCTATAATTCAAGTGTTGAACAGCCACAAGTGGCTAGTGGACCACCCCGGACAAAACACACACAGAATGTTCTCATACAGAAAGCTCTGTCAGACAGCTCCGGTCCACAGGGCATCGAGGCACCAATGTACAAGGACCGGAGTTCAAATAACCTACTGTATTATCAACATGCAGCTAAATACACTCAGCGCCTTCTCTCTAAATCAGTGATAAAACACTAAGTACACTTCCAGTGGATTTCTAACAGAGTGCTATCAAAACTGAAATAAAAACAGAAGTATCAAATTTTTAAAAAACACACAAGAATTGATAGGGGGGTTAAAAGGAATAGCACAAGGTTATAGCACTTGTCTAGCAAGTGTAAGATCCTGAGCTCAGTCCCCCAGCACCACATAAATTGGGCCTGGTGGAACATACCTGTAATCCCAGCACTCAGGAGGCTGAGGTGGGAGGACTGCTGTGAGCTAAAGGCCAGTTTGGGCTCCACAGTGAGCTCAGGACCAGCCTGGACTGGATTACAGAGTGAGACCCTGTCTCAAAATAAATTAATAAATATAGCCTGGCATGGGTGCGCTAAAGAAAATTTGGAAGGACTGGAGGATTGGCACAGTGGTTAAAGGGTTTGCCTTGAAAGTGCAAGGCCCTGAGTTTGATTCCCCAGCACCACCTAAAAGGTGGCTGTGGTGGTGTACTCCTGTAATCCCAGTACATGGGAGTCTGAGGCAGGTGGATTGCCCTGAGTCCAAGGACAGTATGGGCTACACACACAGTGAGTTCAGGACCAGCCTGGACTACAGAGCGTGGCCTAGTCTCAAAAAAAAAAAAAAAAAAAAACAGTACATACTGCTGTAATCCTGGCACTCTGTGCGAACAAGACAGGAACACGGCAAATTCTAGTCCAGCCTGAGCAACTCACTGACTCAGCAACATACTATCTCAAAAAAAGGGCTGGGACTGTAGCTCCGTACAAAGGCTCTCAGTTCAATCCCTAGTATCAACAACTCATACTAAATGAACTCCTGACAGACCTATCGATATGAATAGTTATTTTTATGGAACTGGAGACTGAGCCAAGGACTCTGCATGAAGTTACTACACCCACAGCCCTATAATTGTATAATTTTTTGAGACAAAAATCTCAAAAAGTTACTAAACTGCCCAGTCTGGGCTCAAAAACACAATCCTCCTACTTCAGCTTTCCAGATTAAAGGTGTGTGCCACCATGCCCAGCTATTAAGAAAAGCAAGTTGAAAACAAAAAACAGAGAGGCTGGGGGCTGGAGGAATAGCTCTGTGGTTAAGTGCTAAGTCAAGCGTTAAGTACGAGAGTCCGATTCCCCAGCACCACATAAGCCTGGCGTGGCAGTGCATGACTATAGTCCCGGCACATGGGAGGCTGAGTCAGGAGGACTGCTGTGGGTCCAGGGCCAGCCTGGGCTCTATAGTGACCTCAGGACCAGCCTGGACTACAGAGCGAGACCTCGTCTCAAAAGGAAAGAAATTCAAGTTAAACAAATACAGACAGACCGTCCACCATCCTTGTAAATTTTAAAAACAAAAAACACCACCTGCTTATAAGCATACTCTACAATTACAAAAATATAAACGAGGGAGGTCCAGTGGTCCAAGCTAGTTTAATCCCCAGTATTGAAGGAAAAAAAAAAGGGTCTGCTGGTATCTGTCCATTTTTTGTTACTACAACAAAATATCTGAAACTAGATAACTTTATGATTATGTTCATAAACTTCTGTGAAAGCCAAAACCCCCATTTGTCCTTTTTTTTATCCAGGTGAAAGTTTTCCTGAAACTTACTGACAATAATATGTGCTAATGAGGGCACTGTATTTGGTATACTTATAAAGAAGGATATTAACTCAGTGTTGGAAGCTGAAAGTCTGTGGTCATGCAGGCACACTGATTTGCTCTTCTGGCGAGGGCCTGGTGGCAGATGCCATCCTGGCAGGAGTGCGTGTGGGAGCGAGAGAGTGTACCACAGACAAGCAGGCAGGCACTGGGATCCCACAAGCCTTTCCAAGGACACCAGCCAAACTAAGTGCTTCCATGTAGGCCATCCATAAAGGGTCCCACATCTTACGTGTCATCGCAAATGGGGACCAAGCTACCCACACGTGAATTCTTGGGAAAAACACTTAAACCTATCCGAACCATAGGATCACTCATGAGTGACGTTCTGAAGAGGAGGAAGAAAAATATTCCCAACTGCTAGTTAATACATGAAAGAGAGGTTAGGGGACTAGTACAGTGGTTAAAACAATTGTCTAGAGAGCAGGGCCCTGGGTTCAATTCCCCAGCACCACATAAGCCAGGTACACGGGTACACACCTGTAACTGTAGCACTCAGGAGGCTGGAGGAGGACTGATGAGTTCAAGGCCAGCCTGGGCTACATACTGAGTTTAGGACCTGTCTGGACTAGAGAGCATGACTGTCTCAAAAAAAAAAAAGAAAAAGAAAAAAGGAAAAGAAAACAATGACAGCCCAGCTAGAGAACTGAACTCAGGGCCTTGTGCATGCTAGGCAATCACTCTAACCATAGTGCTATTCCTCCAGCCCAGTCTGGTCAAGTTAGTGAGACCCTGTCTCAAAATAAAAAGTAAAGTAAAGGGCTAGAGGAATAGCAGAGCAGTTAGAGCAACTGCCTACCAAGCACAAGGCCTATGAGTTCTATTTCCCAGGTAATATAAACTGGGCATGGTGGCGCACACACTTGGGAGGCTGAGGCAGGATTGCCATGAATTCAAGGCCAGCCTGACTTCCACAGTGAGTTTAGAACCAGCCTGGACTACAGAGCAAGACCCTGTCTCAAAAAAGATTTTTAGGGAGGGTAAAAGATGAGAAGGGATTGTGAAGTCGATGTGATACATAGATGTACGAAATACCGAAATTCATTGTAAATACTATGTATTAGATCTGTATATTAATAAAAATAGTGGGGGAAAATCACTAAAAAAAAAATTAAAAAAAAAAACAGGGCTGGGGGAATGGCACAGCAGTTCGACCACTTGCCTAGCAAGAGCAATGCCCTGAGTTCGATTCCCCCATGGTGGCACACACCTGCCACCCCAGCACTCAGAAGCCTGAGGCAGGAGGATTGCTGTGAGTCCAATGGCAGCCTGCACTACACAGTGAACTCAGGACCAGCCTGAACTACAGAGACCCTGTCTCAAAAAATAAATAAATAAATATTAGCCAGGTATGGTGGAGCACGCCTGTAATCCCAGTACTCCAGAAGCTGAGGCAGGAAGATTACCATGAGTTCATAACCAATCTGGACTAATTTAAACTTCTACTTCAGAAACTGGGCTCCATAGTGAGCCCAGTTAAGAACACTTGCCTAACAAATGTAAGGCCCTGAGTTTGATTCCCCAGCACCACATAAACCAGGTGTGTTAGTGCACACCTATAATCCCAGCACTGAGGAAGCTGAGACAGGAAGATTGCTGAGTCCAAGGCCAGACTAGACTATAGAGTGAGACTCCCTCTCAAAAAAAAAAAAAAAAAAAAGGGAAGAGAAAAGTAAACCCAAGGCAAAATGGAAGAAAATACTAAGGAATCAATGAAATAAAAAAAGAGAAAAAAAACTAAGAACAAAATCAGTGAACTCAGAAGTTACTCCTCTTCAAAGCAACAAATTTGAGAAAACTGACAGATTGGTGGAGGGGGCCAAGGAAGAAGATACTTTTATTTTCTTCTTTTTTTGTCACAGGGTCTTGCTCTATAGTCTAGGTGGTCCTAAACTCACTATGTAGCCCAAGCTGGCCTTGAGCTCACAGCAATCCTCCTGCCTCAGCCTCCACAGTGCCAGGATTATAAGTGTGAACTACCACACCTGGTTTATGTGATGCTGGGGAATCAACCCAGAGCCTTGGCTAGCCAAACAAATGCTGTAACTGCTGAGGTATGTGCCTAGCCCCCAAAGGCACAAATTTCAATGATGTAACTGTAATACCGATTATACAATTTTCTTTTTGAGACAGGGTCTTTCTTGCTCTGCAGTCAGGTTGGTCATAAGCTCACGATGTAGCCCAGCTGGTCTTGACCACCTGGTCTTGAATTCACAGCAATCCCCCTGCCTCAACTTCCCCAAATGCTAGCATTACAGGCATGTGCTACCACATCTGGCTAGTTTTTATGTGGTGCTGGGGATTTGAACCCAGGGCCTTACACATGCTAGACAAGCACTTTAACCACCAAGGTACACCCCTCATCCACCACTGTACCGGTATAAAAAGAATACAGTGATAGCACACACCTGTAATCCTAGTACTCAGGAGACTAAGGCAGGAGGATTGCTGTGAGCCCGCAACCAACATGGACTACATAGTGAGTTCAGGACCAGCCTGGGCTACCGAGAGAGATCCCATCTCAAAAAAAAAAAAAAAAAAAAAAAAATACAAGAATGTTCATAAATTGGATCAATCAGGAAAAGGGAATCTATTCCTTAGGAGACAAGATGCCCACTTAAAAGGAATTTATATCTTGAATTACCTATTATAGAAACTAAATTCATGGTGAAATATCTTCTGGCAAAGAAACTCCAAGACCAGATGGTCTTGCTGGCATATTCTACAAACCTTTAAGGAAGAAATAATTCCAGTGCTATATAATCTCTTGCAGAAAACAGAGAAAGAAGTGACATCTTCCAGCTCATTTTGACACCAGCAGAACTCAAATACCTAAATCAGATAAAGACATTAAAATCAAACTATAGACCAAAACCTCTCAACCACAAACATAAAAATCCTCAAAAAAAAAAAAAATCCATGTATGAGGGCTGAAGCAATGGCACAGTGGTTAAAACACTTGTCTTGAAAGCTCAAGGCCCTGGGTTCAATTCCCCAGTACCACATAAAGCTGGGGTGGTGGCACATGCCTATAATCCCAGCACTCAGGAGGCTGAGGTAGGAGGATTACTTTGAGTCCAAGGCCAATCTGGGCTACTTAGTGAATTCAGGACCAGTAGGGGTTACACAGCAAGACCCCGTCTCCAAGAAAATAAACAAATAACCATGTATGAGAATTCTGCAATATATTAAATAAGATAGCATATCACAATTAAGTGGAGTTAGTTTAACTTCTGGAGTAAAAAGCTGGATCAACATTCAAAAATCAATATATTAATAATTCACCACATCAACAGACTAAAGAAAAAACTGCCAACATCAAAAAATAGCCACCAAAAAGGCATGTAACAAAATTCAGCATCCATTACTGAATTAAAACAAAACACAAAAAGAAAAACTTCAGTAAACTATGAAAAGAATTTCCTCAACCCAGAAAGAAAAAAAAAAGAACAGCTAAATAAAATAAAGTGTGAAAGACAGAATGTTTACAATAAGGTACAAGACAAAGACATCCACTCTCACCTCTTACTGAATACTCCATCCGAGCCTTAACCAGGCCAGGCGTGGTGACGTATGCCTGTAATGCCAACCACTCCGAGTCTAAGGCAGGAAGAGCACAGGTTCAAGGCCGGCCTAAGCAATTCAGCTAGACCTTGACTCAAAAAAAAGACTGAAAACCGGGGCTGCAGGAATAGCTCAGTGTAAAGTTAAATCACTTGCGTAGCAAGCTCAAGGACGCGGTTTCAAATCCCCAGCACCACATAAACTGGGCATAGTGGCACATGCCTGAAATCCTAGTACTCCAGAGCCTGAGGTTGGAGCATTGCTATGTGTCTGAGGCCAGCCTGGGCTACATACTGAGTTCAGGATCAACCTAGACTGCAGAGTAAGATCCTGTCTCCAAAAAAGGAAAATAAATGAATAAAAGCAAAATTGAAAATGGACTGGGGCTGTAGCTCAGTGTTAGAGCACTGGCACCAGGCCACGGGTTCAGTACCCCCAGTACTGCTGAAGGGTACAGAGCTTTCTGCGTTTACACGAAATGACTCACATTACCTGTATTTGTGTGGTGCAACACACAAGCCACTAGCTACGGTGGCTACTGAGCCCTTACCATGCACCAATTTCACTGAAGACCTGAAAGTTTAACTTCAATTAATTTAAACAAATAGCCACATGTGGCTCGTCACTACCATACTAAGCCATGAAGATCTAGAGGGCAAAAAGAATTCTGAGGCTCTCTGACCCAATTCAACAAATTGCCAAACTGGGGCATGGTGGCACACACCTGTGATCCCAGTACTCGAGAGGCTGAAGCAGGAGGATTGCTGGGAGTTTTGAGGTCAGCCTGGATTGCACAGTAAATACAAAACCAACGTGGACTACACAGTGAGACCCTATCTCAACAAAACAAAGCAAAACAAATAAAGCCAACTGCTTTTCACTGCCCACTGCCCACTGGAGATGAAGCAAGGCACCAAAGAGAATGGATGAGGCCCTGTGCCCCTGAGGAGGTGTAAGCAGACAGGGACAGAGAGCTAACAGCCCTTCTTTTTAAAAAAGAAGCTTTCTAAAAATTTTATTTATTTATTTATTTATTTTGAGAGAGGATCTCACTGTAGTCCAGGCTGATCCTCAACTCACTATGGAGCCCAGGCTGGCCTTGGACTCACAGCAATCTTTCTGCCTCATCCTCCCAAGTGCTGGCATTATATATCTGTGCACCACCATACCAGGCTTTATGTGGTGCAGGGGAACAGAATTCATGGCCTTGCGTGCTATACCATTCCTCCAGCCCTAATAGCCCGTTTTAATCAAATGTCTTAAAGATGTAACAAATCAATAATCCAGCACTCAGGAAGCTGAGGCAGGGCTGAGAGTTGAAGCAGCACAATGGTTAGTGTTTGCCGAGCATGCTCAAGCCCAAGTTCCATTCCCGGCACCACATAAAAAAGCCAAGCATGGAGCCACTCATCTGTAATCTCTAATCCCAGCATTCAGGAGACTGATGCAGGAAGATTATTAGAAACTGAGTCCAGCCTACACTCCATAGTGAGTTCAGAACCACCCTGGACTACAGAAAAATGCCCTGTCTGGGGGGCGGGGGGTGCTCGAGGAACAACTGGAGCGGGTGGCGCATGCCTGTAATCCCAGCAAAACAAAAAAATCATTCAGTAACCAAAAATTATCGGCATATAACTTAATACTCCAAAAAATGTAAAAATAATTTTAGGTTTACACTAGCAAAGTAATTAGAGCATAATTAGTAACACTTAATTCTTCAGGCCGTCCCCAGCACTCCTTCACACAGGACTGCACACCTGTCCCAGCCGCGCCCTGCTCCTCTGGCCCCTCTCTCTTCAATCACTAATCTCTTTTCTTCTCTTCCTCCTCCTAAGGGGCTCAGACTAACCTTTCATTCTTGATTGTTTTGTGTCTTCTAGACATTTCCTCCTTCTTTTATTTGTGTGAGTGTGAAACTGGGATTTGAATTTAGGGCCTTTACGCTGAACTACAGCCTGAGTCCATTTTTTATTTTTGATTTTGAGACAAGGTCTTACTAACTCACCTAAATGCCCAGGCTGGCCTTGAACTTGTGATCCTCCTGCCTCGGCTTCCCCAGGGCTGGGATATAGGCATGTACTACCTCGTCCAGCTTAAGTGGTATGGTGGAATCAACTCGGGACCCTACACTTCCTAAGCAAGCACTCCAGCCATGGAGCCCCAGCCCGCAATTTAAAGAGCTAGTAAGACTCTCTCAAAATCAAAAACTAAAAAGTGGGCTGTGGATAGAACTCAGTGTGAAGGCCCTGAGCTCCATAATCTTCAGTACAAAAGAAAGAAGAAAGAAAGAAAGACAGATCAGTACTGCCTCAACCTCTCCCATCTTGTGGCACACACCACTTCATACACACCCAGCCTTGTTTCCACACAGGGGTGATGCCTGCAAGCCCAGTGACCAGGACACACCTTTGTGTGACTCACACATCATGCTGCACAACTTTTCATTTTATTTATTTTTGTTTCTATTTATTTATTTATTTATTGAGACAGGGTCTTGCTCTGTAGCCCAGGCTGGACCTGAACTCACTATGAAGTCCAGGCTAGCCCTGGACTCATGGCAATCCTCCTGCCTGGGCCTCTCAAATGCTGGGAGTGTTGTGATTACAGACATGCACCATGACGCCTAGTTTATTTGGTGATGGGGAATTGAGCTCAGAGCCTTTAACTGCTCTGCCATTCCTCCAGCCCCATAATTTTATTTTATTTTATTTTTGAGACAGGATCTCACTTTATAGCCCAGTCTGGTCCTGAACTTTCTATGGAGCTCAGGCTGGCCTTGAACTCACAGCAGTCTTCCTGTCTCAGCCTTCTGAATACTGGAATTACAGGCATGCACCACCACACCAGCTTTATGTGGTGCTGGGGAATGATATTCAGGTACTAAGGACTTCTTCTGCTTTAACTGCTGGTCCATTCCTCCAGTCGCCCCCTCCAACTTTTTAAAAACTCTTCTGGCCATCATTCTTTCTTGGGATTCCTCTAGTTAGCCTCTCCCGGTGAGTGTACCTGAACACAGATCCACTCATTTCCCTTATAATCGTGCCTTCTCGATTGCACTGAACAAATCCTTTTTGGTTGTGTTTCTGTTTTGAGACAGGGTTTCACCATGCAGCTCAGGTTATTCTTGAACTCGCTAGGAGCCCAGGCTGACCTCCACCTAGGTCCACCACACCTGCTTCTCTCTACCACTCAAACCAAAGGACACATCTACACTTCCAATGGGTGGGGCTGGGGACCTCTGAAGCACCTCCCAAACCAATTCTCCTTGAGTGGGCCACTGAGCTATCCAGATCCCACCACCCTCCTCACCCTCATCCAATCCCTCTGCAGAACCAAACTCCTCTGTCAGACGAAACTCCCTAGCACACTATAGACATCATAACTGGCTGTTTTCAGATCTGACTGATCTCCAGCACCTGAAACAGCAGTAATACAAAAGACTTGTAGGCCGCCAGACAGCGCTTCTGCACAGCTCCGGGAGACACTCCGGTTAGGGAAAGGGCTGCATGTGTGGGCAAGGTGCTAGTGGAAACAGAGTAGCCCTTGGGTGTCCCAGAAGTGTAGACTTTCTCCTCTCACTCACTGACGTAAAGCAGCAAAGCACAACCACCACTCCTCTCTCTAAGAACTGCCCAGTGAAGTACACACTTCCCATTCACATCCTGGGCTCTGGCTAAGCGTCATCTGTGACTGCCTACACGTTACTATCAGAGCCTGAATCATGACGCGGTTTCCTCCCTGCCGCTGTCGCCCCAGCAATCCACCCCACAAGCCCATCAAGGAAGCATCTGCCCACACCACCCACCATAAACAGGACAATCTGGCCTCCAGGCAAATATCCACCTCGATAGGTCCCTCACTTGCATCACTCGGGAATTTCAGGTAGACTGAAAAGACATTGTTGACAATGGTGGGAGCAAACACTGCCAGACCACGAACAATCGGCTTCAGATACCTCTACACTGTACTCTGCACTCAGGGTGTCTCTGCCCCAGTCCTCATTAATGAAGGCTCCCATTATTAAGTCTCCTGGGAGGACACCAGAATTTCTACTTTTTTAAATCATCAGCGTCTCCAAATCTCAAAAGTCCAACTAACAATTCTCAAAAGTCTCACAAATTAAATGCATAAACCATTCCGGCCAACAGTGGTAGTACATGTCTGTAAATCTGCTGCTCAGGAGGCTGAGGCAAATCCACGCCAGCTGGGGATACATAGATCCCCTTGCCTCCGCCACCGAGTGCTGGGATAGCTGGGGTGCACCACCATTCCTGGCTGAGTTTTTTGGGTTTATTTTTTTTTTTTTGCTTTTTTTGTGGTACTAAATCTGGGAGTATACTGAGCTACATCCAGAATCCACTGAGCAGGCCTTGCTAAGCTGCTAAATATCCAGGCTGGACTTAAATTTCCAAGCCTCCTATCTCACCCTCCCCTGAGTTACTTCTGATACTAGGAATTTCATACAATAACATTCAAGCCAATAAGGTGCTGCAGAAATGGCAAAGTGGTTAAAGCGCTTGTCTAGCAAGTACAAGGCCCTGAGTTTGATTCAACAGCACCACATAAAGCGGGGCATGGTGGCACACACCTGGAATCTCAGTACTCTGAAGGCTGAGGCAGGAGGATCACCATAAGTTCAAGGCCAGCCTGGGCTACACAGCAAGTTCAGGACCAGCTTAGGCTACAGAGTGAGACCCTGTCTCAAAAAATAAAAAATAAAAGAAATAAAGTCAACATACTAAATTACAAAAGCTAATCAAATTATTCTAAATGACCAATAAAGTATACGCCTCTTCCGGCTTTCACACTGCAACAGGATTCACATTCCTAACTACATTTTTTAAATTGCTTATGGGGTACCTTCAACCCATACATACCTATACACATCTACCTGACAGCCCTCCTATCAGGGGTGCACATGAGACAACTTGAGGAAACAGTACTCAGCCTAACCAGCCTACATAGTTGAGTTCCGGAACAGTCTGGGTAACAAAGCGAGACTCCATCTCCAAAAAAAACCCCCCCAAAAAATCTAATAACACCAACATTTAGTTTTCTAAACCCAAATATTTAAATTACTGCATTCACTATACTACAATCAAGACTTCTTCTCTATAACCGCTATGAAAATCAGCATGAAGGATCTTCACAAAACTGGCAACAGATCATCTATTTGACCCAACTATACTTCTGGGTATCTTTCCAAAGAATTAGAAACAACATACGACAGTGATACATACACACATGCCCATGTTTACAGCACAACTCAAGAAATGGCTAAATCTTGTAAGTAGCTGATATGTCTGTCTACAGCTGAATGGATAAAGATGTGGCACATACACACAACAGAGTACTACTCTGCCATCAATAAAGATGAATCTGAATCACTTGTGGAAAAATGGATGCACCTTGAGACCGTTATGCTTAGCAAAATGTATCAAATACACAAAAGTAAGCTATCACATGGTTTCTCTAATTTGAGAAAACCAAGGCATAAATAAATAAAAGCAAGATAAAGGAATGCTTGCTTTGCAAGCACAGGACCCTGAGTTCAATTCCCAGCACCACATAAAGCTGGGCATGGTAACCCACGCCTGTAATCCCAGCACTCGGGGGCCTGAGGTAGGAAAATTGTCCTGAGTGCAAGGCCAGCCTGGCCTACACCAACCAGTGAGTTCAGGACCAGCCTGAGCTACAGAGGGAGACCCTGTCTCAAATAAATAAATAAATAAATAAGAAAACAGGGAGACTGTATGGAGAGGGAAAGTGTACATGGGGGAGTAGGAATGAGGAAGGAACTGAATGATCAAGGTGCAACACTTGTAAACACCAGTTCCCAACTCTGAAACCTGTACTAATTAAGACTGGAAGAAGAGCACAGAGGTTAGAGTGCCTGTCTAGCAGGCACAAGGCCCTGAGTTCAATTCTCCAGCCTAATCCTCACACCGGGGAGGCTGAGGTAGGAGGACTGCCAAGAGGTCAAGGAGAGTCTGAGCTACACAGTGAGTTCAGGACCAGCCTGGAACTGTCACAGCGCAAGGCCCTATCTGGGGGCCGGGAGGTGCTAAGGATGTAACTCAGTGTGAAGGCCCTGGGCTAGATCTCCAGCACTACACACAAACAGAAACAAAAAGGCCACAGAAGTATCATACAAGTTTCTATAAAGGAAGCCTAGTCACAAATTATAATTTAACTCAGCATATAGGCAGCCATCAATCCTAAAGATTATTTGCTGGGCTTTCAAGTAAGAACTAAACTTAGTTAAATTGCCCTAAATGACTTGTTTCTAACAGAAAACTTTCTCCACTAGTTTATGTAATTCAGTTTCCACATTTCAATTCTGGGCTCTCAGTACAATGGACCATTATCCATGATTTCTTAAGGTAAAAGTTACTACTATAAAAGATGTACTAAAAGTTGGCAAGGAATAAAAACTTGGGTCTGTAGTCCCTTCTACACACACAACCACCTGCAGAGCGACCCACTCCCCATGCTCTCCTCTGCAGCTCCTCACCCTCCTCAGGCCGGGAAGGCAACTGTTCTTCCTACCCTGCAGAAGGAATGGGTTAGGATCTTGCTACACAGGCTTACATACGTCTTAACACTCATACTTCTCCCAATTAGAATTTAGGAGCTGGGTGGGTGGAGAAAGATTGTTACCCCAGCACTCTGGGAGACTGAGGCAGGAGGATTGCAAGTTCAAGCTCAGCCTGGACAACTGAGTGACTCACTTGAGATCATGTCTCAAAATCAGAAATGAAAATGAGTTTAGGATGTAGCTCAGAGAGAAGGCCCTATGCTTAATCTCTAGTACAAGAGAAAGGAAAAAAAAAAAAAAAAAAGGCACTCACAGAAAATGGAAACATTTAAGTTTAACCACATCTACCCTGGCCTTTGAAAGTGTGACACTCTTTAAGTGCTTTAACATTCTATTTCCTTACAAACCTTATTTTGTAAATGAACTTAAAACAGATTCTAGTTTATCCAGGTTGATAAAAAACTAAAAAACCTGGTAGGCTGTTGCTCCAAGTTTTTTTTTCCCCACGATTTAGTAAACCACAACTATGTATACAATACAAAGCAGTAATTGTGTCTGGCTTTTTTTTTTTTTATTTTTAACAAAATGCATCTCAGCACCAGCCTGCAGAAACTTTCTGTGAGAAAACAGGAAAGAAGTCATCTGGCAAAATTCACCACAGATCCAAAAAGGTCTTTTTCCTCAGAAACATAATGAAAAGCAAAGGGGGTTTTGTAATAACCTGAGACTTGCTGTGTGACCTCAAAATTCATCTCCGGCAACTACGTGTGGACGACCCACTACACATCTCCTGCAACAGGTGCCTCGAAACTGCGTTTCCCAAGCAGAGCAAAAGGGTCCACTTAGGATGAACGTCCCAAGCTTTGTACTTTTATTTTTGAACTAACCTAAATGATATATGAATTGGATGGATGACCAAATTTGGCTTGGTTTGATTTTCTGCTTTGCTTTTCAATCAGACATTCACCAGCAACTGCCGCACGCGTCCACTAGCACTCCAAGAACATAAACAGAGGACCAGATGAGGCTCCCCCCTACAAATCCAAATAATCGGTTCCTTAACACAATTTTAAACCACACAGCCAGGAGCGAGCCCGCAGCACGCTCGGTGTGTTCCATTCGAGTGCCACAATCTGACGAAATCCTTAATTTCCTTTTAGGGAGCAAGATACATAGTAAAAATCTGCAAGAAGCCAAATTAGAAATGCAAAGAGGTTTGCAAAACAAGAGGCTCCTTTCATTCCAAAAAGGGAAAAAAAAAAAAAGAAAGAAACCCACAGCAAAACAAGGGGAGAAAAAAACGAACTCAATGAACGTGTGCGTGCCAAAGTTTCCGTCCCGCCCGGTGGAGGCATCGCACCGGCACCGGTTCGGGAGAGGGAAGTGGGGCTGGGGGGTGGCGGGGGTGGGCGAGCGAGCGTGCGGCCCGCACACGGCAACAATGCAATCTCCATTTTGAACAATGAGCCTCTTTCCTCGGGGAAACCGAGTTTTTTGCCACTTGACGCGCCGTCGCTTCGCCCCGGCGAGGGGGCGGCGTGGGCGGGGGACGCGGAGCGGCGCGCGCGGCCCGCGGCGGGCGCCGGGGGGAGGGGAGGCGGCGAGCGGGGCTGGGTGGGTACCTGGGGTGCTGCTGTAGGTGCTGTGGCTGCGGAAGCTGCTCTCCGTGCAGTAGCTGGCGTCGTCGTCGTCGTCTTCCATCTCCTCCGGATAATCGGAGTCATCGTCGTCCTCCATCTCCTCGTCCTCGTCATCCTCCGAGTCCTGGGTCTCCTCCGCGTCGCCTTCCTCCTCCTCCTCCTCCTCCTCTTCGGAGACCATGTCCTCCTCCTCCTCCTCCTCCTCGCTCTCGTGGTCATCGTACACCACTTTGCTGGCTGTCCTGCGGGCCGCGCTGGCCCGGGCCAGGTGGCCGCCGCCGCCGCCGCCGCCGCCCCCCGTCCGGCCGCCCCCGCCTCCTCGCCCCCCCCGGGCCGGGGCGCCGGCGCTGGCGGGGGCCGGCGGGGGCGGCGGCGGCTTCCTGCGACCGCTGCTGCCCCCCCTGGGCGAGCTCAGCCGGGTCTTGGGGGCCGCCTCAGCCTGGGCGGCGGCCCACCTGCCCCGGCTGCTGCCGCGGTGGCGCGAGCGCAGCCCCCCGATGGGTCCGGACGCGGGCGGCGGCGGCGGCGGCGGCGGCGGCGGCGGGGCCGGGGCGCAGCGCTCGGCGGCGGGAGCCGCGGGCTGCTTGGGCGGCCTGCCCCGCCGGCCCCTCATGTCGGAGCCGAGACTGGGGGGGGAGAAGGGCGAGCGGAGGGGGAGGGGCGGGCGGCGGGGCGCCGGGCCCGGGCGGCGAGGCCGGCGGAGCCGGGCGGGAGGGGCCCGGCCGGCGGAAGCGGGTGGAGGGAGAAGGCTCAGTCCGAATTGCTGGGGCCCCACTCCGGATCGCCTTCAGCCGCCATCTTGTTTCTTCCCTCTCGCTCGGTGACTGGGGGAACCGACAGCAGCCGCAGGCCCGGAGCGCGGTCACGTGGGCTGCGCCGCCGCCGAGCCTGGGCCGGAGCGTGGCGCGCGGCGGCCGCTAGGGGGCGCGCGGGAGCGCCGAGGCGGCGGCGGGAGCCGGGCGGCGGGCGCCGGGCGCCGGGGTCCGGCCGCGTGGGACAGGGGCGCGTGGCTCGCGAAGGGCCCCAGCTGCACGCGCCGGGAGCCGGGGCTTCCGCGGGGCCAGCGGGAGTCTGAGCTGGGCGGGGTCCCCCTCCCGCGGCTTCCTGGCCCCGCCCCGACCAGAGGGCAGGGGAGTCCCCTTCCCGCCCCCGGGGGCAGGTGTCACACAGGGGTGGGGACACCCCAGCGACGGGAGAGTGGGTCAGCGCCAGGGGGGAATTTTTTGATAGCTGGGGGGCCAGGAGGCAACCCCCCCGGAAACGTCAAACTGAAGGCCTCGTAATCTAGAGTCCTGACACCGATCCTGGTCACACCTACCTGCTCGGGGACTCTGCCAGCAGCACATGCGGACCGCCAGATCTGGAAGGGGGTCACTCGCGTGATTGCTGCGTGGAGTTCCCACGCGGAACGCAGCTGCACTCCAGCCTTCCCACCACCTTTCCCACCGCGGTCCTAGGAAGGAAAGTCCACCTTCCGCCCTCCATCTCGACGGGCATTCGCCTGCTGCGTTTCCCCGGCCCGGGGTGGACCTCGCGGCCGTCTCGCTGAGCTGTGTGCCCAGCGCATTCTGATTTCTTGATGTCGACGCAGGATCTGGTAAACTGCCAGATGGTAAGCAGGTTAGACCCACATTTGGGATTCTCCTGCTTCAGCCACCCAGAGTGCTGGGATTACAGGCCTGAGCCCTGGGGCCAATTCCTACTTCCTTGTGGTAGAAAAGATGGCATCGCTGCCTAAAATCTGCTTTACAATGTTATGTATATTATTAGAAAGGAATTTGAATTTCTTGACCTTACAAGTCATCAGGACTCAGCTTGGCCAAAGGAACAAATAGTGGTGGTAAAATTCCAGGCACCCCACACACCCTCACCCCAAATCAGGAGTGGCAAGGTCGGCTCTTAGGGATCAGACAAAGGTTTATAAGCATGTATTAATATGCATTAAAATATAAGACAGGGCTTTGGGCATAGCTCAGCGGTTGAAGCACTTGCCTAGTAAGCACAAAGCCCTGGGTTCAATTCGTCTGCACCACATGAACCAGTTGGAGTTGCTCACACCTGCAGTCCCAGCCCCTAGGAGGCTGAGGCAGGAAGATTGCCGTGTATTCAAGGCCAGCTTGGGCTACATAGTGCATTCAGGAACAGCCTGGACTTGAGAGTGAAATCCTGGAAGAAAAGAAAAAAAAAAATCGAGAGGCTGAGGCAGGAGGATTGCTGTGCAACCGAGGCCAGCCTGGGCTGCATAGTGAGCTCAGGACCAGCCAGGGGTATGGAGTGAAACCCTGTCTTAAAAATAAATAAATAAAGGGCTGGAGGAATGGCTCAGCTGTGAAAGTGCTTGCCTAGCAAGCTCTAGGCCCTGAGTTTGATTCCCCAGCACCAAATAAGCCGGGCATGGTGGCACACACCTGTAATCCCAGCACTTGGGAGGCTGAGGCAGGAGGATTGCCATGAGTCCAAGGGCAGTCTGGGCTCCATAGTGAGTTCAGGACCAGCCTGGGCTACAGAGCAAGGCCCTGTCTCAAAAAAAATAATAAATAAAAGTAAGGCTGGAGGAATGGCTTAGTGGTTAAAGGCAAGCGCTAGGTCAAGGACTAAGTATTCCCCAGCACCACATGAGCTGGGCGTGGTGGGACATGCCTGTAATCCTAGGAGGCTGAGGCAGGAGGACTGCCACAAGAAAAGAAAATTTCTTGCAGATTCAAATTTAATCTAATTTAGTATTTCATTTGTTTTGGGTTTTTATGGTCTTTTTTTTTTGAGACAGGGTCACTCATGGCAGTCCTCCTGCCTCAGCCTCCAAGTGCTGAGATCACAGGCATGCGCCACCACACCCAGATTATGTGGCGCTGGGGAATCGAACTCGGGTCTCAGGTCCTTGGGCTTACAATGCAAGCGCTTTAATTGTGCTCTTCCTCCAGCCCTCACTTTTTTTTCCAGACAAGGTCTCGCTCTGTAGTCTAGGCTGGTCCTGAGCTGACTGCAGCCCAGGCTCGCTTTGGACTCGTAGCAGTCATCCTGTCTCAGCCTCCCAAGTGATGGGATTACAGACATTACACCACCATGCTCAGTTTATGTGATGCTGGTAGAATTAAATTCAGCCTTGTGCATACTACACAAGTGCTTTTTTGGAGGGGGAGGGGGTCCCCTCTATAGTCCAGGCTCGTTCTGAAATCACTATGGAGCCCAGGCTGGCCTTGGACTTGGCAACTCTCCTGCCTCTGCCTCCTGAGTGCCGGAATTACAGGTGTGTCCCACCCAACCCAGCTTTATGTGGTGCTGGAGAATCAAACCCAGGACCTTGATTCTTACTAGGCAAGTGCCTTAACAGTTGTGCTATTCCTCCAGCACCTAGTATTTCGAAATAATGATGAAGTTCTCGTTTATAGTCATGCATGTAGTGTCAGAATAGTGCCCTCAGCTAGGCTCAGCATTGCAGGCCTCTAATCCCAACACTTTGGGAGGCTGAGGCAGGATGATCGAAAGTTGGAGCTTAGCCAGGACACCTCAGTGAGACCCTGTTTCAAAATCAAAAATACAGAGTGAGCTGGGGATGCATCTCTAGTGTGAAGGCTCTGAGTTCAATCCCCAGTGCCAGCCTTCCACCTCAAAAATAAAAGGGCACAGGACTAGGCCCCAGGCGCTGGCTATACAACAAACATGAGCACACTGAGTGATCATAGGAATGGTCAAGAGGGTTCAGGAGTGGGCTGGGGCTGTAGCTCAGCAGTACTTGCCTAGCAAGCACAAGGCTCGATTCCCCAGCACCACATAAACTGAGCTTGGTGGTGCACAGCTGTAATCCCAGCATGCAGGAAGCTGAGGCAGGAGGATTGCCTTACATTTAGGGCCAGCCTGGGCTCCATAGTGCAAGACCAGCCTGGGCTAAAAAGCAAGATCCTGTCTCAAAAAGAAAGAGAGAGAGAGAGACTAAGGAGAACACCAAAGACATGGGTCAAAAGTGAGGATTTCAGGAGCTTTGCGAGTTTGGGAGCTTCCTTCCCACAGTCTGTCCTTGGCTTCCAACATGACTGTACCTTACCACCAAGTCACTGTTCTCTCCTCTCTCTCTCTCTCTCTGAGATAGAATCTGGCACTGTAGTCCAAGCTGGACTCACTGGAGCCCAGGAGCACAGGCTGGCCTAGAACTCTCAGCTGTCTTTCTGCCTCAACTTCCCCAGGGCTGAGATGATAGGAGAGCACTGCCACACCCAGCGTATGTGGTGCCGGAGAATCGAACTCCGGGCCTTGAGCTTCCTAGGCAAGTGCTTATAACCACTGAGATACACGCCCAGTCCCCCAAGTCACTGTTGACCCTGACTGATCAGTCTCATCAAACAGACTGCCATTCCTCTGCCCAAAACGTGGGGGTCTGCTCTTTCTCCCCTGCAGAGTTCAGTTAGCCAACAGGGCCGGGCTCGGCCCAGAGGGCCGGCTCCCAGGTGATCCCTGCGGACTCCATGTTCCTGGAGCTCAGGGCGCGACTCACACCTTCTCCAGGAAGTTCCAGCTCCTACCCTACCCGGTACCCACTCCAGCAAATCTCCACCAGAGCCGTGCAGGGTTGCAGTCATGCAAGATGGCGCTCAGACTCGCAGGGGTCAGTGTTGGAAGGAACCTCAGAGTGACCCAGCTGCCAAGCACAGATCTGTGGCACCCAGCAGCGCCTGGCCCAGAAGAGAGGGAGTTATAGTCGCTGTTCATCCTCCAGACCCTGGGGTGGCTGGCACTGGGGACCTGTCAATTGTGTTGGCCATGATCTCACTCCCTGATGGGCCAGGGCGCAGGAACTGGTGCTGAGCGGGAGGCCGCACGGGCAGGCACAGGCCCAGCACACCACTGCCTGTGCAGCCAGGGCCAGCGCCATGGACGTTTAGGAAGAGTCTGTGGCCCGCCTGGCGCTGGTTGCTTGTCTCATCCTTTTTTTTTATTTATTTATTTATTTATTTATTTATTTATTTATTTTGAGACAGGGACTCCACTCTGTAGTATAGGCTGGTTCTGAGCTCACTACATAGCCCAGCCTAGCCTGGCCTGGAACAGCAATCCTCCTGCCTCAGCCTCCTGAGTACTGGGATTACAGGAGTGCACCACCATGCCCGGCTTATGTAGTGCTGGGGAATCAACCTGGGTTCTTAGCGCTTGCTAAGCAAGTGCTTTAACTGCTGAGCCGTTCCTCCAGCCCTGTGGCTCACTGATGAGTGTTCCCTTTCCCTGGCACCAGGGTTAAAGGTCCCCTGACCTCACACTGAAATATTCAGGTGTGGGGGGAGCTAGCTACCACTCAGGGTCATGGCACTTACCCAGCATGCTCCAGGCCCTGTCTTAACCCTGCTGTCCCACACGTGCACAGGGACACACAACTGCCACTCGTTTGGACCCTCAGGCAGTTTTCCAGTCCTTCATGTGGGAAGCATATAGCCTAGCTCTCGCTGAAAAAATAAACACCATTTAGACACCTAAAACTTGTGCCACTTTGCAGCCAGGCCCAGTGGCACAGGCCTGTCATCTCAGCACTATGAGAGTCTGAGGCGGGAAGATCCCAAGTTCGAACACAGCCTGAGCACAGCAAGACCTTGTCTCAAAAAAAATTAAATAAAATTAAATTAAAAGGGCCGAGGTCTGCAGCCAGAGCACAGCAGTTAGAAAGCTCGCATACAAGCGCAGGGCCCTGAGTTCCATCCCCAGCACCACGGAAGCCAATCGTGGTGGTGCTCACACTTGCAATCCAGGCACCTGAAAGGCAAAGGCAGGAGGACTGCCTTGAGTTCGAGGTCAGCCTGGACTATACGGTGAGTTCAGGACAAGCCTGAACTGCAGAATGAGATCCTGCCTCAAGAAAAAGAGACAGGGGGAGCTGGAGTGGTCATAGCTCTAGTTAGTGCAAGACCCTGAGTTCGATTCCCCAGCACCACATAAGCAGAGGGTGGTAGCAGATGACTGTAATGGTACCACTTGAGAGACTGAGGCAGGAGAGTTGCTGAAAGTTCGAGGCCAGCCTGAGCTACACAGAGAGTTCAGAACCAGCCTGGACGACGGAGCAAGATGTTCTCTCAAAAACATAAGGCCTGGGAAGCTAGAGGCAGGGCTCAGTGGTTAGAGCGCTTGCCTAGCAAATGCATACACTGGTTGTGGTAGTGTACACCGGTAATTCCAGCACTTGCAAGGCTGAGGCAGGAGGATTGCCAGAGTTTGAAGCCAGCCTGGGCTGCACAGTAAGTTCAGAACCAACCTGCCCTCTAGTGCAAGACCCTGTCTAAAACAAACAAAACAGAGGAAGACTCTGTTTCAAAATTAAAAACAAAAACAGCAGGCTGGAGATACAGCTCCATTTAAAGGCCCACGGCTTGACCCCCAGCACCACAAAAAAGTACAAATGAAAATAAAAAATGGGGGTAACCCATGTTTCCAGGTACCCCATCTAACTGGAAGAGGCTTCACCCTCCTCTTTCTAAAATTTTCCCAATAAAGTGTTCTCTTCACAATCTGCGAAGAAAAAAGAAAAAGAAAAGTAGCTGGGGATGTGGTTCAGTAATAGTGTGCATGCTTAGCCCAGGCAAGGCCTTGGGTTCAATTCCCAGCACCACAATAAACAAATAAATAAACGGGGCTGGAATAATGGCACAGCAGTTAAAGCACTTGGCTTGCAAGCTTAAGACCCTGATTTTGATTCACCAGTACCACACAAAGCCAGGCATGATGGCACATACCTGTAATCCCAGCACTTTGGAGGCTGAGACAGGAGGATTGCAATAAATCCGAGGCCAGCCTGGGCTACAGCAAGACCCTGTTCCTAAATAAATAAATGACTTAATTAAATAAAATTGCTCCAGGACTGGAAGAATAGCTCACTGGCTAGAGTGAGTTCAATCCCTCAGCATAACATAAACTGGGTATGGTAGCTGATGCCTGTAATCCCACTTCACATGAGGCTGATGCAGGAGGATTGCCATGATTCCAAGGCCAGCCTGGGCCTTGTGAGTTCAGTACCAGTTTGGACTACAGAATGAGACCCTGTCTCAAAAATAAAATAAATCACTTTGGAAGTTTCCTGCACAATGAGATGTAATGATCTACAGCCCCAAGAATGGGCATTTTGTGAATAAGGTCTTTGCAGAGATGTTGTAAGAGCAGGTGGGGGTGGGCTGGGGGAATAGCTCAGTGGTTAAAGTGCTTGCCTAACAAGCTCAAGACCTTCAACTCAATTTTCAGCCCCACTTAAAGCTGGGCATGGTGGTGCATACCTGTAATCCCAGCACTCAAGAGGCTGAGGCAGGAAGATTGCCATGAGTCCAAAGCCAGCCTGGGATACATAGTGAGTTAAGGACCAGCCTGGGCTATACAGTGAGACCCTGTCTCAAAAAAAAGCAGGTGGGTGCAATGAGGTGAGGAAATTGGGTATAAAGTTCACGTGGTATCATCTAAATCCACAGGCTAGAGAGGCACAGAGTTTGCTGGGAGATGTTTATATAGCCATACTCACACCAGATACACAGTTTTATCTGGGCTAGGCCCAGTAGTACTAGACCTATAAACCCAGGAAACCCTGGGAGGCTGAGGCAGGAAGATTGAAAGGTCTAGCCCAGCCTCAGTGACCTAGTAAGATTCTGCTCAAAATCAAAGATCAAAAAGAAAGAGAGAACAAAAGGGGGGCTTAGGATATTGCTCAGTGTGAAAGTCTGGGCTCAAGCCCCGAGTCCCACTAAAGAAAAAAAGCAGAAAAGCAAACTGGTCACTGGTCACTTCAGGATTACTTTCTTTGTTTCTTTCTTTCTTTTCTTTCCTTTTTTTATTTTATTTTATTTTATTTTTTTGAGACACTGTCTTCCTCTGTAGCCTAGGTTGATCCTGAACTCACTCTGTAGCCCAGGCTGGTCTTAGACTTGTGGCAATTCACTTGTGTCAGCCTCCCGAGTGCTGGGATTACAGGCGTGCACTACCATGCCCAGTTTACATGGTGCTGGGGAATCGAACCTAGAGCCTCGCATTTGCTTTAACCACTGTACCATTCCTCCAGCCCTTCCTTTTAATTAATTAATTTATTTATTTATTTATTTATTTATTTTTGAGACAGAATCTCGCTCTGTAGCCCAGGATGGTCCTGAACTCACTATGGAGCCCACGCTGGCCTTGGACTCAGGGCAATCCACCTGTCTCAGCCTCTCGAGTGCTGAAATTACAGGCATGCACCACCATGCCCAGTTTATGTGGTGCTGGGGAATCGAACTCAGGTACTTAGCACCTGACTTAGTGCTTGCTCAGCAAGCACTTTAACCGCTGAGCCGTTCCTCCAGCCCCATTTATTTATATTATCTAGAATCTCACTCTGTAGTCCACGCTGGTCCTGAACTCACTATATAGCTCAGGCTGGCCTCTTAACTCTCAGCATCCTCCTGCCTCAGCCTCCCAAGTGCTGGGAATCCAGTTGTGAACTACTATACTTGGCTAATTTTAAAAAATGTGGTCCTGAGGAATTAAACTCCAGACCTAGCCCATGCTGGGCAAGTGCTTTAGCCACTGAGCTATGCCCCAGCCCTGATTTCATTCTATTTATTATTTTATTTATTTATTTTTGAGAGCCTAGGCTGGCCTTGTACTCAAGACAATCCACCTGCCTCAGCCTTCTGAGTGCTGGGATTATAGGCATGTGCCACCACAGCTGGCTTTATGTGGTGCTGGGGAATTGAACTCAGGGCCTTGAGCTTGCAAGGCAAGCACTTTAACCACTATGCCATTCCTTCAGCCCTATTTTGATTTTTTTTTTTTGGGGGGGGGGACAAGGTCTCTCTTTGTAGTCAGGCTGGTCCGCAACTCACTACTGAGTCCAGACTGACCTCAAATTCATTGCAATCCTCCTGCCTCAGACTCCGGAGTGCTGGGATTACAGACATGTACCACCACACCCAGTTTATATGATGCTGGGAATTGAACCCAGGGGTTGGGCTTGTTAGGTAAGCCCTAAACCTCTGTGCTATTCCTCTAGACTGATTTTATTTTGAGACAGGATCTCATTCTGAAGCTCTGGCTGCTCTTCCACTCACTGCATAGGCCAGGCTGGCCTTGAACTTAAGGCAATCCTCCTGCCTCAGTTTTCCAAGTGTTGGAATTACAGGTGTGTACCATCAAGCACAGCTAATTTTTAATGTGGTGCTGAAGAATCAAACCCAGGGCCTTGCACATGCTGAACAAGTGCCCTAACCACTGAGACACGACCCAGCTCCCTCCCAGCACCCCCCATACCCCACCCCACCCATTTTCATTATGAAGCATGGATAGGGAGACCAAGAAGTAGAAAAACTACTGGTTACCTAACCTTAGGTTACTTTAGGTTATCTTTTTAAAGAATTAAGGCAGAAGTAAACTGGGTGTGCTGGCATCCCCCTGTAATCCCAGGACTCAGGAGGCTGAGGCAGGATTGCCATGAGTCGAAGGCCAGCCTGGGGTACCTAGTGAGTTCAGGACCAGCCTGCACTACAGAACAAGACTGTCTCAAAAAAACAAAAAAAGACAGAGGGAACTTTTTATAAAATTTATTTTATTTATTTATTTTTTGAGACAGGGTCTCTATCAGAAGAAACTTTGTTATTGTGACAATTGAATCTGGTCTGCTTTGGAAATATGGCCTTATCTATAAAATCCTGATTTCTCCCAAGGTCAAATAAATGTCTTTATTTCATTATTTTTCCTTTTCATTTCTTTTTTCTTTCTTTCTCTTTATTTTATTTTTCCTGGGGCAAGGTCTCACTCTTAGTCCAGGGTGGTCCTGAACTTACCTTGTAGCGCAGGCTGGCCTTGAACTCATGGTAGTCCTCCTGCTTCAGTCTCCTGAGTGCTGAGATTAAAAGCATGCACCACCACATTCATTTTATGTAGTGCGGGAGAGTTGAACCCAGGGCTGGCACAGGCTAGGCAAGGAGCTGTGCCCCAGCTGCAAAGCCAGGGGCTTAAATCAGCATCACTGTGCACCTTCCAGTGCTGAGTGAGTTCATGATGCTGATTCTTGTGGGGCCTACCTGCAATCTCAGTATTCAGAGGAATACAGGTTTGAACTCAGTGTGGGCAGGTTAGTGACTGAGGGCTTGTCTCAAATAAAAAGGGGCTGGAGGAATGGTTCAGTGGTTTAAAGCACTTGCCTAACAAATGCTCAGTCAAGCACTAAGTACCTGAGTTTGAGTCCCCAGTACCACATAAGCTGGGTGTGGTGGTGCACACCTGTAATCCCAGGTCCTGGGCTGCAGAGCAAGACCCTGTCTCATAAATAAATAAATAAATAAATAAATAAATAAAAGAGGCTGGGAATACAGTTCAGTGCAAAGGTTCTGTGTTCAATCCTCAGGACTACTCCCCCCACTGCCAAAAAAGACACTGACCGTGACTTTTGGTTTACTCGTGGCCACATCTTTGCCTGGCTCTGCTCTACTGAACTTCCTCCAACCTGTAGACATCTCTTTATTTTCCGATGTGTGTCCTGCCCATGGGTGGAGGGTCCCTTTGTCTGCACCTCTCCAGCTGGGCTGCGTCTGTTTGTTCACGTGTCCGCTGCACCTGCAGGTGCAAGGTGGTGGACCTGTGTCCTATTCCTGTCCTCCTGGCACAGCCCACACGTGACAGCACAGGCTCAAGAGCAGCTGGGTGTTGAATGAACCACAGGACAACTCCACTGGGGGAGGGGAGGGCGGTCTCATGGCTAGGGAGCTGGAGCTGCTGGCAAGATTGGGCTGGCAGTCAGTCACGTGGCACTCAGAGAAGGATGACATCTTCAGAGGTCTGGTAGGTAGATTATTCTGGACTTTGGGAATAAAGGAAGGAAATTTAGGGAGAATGTTCATGAAAGGTGAGAGGTCTAGGGGTGTAGCTCAGGGATGAAGGTGTTTGCTGAGCACGCGCAAGCAAGGCCTGGGCTTGATTCCCCAGCACCACACAAAAAAATTAGCCAGGTGTGACGATGGATCATGCCTCTAATCCCAGCACTGCGGAGGCTGAGGCAAGAGGATTGCTGTCAGGTTAGAACAAGCCTGGACTTCAGAGCAAGCCTCCCTCTCTCAAAACGAAGAAGAAAAAAGAATTATTATTATTATTATTATTGTTGTTGTTGTTGTTATTATTATTATTGCAGGGCTGGAGGATTAGCACAGCGGTTTAAGCAATTGCCTAGCAAGCTCAAGGCCCTGAGTTCAATTCCCCAGCACCACATAAACCAGGGGTGGTGGCACATGCCTGTAATCCCATTGCTTGGGAGCCTGAAAAGGGAGTATTGCCATGGGTCCAAGGCCAGCCTGGGCTCTACAGTGAGTTCAGGGCCAGCCTGGGCTACAGAGTGAGACCATCTCCAAAAAGTAAAGTAAATAAAAATAAATAAATCAGTAAGGTAGTAAATTTCGTTAAAAATATTTTGCTACTATTTAAAAAGAAAAAACTATGGTTAGTAGAAAAGCCAGACAGAAAGAGCTTCTTCCTTTGTGGAATCACCTATTGTAAGGCTGGGTTTATGCGAAAGGTCTAGAGTAGGCAAATGCATAGAAACAGAATCTGGAGAAGTGTAACCAGGACCACGAAGTAGAGGAGGGGACGCAGTGACCTGGGTGGCTCCCGGGGTGCTTTCTGGGGTTATAAAAACAGTATGGAACGAGAGTTCTGATGGGTGCACAGCCTTGTGGGCATGTTAACACCACAAAAGAGAGGCTTGTTCCAGGTTGGACCCGGGGACTGCAGGAAATGAATGAATGAATGAATGAAGAGTGACTCTTAGCAGGCTGGGCATGGTGGCACGCCCCTATAACACCAATAATCTGCTGTTGTGACCCCCCATTTGGGTGGGCAAACAATCCACCCAAGATCTGGGTCCTGGACCCTCCCTCATACCATTTTAGAAAAGTGGAGAGATGGGTTGGGCTTGTTGTTCAGTGGTTAGAGCACTTGCCTCCCAATCACAAGGCCCTGGGTTTAATTCCCCAGCACCTTGAAAGCCGGTTGTGGTGGCATATGCCTGTAATCCCAGCACAAAGGAGGCCGAGGCAGGAAGATTGTCAAGAGCCCAACACCAGCCTGGGCTTGATAGCATGCACTACAGCTTGAGATCCTGTCTCAAAAAAAAAAAAAAAAGTTAAATTCACTATACAAGAGTGATTAAACAAGTAAAATAAAATGGGTTGGGGGATGTGGCTCAGTGTGAAGGCTCTGATTTCAAACCCTCCATACCACAGTAAGAAACAAAGATAAAAAGAAAGAATGTTATGGGAGGAATGAGAGGGAATTAGATACAGACTTTTGCTCTTCTTTGACCAGTACTCCTTACTGTGTAAGTAACAAAGTTACCTTGTTATCAGTTGATATCCAGTCTGTGTGTGTGTGTGCTGTGTGTGCTCGCGCGCGCCTAAGCGCGCGCACGCATGGTGTGCATGCATGTGTGTGTGTGTGTGTGTGTGTGTGTGTGTGTGTGTGTGTGCATGATGCTGGAGATCAAGCCCACAAGCCCAGGGCCCTCACACTAGCTATATCCTCAGCTCATTTTAATTTTTGGTTTTGAGATAGAGTTTCTCGAAATTGCTAAGTTGCCCAGGGTGAGCTGGAAAATGTCTCGGTATTTTTGTTGTTGTTATGTTTGGGGCGTTTTCTTTGGTACTGAGCCTTGAGCCCTGGGCCCTTGTACTGAGTACTGAGCTACTCCCACAGAGGTTTGGTTTTTTTTTTTTTTTTTTTGAGACAAGAGTTTTACAAAATCACTAAGTCACCCAGAGGAACTTGCAATCCTCCTGCTTCAGCCTCCTAGAGTTCTGGGAATTCAGGCCTGTACCAAGTCCAGCTGTAGTTTTTTCTATATATCTGGAATGAAAAACAAAATATTTTTTTCACTTATTTTGTTTATTTATTTTAAGATAGGATCCTGCTCTGTAGTCCAGACTGCTCCTGAACTCACTATGTAGCTCAGCTTGGCCTAGACACAATCTCCTGCTTAAGCCTCCTGAGCGCTGAGATTACAGGTGTTTAATACCACATCCACCTATGTGAGGCTGGGGAAACACAAACAGAGCCTTGTGCATACTATGCAAATACTTTAACTACTGAGTTAAACCCCTAGTCCTTAATTTTTTTTCTTTGAGAGAGTGTTTCACCCTACAATCCAGGCTGGTCCTGAGCTCACTGTGTAACCCAGGCTGGCAAACTCAAGGCAGTCCTCCTGCCTCAGCCTCCCAAGTACTAAATTATAGATGTGGACTACCACACCCAGCTAATCTTTACATAATGCTGGGGAATTGAATCTAGGGCCTTGTGCATGTTATGCAAGGCACTTTAACCTCTGAGCTATGACCCCAGTTTTTTAGTTTTCTCTTCAATCAAGTTTCTAGTGATTTCATTATTTAGAGACAGGGTATTGCTCTGTAGGTCAGGGTGGTCCTGAACTCCCTACTTTAGTTCGGGCTGGCCTCAAACTCACAGCAATCTTCCTACCTCAGCCTCCAAAGTGCTGGGATTACAGATGTGTGCTACCACATCTGGCCAAGAACTAAACTTATTATCATTAGAAATGATCTAACAATGGGTTGGGGACGTAGCTTAGTGATTAAAGCACTTGAACACCAAGCACAAAGTCTTGGGATCACTTTTCCAGCACTGCATAAACTGGGTGTGGGTGTGGTGGCACATGCCTATAATCTTAGCACTAAGGAGGCTGTGGCAAGAGGATTACTGTGACTTCAAGGCCAGCCTGGCTTACACAGTGAGCAGAGGAGCAGCCTGGACTACAGAGTGAGATCCTGTCTGGGAAAAAAAAGAAAAGTAAAAGAAAAAAAATGCATTCTGGTTTTTTTTTTTTTTTTTTTTTTTGAGGCAGAGTCTCGCTGTAATCCAGGCTGATCCTAATTTCACTGTGGAGCCCTGGGCTGGCTTCAAACATAGGGTAATCCTCCTGTCTCAGCCTCCTGCGTGCTGGGGTTACAGGCGTGCACCACCACGACCGGCTTATTCTTTATTCTTGAGCCATCTGACATTCTGGGAACACCCACCCAGCAACAGCTGCCAGCCTACTGCCACACCCATATCATTTTTTCTCAGCTTGTTGGAGCTGCTACTCCAGTGGCAGTGGCTCTGATCCTCCCCCCACTACAGCAGCCCATTCAAGAACGCACAGCCAGCTGGCCTGGCACGCAGAAACAAATCTCATTTCCAGGGAGAAATTGTACACAGTCTCTCTCCTGCACTAGGTCTCCATCCCATGTGAGCCATTTCTCCGGGCCCTCCTGGCTCGCTGGACAGGATTGCCTAATAGAAGATGAAGCAGGTAGAGATTTTTCAGAGCCTCATTTACCCGTCCTCATGGGTCATTCATCCCTAGTAATCCAGCGACAGAGGATTCTTATTTCCTGACCCACTGATGCCGCCTCGAGAGTCATCTCAGCCATATGGTTATCTTCTCAGCCTCACAAATGCCACACTCTCTGCCAGGAAGCTACAAAAACAATATAGGAGGATATTCGGAATGTTATTAAACCTTTATTTGCAGTACTCAAAAGTGGCCCTCTGTTATCTGGAGCAGCAAGGGGTGACCTTTCCGCAGGGGCAAGGAGGTAATGAAGGGAGCGTGGAGCATGTTTGCCCAGTAATGCTGAGGGCGAGGAAGATTTGCTAAAATAAATAGGAGGCTTGGCTGGGATAGTGTATCTGTGGAATCAGGAAGAAAGAAGTGGGTCTGCTTCTCCCTGCCCAGGGAAAAGGAAAACATGCTTGCACACATACACACACACACGCACACACGCACAGATACCTCCAGACCAGGTGGGACTTAATGTAAGGCTGTCACTGCCTTGAGCAATTTTTCAACTTCTACCGCATTTAGAAAAACCGACCCAGCCTGGCTTCGTAATCCCAGTACTCTGAGAGGCTGAAGTAAAAAGTTTGCAAGTGGCAGGCCAGAGCAGGCAATTTAGGAAGTTAGTGAGACTCTATTTCAAAATTTATAGGGCTAGGCCATAGTTGGTGGTTAAAGTGCTTGCCTTGCTTGCGGAAGCCCTGGTTTGATTCCCCAGCACCACATGAGACAGATACAGTGGCACACGCCTGTAATCCCAGCACTCAGGAGGCTGAGGCAGGATGATTGCCTGCGCTCAAGTTCAGTCTGGACTCCATAGTGCGTTCAGGACCAGCCTGGACTATAGAGTAAAACTCTGCCTCAAAAAAATAAAAAATAAAAAATAAATAAAAAACCCTCCTCCAAAATGAAAATTAAAACAAACAACAACAACAAAAAAAAAATACTGGGAAAGTAGCTCAAAGCAAAGGCTCTGGGTTAGTTAGAACCTGAGTACTAGTATATATATATATATATATATATATATATATATATATATATATATAAAATTTTTTTTGAGACAGGGTTTTGCTCTGTAGCACAGGCTGGTCCTGAACTTACTTTGGAGCCCAGGCTGGCCTTGGACTCATGGCAATCCTCCTGTCTCACCCTCCCAAGTGCTGGGATTACAGTCATGCACCACCACACCTGGCTTTATGTGGTGATGGGGAATCGAACTCAGGCACACATTTGCTAGGCAAGTGCTTTAACCACTGAGTCATTGTTCCAGACCCCCCCCCCCAAAAAAAAAAATATTAACACACACACACACACACACACACACACACACACACACACACACACACTAAGAGGTAGGGAGGCTGGAGGTGTAGCTCAGGGGCTACAGTGCATCTCTAGCAAGCCCCAGGCCATGAGTTTGGGTCCCCACCACCACATAAACTGGGCATGGTGACTCACTCCTGTAATCCCAACACTTGGGAGGCTGTGGCAGGAGGATTGTCATGTTCTAGGTCAGCCTGGGTTACATAGTAAGTTCAGGACCACAAGCCTGGACTACAAAGTAAGACCCTGCCTCAAAAAAATTAATAATAAGAAGCTGGAGGAATGGCTTAGCTGCTAAATCACTTGCTTAGCAAGCCCAAGGCCCTGAGTTCTATACCCCAGCACCACGTAAACTGGGCATGCTGAGGCAGGAGGATGGCCATGAGTTCTAGGCCAACTTGGGCTACATAGTCAGATCAGGACTAACCTCAAGTACAGAGTAAGACCTTGCCTCAAAATAAATAAATAAATAAATAAATAAATAAATAAATAAATACAGAATAAAGAGGGGATAGGGTTGGGGCTGCAGCCCAATGGGAAGGCTCTGAGTTCAATCACAATATTACAAAAAGATAAGTTTTTTTTTTTTTGAGACAGGGTCAGTCTCACTCTGTAGTTCAGGCTGGTCCTCAATTCGCTATGGAGCCCAGGCTTAAGTTCAAACTCACAGCAATCCTCCTGCCACAGCCTCACAAGTGCTGGGATTACAGGTATGCACCCCTACACCCAATTTATGTGGTGCTGGGGAATTGAACTCAGAGTTTTGTGCTTGCTAGGCAACTACCCTAACTGCTGGTCTATTCCTCCAGCCCTCAAAATTTTAAAAATTACAAAAAAAGAGAAAGGAAACCATCCCAGATGGCCGAAGTCAGGACTAGAAAATGATCTTCTAGACATGCCTTGGCTGGCTGCACAGATCCAACACTCTGGCCACTACAGTGGCCCATAAAGGAAGAATTAAATCCCTCAGACACCTGCAGCCCGGCCACCTACCTCCCACCCTCCTGCCTCAATTAGCCGAGGCTTGGCACACCTGAGAAGGAGGTGCCAGGCTGTAGGACACACGGGAGCTCAATCTGGCCCATTTAGTGAGTCTCACATATCAAACAGGCTACTGTATTTTTTGCCCTAGAAACTATTTTTTTTTCTTTGTTGGCCATGAACGGGAGTCTCCCTTGATTGCCCAAGGTGGTTTTTTCCTTTTTTTTAGACAGGGTCTTGCTCTGTGGTCCGGGCTGGTCCTGAATTCACTTCAGAGCCCAGGCTGGCCTTGGATTTAGGGCAATCCTCCTGTCTCAGCCTCCTGAGTGCTGGGATTACAGGTGTGCGCCACCACCCCCAGTTTGTGTGGTGCCCGGGAATCGAACTTGGGTACTTAGCGATTGGCTTAGTGCTTCTTCAAGCGCTTTAACGGCTGAGCCATTCTTCCAGACCCCAAGCTGGCTTTTAATTGGGAGCAATTTGCCTCCGACTCTCCAAGGGGCCGGGATTACAGGTGGAAACACTGCACCCCGCCCCGGAGAGCTTTTAAACTGTGTCACGCAAGGACTCAAGATAAGCCTCGAGTGCTTTGAGGACATGGCAGTACTCCTAGGCTGGAGCCATGCCCTTGGTTCTGGGGACGCCGGGACGGGCCAGCTTGGGCTGCTGGGCTGGGGCACGCTCTTCCCTCCTAAGCAACTCACGAATTTACCAAACGCGCCCGAATCCCGCGTTTCCAGATCAACAGCAGGGGCGCCACCTCCAGGCGGTCTGCAGAAGTTTCAGAAGCAGGACTGATGTTATGGTCTACATTATTTCTGGAGATGCGGAGCAGGGCAGGGTTGCCCCACATAGGGTCCCCCTTCTGGTTAGCGGAAGCTTTTACCCGTCTTACCGAATCCAGGGTCTTTATAGTGAGCTACATCTCCAGCCCATTTTTTCTCCTTTTGAAACAGGGTCCTGCTAACTTGCCCCGGCTGGCCTTGAACTTGCCTCAGGCCTCCAGAGTGCTGGAATTACAGGCTTATGCCACGTGGCCTGGCAGGAAGAACTCTTTATTCATTTTTCCCCATTTTACTAATATTTATACATGTGATACATAATGTTTAGACCGAAGATGAGCATTTTGTGTACATATATACCACATCAGCATTATCCATTTCTTTATTTATAGGCAGGGTCTTGCTCTGTGGTCCAGCCTGGTCCTGAACTCACTATGTAGCCCAGGGTGGACCCAAACACATGGCAATCCTCCTGCCTCAGCCTCCTGAGGGCTGTGATTATAGGCGTGCCCCCACCTCCTAGACCATTTTTGATTTTTGATTTTTGAGGCAGGGTCTCACGCAGTAGCCAAGTTGCCATTCTGAGCTCAAATTTATAATTCTCCTGTCTCAGCCGTCCTGAGTGGTGTGATTATAGGTCTACAGCACTGTGCCCGGTCATTTTTTTTTTTCTGAGACAAGAGTTTGCTCTGTAGTCCAGGCTGGTCCTAAACTCACTATGGAACCAAGCTGGCTTCTTGAACTCATGGCAAAGCTTCTGTCTCAACCTTCTGAATGCTGGTATTACATGCCTGTACCACCATGCCCTGCCCAGCTTTTTTTTTTTTTTTTGGACAGAGCCTCCTAAATTGTCCATTCTGGCCTTGAACTTGTGATCTTTCTGCCTCAACCCCCCAGAGTGCTAGGATTAATATTATTTTGTAGAATAATAGCTCTTAGCAACAAAGGATAAAGGGGTAAAAGCTCCCACTATCTGGGAAGGGGTCCTAGTGTTGGGATTATAAGCACATGCACCAGGTACACACAACTCTATTTCTAACTTGCCCTCAGCATCCTCCAAATCTGTCTAGCCTTACACGTTCAAGGCCAATCCTTCCGGACAGTCTCTAGAGGCCCAGTCTAAATGACTTCCTCCCCTGCAACTCCACATCACTGTTTTGGTGACACTCAGTTACTGCCAACTGCTAGGGGTCTAGGTGCCCCCACAGCCAGGAAAGCCTGCAGCCCTCTTGATTTGGCTCGTGCTAATTCACAGACTTCAGCAGACTTGATTCCCGTATTTGCCAGCTGAGCACCCAAAGCTGCCAGTACATGTCCTGTCAGGGAGGGCAGGACAGCAGAGAACAGGGAAGCCCCACATCAAAAACCAGTGTGATCTGAGAGCTTTGCAGCCATGCCAGCTTTGTGGCTGCTGGTCTAAACAGTTCTGCAAGGCCATCATCTACTTGGCTAAGATCCAAGCCCCTGTGAAGCTGAAGAAGTCAGGGCCAGGCCTGGGGCACAAGCCTATAATTCTAGCACTCTGAGAGGCAGAGGAAGGAGGGTCACAAATTTGAGCCCAGTATGAGCAACTTAGCAATTTGGCAAGACCCTGTCTCAAAACTTTAAAAAAGGGAGCTGGGGCTGTAGGTCAGTGGTTAAAGCACTTGTCTAACATGCAAGTTGATTTCCCAGCAACACATACAGATTAGCTGATGATGGTGGAACATGCCTGTAATCCCAGCACTCAGGAAGCCGAGGCAATGAGACTGTCTCAAAAAAAAAAAAAATTTGGGGTGGAGAGACTGAGGCAGGATTGCCATGAGTTCAAAGCCAACCTGGGCTACACAGTGAGTTCAGAACCAGGATTACACAGCAATACCCTTTCTCAAAAAAAAATTTTTTTTTTCTAAAAGGGAGGAAGGGGGTTGGAGGAATGGCTTAGTGGTTAAAGCACTTGCCTATCAAGTGCTAGTACCTGAGTTCAATTCCCTAGCACCATATAAGCCAGTTGTGGTGGCGCGCACCTATAATCCCAGCACTCAGGAGGCTGAGGCAGGAGGACTGCAGTGAGTCCAAGGCCAGCCTAGGCTCCATTGTAAGTTCAGGATCAGCCTGGGCTACAGAGCGAGACCTTGTCTCAAAAATAAATAAATAAATAAACAAAGACAAGGGGTAGGGGGAGGGAGAGAAGGGGCAGAGGATATAACTCAATGTGATAGCCCTGGGTACAATCCCAAAATAACAACAAACCAAAAACAACAACAACAAAGTGAAAGAAAAATTTATGATGAGTATATTAGGTGCAATTAATGCAATGGAGAAAATAAAGCAGGGAAAGAAGAGGGAAAATAGTAATACAGAAATGAAATTTAATTTATTATTATTATTTTAAGATTTTTCTTTCTTTATTTATTTTTTGAGACAGGGTCTCACTCTGTGGTCCAGGTTGGTCCATGAACTCACTTCAGAGTCCAGACCGGCCTTGGACTCACGGCAATCCTCCTGTCTCAGCCCCCCCCCACCCCCAGTACTGGGATTAAAGGCATGCACCACCACGCCCAGTTTATGTGGTGCTGGGGAATGGAACTAGGGTACTTAGCACTTGCTAGGCAAGTGCTTTAACCGCTGAGCCATTCCTCTAGCCCCTACTTTAAGATTTTTAAAAATGAAATAGAATCTTGCTCTGTAGTCCAGGATAGTTCTGAACTCATTATGTAGCCCAGGCTGGCCTCAAACTCACAGCAATCCTCCTGCCTCAGCCTCCCTGGGATGACAGGTGTGTGCCACCACGACTAGCTAACTTTTCTGTTGGGCTGGTGATTCAAACACAGGACCTTGTGCATGTTAGGCAAGTGCTTTAACCAATGAGCTACGCCCCGCAGACTGTGATGTGAAATGTTATCATTTTTGTTTTGTTTTTGAGACAGGATCTCACTCTATAGTCCAGGCTGATCCTGAATTTACTATGTATGTAGCCAAGGCTGGCCTCAAACTCATGGCAAACCTCCTGCCTCAGTCTGGAGAATGCCGGGATTACAGTACCACACCCAGTTTATGTGGTGATGGGGAATTCAGCTCAGGGCTTTGCACTTGCTAGGCAAGTGCTTTCATCCAGCCCTGAAAACTTGTCTCAAAAACAAAGGGTCTTAAACTGGGCATGGTGGTGCAAGCCTGCAATCCCAGCACTTGGGAAGCTGAGACAGGAGGACTGCTGTGAGTTCAAGGCCAGCCTGGACTGCAGAGACCCTGTCTCAAAGAAAAAAAACAAAAACAAAAACAAAGGGTCTGGGGATGTAGCTCAGTGTGAAGCCCTGGTCTCAATCCCCAGGGCCACAAGAATAAATAACTGAACAAATAAGTAAGTAAATTAAGTTAAACTTCTGAAAGGCTGGGGACAGAGCTAGAGGAACAATTCAGCTGTTTAAGTGCTTGCCTGGCAAATGCTAAGTACCCGAGTTCGATTCCCCAGCACCACATAAACCAGGTGAGGTGGCACATGCCTATAATTCCAGCACATGGGAGGCTGAGGCAAGAGGACTGCTTTGAGTCCAAGACCAGCCTGGTGGGCTTCATAATGAGTTCAGTACCAGCCTGGACTGCAGAGTGAGACTCTGTCTCAAAAAAAGGGGGGTGTGGTGGGGCTGGGGATATAGTTCAGTGCAAAGGCCTCAGGTCCACTTCTTAGTACCACAAGGGGGAAAAAAAGAAGGAATCTGGATAGACAAAGCTGGGCTCAGAGGGGACTCTGGGTGCACAAATTAGAAAATTCAGTTTGGAAATTAGCATACAAACACTACTGAAACCAAAAACCTCTGAACCAGATCCCAAGGGAGTGACAAGGGATAGGGAGACACCCTGGTGCTCCTTGACCCTGGGAGAAACCTGCAAAGGAGTGAGAGATAGAGGACTGTGGGGAGGGGAAACCCCCCCAAAGGGGACAGCCTGGAGGAGGAACGTGAAGAAAGTATCAGGAGAAAGGGGTCATGATGGCAGCTGCCAAGGTCATGCCACACGGAGGCTAAGCCTTCCCGTTAGATTTAGCAACGCAAAGACCACTGGAGTCCCAGGCAAGAGCGGGTTCGGAAGCCTGGTTGTGGCCTAGGTGGGAGAAACAGCAGATGTCCCCAGGGAGGAGTCAAAGTGTTGGTGAAGAGCAAACAGCTGTGTGCCACTCCCTGGGGTGCTCAGACTTTTTTTTTTAACTGAAGATTAAACCCAAGGCCTTCACACTGAACTACCCCTTCAATCAGATTTTTTTTTTTTTTTGAGACAGAGTCTCTCTAAATTACTTAATTACTCAGTGTGGGCTCAAACTTGTGATCCTCCTGCCTCAGCCTCCTAGTATGCTGGGATTATAGATCTGAGCCACTAGCAAGATATGCTCACACTTTGAGGGGAGCTGGAGGGTCCTTCCTCAGCAGCAGGTGTGTGTGTAACCCAAACACTGCAGTTAACCTTCACGTGACCCAGTTTGTAGGGTGGCGTGTTGCACAAAAGCCCGTGGGCAGCTTCCAGCAGGAAACAGGTGGTGTGCTTCCAGTAAGCAGGGTTCTGCAGGGACATGTGATAAGCTCACGGAGGATGTATGCAAGGGATAGCCCTGGCCCCCCGGGGCTGGTGGCGGTTGAGGTCTTGCTTCCCCCAGACTGACTGGACGTAGAAGAAGAAAGCGTCCACAGGGTGCTGAGGCAGGAGGATCACAAGTCTGAGCCCACTCTGGGCTACTTGGAGAGACCCTGTCTGAAAAGAAAAACATGAAACAGCCTGAGGATGCAGCTCAATGAGAAGACCCTGGAGTCGACCTTCAGAGCAAGAAAGAAAAAAAAAAGAAACCAGACAAGAAGCTGGGCATGGTGGCACATGCCTGCCATCCCAACACTAGGGAGGCTGCCTCAGTACTCATCCTGAGTGCCAGGATGACAGGTGTGTGCCACTGTGCCTGGTTTATGTGGTGCTGGGGAATGGAACTGAGGGTCTTGAGCTTGCTAGGCAAGCGTTCTAACTGCTGTGCCATCCCTCCAGCTCCTGGCCTGGGCCTTATCAAGGCACAGTAATACCATTCTCCAAAAGGCCAATGGAAACTTATTTTTCTTCATATATCTCAGTAACTCGGGAGCATGAAGAGCATTTTCAAGATGGAAGCCAAGGATGCTGACTGTTTTGAACATTAAGGAAGGGTCTCAGTGAATGAAGAAGTCCCAGGTACACAGTGCTGGTCACGCCCGGTGACCAGTCCGGAGCTGCCTGCTATTCTGAGTCAACTGAGAGCTGAGGGTGGAGGCCCCACCAGGTGAGGGCAGCAGAGTGTGCAGGGGCAGTGCCGAGGCACTCGGAAGACAGCGAGCAATCAGCCCGAGGGTCAGACCCACAAGATGCCTCCTGCAGGGCAGCTGGGAGAACCACCGCCTATACAGGCACCTGGGCAGCTAGCAGGAGCTGGATCAGGTGCTTACGGATATGCAGGGACCATGTCTACAGATCTAGTAAACAAGACATCCGAAGTCCAAAGTCAGCTTAGCAGATCCGTCAGGAACACCTGAAGGCCTGGATAGCCTGTAACCCTAGGACTCTGAGGCTGAAGCAGGAGGACTGCAAGTTTGAGCCTAGGCAATTTAGCTACTTGGTGAGACCCTGTCTCAAAATAAAAAATAAAAATAAAAATAAAATGGACTGGGGATGTAGTTCAGTGTGAAGGCCCTGGATTCAGTTCTTAGTAACAGAGACATACCCACCCACACGTGTGTGCACATGTGCAAAACAAACCCACAACCATCTGTAGGCACCTGAAGACGTAACGTAGCTAAATGGTAGAGTGCTTGCACACAAGACCCTGGGCTTGAGGTCCAGCACTGCACAAACAAAAAAACAAAGAAAACTCAGTATGGACCCCAGGCTGCCCTTGAACTCACGGCAATCCTCCCGCCTCAGCCTCCTGAGTGCTGCGATTTCAGGCGTGCACCTCCACATCTGGCTTGGGACCCCATCTCAAAACTAAAAATAAGAACGGGCTGGGGATGCAGCTGAACACAAAGGTCCTGGGGTTGTGTCCCCAGTGCCACAAAAAACAAACAAACAAACAAATACAAGTATATGAGCAGCTGGTACAGGGGCGCCATGCTATAATCCCAGCACTCCGGGAGGCTGAGGCAGAAGGGTCATAAGTTCCAGCCCAGCCTGGGCAACTTAAGTTTTGAGAGACCCTGTGTCAGAAAAAAATAAACTAGGGCTGGGGGTGAACGCAGTACTGGGGATATAGAGTCAGCAGACAGACACAGGACGAACAGAGTTGGTGTATTGGGCAGCGTTCCCGCGCCTCTCAGACAAGCAAGGTATGTGGGAAGATGTATGGGAGCTGTAGCACGTACTATGACTTTTTTTTTTTTTTTTTTTTTTTTTGAGACAGGGTCTCACTCTGCAGCCCAGGCAGGCCTCAAACTCTAGGCAATCCTCTTGCCTCAGCCCCCTGCTGAGAAATCTGACCCAGGGCCTTGCACTTGCTAAGCAAGCACTCTAACCACTCAGCTGTGCCCCAGCCCCCTCAGGCAGGTGTCCCTAAATCGCTGAATTGTCCATGTTAGCCCTGGAACCTGTGATCTTCCTGCCTCAGGCTCTTAGAGCCCTGGGTTTACAGGCCTGCACCACTACATCTGGCATGTACTTACATATATATTTATTTATTTATTTATTTATTTAGAGACAGGGTTTCACTCTGTAATCCAGAGCTGATCCTGGCCTCCCGGAGCTCACAGCAATCTTACCTCATTCTTTCTAGTGCTGGGATTACAGGTTTATGTCACTTTGCCCAGCTTATGTGGTGCTGGGGAATCGAACCCAGGGCCTTGTGCTTCCTAGACAATGGACTGCTTTAACCCCTGAGCTGTACCTCCAGCCCCCTTTTTCTTTTCTTTCTTTTTTTGAGGCAGGGTCTCGCTCTGTAGCTCAGGCTGTCCTTGGACTCAGGACAGTCCGCCTACCTCAGCTGGCACTACCGGTGTGCGCAACCCTGCCCAGCTTTATGTGGTGCTGGGGAACTGAACTCAGGGTCTTGCACTTGCTAGGCAAAGGCAAGTGCCTTAACTGCAGTGCCATCACTCCAGCCCCCTTACTTTTATTTTGAGACAGGGTCTTGATAGGTCACTAAGTTGCTCACACTGGGATCAAACCTGTGATCTGTTCTGATCAGCCTCTCAGGCGGCTGTGATTTCAGGTATGTGCCACCATGCCTGGCCTTACAATGGGGTACTCAACGAAAAGATAGCATAGCACTGTAATATTAAGGTGACTGTTTAAGAGGGCATTTTATTTCATAAACCAGTTTTTTTTCTTTCTCACTCTGTAGCCCAGACTGGTCCTGAGCTCACTGTGTAGCCCAGGCTGGTCTCAAACTAAGGCAATCCACCTGATTCAGCCTCCCAAGTCCTGGGATTACAGGTGTGCATTTATGTGGTGCTGGGGAACTGAACTCAGGGCCTTCAGTTTGCTAGCCAAATGCTTTACTACTGAACTACTCCTCCAATCTCACATACACCAGTTTTTAAGAGGCCTAAACTCTGTACAGTTACTCCTTTCAGTGATGGTTTCCAGAAGGAAAAAACCAAAAGCACCAAACACATGACTTTGGCTTCTGCAGAGGGAGTCACCAGGGCACTGGCTAAGAATTCTGCACAGTGAGGACAGTAAGGTGCTTAAAGATCAGATGCTCAAGACACCAAGCTGCGTTGGCCATACAGACAAGGAAGCTAACAGAGATCTCCTGGGTCCTTGGAGGGCCCCACTGAGGCAGCTGTGGTGGCACACACCCATGATCCAGCATTGTGGGAGGCTGAGGCTGGAAGATGCAAGTTTGAGTCCAGCCTAGAAAGGCAGCTACTTAGCGAGACCCCGTCTCAACATAAAATCTAAAAATAGCTGGGGATATAGTTCAGTGTCAAGGTCCTGGGTTCAATCCTCAGTACTGAAGAAAAAAGGGGACCTGGGACAGCTTTATTTTGAAGGTAGCTTTAATTTCCCGCTACCCTTGTGGGACAGGTGAGCCGTGAGCCACAGAATTAGCCTACAGGGTAGAAGGGAATGTTTTCTTTTTTCATTTTTTTCCAGGTGAAAAGTTTTAATGTAAACACTCAGCTCATGACAAATGACAAAATATCCTTCTCTTGAATTGGGTAAAGGGCCCACATTTGTATTCCCAGCTACCCAGGAGGCCAAGGCAGGAGGGTCACAAGTGTAAAGCTAGCCTGTGCAATTCAGTAAAACTCTCAGGATAAAAAATGAAGAGTCATGGGGGTGTCACACAGTGGCTAGAGAGCTTGCCTAGCATGTACAAGTCCCTGGATTCAGTTCCCCAGCACCACATAAACAAAAAATTAGCCAGGTGGGGTGGCACATGCCTGTAATCCAAGTCCTCAGGAGGCTGAGGCAGGAGGACTGCGGTGGCTACAGAGCGAGACCCTGTCTCAGATAAATAAGGAAGACGGAGGCTGGAGCTCAGAAGCAGCCCAGGACCCTGGGTCCAATTCCAAACACTGACAAAAAATTCCTTTCCTCGATGCGTTCAGCTTCTGTGTTTTTTCCTTCTACCCTCTGCACACGTCCCTCCATTTCCACATCCTCTTTTCCCATCTATCCTCAGTTTTGTGGGCAGCTTTCTCCTTTCCCCTGGGTGACAACAATGGCTCCTGGCTAGGCCAGGCGGTGCAGGCACAAGGCTGGGGTGCTCTGTCTTCTTCCTGTCTTTATGGGGACCTTGACCTCTGCCCTTTGATCTCCCCGGTGCACAGAGAGAGGGTGGGTCCCCAAGAGCAGTGGGTGTGGGCCAGGCTACCCAGGGCAACTGGGTGTGGAACTGAGGTCACACGGCAGGGCCACTGGGCCTGGGAACGGTGCCAGGATCCATCAGCCTTCTGGCTCGTGTGGCCTCCATGAACATTCCTTTCCTCATCCCAGCTGGAAATTCCAGGGCACAAGCATGGAGTAGGTGGTGTGAGAGGCGCAGGCAGGAGCTTGAAGGACGCGCCTTTGTGGCTTTTCTGGCCTGGAGATGAGATTCCAGCCCATAGTTCCAGAGTCTTTCAGGGGATTGGGTTCCAAGCAGAGAGAAAGGGCCCTCGGTCCCCTAGTGGCCAACCCTGGGCCACCTTGGAAGGGCGCAAATGGCAGACACCTAGACCGGAGCCAGGCTCTTCCCTTGCAGTATTTCTGTCTCCCAGCCGGAGGCTAGGACTTGGGGAGGAAAGGGGAGGCTTAGTGAGGCTCAAAATCAAAACCAAAAATGGTCTGGGAGTGGAGGGCTGGAGGAATAACACAGCGGTTACAGCAACTGCCTAGCAAGCACAGGTCCTGAGCTCTATATTCTCCAGCAGCAGGTACTCCTGTAATCTAAGCACTTGGGAGGCTGGCAGTGAGTTCAAGGCCAGCCTGGGCTCTGTAGTAAGTTCAGGACCAACCTGGCTACAATACAGCAAGCCCCTGTTACAAGAAAAAAATAAATAAGTAACAGGATGGAGCTCTTTATAAAGGCCCTGGGCTCAATCCCCGGTGCCATACAACAACAACAACAACAAAATCATCTGATACAGAGCTGGAGGAATGGCACAACAGTTAAAAGCACTTGCTTAGCAAGTGCAAGGCCCTGAGTTCAATTCCCTAGCGTCACACAGACCAGGCATGGTGATGCATGCCTGTAATCCCAGCACCTGGGAGGCTGAGGCAGGAGGTTTTCTGTGAGTTCAATACTAGCATGGGCTACAGAGTGAGACCATGTCTCAAAACAAAACAAAAACAAACTTTACTTGATAAACTACATAAAAGCCATTATCAAAAATAAGTTAAGGGGACCAGGGGCTTTGCTTGGTGGTTAAAGCACTTGCCCAACAAGGGCAAGGCCCTGGGTTTGATTCCCCAGCACATTAAGTGGGCATGGGAGTGTACACCTGTAATTGCAGCAATTGGGAGGCTGAGGCAGAAGGATTACTGTGGGTCCCGGGCTACACAGTGAGTTCAGGACCAGCCTGGACTACGAAGCAAGACCCCATCTCAAAAATAAATAAATAAACAGATAGATAATAAAAAAAAGCAAGATGAGAACTGACATACAGCCTGGTCTACACAGTGAGTTCAGGATACCCTGGACTACAAAGCAAGAACTTGTTTCAAAACGAAAGAAAGAAAAACAAGTAAGGAAAAACTCTGAAAACAAACAAAAAAAAAAAGAAAAAAGAGATATTCTGCATTTGAATGCAGAGCTTAGCGTCTAGCGGGAAGGCAACGTTTCGGAAGAAGGGGGGGCCGAGTCCCCGCCCCCACTTCCTCTTTGCATGTCTATTGTGGGCCCATGGAGGGGCCCCAAAACAAATTTTGCCTTTCAATAAGAAATCCCCAAAGTGGGGCCAGGGGCTCCTCTCAGGTTAAACATGACTGTATTTATTGGGTGGCTCTGGTGGTAGAACGCTCAAATACAGTCTCCATGATGCCCAATAGGTGCCCTGAGGTTCTTCTTCCAGTCTAACTGAAACGCTGTGTCGGTTCATTGACACTTCTCCCATCCTCTCATTCTTCCTCTCAGCACCCAGCAACCACCATTCTGCTCTCTCCTGCCCTGAGTTCAACTTTTCAGGTCAGAAGTGTGCTCATGCAAGCCAGGCCCAGTGGCAGAGGCCTGCAATTCCAGTACTGTGAAAGGTTGAGGCAGGATGATTCTAAGTATAAACCCACCCTGGACAACTTGGTGACTTAGAGAGACACTGTTTCAAAAATCAAACCTATGGGCAGGAGGAATGGCTCAGCGGTTAAAGTAAGCACTCAGGTCTTAAGTACCTATGTTCAATTCCCCAGAACTACATAAACTGAGTGTGGTTGCGCACACCTGTAATCCCAGCACTTGGAAGGCTGTGGCAGGAGGACTGCCATGAGTCCAAGGCCAGCCTAGGCTACCTAGTGAGTATAATACCAGCCTGGGCTGCAGAGAAAGACCCTGTCTCAAAAAATAAAATAAAAATAAAATATAAAAAAGAGAAAAGGAAGAAAGGAAGGGCAACAAGGGTCCAGTAAAAGAGGGGGTCATCTTGTATGGGGTCCCTTAGCGCCAGGATCCACAGGGGGCAGGAAGTTGGTAGACCTGGTGTGACCTGCCCCCTTCCTGAAGCTGACATCACAGAGAGCTCACAGGTGTGGCAGGTCAGTGCGGCCCACTGTCTGACTAAGATCCTCAGCAACCTGGGCAATATCCTCGCACCTTTGCTCGGGTGCCATACGGCAGCATCCGGCCAGAGGACATCAGGGAGGTCCCCTCCTGCATCCTCACTAAACCCAGTCAAGGTGGGCAGGCAGGTCTCAGGGCCTCCTGGGTCAGCTGGGCCCTAGTTCCCAAGAGAGACACCCTCCGGCGGCAGCCTCTCCTGCTCGGCTCCAGCCCGGGGCCCTCCCTGATCTGGGTCAGGGTTCCAGAGCTTTTCTCTCTCAACCCAGTGGCTGGCTGACCCCAGTGTCCAATGGAGTTGGCCTAAGCCAACAACCACAGCTGTGCAACCAATGGTTGTGGCAACAGCCTGGGCCCCAGAGATCTGAGGGCAGGGCCAACTCCCTGTGGCCACTGCTGCTGACTGGCGAAGAGCCCTTTCCTATGAGCTCAGCCCGGGATTGCACACGCCGTGGGCCATGGCAGGACTCAGGGTGCCCAAGCTCCCCTGCTCAAGGACACTGACTTCCCAAGGGCTCCTGGGGCTCCCAGCCCTCACTGTCTGTCCCCCAACAGTAACTCAGAGAGCCAGAGTGACAGAGAAGGGAAGACAGGCCTCACCTGGCCAGAGCTGTGGGTGCAAGGTGCCCCAGGGGAGCAGGAAGAGTGGGCCTGGGGTAGAAGCGCCATTTGTGCACCTGGGCTGACCGCAGGTACCCTGCTCCATCTATAGGGAAAATGGAACGGCCAGCCTGACCAGCATCTGCCTCCCAGGGAAGCTGGCCTGGTGACTTGATGGTAAGTGTGAGTCACAAGGGCAACATGAGAAAAGCAAGCAGAATAATCATACAGGCTAATAATTCTCTTTATACTTTTCATCCCCCACGCATTTTGTGCAATGTAGCTAAACTCCCTACATTACATGTCCCTTCCTTTTGACCTCATCTTTTTTCCATTCAAGTGCGGCAAATTTTCACTCTACAAAAATTCCCTCCTTCCTTTCTTCTTTTCTGAAAATGAGCCAGGCCCAGTGGCACAGGCCCTTTATTTTCTATTATTCATTTACTTTCTACACGTGTGTTGTATGTCACCATGCCTAACCTATGTGGTGCTGAGGAATCAACCACTAAGCCATTCAGTTATACCTCCAGTCCCCAAATTTGTTATTATTATTTTTGAGACAGGGTCTCACTCTGTAGCCCAGGCTGGTCCTGAACTCACTATGGAGCCCAGGCTGGCCTTGGACACATGGCAATCCTCCTGCCTCAGCCTCCCAGGTACTGGGATTACAGGCGTGTGCTACCACGCCCGGCTTAAAGGCAAGAGCTTTAACTGCTGTGCCATTCCTCCAATCCCCCCAAATTATTTATCTAAAAAATCCTCCTACAGAATGAGAACCTGTCTCAACATGGAATACAATGTCCTCTTTTCCCTTAATCCTTCTTTTACTAAAAATACCCTCTTACCCACGTTTTTGTTTATATCTCCCCTTTTCTACTTATTGGTTATAGTGGGGCTGGAAGAATAGCACAGTAGTTGAAATGTTTGCCTAGTCAGTGTAAGGCCCTGAGTTTGATTCCCCAGCACTATATAAACTGGGCATGGTGGCCCCCAATCCTTGAGGGGCTGAGGCAAGTCAGTATAACACCAGCAGACAATCATGGACAGCCTGTGTTATCTCCAGCCTGATCAAAAAAACTTAGCTCAGGATGAAGAAGAAAATCGCAGGATTGAGATGAGAACCTTAGAATTCCAGCAGGAAAAGTCACTTGATGAGAAGTGTAGGCAGAGAACAGAAATACCAAAGAAATGCTACAGACTTCACCTACTAAAAGGACAAAAGCAGCTTTTACCCTGCCATGTGCTGCCCTGGGGCCACTGCGCCTAGCTGCCTTGGTAAGGGCCTTATATACCTTTGGATGGAACCACACCTAGAGGCTCACCACAACCTGTTTATCAGGTTGTGGCAGTCCTACAGCAGGGGTTTTGGGGAGTGTGGATTTTAATTTACTGAGCTGGGCTCTTAGCTCAGAGATTGGAGTGCTTGCCTAGCAAGCACAAGGCTGGAGTACCATTTCCAGGCACCATATAAACTGGGTGTGGTGACACATGCCTGTAATCCCAGCATTTGGGAGACTGAGGCAGGAGGATGGTTTGTGTTTGAGGCTAGCCTAGGCTGTCCAGTGAATTCAGTACTAGTCTGGAGTGCAGAGCAAGACCCTGTTTTTTTTTTTTTTAATTTTTTTTGGGTGGGGAGGTTTGAAGGAGTGGCTCAAGTGATTAAATTGCTTGCCTAGCAAGCACTACATCAAGCGCTAAGTACCCAAGCACACATAAACTGGGTGTGGGGGCGGACGCCTGTAATCCCAGCACTCTGGAGATTGAGACAGGAGGATTGCTGTGAGTTGAAGGCCAGCCTGGGTTCCATAGTGAGTTCAGGACCAGCCTGGGCTACAGAATGAGATCCTGTCTCAAAAAAAAAAAAAAAAAAAAAAAAAAGAATTGTAGACTTTTTGTTCTGTTCCTAGAAAAGGGGAATTTTATATTTTATTTATTTAATTTATTTTTGAGACAGGGTCTCACTCTGTAGTCCAGGCTGGTCCTAAACTCACTATGGAGCCCAGGCTAACCTCAAATTTATGGCAATCCTCCTGTCTCAGCCTCCCAAGTGCTGGGATTCTAGGCATGAACCACCACTCCCAGTTTATGCAGGGCTGTGGAATGGAACCCAGGGCCTTGAGCTTACCAGGCTTTAACCATTTTAACCATTGAGCTCTTCCTCCAGCACTATTTTATGAGCCAGGGTCTCCCTTGGAGTCTAGGCTAGTGCTGACCTCATTGTATAGCCTAGGCTGGCCTCAAACTCACAACCATCTTCCTGCCTCAGCCTCCCTAGCCTCCTGAATGCTAGGATTACAGGTGTGCTCCACCACGCTGGTGTATGTGCTGCTGGGGAATCAAACCCAGGGCCTTGTGCTTGCTAAGCAAGCGCTCTAATCACTGCCCTCAACCCCAGGCCGCAACCCCGAGATTTCAAGTCTGAACCAAATAATCTCATTTCTCTGTTGGAGAAGAACAAATAAGATTACCGAAGCCGGGTGTGGTGGTGCACGCCAGTAACCCCAGCACTCAGAAGGCTGAGGCAGGAGGATTGCCCTGAGTTTGAGGCCAGCATGGGCTATGTGACCAGTTCAAGACCACCCAGTACTACAGAGCAAAAACTTGTCTCACACACAAAAAAAAAAATCAAGTAAGATCACCCCTCTATTATTATGTAACAGCCTCATTTGTCAGGCCATTTAAATCCGGTTAAGCTTGTCCAAAAATATGGGAACTGGCTATTTAGGCATTACCCAAAGTCTGGGTAAGGAGAAAAACTATCCCCCAAGTAAATTAAAGAGGAGAAAAATGTTTGGTCATTGGCGTTCCTTTGATGCCCGTTACTCAGTGTAGGTCAGAAGCTAACTGCCCAGAGTGGGAGGTAGAAGGAACACAGCTTCCCTGGTGGGAAGTTTGTGCTTTACTGTGACATTCAGTGGTGCCTGAGGCTCTGTCCCTGATGGAAAAGATTGGGCTGGGAGCCCACTGGACCCTCAGGGCCTCCTTACTTCAGGGACAATTAGAGCTCTGGACTTCAGAGGTCCTTTGATCCTTGGGACACAGTAAGGCCTCCAGTGTCCTGTCTTGCCGTGTTTGTGACAAGGTGACTTAGGTGGTCAACCCACACTAGGGAGAGTTCTCTCCCACTGGCCTCTTTGGTGACGAGCTCCATGACACCAGTTACCATACTGTCCTTGGGGAAAGCCAGCAGGTGACACCCAGTTGCCTCCCAGTGCAGCCAGGAGCTCTGCCTGCTTAGTGTCCTAGGTTCCTCTTTTCTTTGTTCATCCTTTGTATCCTGGAGAGATTATATCTAATCTCTATTTTTTTTTTTTTTGGGGGGGGGAGACAGGGTCTCTCTCTGTAGTCCAAGCTGTTCCTAAATTCATTATGTAACCCAGGCTAGCCTTAAACTCATGGCAATCCTCCTGCCTCAGCCTCCTGAGTGTTGGGATTACAGGTGTGTGCTACTAAGCCCAGCTAATTTTTATGTGGGGCTGGAGATTTGAACTCAGGACTTTATGCATGCTAGGCAGGCACTTCAACCAGTGAGCTATGTCCCCAGTCCCTATATCTGGCTGTAGAAAACAGAATTCACAGCATTTATTTAGTAGGTTATCCATGGGAATTCCAGTTCCAAAAGACTTTTTTTTTTGGTAATTTCTAATGACAAAACTTTGAATTATCCTTCCAGGCGAAAAAGAGCAGCACATAAGGAACTTCTCTCCATCTTCCTTCCTGTTTACAACTGAAAGGCGGTGCTGTAATTTATACTTCCCTCTGGAGGCCATTTTTTTTTTTTTTTAATCTACTAGAAGGCACTGACAACAGCCTTGAGTACTGAAAAAGCTTTAAAGACTAAGGGTCAAATTCCTTTTAGTTCCTCAAGATATATCCCAAGGGAGCATCTCCTATAGCAGTTTGGACTCCCTAAAACTCATCTGTAAGACATCAGGAGACAGAATCTTTTTCAACTCCTTAATCTTCCTTATTATCAGGGCATTTCCTGATGTGGTTCCCACCTGTGGGACTCTTCTCCCTTTCCAAGACCCTTCAGGCCCATAATTCCAACAGGTATGGGCTGTATAGTCTGGGCAAGCTACCCAGTCACTCTTCATGAGCCTAAAGTTGAATCCTTCCAAATTTATCTGGAAAGAGACAGGAATTCTAAAACTTCTGCCAGAACAAGTGTACAATATGCCAAAGGAGGGACTGCACACTATCCAGGGAGGAGGGCCAGGGAGGAGCAGAGTCTAAGAATAGCATATCCTTTGCCTAACTGCTGAGTTATTTTCTTATAAGTAAAATAAGATAGGGTTGTGCAGGAGGGAGGTGATGCTCAGAGTTAATGACAGAGTGATTCGTCTATTTCAAGGCCCATTGGGAAGTGATGGGGAGGCTTGCCCAAGAATCATCAGCCAAGAGCTGGGGACCCCAATGGGAATGGTCACTCCCTCAATGGTGAAGAAGACAAATGAGAAAGGAAAACTGAGTAGGAACAATGCCAATGTTTCCAATGCTAGGGGCAAAGGGGGATTAATCAAGTTCATCTTGGTGAAACCTGCTCCCCAAGTCTTAAGGTCAGTAACCCCACTAGGTGTGGCTGATGGGGTTCTGATATTTTACCTGAGGCAGAGAGAATGATGAAAATGATGTAGGAAAGTGTCGATCTTTTGAGAGATCCCGGATGAGCCCCCGAATTGTTACCTTAGGGCTAGGTTGGTGTCCCATGATGATGAAGAATGAAAACAGGGAGGAAGAAGATAAGCTTCAAGGTGGATAGTTAATTTGAAAAGGTAAGAGAAGGAGCATAAGGTCCTGTTAACCAGAAAGGGTCCTGAAGTGAGTTGCCAATGAGGCTCCTTGTCTGAGTTTTTATGCTGAAAGTGGTTTCAGAGTGCAAAGGCTACCGTTGGATGTTATCTTGTGTTCCCATAAATTCTTCATTCTAGGGCCCCTGTCCCTGTCTGTATGTTACTTCCTTCCTTAAAAGCAAGGTCTCATCTTATATAAAAAACTGTTGAAATCACTATGAAGGCTCTTAAAACATGAATTCATTCACTGCTCACTAATGATGAAATTTATCCTAAGTACTGTGTCCTATAAAGTGTCAGCTAGGGGAATGGCTTAGCCATTAAAGTGTTTGCCTAGCAAGTGCTAAGTATCTGAGTTTGATTCCCCAGCACCACATAGTCAGGTGTGGTGGCATATACCTGTAATCCCAGCACTCAGGAGGCTGAAGCAGGTAGATCACCCTGAGTCCAAGACCAGCCTGGCCTCCACAGTGAGCTCAGAACTAGCTTGGGCTACAGAGCGAGACAGTCTCAAAAAAAAAAAAAAAAACAAAGTAGACTACAGTTGTAGGGAATAGTGATACAGCTCAGTGGGAGTGCACTTGCCCACACACTTCCCGAACAAAGAGCAGCAGGATGGATGGAGCCAGGCGTGGTGGGACACTCCTATAATCCTAGAATTCTGGGAGGCTGAGGCAAGAAGAAAGTTCACTCTGTAGTCCAGGCTAGTCCTCAACTCACAATGAAGCTCAGGCTGGCCTTGGACTCCTAGGCAATCCTCCCAAGTGCTGGGACTACAGGCATGGGCAACCACGCCTGGCTTTATATGGTGCTGGGGAATCTAACTCAGGGCCTGGAGCTTGCTAGGCAAGCACTTTAACTGCTGTGCCATTTCTCCAGCCCAGAAAGATGTTAAGTCTAAACCAGTTTAGGAAATAATTTAGTGATCCAGTGAGACCCTAACTCAAAATAAAAATGGGCTGAGTATATAGCTTGATGTGAAAGCCCTGGATTCAATCCCCACTACTGAGTTTTTGTTTGAGACAGGGTCTGGCTCTGTATTCCAGGTGAGCCTTGAACTCACTATGGCGACAGGAGGCCTGGCGCCCAGTATTCTTTTAAAAAAAGAAAAAAAAAAAAGCATCTCCAAACAGCAGATAATCTAAATGAACCTGTTAAACCCTTACATCAGTCTCAGCTGTGAGGATAACTTTGAATCTCTATCCTTAACTGTCCTCATCCTGCAGCAGCGACTTTCCTGTTCCATTAAAACACATGCTCTCAGGGGGTTGGGTGGGGAAGAAATGAATCTGTCATCCGTGTAGTGGACATGCCCATGTAACTGGCTTTAGACTCACCAACTTAAAAAAAAAAAAAGGCCTAGAACTGACCTCTCCTCTGGCAACCTGGCTCTCCTATTGCACTGGCCCAAGATGACCCCCTCCAGCCAGGACAGAGCTGCTTGGAGTCACCTGATTTGCTGCTTTTCTCTGCACGCGCCCCTGGTGGTCGCCCATCACCCATTGTGAGTCTCGCTCACTCCTCCCTGTTGTGCCCCAAGGGTTTCTCTCCACCTAGGACACAGCCACCTCCTCCATGCGCTACAGCCTCCTGGGGCCTCCAAAGATAGGGTGTCCCTTCCAGGCTGCTTTCTTTCTGCTTTCAGGCTAGAAAGGTCGCACTGGCTCTCCAGGCTCAATGGTGTAAGTTTTACAGTCCTTACACTGATACTCAAGGGTAATAATCCAAGGTAGTTGCTTCCCGACCTCATTCTTCAAAAGTAGGCTCCTCTGCTGATCCTGAGTGCTCCTGCCACCACACCTTTGCCCAGGCCAGGCCCTCCTTCCCTCCCTATTCCTTTTTCTTTTCTTTTCTTTTTTTTTTTAGACAGCTCTCACTCTGCAGTCCAGGCAAGTCTCCAACTCACAGTAATCCTGCCTCAGCCTCCTGAGTGTTGAATGGTGATTCTTTATTTGGGAATTAGAGAGCGAGACCTTGTCTCAATAAAGACAATTAGAAGGGATGGAGGACTGGCTTAGCGGTTAAAGTGGCAAGTGCTATGTCCAGTGGTATGATTCCCCAGCACCACATAAGCTGGGTATGGTGGTGTACACCTATAATCCCAGCACTTGGGAGGCTGAGGAAGGACTGCCTTAAGTCCAGGGCCAGTCTGGGCTACATACAGACTGAGACCCTGTCTCATAAAAAAAAAAGAGAGAGAGAGAGAGACAATTAGAGATTCTCTTTAAGCGCCAGAAAAAGTTTTCTCTCTTATCCAGGCAACTTTCTCAATTGCCACTTTTTTTTTTTTTTTTTTTTTGCTGTGTAGCCCATGCTGGTCCTGAACTCACTGTGGAGCTTGGGCTGGCCTTGGACATATGGCAATCGTCCCGCCTCAGCCTCTTGAGTGCTGGGATTACAGGCGTGTATCACCACGCCCAGTTTACGTAGTGCTGGGAATTGAACTCTGGTACTTAGCACTTGATAGCAAGCACTTTAACTGCTGAGCCATTCCTGCAGCCCCAGAAAAATTTTATTTGTATACATCTGTAGCAGATTCATTTACACACCGACCACACACAGCCTGGTGGGAGCAGAGCAGAAGCTTCAAGGTGAGCAACAACGTGACGGAGACGAAAATGGGCAAGGGAGGGGACAGCCATGGGATGGGAGAGGAGGGAAGGAGGCGGCAAGGCCAGCGGGGTGGGGAAGCCGGCAAGAAAAAGGCCAAAGGGGAGGGCTGGGGAGGCGACAGCCCAGGAGGACCTCCAGGAAAAGGCCACCATGTCAGGCAGGACATAGAGCCCAGAGGAGGAGCGTGAGACTTAAGACTGGGTGATGGTGGGGGCAGAGGTGCTGGCTTAGGGGCAGGCTCTCGGGGTCACATCTCTGCAGGAACAAAGCTCTTGGATGTTGGTGTCAGCAGTGAATAACTTCTTTTATTTTTTTTGAGAAACCGGGTCTCACTCTGCAGCCTAGACTGGTCCTGAATGTACTATGGCTCCTCCCAGGCTGGCCTAGGACACAAGGCAATCCTCTTGTTTCAGCCTCCCAAGTGCTGGGATTAAGGGCACCACACCCAGTTTATGTGGTGCTGGGGAATCACTCAGTGGCTGTGCTATTTTTCCAGCTCCCATAGATTAAGCCTGCCTGGGGTATAAATGAAGGATACCGAGTAGTAGCGAGTCTCAGGTCTTGCAGTGGGAGGGTGCATCTGGTCTATAGGTCAAAGTGTCACCTCAGGGTGCTTGGAGAAGCTGCCACCTTCTGCAGGGCTACAGATGGTAAAGCTGCTGTTGTAGCTCATGGAATTGTGGTCCGAAGGTTGAACTGAACCTTGGTGGATATCGCATACTGACCCTGGGCCTGGCTGGGTATTGGTATTGTCATTGCAGTTGAGGTACGGCCAGCACAAGTGGCTCTGGAGGGTAAGTTGGGGTCTCCTGCATGATGGACAAAGTTCAACAAGTAAGGTGAGTTATGGACTGATGGCAAGCTTTAAGTCCAAAGACTGGACTATCACACAAAGTGACATTAGTTTGAGCTTCATCCTGGCCTGGTGGCAGATCTGTCACCTGAAGCATGGGGGGCTGAGCTATAATCTCCTCTGGTTGGGAAACCGAGACAGGGCCACTTGCCAGGTTGTAGCAATTTTCCTTTCCTTGAGGCATCTGGGGGCCGAGCAGGGTTACAGTACCAGAGGTGGTTCCTGGGGATTCCTGAAGGCTCAACCTGGGCAGATTCTAGTGGCAGGACTAGGGCCTCCTGCCAAGATGGACAAGGACCTACCTAGGGACCAGAGCAGGCTGTCTACTTCCTGCCTCTTCAGTTTGGGTCACCTCCACTTGCTCAGGGGCTCTGGAAGCAGCTCCAGGTGTGGAGAGCTGTGTTGATGCGCTGCTGGAAACCTCTCCAAACAGCTCCTCAAGGGAGCCCACATCTTTGCGGGTGCAGAGGGCTCAAGTAATTAAAGCACCAGGGTCAGCTGGGGGAGGAGGGGCACAGGATGCATGTGGGTGACCCAAGCAGTAGGAGGAGGGCTCAGCCATGGAGGCTCGAAGTTTGGCTGGCCCAGGTATCTGGCCTACTCCAGAGCAGAGCAGCCAAGACCAGAATCCACAAGTGCTTTTGCTTGAGGACCGGTAGAGTCTAGACACACTGGGGGGATCCTAACCAGAAAAGACTTGCTCATAATGACCCAGGCAAGTATGGTGCCAACATCTTGCCTACCAGGACATTCTTGGTGGCCAGCTGAGGAGGGCACCTTGGCCACCACAAATTCTGCCCTGCCCTACCCTTTCTTTATGACACTAGGTGGTGTAGAGAACATTTCTTAGAGGTGGGGGCCCAGCTGGCCTTGGTGTATCCCAACAGCCTTTCCACAGTAACCAGGCCCAACTCCCTTCCCTCATCAGAAGTGACAGTGATGTTCCCCATAGTGAGACAGGGTGTGGGTCTCAGGATTGGTGGTCCAGGGTCTCTAGAAGTACACTGGGTGGGTGGCACACAGCTTACCAAGGAGGTCATGGGCTGGGCTATGGATACTCAGAAAGTTTCATACAAGCTGGCCTGGGTCTCAGTCTTGTAATCTTATCACTTAGGGAGGCTGAGGCAGGAGGATTTAGTCTCACTATGGCAACTTTGTGAGATCTTGTCCAAAAAAAAAAGGGGGGCGGGGCTGGGCTACAGCTCAGTGGTCAAGTGCTCCTGGGTTGTCTTCGACACACACAACAAAAGTGGCAGGCAGGTTGTATCTGGCAGCCCAAGCTCGCCCTGCTCCAAGCTGAGTCTCAGATATGCCCCATTTAGAAAAAGCAACCTGCCTACAAAATGGGGCCTTGGGTGGCGGCAAGGGAGTACACAAGACGGCCACTTATCCAGAACACTGTCGTCTGCTGGAAACTCCCAGTATCCGGCTGTTTGATAATTCACCCATGCTCCCTTCTGAGCACATGTGAAGAGACTTGCAGGGTGTTCAGTGCCCATAGGTTAAGTCATTTTTATTTCTTTTTCTGAGACAGTTTTGCTCTACAGTCCAGGCTGGTCCTGAACTCATTTATGTAGCCCGGGCTGGCATTGAATCCATAGCAGTCCTGCCTCAGCCTTACTTTAAACGCTGTGTTATTCCTCCAACCCCTAAATAATTTTCTTGAAACAATCTTTTTTTTTTAATCATGGTACTTGGGATTGAGCCCATAGGCTTGCACTAAACCACATCCTGACACTTTTTTCTTGAGATGGGTCTCGCTCTGTAGTCTAGCCTGGTCCTGAACCCAAGCATGCACCAGCATTCCCAGTTTATGTGGTGCTAGGGAAAGGAACTCAGGCCCTTACACTTGCTAGGCAAGTGTTCTAAATGCTGTGCTTTTCTTCCAGCCCCCAGGCACGTTTATTTCTGTTTATATTCTGAGACAGGGTCTTACTAGGTCACTAAGTTGTTCAGGCTAGGCTTGCCTAGAACCTGTCACCCTCCTGCCACTGCTAGGATCATAGGCCTATACCATCAGGCCTGGCCTCATTGCCAAGACATAATACCCAACACCCACAACTCAAAGGAGAAAAGTTAATTTAGCTCAGTCTTAGAAGGTCTCAGTCCATTCATGGGCAGCTGGCAATGGTGGAAACACAAGACAGAAACCCAGGTACTATTCACCGCAGCCCAAGAGGAAGCAGAATCAGACAGCTAGCATATATCCTTCCGGGTCATGTCCTAACGATCCGCCTCTTCCCACCAGGCTCTGCCGTTTAACAGCACAGGAAGTCAGTGGATGAACTGCCATGTTGGAATCATCTAAACATGAAGCTTCTGGGAGTATATTTTATATCCAAACCATGACACACACTATCTAACCATGTACTGCTTTTTCCTATACATACTTACCTATTATTAAACTAGGCACAGAAAGATTAGTAACAGCAGCTAACACTAAGACAGAACACTAGGCCTGGCGGCGCAGGCTACATTTGCAATCCTCTTGCCTCTGCCTCCCAGAATGCTGGCATCACAGGCGAGCACCACCACGCTCACTTAATTTATGAATTAATAAAATTTAGGAATTACACCAACTGAGGAAACTATAATCACCTCTCAAACTATAATTTACCTCTCTTCGTACTTATGTTTTTGAAGACTTTCCACCCCAGGTTTTTGTTTTTTGTTTTGGTGGTTCTCAGGACTAAATCTAAGGCCTCTCTTCTGAGCTACATCCCCAGCCCAATAGCCTAACAAGTGCAAGGCCCTAGGTTCCATCCCCTAGCATCACATAAAGTCGGTGTGGTGGCACAACTGTAATTCTAGCACTTGCGAGGTTGAGGCAGAATTCCTATGAGTTCTAGGCCAGCCTGGGCTCCACAGTGAGTTCAGGACCAGCCTGGACTACAGAGCAAGATCTGGCCTCAAAAACAAACAACAAATAAACATCCTCCTGCCTCAGTCTCAGAAGTGCTGGGATTATAGGCCTACACCACTAGTCCAGGCTATTTTTGAATTTCAATACATGGTTAAACAAAGTTGCTTTATTGCCCAAGCTAGGTTCTAAATTGGGATCCTCTGGCTTCAGCCTCTTCAGAGTGCTAGGATTACGGACATGGGTCACTAAGCCCAGCTTTAATTATGCTCCATTCTTAAAATAAACAGCCAAAAACATAAAATTTAAAGCTAGAAAGAAGCCACCATTCAAATTCTTACTCAGAAAATGGTCAGATCTTACAACTAATTAATTATTTAATTAATTTTTGGTGCTAGTGAGACGTAATATAAAGATAGCTGATAGGGGCTCAAGGAATGGCTCAGCAGTTAGGTTAGAGTGCTTGCCCAGCAAGTGCTATGTCAAGCGCTAGGTACCTGAGTTCGATTCCCCAGCTCCACATAAGCCAGACATGGTGGTGCATGCAAGTCATCCCTGCACTTACAGTCCAAGGCCAGCCTGGGCTCCATAGTGATTTCAGGACTGGCCTGGGCTATGGAGCGAGACCCTGTCTCAAAAATCAAAAACAAAAACCAACAACAACAACAAAAAACCAGACAGTTGACAACTAAGACATCCAACTTAGTCCTGTCTCAACATAAAAAATAGAAAGTCTGGGAATGTAGCTCAGCGTGAAGGCCCCGAAGTCACCTTCAAGACTACACAGATTAAGAAGAATGAAGGAAGAAATGTGGTGGCGCCTCACTGGAACCTTGGCACTCTGGGAGGCTGAGGCAGCATTCTAAGTTTGAGTATTGCCTGGACAACTCAGAATTGAAAAAAGGCCTAAGGCCACAGCCCACTGACAAGGCTGCGGGTCGCACCCTCTGCCCTGGGTGGTTGGGAGGGGACCAGGCAGGGCCTGCTGAGTGGCCATAGCAGCAACTAAGCTACTTTGGGTGCTTAACCTGGAATAAAGCCTCTTAAATCTGAGCTGTGGAATCACACTGGAAATTCCCACTTCACCCCCGGCCCCCAAATTCCACCTATCCTACCTCCAGGCAGCGAGAATCCAAAAGAGCAGTGGCAACCAACCCATTTTCAGAGAAGAGCTGCTAAGCTGCTCAGGGTGCCTCAGGCCTGTGCCTGCAGGACCAGCTAAGTGATATGCTTTTTGTAGCCCAGGCTGGTCCTGACCTCACTATGAAGCCCAGGCTGGCCTTGGATTCATGGCCACTCTTCTGCCTCAGCCTCCAGAGTGCTGGGATTACTTGTGTGCACCACCACAGTTAATGTGGTGCTGGGGAATCAAACTCAGGGCCTTGTGCTTGCAAGGCAAACGCTTTAACCACTGTGCCATTCCTTCAGCTCCCTCCTCCCCCTTTTTGAAAGAGGATCTTGCCCTATAGTGTAGGCTGATCGTGAGATTACTATGTAGCTCAAACTGGCCAAACTCACAGCAATACACCTTCCTCAGCTTCCTCAGCTTCCTCAGCGCTGAAATTACGGGCATGGCTCGGGAGTTGAACCCAGGGCCTTGTGCTTGCTAGGGAAGTGCTCTGACTGCTGTGCTATTCCTGTAGTGCTTAGTAATACATTATAAAGATAACTTACACTGATCTGTACCATCATCTACTAGTCACAGATGTAAATAGGAGCAAAAGAAGAAAGGAGTTTTTCAATCTTTAATTGTGGACGAAGGTGCGGGGAAAAGGGTAGGAGGCAGCACATACCTGTATGGAGCCCTCTCAGGCCTGTTGGTGGCAATGGACTCTTCTGTCACAGCACATACGAGCTGGGGCAGCTTCAGACTTCACTGGAAATTACACTCTTCCTAGAATTAACTGCTTTAATAGATTCTTTTTTATTAAAAGAAAAACTATTCAAAATACATGATAAGAAATTAGACTTTTTATCAATACACAAATAAGTTTACTTAAAATGAACTCAGTCACATAATTAAAAAACTTCCACCATCTCTTTGCAGCACCATCCATAACCTAGTGCAGGTTCCTGCAGAACCTACAGAACTACCAAGACCACCCCAAGGTGCCACCCCAGTGGCCAAGGGCACTGTGCTCCACACTGAGAGGTGGTCACAACAAAATGCTTCTTGCCTGGATGAGCAGAAGAGACACATAAAAGACCTCTGTCAAATGCCCATGAAGAACACATGGGTGATATCAGAAGAGCTCCAGCACTTCGATCGAATATAATCCTCTATTGTTCTTTTCTTGATTTAATCTCTGTAACTCCCGAAAACTTACTTCAATCTTGTTCAGCTCAGAATATACACTTATCTAAAGAAAAAAAAAAAAAAGATTCACAGTAACTTTTACAATACCTGCCACATAAAAATAAAGCTTCTGTGATTAGTTTGTGTGACGGAGGGTCCTATTCTGTAGCCCAGGCTGGTCTTGAACTCACAATCCTCCTGCCTCAGCCCTCCCGAGTGCTGGGCTTATGGGTGTGTGTGACCATGCCCAGCTTATGTGGTGCTGGGGAGCAGAACACAGGGCCTGCGCTTGCTAGGCAAGCACTACGACTGCGGTGCTAGTCCTCCAGCCTCAGCTTCTATGAGTATTTATGACTTATTGATGAACAACCATATTGGGGGTGCTGGGCAATGAACTTGGGTCCTTGAGCACGTTCGTAATATGCTCTATCAATGAGCACATCCCAGACAAAACGCAAGAATAAACTGTAACCCAGGGAAGCAGTCCCAGCTTCTTGCCACCAGAACTGGTCTTGCTCAAGACAATTTTTCCATGGATGGCAGGGGGCGAAGAAATGGTATCAGGATGAGTCAACATTTATTATGCACTTTCTTTCTTTTCTTTTTTGGAAACAGGGTCTTGCTCTGCAACTCAGGCTGTCCTTGAACTCATGGTAGTCCTCCTGCCTCAGTCTCCCAATTGCTGGGATTACAGGCGTTGAACAGCACGCTTGGATTCTTCCTATTATCACTGCACTGTGGCGGAGAATGAAGTAATCACACAACATAATGTGGACCTGAGTTTGCAGCTGCTGTCCAGGGTCAGCACTCCACCTTGGCCCAACTCATGAGGCATTAGACATAAGCGGCGTACAGCCCAGGCAGAGCAGGTCTGCACTCCTGTGAGCCTCTACCGCTGATCTGACAGAAGGGGCAGCCACAGCAATGGTGGGGAGCAAGCAGCTAGAGATGCTGACGAGGCCTGGCAGGGGTAGAAGCCCTTGATTTAGGGGCACACACAGAATCAATGTGTATGAAATCAGCACAAACCTGGGACTTCACAAATTTATAAAGACTTATCAGCAGTCTCTTGGCCTCTGGGATCATGAGGACAACGGCGAAGTTTGCATCCAGGAGGAGGCACATCCAGTCCATGATCTGCAGACAAGCAGAGGGAGAGCACTGTGACTCACTGCAGGCTAGCTCCCATGCACAGCCCACATTCCGACCAAATGGGCAATAAGAAAAATAAATATTCATAATTGAATGTCTCAACATTTTGGTTTGGGCATGGAAGTTTCTAAAAAGTAGAAAAGGGTGCATTTCTGTTCTTATATGTGTCATTTAATAATTATAACTGGAGCTTTCTCATAGTTAACCAGGCACAGGAAAGCCAGAGTGATATGTAATCTAAGCGACTGCACTGGTCTTCTCATTTCAACTATTTTTTTGTTTTTATAATTACCTGCAATTACAAAAAAACAGAACCCAGTCACCTTCTATTCTGAAAGATATACTGTACCGCAAGAACAGGGTGTTAGGATCACAGATGAGCTACCGTGAGCTAAAACAAATTCCTGTACATTTACAAAAGACTCCTATGCAGGTACGGTGTTGCAGGTCTAACGCCCCAGCACTGGAAGGCCGAAGCAGGAAGACTACAAGAAAGAAGGGTCTTGCTTTGTCTTGTTGTACTGGGGATGAAACCCAGAGTTTTCTTTTTTATCTTTTATTTGAAGCAGGTCTTGTTAAGTCACTAAACTGCACAGGCTGGGATGGAACTTGTGACCCCATGCCTCAGTCTCCCAGAGTGCTGAGCTTCGAGGCCTGTGCCACCAGACCTCACTAATTCTCTGGATTTCTGCATCTAAATGTAGTTCACAGGCAAATGTCACGAAAAAGCAGTTAGGGCACTGCTTATCTGTTTGTGGAGGGAAAGCTGATCCTTATGAAACCCCTTCAGCAAAACAAATTCTGTATGCCGGGGGAAGAGCTCAGCAGTTAGAGTACCTGCCTACCAAGCACAAGGCCCCTAGCACTCACTATATAAGCCGGGCATGGTAATGCATGCCTGTAATACTGGAGCACTTGGGAGGCTGAGGCAAGAGGATTGTCACGAGTTCAAGGCTAGCCTCAGGTGCACGATGAGTTCAGGAGCAGCCTAGACTAGAGAGAGACTCTGCCTCAAAAACCAAAACAAAACAGAACTAACTTTTGAGCCAAGCCTGGTGGTACAGGTCTGTAACTGGAACATTCTGGGGAGTCTGAGGCCAGAGGATCACAAATTCAAGCTCAACCTGGGCAACTTAGTGAGACTGTGTCTCAAAGTAAAAAATAAAAAATAGGCTGGGCATGTAACTCAGTGTTCCAGCACTTAGGAGGCCGAGGCAGGAAGACTGCCTTGGGTTGGAATTCAGCCTGGGTTATATGTTGAGTTCAGGACTAGCCTAGACTGCAGAGTGAGACCCTCTCTTAAAAAGAAAACAAAACAAAACAAATTTGTATGTATTAAAGCACAGAAAATGAAGCCATCAAAAAGGACTAGCGAAGACCAAGATGACTATTTTCATATTTTTAGAATAAGAAGGACTTTATGAAAATTTTAACAGTGTAAGAATCAAATACTTACACTGGGGAGCTTAGCTCAGTGGTTAAATAACTGCTAGTATGTGCAAGGTACTGGACTCAATCCCTAGCACTGCATAAAGATGAGCTGGGCGTGGTAGTACACTCCTGTAATCCCAGCACTCAGGGAGCTGAGGCAGGAGGATTACTGTGAATTGAGGCCAGCCTGGGCTATACATAAATTCAGGCCCAGCCTGGATTAGAGTGAGACTCTGTCTCTAAAAAATAAATTATAAAAAATTGTCAAAAATTATATTTGAGAATCAAGAGAAATCAGAGAAAAAGATATGTTAAATAGAAAAAAAGACTAATTTCCTTGACATAAAAAGAATTATCTATAAGCAAAAAAACAAAACAACAATAAAGAACAAACCACACTCCTATCCAGTGTATACAGTAACTGCTGTCCTAAGGATACTTATCTGGTGTGGTGGGATCACAGCCACAGCCCTTGGAAGGCTTGGCAGCAGTGTTACAAGCCGGAGGCGACCTAGGCTACAAAGCAAGTCTGAGGGCAGTGTGGAGCCACACAGTAAAATCATGTCTCACAAAAGGCAAAAGAGTATCTGATATTCACTGAAGTCTGCTTACAACAGCAAAAAAGTATAAACCATTCAAATCTTTCTCAATAGAGTACAAATGCGATTTATTCATAAGATGAAAATGTATAAATTTATAAAAAGAATAGAAAATAGTCCAGAAAATGTTTAAAATGTGGCGCTGACTGGAAGAGTTCAAACTGCAGAATAGCAGGGATATTGCTATCAAGTACCAAGAATAAGATGAGAGCAAGGTAAATCTGTATCCACACAAGAGAGGAGAGACTGGTGGTGGCCGGCACTCGGCAGGTCTGCAGGAGGACAGGAGCAGCACAGCAAGTTCACTTTTTTCCTTGATATTGTTTGGTAGTAAAAGTTTTTACTACAAAAATACTCAGAACGATCTGACCTTTTAAAAAAGTAGCCAAAGTAAATGTTTGAAATAATTAAAATGATACATCCCTATACCACAATAAATTAATTTTTGTTTAAATATTTAAAGAGGGTAAACCAAAAAATTTGAGAACATTTTTCATTTTTCTTTTATTTCTTTCTGGTACTGGACATTGATCCCAGAGCCCCTTCCTCAGTTACATTTCCAGCCTTTTTTATTTCTGAGAGAGGTTGCCCCCAGCTGCCCAGGCTGGGCTCACATTCCTCCTGAGCTAGTCTGCAGAGTGCCGGAATTACAGTGTGTATCACCACAATGCAACCGGCTTCGTTAATTTGTCATTTCATTCTTATTTCTCCCCATTTTATTGATATGTATATATGCAACACATAACATTTACATGGATTGTAAGTATTTTGTGCATATACATATTGTGGCAAAATTACAAATCCTTCCCTTCTCTTTTTGACCTTCCCACCCCCTCCCTGGCCCCTCCCCCACACTTCCCATTATGCCCCTCAGTTAGCTCTATGAAATGACTAGATCTGGGTTTTTCATATTAGAGAAACCATTTGATATTTAACTTTCTGCTTCTGATGTCATTTCATTTTTATTTCTCTTATTCTTAAGATATGAAGGTGACAACTTATTACCAGTTCTCCTTGTCCTTTTCCAACAATGTTAAAGAAATGCTTGGAAGAACCAGAAATTGAATTCTTTTTTTTTGTTGTTGTTGTTGCTTTATTTTTTTCGTTATAATCAGATTTTTCTGGGGGGGGGTCCAGAAGTTTAACTGCTGTAACACAGGGGCTAGGGGTATAGCTCAGTGCTTAATGTGTTTGCCTAGCAAGTGCAAGGTCCTGGATTCAATTCCCTAGCACCACACAAACCAGGTGTGATAGTACATGCCTGTAATCGCAGCAATCAGGAGGCTGAGGCAGGAAGACTGCTGTAAGTTAAGGCCAACTTGGGATACATAGTGAGTCAGGACCAACCTGGACTATAGAGCAAGACCCTGCCTCAAAAAACAAACAAATTCTATGCCACAGAGTTATACATCAAGAAATCTATGGTTTCAATTGAGAGCCCACCTACCTCCATATCTATGCCCTGGTCTGTGTGTATATGAGGGAGAAGATTCGGAGGTTCTCCTTGTCTTGGAGGAGACAAAGAGAACCACAAAACAACTCTGGATGCTGACACTACAGATAATCTTTTGATATGAAGTGAAAAATTAGCTGACCTGACTCAGAGTTGGTGGGTTTATTCCAGGAAGAGTCATAGTGGCATTTTCACTACACTTCAGATAAAGGAAATACAAATACTGGAGAAACAGCTAGAAAAAAAAAAGAAAGACAAATTATTAACCATATATCAAACAAATATGCTAGCTATCTGGGGGCATAGAAATGAGGCCTAGTGACACAGAACAGTAATCCTCCCAGCACTCTACGAGGCTGAGGCAGAAGGATCACAACTTCAAGCCCAGACTGGGCAAGTCAGTGACTTAGACCCTATCTCAAAAAACCTAAAACTAAAAAAATATGCTGGGGGCTATACCGCTTCTGGGTATCTTCCCAAAAGAATTAAAGTCATCATACAATAGTGATACATGCATATTCATGTTTATAGCTATATAATTTACGACAGCCAAGTCCTGGAAAAAGCCAAAGTGCCCAATTACAGATGCTGGATAAAGAAGATGTGGTATACATACACAATGCAGTATTACTCTGCCATTAAGAATGACAAATTTGAATTATCTGTAGGAAAATGGATGTACCTTAAGTTCACTGTGCTCAGCAAAATGAATCAGATCCAGAAAGTTATATATCATATAGTTTCTCTAACATGAGAAAACCAAACCATAAAAAATATAAGAGACAGGAAAGAAAGCAAGAAGATGGACTTATGGGGAAGGAAAGGGAAAGTGGGGGATGGTGTGTGAGCTTGTGAGAAGGGATACAATATGTAAAAAAACAATAATAAATAAAGAAGGAAATAATACAGAGTCTCTGTCATCACAGAGGAAACCAACTAGTTTGGAAGAGGTGGGTAATGAGCTTATTTTGTCTGTATATAATAGGTAGAAAGGCTGGAGGAATAGCACAGTGGTCAGAGTGCTTGCCTAACAAACACAAGGCCCTGAGTTTGATTCCCCAGCACCTCATAAGCTGGGCGTGGTTCCATAGGTTGCCTGGAATCCCAGTACTCAGGAGGCTGAAACCAGAGGATTCCCTTGAATTCAAGGCCAGCCTGGGCTACATAATGAGTTCAATGACCCGTGTGGACTTCAAAACACAAAAGCAAAAAAAGAGGCAGAGCAGACTTTTTCTCTCAGCATTTATTTTAAGTATCTACTCACTTATGGCTTAAGCTGTGGTTTAAGCCTGGTAAAAGGAACACGCTGAACTCTACCATCCAAAAATAATTCCAGTCTTCCTAGACATAATTTCCCTCAGAGGGCCGAGCGACCTCTTATTCACATGAGAGAACGTGGCACGCTTTAGAATGTCCTCACAGCTGGTCAGAAAAAAAAAAAAAATACTTGCAAGAACACTTACAGTGACGTGCTGTGCAGGAATATCTTTCAAGTAAGGCAGAAGAAACGTCTCACTGTACGCTGAATGAAGAATGGCATTTCTACTTGGCACTAAAGGAAAAAAAATCTAACTTCAATAAATAAAAGAGGAACTGGCCACGGTGGCACATGCCTGTATTCCCAGCCACATGGATGCATATGCAGGAGGATTGCCATGCTTGAGTCCAGCCCGGGTGATTTATTAAAATTCCCTCAAAATAAAAACAGCTGGATGTAGCTCTGGGGATAACTCTGGGTTTGATCTCCAATATAGGGGCATAAGAAGAAAAAAAAATATATATATATTTTAACTTTTATCGAAAACATGAGTAATTCTCTTTCTAAATTTCTATTGAAGTAGAACTTGTCTAGAAGTGATGCATAAGCAGACACTCCCCTAATCAGCAGGGATCACCTAGAATACCTTCACTATTATAAATACCTCATATTTGTTCAGAATATTATTTTTTGGAATTGATAAGAGCTTTGACTTTAGCATAGCTAATTCATAATTAAGAAAATAGGTTTAAGTAAGTTATTTGAATATAACCCATTTTCCAGTAGAAACTGAAAAAACTGAAGAGACAATACCTTTCCATCATCTAATTATTCTTTAGACATTGCTCTGCAAACAATGTGTCTCTAGACTGAGACTGCAGAAGCAGGCGTGGTGACACACACCTGTAACCCCAGCAGTCGGAGAGGCTGAGGCACAGGGACTGTGAGCTCAGGCTCCATGGGGCAACTCAGGGACTTAGCAGAATCCTGTCTCAAATAAAAACTATAATAAAAGGGCTGCGGATAGCTGGTTCAGTGGAAAGGCCATGTCCCATCTCTAAGTGTAGCAAAATAACCAAAAACAACAAAAGTCCCCAGACAGTGGAAGGGAACCAGTGTTCAAAGGATACAGCAGAGCCGCTCTCTTGGGCCCCACAGGGCACACGATGGCATCCTCTGGTGATCCTGGAGGCTTTTCGCTTAAGTCCTGAGTACTGTTACTGCAGCCACTGCTTTCATGGCTGAAGCCATTCTGAAGAACTTCTGGCTGCTCTTCTATTTTCTCATCTTGTTTGGTATCACTATAATCAAAAACTGACTCCATATTGATATTAAGTCCTTGAAGACTGTCATCACCAAGGCTATGATGTTAATTGAAAGCAAGAGGTTAATTCTTATTCCTGGAACTTAGGGAAGAACATTCATTTTCTAAGCATTTAAAGTTTTAGAAATCAAACAATGCAAAAGATTTAAAGTATACTGAAGGAAAAATGATCACTGGCTTTTAACTTACCTCAAGAAAATTTTTAAGCAAGCACAGGTGACAGACTCAGGAATGTCCGGGAACTGCTGCAGACAGAGTTGCAGCATCTGAACATCTGCTTTTTCTAAGGCGATTTCCATTAAACCCGGGCATAAGCTAAGACAGAAAAATCACAACCATTTTTTTCTTTGTTAAACAACTGTAAAAAAACAAGGTCAAACAAAACACAAGTGCTCATTAACAACAAGAATCAACAAATGGGATTATGTGAAATTAAAAAGCTTCTGCACAGCAAAGGAAACAACAGAATGAAGAGAACACCCATGGAATGGGAACAAATATTTGCCAGGTACTCCTCAGAGAGAGGGCTATTATCAAGAATATACAAAGAACTGAAAAATATTAGACCTTCCAAAATAAAGGACCCAATCAAAAAATGGCAATCTCAAATGAAAAACAATTCTCAGAAGAATTCCGAATATCCAGTACATACATTAAAAAATGTTTAACGTCTTTAACCATCAGAGAAATGCAAATGAAAACAACACTGAGGTTCCATCTTACACTAGTAAGAGTGGCTGTTATTAAAAACTCATAAAACAACAAATGCTGGTGAGGTTATAGGGAAAAAGGAACCCTCCTACACTGCTGGTGGGACTGTAAGCTGGTATAACCACTATGGAAAGCAATAAGGAGACTCCTCAAAAAACTGAAAATCAGTATTCCATTTCACCCCGCTATACCTCTTCTGGGTAACTTCCCAAAACAGTTAAAGTCATCATACAATACTGATACATGCATACCCATGTTTACTGCAGCACAGTTTATAATAGTCAAATCTTGAAAGAACTCAGTATGTCCAACAATAGATAAATGGATAAAGATGTGGTATATTTACAAATAAAGAAAGGCAAGTATGAATCACTTGTAGGAAAATGGATTCACCTTGAGACCATTATGCTCACTGAAATCAATCAGACCCAGAAAGTTAACTATCACATGGTTTCTCTAATATGACAAAACCAAACCGTAAAAAATGTAAGAGATATGGAAGATGGACTTAGGGGAGGAGGATGGGGAAAGTGGGGAGGGGTGTGACAAGGTGAGAAAGAGAAAGGGATGTGATATGTAAATAAAAAAAATATTACTTTATGCAGGGCCTTTAATCCCAGCACTCTGAGGCACTAAAGAAGGAGGACCGAAAGCCTGGGCAATTTAGTATCTTTCATAGTTTGGATCACGGATGTCCCCCAAAAGCCTCTTGTATTTGGATATGGTGGGATACCTACGGAACCACGTGCTCTTAAGAGGCGGTTGTGAGGGGTGGAGCACTGGGGCTTGACCCAAAAGAGGACGACTTGGGGCTAGAGGAATGGCACAGTGGTTAAAGTGCTTGCCTTGCTATCATAAGGCCCTGAGTTTGATTCCCTAGCACCACATACAGCTGGGCATGATGGCACACACCTGTAATCCCAGCACTCAAGGGGCTGAGGCAGGCAGATTATCATCAAGGGGCTGAGGCAGGCAGATTATCACCTGTCTCCAAAAAAAAAAAAAAAGAGAGGCAGACCATTGGTATAGGAACCAGAAAAGTAGCTCCACCCTTCCTCCCTGGCTTGGCTTTCAGTCTTCCATGCAGTAAGTAACTTCCTTCTGCTGGGCCGCTGCCATGTGCTTCCGAAATTGCCAGCTACCCATAAATGGACTGAAACCTTCTGAAACTGTGAGCTAAGGTAAGTATTTCTTCCTTAAAAGGGTTGAGAGAGGCTAGAGGAATGGCACAGCAGATAAAGTGTTTGCCTTGGCAAGCACAAGGCCCTGAGTTTGATTTCCTAGCATCATATAAAGCTGGCACATGCCTGTAATCTCAGCATTCGGGAGGCTGAGGCAGGTGGATTGTCCTGAGTCCAAGCCCAGTGAAAGAAAGAAAGAAAGAAAGAAAAAAAAAAGGTCCAAAGAGTTATGCACGCAAGTTTGATGTGTAACCACCTACCTGTAGGAAAGCACATGTGTCTGGATGAGCTGCATCAGACAATTCCGGGGGTAGAAGGATGGCTCTGTTTTACATCTTCCTAGAAGTCCTGTTACTACGTCCCCGATTACAGTATGAAAGTCAGGAGTCCACTTAGCCAAAAATTTACGTAGCTCCACTTCAATATGTTTTTCTGGACCTTTCTGAAAGGGCAGAATTAAAGAAGTCAGTCCAGCACACTAGTAAATGTCACTCTGAAATTCAAATTCCACGGCACATTTTCTCAAATCACTAAAGGTATTCGTGCACAACTGTGAAACGAGCTGACACTAAAATTTGTTAAGGAAAACCTACAAAGGAAAAAAAATTCAAGGGTTCAGAAATCTTAACTGATTAAATCCAGGGTATCTACCACTGAGTTACCCAATTGGCTTTCATTTCTATTTTAGGACGAGTCTCAGTTGCATAGGATGGCCTCAAGCCGGCTATCACTCTGCCTCGGCCTCCCTAGCAGGTTGGATTACCGTCAGGTCACCACACGGGGCTGAAACCTAGTTTCTTTATCCTTTAAGGAAAATTATCATTAATACTGAACTGCCCTGATCAACATTTTCTTTGCATATAAATAATCACTAAACAAACATAACCACTTTTGAAATTAGCACCTTGAAATCCAAATCTCTGGAACTTGGTAACGTAGCAAGGCCCTGTCTATAACTATCAAAGACTACAAAATGGGCTGGAGCTCGGTGTGATGGTCCTGGGCTCAGTCCCCAGCACCCTAAGCAAAGCAAAGCAGAGCAGAGCAGAACAGGCCGCAGCTTTGGATGGATTCTGAAAACATTTAAGATACAACACAAATACTTATAAAAAGGTGGGATGAGAAACAGAATTTCTTTTAATCACTTGATTAAATAGTTCAATTTCCAATGTTTATTTACCTTTATGGTTGATAGAAGTTGTTCAGATGCTGGAACTTCTGGCTGTAAACTCACTTCAATTTTTTTCCTCCTTAACTGGAATTAAGCAAACTGGTAAGGATCTAAATACAAAAGGCCCATTAAACATTTAGAAGTATATGAAACACTCCAGAGAGAGTGCACACTTTTGATGTAGTCACATTACTTTTCTTTTCTAGTACTGAGGATTGTGCTCAGCTTGAACTTGTGATCCTTCTGCCTCAGTCTCCCTAAGTGCTGGGATTACAGGCCCATGTCACTGGGCCTGGCTACTCACACATTTAAAAATATTAAATCTTAGGATTTGAGGAATAGCACAGCAGTTAAGAGCACTTGTCTAGGAAGCGTGAGGACCTGAGTTCAATTCCCCAGCACCACATACTACTTGGGTGTGATAGTGCATGCCTGTAATCCTACTCATGAGACTGATGCAGGAGGACTGCCATCAGTTCAAGGCTAGCCTGAGCTTCACAGTGAGTTCAGGACCAGCCTGAACTCCAGAGTGAGATCCTGCCTCAAAAAAATAAATAGGTGGCTAGAGGAATGGCACAGTTGTAAAGGACTTGCCTAGCAAGCCCAAAGCCCTGAGTTTGATTCCCTAGCACCACATAAAGGCAGGTGCAGTGGCACATGTCTGTAATCCCAGCACTCAAGAGGCAGGAGAATTGCCATGAGTCCAAGGCTAGCATGGGCTACACAGTGTGCTCAGGATCAGCCTGGGCTACCATGAGAACCTGTCTCAAATAAATAAAATTTTATTATAAGTAAAACTTTTTATTTATACTTTGAGCTTATGTTTTTGGGCTTTTTGTTTTCAACACAAAACAAAATTTCTATACTCAGGAAGGTAAAACTGCCACTTGTAATCTGTTCCATTTCCCACCAAAATTTGGCTCAAAATGTTTTAATTAACACCATATACATGCACAGAAAAACTAACAGGCCACATGTGTCATTTGTGGACCAAGGTTGTGACGTTACTAATTTCAATCCTTAAATTGTCCTCATTAACGCAGTAAGAGCTGCCTGGATATGATTTGTATTTTTTTGTATAGATATGAATTAAAATAATTTAGCCCAAAACACTATTGGGAGAAATTTTTTAAAAAGCCCTTTTCAAAATGTTTTCAACATTTGCTGTAACATTTCCCTTTTGACCATTAAACTTACAATTCTCTTTGACTGTTCTGAGATCTGGGAACCAACTCCACATTCTTGAGATGCTTCCCAGTTTACAAAAAGGGGCATGGCCTGAGCACCTATGAAAATACAGACAGACAATATCTGCATCATGTGGTTATTACCATCAACCAAAAACAGTAAAAATCAACTACCCATGTGCACAATACAGAAGCATTTATAAAGCCATGCGATTCCACTGACTACCTCAAATAAGTAGGTCATAACTATTCAAGGATGAACAGTCCAGACCTGCAGCATTAAGCCCAAAGACGAGTGACAGTAAATACGGGAGGGGAAGGTATTCTGCTCTGAGGCCCTCTCAATGCCCCTAAAGTCAGAGGATGCTGGAAACAGGGCGGCTCCCCAATGCACCGCAGCACCTGCCATGTTGGCCACACTTGCCAAGGGAGCTACCTGGCTCAAAACGTTTCAATGAATAGCAGGAAATTTCAAAATTAAGAACAGGCTCTGAAACTTAGAGGTTATTGGAATCTACTTAGGTCTAAGAAAATGTAATAATAAAACAAATATGTAAGTCTGTCTTTACCTGGGTCTTGAGTATGCTTGAGCTTTCCAAGAGCACCAGCTAACGATGACACTCCACACTTGCACGGAATCACAGTTAGAAATCTTCCATGTAGCATAAACAGATTTTCCCCATAATACCAGAGCTGCCAAAAAGTTATTGAAACTATAAGCCAGTACTTTTCTTAGATTTGATTCAACAGACCTTTTAACAACACTGTTTGATCAATCTCAGTACAATACACCAAAGTGAAAAAAACTTTCCAAAAAAAAGACATATGAGTTATGATTGAAACACATGGAGAATATCCAAATAGAATAATTTATCACAGGGACTCAGGGCATAGCACAGCAGTTACAACATTTGCTTAGTAAGTGTAAGGCCATCAGTTTGACTCCCTAGGACTTTGTAACCCAGGTATGGCAGCACATGCCTGTAACCCCAGCACTCAGGAGGCTAAGGCAGGACTGTTCCAAGTTCAAGGCCAACTTGCACTACACAGTGAGTTCAGGATGAGCCTGGAGTACAGAATGAGATCTTATTGGAAAAATAAATAAATAAAAGATTTTATTATAGTAAAAGATGCATCAACGTCAACATCCCACAAAAAACTCCACCTGTTTCAGACTCACTTACCCCATCCTTCTTGGGTCTCTTTTTATTTTTACAGTAGTGGGGGTCAAGCCCAGGGCCTTCATACAGAGCTATCACCCCCAGCTCTCAGTTGCCCTGGCTGGGCTTCATCTTGCAATCCTTTTGCCTCAGCCTCCCAGAGTGCCAGGGTTACCAGCCTGGGTCACAGGCCCAGCTTTTTACATCTTTCTGAAGCAATTCTGGAAAGCTTTTTTCATGTCTTTATAAGATATGATCAAAAACATAGTGATACAGCTGCTAATTGCCTGATCCACATATATATTTAAAATAATGAAATTGTTTAAAATTGTCACCCTGGGGCTGAAGGAATAGCACAGTGGTTACAGTGCTTGCCTAGCAGGCCTAAGGCCCTCTGAGATCAATTCCCCAGCACGACATAAGGAGGTGGTGGCGCACACCTGTAATACCAGCACCCAGCACCCGTGAGGCTGAGGCAGGAGGACTGCCGTAAGTTCAAGGCCAGCCTGGGCTACACAGTGAGTTAAGGACCAGCCTAGATTACAGAGCAACAGACTGTTTCTGCCTCTCCCTCAAAACAAAAAATTATCGTATATATTACAGTTATTAACATGATAATTTCCAAGGTACAGCAATATGAGCAAATTATAATGATGTATTAAATGGAAACAGACTTATTTTTGTGGTATTTGGGATCAAGCCTAGGGCCTCTGCATTGAGCTACATCTCCATCCCCTATTTTACTTTTGATTTTGAGATGGCATCTCACTATGTCACTAAGTTGGCAAGAATGGGCTTGAACTTGTGATCCTTTCGCCTCAGTATTCCAGAGAATCAGGATTACAGACCTATATGCAACTGGGCTAAGCTTAAGCACTATTTATATATTATGATTTCAATTATAACATTATAAAAACAAGATGAACAAAAAAAGCTTACAGAATCAAAATTTACTACAATCAAAAATGAATTTGTTAGACTTGTGGAAATGTGAATCATTAATCTTGTTAAAATCACTTTGCTTATGTAAACATACATTAGAATAACAATGTACAATGAGAAATCTTTTCCCTTTTTTTTTCCACTCTGCTAGGGAATGAATCCAGGGACACTGAGCTACATGCACGGGCCCTTGTTTGGTGGCACTGGGGACTGAGCTATATCCCCAGCCCATTTCCCATTTCCTTTTAAAAATTTTAATTTTGATATATATATATATATATATATATATATATATATATATAGAGAGAGAGAGAGAGAGAGAGAGAGAGAGAGAGTGTGTGTGTGTGTGTGTGTGTGTGTGTCAGGGTCTCACTATGTAACCCAGGCTGACCTTGGACTCTTGACAACCCTCCTGCCTCAGTCTCCCAAGTGCCAGTTTATAAGGTGCTAGGGAACTGAACCCACGGAAGCAAGTATTTTAACCACTGTGACATTCCAGGCCCTTGTTTGTTTCTTTTTTTTTCTTTTTAAATTTTTAATTTTGAGACAAGTTCACATTAAACTGTCCATGATGGCCCTGATTTGGTGAACTTCTTGCCTCAGCATCCCAAGTAGTTATGATTTTAGCTGTGTGCACCATGCCCAGTTGAAACTCAGCCCATCTTATAAATAAGTGCTCAGCAACTTCTTACTATTGTGACAGACATTTTATTTCTTTTCTTTTTTTTTGAGACAGGGTCTCCCTCTGTAGCCCAGGCTGATCCTGATCTCACTGGTATATACCCAGCTGGCCTTGGACCCAGAACAATCCACCTGCCTCAGCCACCCCAGTGCTGGGATTACAGCCATGCGCCAACATGCCCGGCTTTATGTGTCACTGGGAAATCAAACTCAGGGCCTTATGCTTGCAAGGTAAATACTTTACCCTCTGCGCTATTCATTCAGTCTTACATAATAAGTTCTTAAAGCAATTAACTACATGAAATATAATCTTTCAGTCAAAAAACCGTTTTTAGGGTTGGGAGCATAGCTCAGCGGTGAAGTACTTGCCTTGCATGTGGGTCCTGGTTTCAAATTCCAAGCAGTACATAAAACATCAGCTGGGTGTGGTGGTACATGTCTGTACTCTGTGAACACTTGGGAGGTTGAGGCAGAAAACTGCCATGAGCTTAAGGCTATGGCGGGTTACAATGTGAGCCCAGGACCAGCCTGGACTACAGAGCAAGACCCTCTCTCAAAAAACAAAACAAAACAAAAACCACAACTTTAAATTTATGTTAATCATACTTGGGTCTGAAGATATTTCTTCTCTTACATAATATTTATCAGATACAGCAATAACCGAACTTTTAAAAGTTTTAAAGTGAAAAAACTTACTTGTCCACTGGTCCCCTGTGGTAACTCTTTGGAAGACTGAAGTGTCTGAAATTTTACATTCCATATAGAAAGGCATTCTATAAAATAAAGTAGGACATACAAGTTCAGATACAGTCCTCAAGTATAAATATGTAATGTCTTGGGGCAGGGCTTTATTAAATATAAAAATGAGTAATAACAAAAAAATGAAACTGCATGGTCATCTCAGTTGGTACAAAAAGAACATGTTAAAATCCAATGCTTTTAACGGGAAAAAAAGCCTGAAAATTAGGAATAGGAAAGAGTTTCCACAAGGTAAAGGCATCTGTGAAAACACCACAGCTTTGCAGCACTGAGTGATGGAAGACCAAAAGCTTTCCAAGAGAGGGGCAAGACAGGACCCTCTCAGCACTGATAATCAGCCCTGAACTGTGAGTTCCAGCCACATCAGCCAGCCGAGAAAAAAACTATCCAATTTTAAATGAATACAAAGGTTTTTATGCATTGTTGATATGACCTTGCACACAGAAATTTCAAAGAATACACACAAACATACACATGAATAAACAAATTCAACAAATTTACAAGGTGTAGCTCTGCACTCAATGCTTGTTTCATGTGGGAAAGGTCCGGGGTAGGATCGCTAGCCAGCATACCAGAAAGGGAAGACACAAAAGAAAGCAGACAACCCACAGATCACTGCAACCCATATCAAAATTCCACTCGTATCTTTTACAGAAATGGAACAGCCAATCCTCAAACTCAGTTGGAGTTGCAAGCCAGGTGCTGGAGGAATGGCATAGCAGTTAAAGCGCTTGCCTTGTAAGTGTAAGGCCCTGAGTTTGATTCCCCAGCATCACACAAAGCTGGGCATGGTGGTGCATGCTCTTAAACTCAACACGGGGGAGGGTGAGACAGGAGGACCGCTGTGAGTCTAAGGCCAGCCTGTACTCGCAGTGAGTTTAGGACCAGCCTGATCTACATACAAGACTCAGTCTCAAAAAAATTATAAACCAAAAAATTCTGAAAGAAAATTAAATCATAGAATAAAAAAAATGTTGTAGGATTTTTTTTTTTTTTTTACATAGGTGGTCTTGCTCTATAGTCTAGGCTGTTCCTGAACTCACTACGTACGTAGCCCAGGCTGACTTTGAACTCACAGCAATACTCCTACCTTAGCCTCTAGAATGCTGGGATCACAGGCATAAGCCACCACGCTTAGACTGGAAGACTTCTTGATTTCAAGACTTATTATGAAGTTACAGTAATCAAAATAATGTGGTATTTACTCAATGGAATATAACGTGGTTTTACAACATGAACGTACTTAGTGACACTGAAGTGTTCACTTGAAGTATAATTAAAAAAAAACAAGAATGGCTAATCCCTAGGTAGGAATGATTACATACACTTAAGAATATCCATTCAATGAAATGATATATAGCTGTTTTTTAAAAAGCAAGAAAGAGAGGCTGGAGGAATAGCTCAGTACTTAAAGTGCTTGCCCAGCAAATGTTAAGTATCAGAGTTCGATTCCCCAGCACCACATAAAAGCTGGGTGTGGTGGTGCATACCTGTAATCCTAGCACTTGGGAGGCTAAGGCAGGTGGACTGTCCTGAGTCCAAGGCCAGCCTGGGGCACACAGTGGTTCAGGTAAGCAAGATCCTGTCTCAAAGAAACAACCCCCAACCCGCCCCCCACCAAAAAAAAAAAAAAAAAACCCAAGAAAGATAAAATAGTATGGCAATCTGGAAAGACCTCTAAGATACCCTGAGTAGGTAAAATCAGTATCCAACATTTTATTCCTCTACTGTGCAGAAAGAGAAAAATAAACTCCTAATGCACGGTAGTTATTTGTGCACATAACAAAACCCCCAACTACTACTCAGAAAAGAGACACAGAAGAAGCCCGTGGAGATTTTGGGAGGAGGGGAAGGGGTAGGTAAAGAGAAAACAAGGCAGAAGGAAGATGGAGACTGAGAGAAGCACTTGTGATGACGTGGTTAAGGACCATGACGGAAGAGTAGGGAAGAGCTTGGGGGCATAGCTCAGGGGTCAGAGCCCTGCCTAGCAAATACAAGGCCAAGCTCAATTTCCCAGTGCCACATAAGCTGGCAGTGATCCAGCACTCGAAAGACTGAAGTGGGAGGATGGTGTGAGTTTGAAGTCAGCCTGAGCTATATAATGAGTTTAGGACCATCCCGGACTAGAGTGAGATTCTGTCTCAAACAATGAGATGATATATGTAAAATCCGGGGAACAGACAGTTCTGCTATGCACAGGAGCTCTGATCCTACTAGCAGATGAGGATGGCCAGGTCACGTGTGCGGTCAGTACAGAGCCTGGCCTATAGAAAGGAAGGCTACAAAGGTGCATAGGGCCCAGACTGTGGACAGGCCTCCTGCCAATTGAGATTCTAGTTTGAGAGCTCAGGCTGGAATCCTCAATCTCATGCTGACAAGGAACAGCAGCAAACTTCATGATATTAACAGAGTACAGAACTACAGTGGGTATGCCACAGTGAGATACAGTGGATGTGGTATGGCGGCAGTGAGGAGTGCTTAGCAGCTGAGAGAGCAAGAGAACTAGTCCCCAGGGAGCAGCTGTCCCAGTGCAGTGGATTTCCAGGCTGTGAGATGTCACCAAGAGTTCAGTCCTCTATTGCAGTGGTGGGGAAGTCTGGGCTGCTGTAGACAGCCTGTGAAGTCACTGAGTTCAGCCTGGGCAAGGCAACCACATGTGAGACTTGAAATTTAATAAATCTAAAGCTTTTTTCATAATAACACAGCAGGCTAACTCTAAAGTGGGTAATCCGTAGGGCCTGCAGATGATGTCATAAACATTCAAATGGCCCTTCATAAAACAAAGGTTCCCTATCCCTGCCCTATTGCACAGCTTTCTGGTGTTTCCACTGTCTGCGGGCTAACGGATATTTGTCATTTTTATTTCTTTGGGACATCATACTCATATAAGCAATGGAGTGGTACAAGGAAGTGTTCTAAAAAAGATTCATACATGTGGGATGGTATCAATGACATGCCCAATAAATACAAAGTTACAAAAATTATTCAAGCCTGATGATAAAGAAAATGAATTAAGGCGGTAATTTAAAAAACAAACAGAAAAAGGACAAGAAGGTAGATTTTTGAAGGGAAAAGGTGAAGGGTTTCCTGCCACTCCCTCCAGCACTGGGGACTGAACCTGGATCACACACAGCAGGCAAGTGGTCTCCCCTTGAGCTGCACTCAGCCCAGATATTTTAACTGACTGGATTTCAGTTACCCTTAGAAGATGGCAGTGGGGGTCCCAGGACTGCGAGGTGATCCTGATCCAGGACAGCGAGTGCAGCACCATTTCGAGGATTACCAGATGTAACTGCTTTAAGCAGCAGTGATTTCACTACTCTCTGTTTTTTCTCTGTGTCATTTGGATATATTGGTATCAAAGATTCATATATACATCCGTCAGAGCCTGTTGGAAACAAGTATTTGTGGTTCAGTAATGCGTAAAGGCCAGTTCTAGTATAATTAAATACACCAGGTGGTTTACAAAGTTTTACCAATTTGATAAACTCGATTAGAAAAACCAACAATCACTATCACTATGTTTTTTCTTAAAGAACATACATGAGACTTACAATGGGGAGAACATTTTTAATAAAATTCACAGTAAGAAGTGTCATAAGAGCCAAGAAAAAAAAAAAAAAAAACAACCCCAGCAACCATCTGCAATAATTTACAACAGAGAGGGGACAAACACGAATAGATTCAGTCTAGTCTTTTACAGGACCTACCCTTCACCAGACATTTTTCTTTCTGCTGTTGGGGACTTAATCCAAGGCTGTGCCACTGAGCTGTACCTCCAGCCCAGGAAGTCAGTTAGAATCTAGTCAATAATTATGCTGTCTGAAAACTATATGCAACTGCTCTCTCATTGGAGGACAAATGAATTTTGACACTGTCACATGGCCCTAGCCATGTATGGAGAGATGGACACAACCCTGTGGTTCACACCCCTCTCCATACCTGCCACATTATGCACATTCCAATTACGTAGGTATGATAAACCAAAAGTCCTTTTTTTTTTTTTGACATAGGGTCTCATTCTGTAGCCCAGGCTGGCCCTGAACTCAGTATGGAGCCCAGGCTGGCTTTGTACTCAAGGCAAACCTCCTGTTTCAGCCACCCAAGTACTGGGACTACAGGTGTGCACCACAACGCCTGACTTATATGGTGCTGGGGAATCGAACCTGGCCTAGCAAGTGCTTTAAGTGCTAAGCTGTTCCTCTAGCCCCCCCAAAAGTCTTTTTAATACCTATTATAAGATGCTGCACTATAAAAAACTTTGTAAAGATTTATGGTTGTAATAGTATGGGAATATCTCCAAAATGGTCTTGTTTCCCCACATCCATCTTTTCAAAATGACTTCAAAAGCAGCTATGAAGGATGAGGGAAGAGGCTACCATAAGGCTGTTTTCTTTTTTGCTCTAGGAACATACGACTAGGGTTACCATTACATAGAGATTCAAGGTACTGAAGAAAAATCTGTAAAACATACTACAAAAAAGCAGGCCAATTGTGTTAAGTTTCTTCTTGAGTGTTAAAGAGAACTGAGTAGTTGGAGAAGAGGTATGGAGAGGCCACTCAGTGCCAAGTGGGTGTTTTATGGTCAACTAATTATACTAGCAAAGAGCCTGGGCACCACCCTACTATGGGTACAAAGGGATCTCTCTTCTTTATAGGTATCAGGATATTAGCTATTGCTTATGGAAAATTTTAAGACATGAAACTTGAACACTGTTTAAAAAATACGCTTCAACACCCCCTTAGAACATAGTGCCACCGCCACTTGTATGACCAGATGTGGCCAAGCACAAAAGGTAAAGCCAGAGGCTTATGAGGAAGCAGGAAGAGGGAGCAGGAAACAATTGCTGGAAGTTTCAAAAAAACAAACAAACAAACAAACAAACTTACTTAATGACATCAAGGAGATGAATTTCCGATTCATATGTGCAGTAAAATTTAGTGAAACAGATTTCTCTTCTTGCCCAAGCAAGAGTGTGTATTTGCTTAAGTTACACGTGCTGATCATTTGTACATAAGCAAAATAATTACCATCCTGCAATAAGAGGACAATTTTATTTTAAAAATTACCATTTCAGTCAACTATATTTAAATATGTCAACACCAGAAGTTATCATTCCATTCTTTTTTTTTTTTTTTTGAGACAGGGTCTCACTCTAGTCGAGGCTGGTCATCCTGAACCCACTATGTAGCCTAGGCTGGCCTTGAACTCCCAGCAATCCCGTTTCAGCCTTCCTGAGTACCGGGATTATAGGGGTGCTCCAACACGCCCAGCTTATGTGATGATGTATTATCAGGGCCTTGTGCTTGCCAGACAAGTACCATAACTGCTGTTATTCCTCCAGGCCCTGCACCCTTTTTTGAGATAGGGTCTAACCCTGTAGTCTAGGCTGGTCTTAAACTCATTATGGAGTCCAAGCTGGCCTCAAATTCACAGCAATCCTCCTGCCTCAGCTTCCCAAGTGTTGGGACTACAGGCATGCACTATCATGCCCAGTTTATATGGTGCTGGGAAACCAAACTCAGGGCTTTCACTTGCTAAGCAGGTGCTCTAACTGCTGTTCTTCTCCCCATCCTTGTCATTCCATTCTAATTACTTCAGTGAATACCTAAATACCTCTTGTCCAATTAAGAGTTCAAATGTTATAAATCAAAGTATTTGTTCAACTCAGGCATGGAAATAATTATAACTATTATGCTTTTTAGTGTTTAAAAAATGAAAAGAACTAAAAATATGGGTGACTTCAAAGTTTCACAAAACGGGCCAGAAATTTAAGATATCACTTACTTTTTCAGTGATAAAAAGTAAAACAGGATGTTTAAATACCATGAAGAATTTTGTCCACCTAAAAAAGAAGAAAAAAATTCAAAACACAAACATCAGTTGAGAATAACATCAATCAGAACTGAAGAAAATATCTATTATTTTTGGAGCCAGAAAGACCTCAGAGAACACAAACCAGAGCCAGCCAGGGGGCAATTCTTGACGTGTCTCTGGATTAAATGCAGGGTGCTGAACTTCCCAGATGGTGATGGCAAGTGACTTAGCCAAGAGGTGGTAACTGCCTGCAGTGCCTCCCCAGCTAACTCAACTCCTCTATCCCCCTTTCCTTCTGAACTACCTCTGGGACTAGTGTTCTAAGGAAAATGTTAGAACCTCATCTGGACCCTTCCAGAAACAGAGAACAGAACCACAGCAGGGGCGATACACAGGATGGCACAACCAGTCTGTGGCAAAGTGGGATTGGAACCCAAAGAAGTTCCCTGAACACAGGCGCTCACACACAACAGGTGGGTCTAAGGTGTAGCCGTCACTGCTCATACTGTTCACTTATTAAGTACCAATTTTCTTTTGACTTTAGAAATCTATAGTTTCTAACAGGTGGACCTACAGAAGCAGCGAGTCACCTTGACAGGAAACGCGATGATACAGTGACGCTTGGAGAGAGGAAATCATCCCATGCTGGCACTGGGGCATTGCGCTGTGCGTAGAGTGCTGGCCCTGCAAGCCCAAGGCCCTGGGGTGACTCCTCGAATAAACTGAGCACAGTGGTACATGCCTGTAATCCCAGTACTCAGAAGGCTGAGACAGGAGGATTGCTGAGTTCGAGGCTAGCCTGGGCTACATAGTGAGTTCAAGACCGTCCTGGACTATAGAGCAAAACTCTGTCTCAAAATAAACAAATAAATAAATAAATCATGAATCCTCCTGCCTTCTATCACTTGGATGACTCACTTTTCTCATTCTAGTCCAGAATCTGGGAATGCAGAGGTCTACAGTGACTTCATTAAGTCACACTTCTCAGCAAAGGACAAGGCTATGATGAGGCAGTTAGGGCAACAGGAAGCCCCGGTCTTTTGGGATTACCTACTTCAGCCTAAAATAACTGACCATCCAGCTCTCTGTCATTAGAACAGACTTGCACGACTACAGTTTCCCCAGTTACTTTCTACTCAGCATCTTTTGGAAATGTGATTTTGCCCACTCTCTTGCAAATCGTTTTAGTTAGGTGATTTTCTTTTTCTGAGGTGTTGAGAATTGAGCTTAGGACTCCACGCATGCTAACAAGCACTCTATCACTGAGCTGTACCCCCAGCCCAAGGTTACTTTTAATATGTTAACACTTAAACACAACAAACGATGCAGTGAATTCATAGTGCATTTTCATTTCAGTAAAAATTCACTTACAAGTATTGGAACTTACTTAATCACTTCCCCATCTGCTATAACTGCTTCAACTTTCTGCTGGGGCTCGGCGAGTAAGGCCTCGAGGCTACAGACTGCTCCTTCCTTGAATAGTACCAACGGTTCTGTCCCTTGTATTGAGTGTATCCTATGTACCTCAGCCGACAACTGAAAACAAAACATGGAGAATATTATTCTAAAACAACCAGTGCCTAGTACGATAGGATAGCATTTGCAGGTTACTTACTTATTTTTGGTAACAGAGACTGAACCTAGGGCACTGTGTATGCTAGGTGACACTCTACCACTACACAATCCGAGCCCTCTTTACTACTGTACTTTAAGGAAGGGTCTTGCTAAATTGTGCAGGCTAGCCTTGAACTGGCAATCCTCCTACCTCAGCTTCCTGAGTGCTGGGACTGTCAGGGTATACCAGGGAGTGATTTGTTTTCATTTTAATCTTGTTTTATAGCTATTTATGGTTCAAAAATTAAATCTACACAAACAAAATATATTCAGAAGTCTGACTTCTGTTCTTATTCTCTCTATTCTAACTCCTGTCTCCACTAGAGGTAACGTTCTTCTTGGAGACAGGGTCTCACTCTGTAGTCCAGAATGGCTCTGAATTCACTATGGAGCCACCTGGCATTGAACACATGGCAATCCAACTGCCTCAGCCTCCCTTCCAAGTGCTAAGATTATAGGTGTGCACCACTATGCCCAACTTTATGTGGTGCTGGGGTATGAACTCATGGCCTTGAGCTTGCTAACAAATGCTTTAATCAGTGGGCTATTCCTCCAGCCCCCAGAGGTTAACCATTTTTATTCATTTTTGGCTTATCAATTGTTAATATAGGAGGCAAGAAGAGGTACAAATAAAACCATTAATGCATTCTGATGTTCCAATTATCAATATAGTCTGCCGCCTGGAAGAATGGCACAGCAGTTAAAGTGCTTATCTGACAAGTGCAAGGTCCTGAGTTTGACTTCCCAGGCCCACATAAGCCAAGTGTGTCCATGTGCCCAGAGGCTGAGGCAGGAGAATCGCTATGAGTTCAAAGCTAGCCTGGGCTACCTAGTGAGACTTTGTCTCAAAAATAAATAAATAAATAAATAAATAAGCAAAAGTTAATTATGAGCTAGCACAGCAAGTGGGATAGACAACACCCACATTAAGTCATATAATGGTCTACTGCAACCTACTTTTAAAATGTGCCAATTATATTTAGACATTTACAAGCAGGAGGAAGTTTTGAGTTTAACTCCATTTGAGATCCTTATTTTATCAGAAAGAAAAAGTTGATTAATGCATTGTAGGTCATTAGTGAAAAGATGTATCTACTCACAGCTCTTTTTTACTATATTATTATAATTAAAACACACAAAATTTGTAGCATCTGTTTTACCTACTTTAAGAAAAGGGACAGGAAGTTTCCTTGTTTTCATTAAAGACATAACCTAACATCCAAACTCATCGAAAGAAATATAAATGAATCATTTATCGATTATTCACTCATTTATTTCATGGTGCTGGAATGAACTCAAGGCCTTTTGTACTATACTATATTCCCAGCCCATTTTTTTGGTTTTGATTTTGAGATAGGGCCTTGCTAAATTTCTAAGATTCCCAGGCAGGGCTCAAACTTGTAAGCCTCTTGCGTCAGTGTACCGAAGTGCTAGGATTAAGGCCTGTACCATCAAGCCTGGCTCAGGAATTACTGAAACCATCAATCTCATGAAATAAAAAGATTTATATTTTTTAATCTATTAGCACATGCTCTGTTATTAATATACATGTATCTTAAGATAACTAGAACAAAAAACTAAGCTTGAGCTGAGTATGGTGGCTCCTGTTACCCCCTCATTTAAGGGAGTGTACACCTGTTTCCCCAGCATACTGGCAGGCTGAGGCAGGAGGATCCCAAGTTCTAGCCTAGCCCAGGGCAACCTGATGACTAAGTGAGCACCCTGTCTCAAAATCAAAAAGGGCTATAGATGTAGCTTAATGTGAAGGCTCTAGGTTCAAATCCTAGTACTGAGGGAAAAAAAAGAGAAGCAAAAAAAGAAAGCAGGATAAAGCAAGAAAACCCAAAGGCTGATTACCTTAGGCTTACTTTCCCAGAGATTTTAAAATAAATAATATATACCATACTATGTAGCATGAACGACTTCATTTCACCAATAAACTAAATAAATATGCTTAAAAATCCAGAGACTTACTGTAGCTTTAAATACTTTATCCAGGTTTACATCTTCATTATTCCATATCCTCAAAACCTTAAATCAAAGCACACAAGTTAGAAAAAGTATCCCATTCTCTATTCACCCAGAAGCAGCACAAGGTGATCGGACTCATGACATGTGAAAGGTCTTAAAACTCACCTTGCTATCGTGTACAACGATATACTCGCCTGTCTGAAAGTTGCACACAGCTGGACACGTTATGATCTGACCTTGCCTCACTGACCAGCTCCCCAAGGGTTTTTGATCAGAAACCTAATGAAAGACAAAATATTCAAGAAGCCAATTTCACACATGAAAAGTAACCTGATTTACAATTAAAAAATTACCCAAATGAGAGCATTTAACAAATTCCTGAAAATGAAAAAATAAGCAGCCATAGACAGACAAGTACAGTGGATTGCACTCACATGAAGTATCCAGTGTAGCCAAAATTGATAAATACAGGGCTGTAGGAATGGCTGAGTGGTTAAAGCACTTGTCTAGCAAGCACTACACAAGCTCTAAGTACCAGAGTTCAATTCCCCTGCACCTCACAAGCTGTGTGTGGTAGCACACGCCTGTAATCCCAGCAATAAGGAGGCTGAGGCAGGTGGATTGTCCTGAGTCTAAGGCCAGTCTGGGGTACCTAGTGAGTTCAGAACCAGCCTGAGTACACTGTGTCTTTAAAAAAAAAAAAAAGAGATAAATACAAAAAAAATTGTGGTTGTCATGGACTAGGGTAAGATTTAATAGGAATAGAATTGTAGTTTCGCAGGGGTGAAGTAGCACAGTGGTTAGAGTGTTTGTTAGGCAATTTCAAGGCCCTGGGCTCAAATTCCCTAGCACCATATAAACTAGGCATGGTGGTATATGCATGTAATCCCAGCACTTGGGAGGCTGAGGCAGGAGAGTGCTATGAGGTTGATGCCAACCTAGACTACACAGTGATTTCAGGACCAGCGTGGACCATAGAGAGAAACCTTGTCTCAAAAAAAGGAGGGAGGCGGTGGAGTGGGGGTGTGTGGGGGAGTGTGAGGGTTGGGTGGGGGTGTAGGGGTTGGGTGGAGGTGAGAGTGGGGCTGGAAGAAAGGCATAGTGGTTACTGTGCTTGCCTTGCAAGTACAAGGCCCAAATTTGATTCCCCATCACCATAAAAAACTGGTGGTACATGCCTATAATTCTAGCACTTGGGAGGCTGAGGCAGGAGGATTGTTGTGAGTCCAAGGCTAGCCAGGACTTTACAGTAGGTTCAGCACCAGCCTTGGCTACAGAGGAAGACCCTGATTCAAAAAAAATAATAATAATAAAGAAAGAAAGAAAAAAAAGAAAAAAGAAAGAATTTTAGTTTGCAAGATGAAAAGCTCTAGAGATAAATAGTGGGGATGGCTGCAGTATAAATGTACTTAGTTATCAATAAACTCTATGCTCACAACATCAATCAATTTTCTGTCTACCCTCCCACAAGTAAGTTTTAAAATTTATCCAGGGCTGGAGGAATAGCTCAGTGGTTAAAGAGCCTACCTATCAAGCTCAAGACCCTGGGTTCAATTCCCTAGCACCACATAAACTGGGCATGGTGTACACCTGTAATCCCAGCACTCTGGAGGCTGAGGCAGGAGGATTACCATTAGTTTGAGGTCAGCCTGGGCTACATAGTGAGTTCAGGACCAGCCTGGACTACAGAGCGAGACCCTGTCTCAGTAAATAAATAAATGGAACAAAAATTACCTGGGTGTGGCTGTGTATATACCTGTAATTCCAGCACTTGGGAGGCTGAGGAAGAACTGAGAGCTCCAGGCTGGCCTGGGCTATACACCAAAACCGTGTCTCAAATAAATTTCCATTTTTCCCCCCCTCCCTAGTACTGGTAATTGAACTCAGGGACTCTGCATTGAGCTACATCCCTACCACTTTTTAAATTAAAAAAATTTAACACTACAAACCAGTTGTTGGCAATCTGTTCCCGAAACTTCGAAATAGACACCTAGCTTTTTAATGACACAGAAAACTACACTCGGCAGCCTAGATAAAGGTAATTGTTTTCATACCCAGGCGCAGCACCACTTGCAAACGGGAAGCAGCCACTATGTCCATCAACAGAGGAATGGATAAAGAAGATGCTGTACACAATGGAGTACTCTCCGTAAAGAAATACAAATTTGAGTCATTTCTAGGAAAAAGGATGTACCTTGAGACTATGACGCTTAATGAGATGAATCAGACACAGACGGCAAAAGATAGCATGGCTTCTCCAATATGAAAAAACCCCAAAGCGACTGGAGGAACAGTGCGGCGGTTAAAGTGCTTGTCTAGCAAGCGCAAGGCTCTGAGTTCAATTCCCCAGCACCTCACACACTGGGCGTGTTGGGGGCACGTCTGCAATCCCAGCACACGGAAGGCTGAAGCAGAAGGATTGCCATGAGTTCGAGGCCAGCCTACGCTACATTTTGAGTTCGGGACCACCTGGACTACTGCGTTAGGCCCCTGACAACGACAAGAAAGTAAAAGCAAAATAAAAGAGAAGAAAAAAGAAAGACAGACTGTGAAGAGGGGAAGGGGATGTGAGGTGAGGGAACGCGAAGGGAAGTCAAAATAATCAAGATGCGATATGTATATTCACCAAATTCTCAAGCTAATAACGGTTATTACTGTGTATGGCAAATACACACTTATACAAATAATAACTTTTAAAAATTGCTTTCTACCGGATCACCAAAAGCAAGATTAAGTGTGCTGAGCCAGGAATGAGGCTGGAAAGGGGGCGGGACGCGCGGTTTCCCAGGGCACAACTCCGGCATTCACAGTGACCCCGAGTTGCCACAGCCAAGTCCCTCGAGTCAAGCCTCTTCCCATACCAACAAGAAACCTCCGAACAACAAAGGCAAATCCTTTCCAAGGATTGGCAAGGAAACGCACAGACAACAGGGCTGTCAGTTCCCACCCTGTCGCTGTCACCCCGGGGACCAAGGCCTCAGGAAGGGGTCACGGCAAGGCCGTCTGCGGAGACCCCCAACTCGAGCCCGGGTCCCTTTCCCAGCATGTCCCACGTGCCCGAGACGCCGAGCCTCCTGCAGCCCGGACAGATGTCTCCTGTGCGAGAAAACCCAGCTGAATTCCAGACTCGGTCGCCCGGCGGCCCATGCGAGCGAGCCGGGGCTCGGGTGAGCCCAAGCCACGATCTTCTTCGGCAGCGGGGAGAACCCCGAGGCGACGGCGCCTCGCTCAGGAGGGGACGAGACGGCAGCTGGGCGCGGCTGTCGCGCTCACCTTATACAGCACGACGGTCCTGCTGCTGTCCGTCACTAGAAACTGGTCCGTTTTGTCGCTCGGTTCCACACCTCGGAGCCCGTCAGGCCCGGTGCTCAGGACTACAGTGGACAGCGTGAACTCCTCCTCCAGGGCTGCCATTTTGGGCCGGCCGAGCGGATCGCTCCCGGCAGGCCTCGCGCTGGCTCTCGCGACAAGAGACTGCGTGAGGGAAGGCTCCGGCCTAAACGAGAATCGGTTCCCTCGCTGCGACCCCTGGCGGGCCGAGGGGGCGCGCGCAGAGCTGAACGCCGCCGAGGAGGCGGGGCCTGGACTTGGCGTGTAGGCTCCACCTCCCAGGGACACGCCTCCTCGAGTCCCGGATGTCCTGTAGGCTTGAAAGTCTTGTGTTCTGTGGTGAAAGGCTTATGGGCCAGTGGTTGAGCGAGGACAGGAAGGGTGGGTTTAGAGGCGTGGCCTAATATAATTGAACTAAAAGGTTTTCTTTTCTTTTTTTTTTTGAGACAGGTTCCGCTCACAGAAATCCTCCTGCTTCAGCCTCCTGAGTGCTTGAGTTTATAGGCGTATGCTACCAGGCCTAGCTTTATGTGGTGCATAGGGAATTGAACTCAGGGCTATGAGCTTTGTAGGCAAGCACTTTAACCACTGTGCCATTCCTCTAGCCCAAGAGTTTTGTGCTTAGGAAAAGAGATGTAGATCAACCATGCTTGGGTCCTGCAGCCTGAATACTGTGAAAAGGTCCCAAGGGAGTCCAAGGGGATGAAAAAGTGGGTGGTTTCCCACCCCAGAGGTGAAGGCTGAGTTCTGACCCCTGACACCCTGGAGACCTTAGGATGAAGGATGGAGAGTTGTACAAAGAATGAGGTGGAACTCCAACAACCTTCCCCACACTCCGTCCCCTTCTCTCTTCCCCCTCTTTTCCCCTTCCCTCCCTCCTCCTCTCTGCAGGATTGGAGATCAGACCCAGGGCCTCCCTGTGCTGGGAAAGTGCTCTACCATTGAGCAATGTCCTCAGTGCTTAGATCTTTGCTAAAGACTGGAACAATTTGTGAATAATTGGTAGACTGTAGATACATTTTCAAATATTTCTCTTTTTTCTTCCTTTCTTTTCTTCTCTCTCCTCCCCCCCCACCCCTTTCTCTCTCTCTGGTGTTTAGGTGTTATGGGCTGAATTTTTTTCTCCTCTCCCTGAATATTCATCTGTTGAAGGTCTAGCCCCTGGTACTACCTTATTTGGAGATAAGGCCATTAAAGAACTAGCTGTGGTGAAGGAGGCCTTTAGGTGAGTCCTGATGGGATGTAACTGGTCTTATTACAATAGGATGTGATCAGGACCTAGGCACGCCCAGAAAGGAGACATGTAAGGACGCAGTGAGCAGGTGGCCTTGTGGAAGCTGAGCACAGGAGCCTCATAAGAAACTGACCCTTGATCTCAGAGTTTAGCTTTTAGAATCTTAGGAAAATAAAATCCTATTGTTGAAGCCACCCAACTGTGTGGGACCCCATTTTGATAACCCGAGCAAATGAATCGGTTATGTAGTCCCAAGATTCCACATACAAAGGGGTGCACAGTGCAGACACCCTCCCGCCATCTCCAGTCACTGTATTTTCTCTCCTAGATCAATCTTCCACACAGATGAGTCATGTATGTCCTCTCTGTCCCCCATGTTTTACACACATGACAGCACAGTATACCCCTCATTCCACCCTTGGCTTTTCTTACTGTGTGTGCTGATAGGGCTCTGAGTGGTGTCTTGTTCCCGACCAGCACAGGAGGATCTTTCCTCCCCACCTCTTGCATACGAGGGATTTACCATGTGATTGTTTTGGGAATTTCATAAAATACGTGGATTAGACATTGATTACATTCCATCTTTTTTTTTGAGACAGGGTGTCTGAAGCCCGGGCTGGTCCTGAACTCATTGGTGTAGTCCAGGCTCACCTTAGACTCAGGGCAATCTGCCTGCCTCAGCCTCCTGAGTGCTGGGATTACAGGCATGCGCCACCACGCCGACCTCTATGGTGCGGGGAATGGAACTCAGGGCCTTGCACTTGCAAGGCAGGTACTTTAACCTCTGGGCCATTCCTCCAGCTCCCAATCCTATTCCATCTTTAGGTGAGGATATGGTTCAGGAAGATGTGGTGGGCTATTATGTGTCAGGCAGAAGAAAAGAGGCAGGGGCGTATTATTCAAAGGAGGAGGTGTGTGTGTAAGTGAAATTTTAGCGTGATATTCCTCAAAAGGGCACCTTCCCCCCCTTCTCTTTTTTTATTTTTTCAGTACTGAGGATTGAACCCAGGGGGTGATGAACTCCCTCCAGAGCTCATTTTAATTTATCTTACTATCTTAATCTTATTTTGAGGCAGGGTCTTGCTGAGTTGCCCAGTGGAACCAGGAGCCTTTGCACTGTGCCATATCCCTCCAGCTCCTCCCACTTTTTTTTTTTTTTTTTTGAGATAGAGTCTTGCTAAATTGCTAAGTATCCCAGGCTAGGCTTGAACTTGTGATCTTCTTGCCTCAGCTTCCCAGAGTGCTGGAATTACAGGCCTGTGCCACCAGGCCAGGCTGATCTCAAACTTGTGATCAGCCTGTCTCAGCCCCCTGAGGAGCTGAGATTCCAAGTGTGGGCCACCATCATCAGCCCACGAGGGCATCCTTTGAGCAAGGATGTGAAGGGGAGATGAAGGCCAGGAGCACCGTAGACAACCAGTGCAAGTGAGCTAGGGTGTGAATGGGGGTCCATTAGCAGTAACAGCAGTTATTCAGGGTAGAGGTGAAGATGGGGCTGGCATAGCTGGTCACAGCAAGCCTTGTGCATCTTAACACTGTACTCTACTCGTTTTCTTTTGTCATACTTTACAATTTTCTATTAATATGATTAATATTATTATTTTTATGGTGCTAAGGATTGAACCCTACAAGGCGCTCCATCCCCAACTCCTTTTTATTGTTGATTTGAGCTAGGGCCTTGCTGAGTTTCTAAGTCACCCAGGCTGGGCCCAAACTTGTTATTCTCCTGCTTCAGCCTCCCAAAGTGCTGGGATTACAGGCCCGTGCCACCAGGCTTGGCTTATTAAGTCTTTACTTTCATACCTGGGATCTCCCGCTGTGTCAGAAGCTCCTTTGGGATCGGGGACTCCCTGTGGGTATGTTCACCTGGGCATCCCTCTAAACAACAGCTAGTAGAGATTCAGCAAAAGTGAACATTTGGACCCCATGAAATGACTTTACAGTTTTGTATTTGAACAAAACACTTGAACGTGACCCACTCACGACCTCGACTGTGCACTTGAACAAGACCCACATAAAGGGTTTAGTGCATGTTTGATGCACAGATCATTTTCTGCTGCCCGCCACGGTCATGGAGAGAATGCGGGCTGGATGCTTTCAGATAAAGGAAGACTGTGTTTGGCAAATTGGAACAGCACTTGCACCTTCGCCTGTAAATCTAAGTTTGGTAAACTGTAATAGGAGCTTGCAATTCCTTCTGGAAAGAGCACCAGCTGCAGGAGGGATGGAGAAGTCCTCCACAAGCTGGCCTCAACTAGGAGTGGGTCGAAGTGTTCTGTGTCCAGTTGGCATCCGTCAAGGTCAATGAGCAGGAACAGCGCTTGACTATTCATCGCTGGTTAGACATTTAAAGGCTGGTCTTCAAAGCCAGCTGTGACCCGGCACATGTTGCTGTGGCTGTGGATGTACTGTCTGGAGAGTTTGAGTTTCCGCTGCTTGGCTGCCTAGCTATGAAGATTGTGGGAAGGGATTGCCTCGCACATTCAACCCTGAGAATAGAATCAGGTGGGAAAGAGACCATGAACAAGTGGAATTCCATCATGGGTCGGAAGGGGAGCCTTCCATGCTCAAAAGGGAGGAGGCTGCTTATTATGAACTTGTCATAAACGGGTGACGGGGTGATATACCCCATTGCATCAGTGGGATATAGTAAGGTTTTCTTTTGTCAAAGAATATTTATTTGCAGAGGGACCATTTTGCAAGAAGGGGGATGAGTAGATGTGAAGAAAAAGAAAGAAGAAGACGAGGAGGAGGAGGAGGAAGAGAAGCAAAGGGAGATTAGTATTTAGTCTTAGGGCTGCAGGCATAGCTCAGGAGTTAAAGTGCTTGCTTAGCAAGTTCAGGGCCCTGGATTTGATTCCCTAGGACCACATAAGCTGTATGTGGTGGCAAACGCCTATAATCCAGCAGTCAAGAGACTGAGGCAGGAGGATTTCTGTGAGCCCAAGGCCAGCATGGGCTACATAGTGAGTTCCTGACCAGCCTGGGCTACAGAGCAAGACTTGGCCTCAAAAACAAGCAATAAATAAAACATTTAGCCTCGGGGCTGGAGAAATAGCACAGCGGTTACCTAGCAAACACAAGGCCCTGAATTCAGTTCCTTAGCACCACATAAAGCCAGGCGTGATGGTGCATGCCTGTAATCCCAGCACTTGGGAAGCTGAGACAGGACGATTGCCATGAGTCCAAGGCTAGCTTGGGCTACATAGTGAGTTCAGGACGAGCCTGGGCTACAGAGTAAGACCCTGTCTCAAAAAAAAAAATTTAGTCTTAATGTATTGGGGGTGGGGCTGAGGAAGAAGTTTGAGGCTGCTTACACACTTTCTTTTTCCTTTCTAGTACTGGAAATCTAGACTAGGGCCTTCACTCAGAGCTACATCTCCAGCCCATTTTTATTTCTCATTTTGAAACAAGATCTCACTGAGTGGCTAACTTGTCCAGGCTGGGCTAGAACTTGTGCTCCTGCATGTCTGTGCCACTGGGCCTTGCTCACTTAAATACTTTCTATCCCCAAACTACTCTGTTAGATATAGTGAGGCTAGATGAGGGTAAGTTAGTGGAACTGATTCTTAGTGAGCATGATCATTATTATTACTGTTATTATTTTGTGGTGGTGCTAGCAACTGAATCCAGGGCTTCATGCGTACGAGGCACGCATCTGCTACAGAGCTACACCCCAGCTCTACAGTAAGTGTTTAGAAACAGTAAGTCAGTGGAGTTGCAAACTATCAAAACCCATACCCTTGTAAGTACATTCCTTCCAGAAGGCTTTCTTTCATTCATTCTTGTATTTTGAGACAGGGTCTCCCTCTGTAGTTCAGGCTCACTATGAAGCCCAGACTACTCTCTGGGCTCATGACAGTCCTCACTCAGCCTCCTGAGTGCTAGGATTACAGGGGTGTGCCACCACACCGGGTACTTAGCCCTTGCTAAGCAAGTGCTTTAACTGCTGAACTATTCCTTCAGTTTATCTGGAAGCTGTGTACCTGTGGGGAAAGCTGTTGCCTGTCACATGGGATTTCAGAGTGCCCAGGAAACCTGGTTCCCTTGAGGCCAAGCGAGATAGCCACCTTCATTTTTATTTCCACAGAGATCCCCTATCCCCTGTGTCTTTCCTGGTGCTCCCACTGGGAAGAAAATTCCTCTGATTGTCCCCTTAGGGGCCTGAGGAATGCTAATTTTTTTTGTTTTGTTTTGAGACAAGGTCTCGCTCTGCAGCCCAGGCTGGTCCTGAATTCAGTATGGAGCCCAAGCTGGCCTTGGACTCCTGGCAGTCCTCCTGTCTCAGCCTCCAGAGAGCTGGGATTACAGGTGTGTGTCACCACGCCTGGTTTATGAGGTGCTGGGGAATCGAATTTGGGTACTTAGTGCTTGACTTAGCGCTTGCTAGGCAAGCGCTTTAACAGCTGAGCCATTCCTCCAGGGATTCTACTTCTAAAATCTTCTTTCCTTGGTTTTCATCTGACTGTCACGAAAGATACAGTAGGGAGGAATGGAAAGAATCTCATCCTAAACTCTTAAATAATTGATTTGTATTTGGATCTCAATTTGAAGTGGCTCTTATTTGAGATCTGTGCCTCTCCACGTGCCTTTCCAGGCATGTTTCTCTTCGTTTTCTATAAAAAGGAATCGCTGAACAGTGTTAGTGGAAGCTGGAGTATTGCTGAACAAATCCAATTAACAAAATGTTGGCCTTTTCAGTTAAACGTCTATGTACGAATCAGATCTGTCTCAAAAGCCATTCATCTACTGGGCAAGGTGTCTCATAGCGCTAAAAAGGTTTTCCATTTACATGCAAATTGGACCTAGTATATCAGAAAAAAATGAGAAGATTTTGACATTTTTATATTCTGATAATTGTGGGTCATGTTGCATAAGGAATCTAATATCATATGATTGACCCATGAGGGATTCAGAAAGTTGCCAGTTGGTTTTTAATGATCCAATACTCATTTAATTCTTGTTACAGAAGGAAAACATAATTATTTTTATAACTTGTCTGTATGAAAATGAGATAGAATTTGCAGATCAACTTTGTCTGTATAGTTCTTAAGTAGAAAATATTAGAGAGAGAGAGAGAGAGAGAGACAGGATGTCTCTAAGTTGCTTAGGCTGGCCTTGAACTTGTGATCCTCCTCCTTCAGTGTTCCAAGTAGCTGGGATCACAGGGTGCACCATGACCTGCTACTTGATCATAATCTTGTTTTTATTTTGTTTAATGTGGTACTGGGGATTGAACCTAGGTTATTCACTTTGAACTACATTCATAGCCCCTTTTTAATTTAATTTAATTTATTTATTTTGAGACAGGGTCTTGACCTATTTGTAGTCCAGGCTGGTCCTGAACCTACTATGTAATTTTTATTGTTTATTTGAGGTAGGGTTTTGCTAAGTTGCCCAAGCTGGGCTTCAATTTGTGATCTTCCTACCTCAGACTCCCAAAGTGCTAGGATTATAAATCTGTGCCAGTGGGCCCAGGTTATTCTACCTTATTCTCAAAACATTGACTTCCTGAAGTGCTGGGATTACAGGTTAGCACCACCATCCCCTGTTTGTTTATATGGTGCTGGAGAATGAAACCCAGGGCCTTGTGCTTGCTAGGCAAGTGCTTTAATCACTGAGCTATTCCTCCAGCCCCACAGGTTTGAATCTTGAATGTCCCTTGGAGGCACCTGTGGTACAGACTTGGACTCCTGTTCATGGTGCTGCTGGCAGGTGGTGGAACCTTGAAGTGGGTCCTACTGGAGGGAATTACATCACTGGGGGCCTGTCCTTGAACCCAAAATTGAGATCGTAACCTTTTCTTCTCTCTGCTCCTAGGCCTTTCTGCAATGAATAGGATTCCTTCAACACACACTCTCACCATGGAGCCCTGCGTGCGACAGGGCCAAGTTACCAGGGAGTGAACCCTTCCAAACTGTGAGCCAAAATAAACTTTTCCTCCACACAAGCTACTTATCTCAGTTATTTTGGGACAGTAGAAAAAAGCTAACAAACACAGCAACTGTTTTAATACTGGAGATCGCACACAGGGACTTCACTTTGAACTACATCTTCTGCCCCTTGTTTTGTTTATTTGGGACAGGGTCTCACTAAGTAGCTAAGTCTCTAGGCTAAATTCAAATTTGGGTTTCTTCTGCCTCAGCTTCCCAGAGTGCTGGGATTATGAGCCTGCCCTCCCCCCCAGGTCTGGGTAGCTCCTGTGGTTGAAAGGAACAGAGATTCACTTACAATAAACTTCAATAAAAGGAGCATTGCACATCAATGGCACTCCAGGGAACCTCACCCTGTCTCTGAGCTCTGTCTCAAGACCTGTTTTAATTGCCTGCATTTTTGGGTCCTCTCTCTCTCTCTCTCTCTCACTTGCCCACTTGCTGTCATTCTCTCACCCTTTAAGGATTCTTCAGCGACAGCCTCCTTCACTAGCTCTTGATCTTATTTTCACATACGTGCCAATCAGATTGAATAGATGCCACCTGCTATCACCGGCAGTGTGGGGGTGAGGCTCAGAAAGGTCGGGTGACTAGCTCAATACCACAGTGTTTGAACATTTCTGGTAATCTAGACTATTTCTGGTAATGTAACAGGGATGAACTGTGACAAGAGTGGGTTTAGAGTGCAATAAGCCAGACACAAAAGGACATATGTGGTATGACCCCTCTTCCAAGATGCACCCAGGATAGGCTAATCCATAGAGTAAGACTAGTATGGGGCAGTCAGGGGCCGAGGGATGGGAGGAGGGTTTGGTCTGGTGTAGTTAGTCGGTACAGACCTTCTGTTTGGGATGATGACAGGTTTCTGAAAATAGTGGAGAGAGCTGCATAACATTGTGAATATACTTAGTAGCGTGGAATGGTATTAAACATGGTATTTCACTGCCATGAAAAAGTAGTCAAGGGAGCAGTAGAATAGCAGAGTGGTTAGAGCGCTTGCCTTGCAAGCTCAAGGCCCTGAGTTTGATTCCCCCGCATTTGGTCAAGGTGGCACATGCTCGTAATCCTAGCACTCAGAAGGCTGAGGAAGGAGGATTGCTGTGGGCTCAATGCCAGCCTGAGCTACACAGTGCATTCAGGACCAGCCTGTACATAGAGTGAGCCCAGGCTGGTCCGGTACTCACTATGTAGCCCAGGTGAACTTTGGACTCTCAGCAGTCCTCAGCTTCCTGAATGCTGGGATTACAGATGTGTGCCATCATATTTGGTTTATGCAGTACTGGGGAATGGATCTCAGGGACTTGAAGTTGCTAGGCAAGTGCTTAACTGCTGTGCTATCCTCCAGCCACTATTTTTCTTTTCTTTTCTTTCTTTTTTTTTTTAACAGGATTTTGCTCTGTAGGCCAGGCTGATTCTGAACTCACTATATAGTCCAAGTTGGACTCGAACATGCAATGATCCTCTTTCCTCAGCCTCCTGGGTGTTGGGATTACAAGTGTGTGTCACCATACCTAGTTTATGTGGCGCTGGGTAATCGAACCCAGGGCTGTGAGACTCTAGGCAAGCATTTAACCACGGTGCTGTTTGTGACTGTTGGAGAGATTATGTCAATTTAAGGCAATCAGGAACCACAGCTGGGTGAGGGTTTGAGCAGGAGGCCTAGACTGGGAATTGAGAACCAAACTGGATTAGAGTGTGAGTGATTTGTGGGCTGGCCAATGAGGGAAGAGCACCCACCCAGATGTGGGAGGGCCAACTGGGAACTCTAAATATATAAAAAGAAGAAGAAAAATTGTTACAGCTCCTTCCTATGGGAAAGCTCTCGCCTTTGTGATTGTTTAGGGATGCCGACTTGCTACTTACTGCAGATCTTCATGCCAGATTCTCTCCAGTCTCAACTTGCGCCTGTCTGCCCATCGCTGCTCTTCAGTCGCTGATCTTCAGGCTCCAGACTTCGCCATTGTTCTCTGAACAACTGAGACCTGCAGCGGACTCTCATCGGCTTTCCTGCGGTTCCTGACGGGAGATCTACCTTGCAGCTGAGCAGCCATCGGACTCTCCAGCTCTGGCACGTGCATGCCGCCATCTTGGAGTATCTCTGCCCTCAGACTTGTGAGCCTTCCAAATAGATTCCTTTTAGACTAATTTCAGTCAATTCTGCCTTTTGTAAGAACCCAAACTAATACACGATTTCTCCAGCTCTTTCTTTGATTTCAAAAGTGAAGGTCTGGGGAAGTTGGGAAGTTTGGAAGCACTCAGACTCCATGTTTGACAATGACATTTTCTTTCTTTTTTGAGACAGGGTCTTGTGGTATAATCCAAGCTGGTCCTAAATGCACTATGTAGCTCAGGTTGGCTTTGAACACACTGCAATCCTCCTGCCTCTGCCTCCCAGGTGTGTGCCACCACAACTGGTTTATGTGATGCTGGGAAATTGAACTCAGGGCCTTGCCCTTGATAGGCAAGTATGCTAATCATTTAGCTATGCCCCCGGCCTTGATAATGAATAATAACTTTTTTTCTTCAGATTTTATAATTTTTTTTTTTAGTTTACCTATCACCTGCTTGTAACCTTCCTGCCCTCTCACCCCTCTTCCCTCTCCCTTTCCACAATGTCCATCTTCTCCCATATCTCTTACATTTTCTATGGTTTTTTTTTTCCTCAGAGAAACCACATGATATTTTACTTTCTGGGTCTGATTCATTTCACTGAGCATAATGTTCTCAAGGTGAATCCCTTTATCTATGAATGACCCAAATTTGGGTAATCACATTTTCATATACAGTTGTTCTAGAGCAGGAGTGGAGAGGGGACACGTGACTTATCCTGCACTTGATGCCAAACTGCAGTTAATTGATGGCAAGAAGCCGCATGTTACTGAAGATGGTGGTAAGACACGTGCCTCACTGGCCTGAGTGAGGCCCTGAGCTCAACTTCTAGTCCTTCAAAAAAATAAAAAAAAAAGAGAGGCTGGAGGAATAGCTCAGCAGTTACAGTGCTTGCCATGTAAGCGCTAAGTACTTGAGTTTGATTCCTCCATCACACATAAGCGGGGTGTGATGGTGCACGCCTGCAGTCCCAGCACCTGGGAGGCAGAGGCAGGAGGATTGCTGCGGGTTTGAAGCCAGCCTGGGCTACAGAGTGAGTTCCAGACAAGCCTGGATAACAGAAAAAACAAACAAATGAAAAAGGCGCAGGGGTGGGGGAGCCAACGTTAAGTGGTATATAAGGAAATTTTAGAAAAAAAAATAGCTGCTGAGAAGCCTTCGGAGTTGTGTTCAAATGAGAGGACACCTTGATCAAAAGCTGCAGTAGGAAACGGGGGGTGCTATAGACATCATACACTTAGTGTTAAGCATGCAAATATTTAACCAGCTCATATAACATAACCCCAGGAAAATAGCTGTCCTGCTGTAGTCAAGCAGCTGTGTGTGGGAAGTTTGTGTGTTTTGAGCAGGTGATGGAAAGGTGGGGTGGGGGTGGTAATGGCTGAGCTGGAGCCACAAAAGCAGGCATGTTGCCCCTAACTGGACTGACAGGATCTGAGAAGACTGTCAGTCTAGAGACCTGACTGATGGCCACTGTTCCCGGGAGCTCCCCGCCAAATCCCGTGGCAGACTGCTGTTGACTTTTTAGCTCTAGGACTCAAGAGGGGAGCACAGAGCGAGGGGTGTGCTGCTGCCTCAGCTCTTGGGGACCAGTGAGCAGAAGGCATAAAAGCTTTACTGTTCCCTCATTGACTCCCTGGGCCCTTTTTGTGACCCACAGGAGCCACTCAAGACAGAGGAACCATGTTGGTGTGATGCTAGCTTACACAACCAGCCTTACAACGTGAGGCAACTCCCTGGGGTGTGTGGCTGAGCATCTGTGGAGGAGGAGACAGGTGCTTTGCTGGTTCAGGGGTCTCTAACCCCTAGGCCACGGAGTAGTATTGGTCTGTGGCCTGTTAGGAAGTGGGCCACATAGTGAGAGGTAAATAGTGATCCAACACATGAAGTTTCACCTGTATTTACAGCTACTCCCCGTCCTTGAATTACTACCTGAGCTCCACCTATGGTCAGGTCCATCAGTAGTGGTGTTAGATTCTCGTAGGAGCAGAACCCTACTGTGAACTATGCCTTCAAGGGTCAGGAGGCAGTGCCTGTCATCACAGCACTCTGAAAGGTTGAGGCAGGAGGATTGCAAGTTCAAGCCCAGACTTAGTAAGATGGTCTCAAAGGGGGGGGGGGGCATCTAGGTTGTACACTCTTTATGAGAATCTAATGCCTGATGAGCTGAGACGCTCCCCACTTGCCAGTGGAAAAATTCTTTCATAAAGTCAGTTCTTGGTGCCAAAGGGTTGGGATGCAGTGCTTGGTAGTGGGCTGAGTCTGTGTGTGTATCCCACTGGGTTACAGATTCCCCTTGGGTCATTTTTCACTGATTTACAGCAGGCACCCAGACTTTTCATAACCTGGCCCCAAGGGCACCGTAAGCCTATTCCTGGGCCCTGTGACCTTGAACTGGATCTAAGTAGCAGCCACTGGCTTGTTCCTCCTCCCTTCCTCCCCTGCTTCTTTCCCATCGACTCCCAAGTTCACAGTGGCTAACGTGCCCTTGACACTCACTGGGAGAGAGCTAGAAGACGCTACACTTGGAAAGAACATTGCTTTGTACTTTTATTTACAACAGCGTGTAAGAAAAAGTCAGGTATTGACAATAATAAATAACTAGGGGGCAACGACACAAGTACAGCCACAGATGACAGAGGTCGGCATGTGTAAAGGACCAGCTCCTCTTCCTCGGCTTGTCCTGATGCCATGTGTCCCCACACTTGGTCCTTCAGCAGTGGCAGTGCTCATTTGGACAGATGTCACCAGTCCGGATCTCAGCTCGAAATGTGCACATTAAAAATCCCACTTGAAGCTACACGTCCTTGGCACAGGGTTGACATCGACTCAAAGAACCTTGTCTCCTTGGGGATACAGAGAAACTGTAGAGCCTTGGAATTCAGCAAACAGGGTTTCAACTGGAAGCGAACACAGGAGCATCTGCGAACTCCCACAATTAATAATGGCATCTGAGAAGTTTCCCACAGTCCCATTCTCTTCCTGCACAACTCCTACAAAGCTCCAACACTTACATTTCAAATGCAAAGACTCTTTCTGCCTCAGCATGCCAAGAAGGCCGGGCTATTGCGTCACACTTTAGTTTCAGCAAGAACACAGTTTAAAGCAGTTTAATTATGATCCAGGTGCAGGCACTGGGCAGATTTTTTTTTCTTTAAGAACCATGGCTTGGACGGTGGGTTGTGACTGAGCCTGTAGACGTCAGAACTGAGTACCAGACCACATTGTCCCTCTGGAATGTCCCTCTTTGGCCTTTCTCAAAAATAATATTCCTACTGACTGAATGCAGCCAGTGATCCAGTACTTTGTTGACTTTGAGCCACGGAGACATGCATGCTAAGGAAAGTAGAATTTCTTATTTTGCCAGGCCGAGGATCAACCTCAGGGCACACACTAGGTAAATGCTCTACCACTGAGCTACATCTCCACCATCGAAATAATTTAGAAATATGAATGAATTCCTATTATCCCTGAAAGTTCCTCCGGAAGCGGAATATACTGTGCTATGTCAGATTCTCTTAGTTTATGGCTTATTACAGTGCCTTGAAAGAAAACTTGGAATTTCTTTTGATGAAAATTAATTGGGTTTTTAAAGTGTCTTTGTTCCAGATCCTTAGCCGGGCTACCTATTTTCACAACCCACGACATGGCTAATACATACCTCCAAGCAAATGAAAACCTGTTACCCCATGCACCAATACAAAATCATACATGAGCTCACCTGCGAGTTCAGATTGCTTCAGCTGTGACAGTGACGACTAAAACCATCATGGCCTTTTTCACTGTGTTCCTTTCCTTCGCCTCACTACAACTTAAAATGATCCTCAGGTGATTTCTGAAAGTTTATGCAGTAAAAACACTGAGATCTTGAGACCGCCTTACCCGGGGAAAACCCAGCCAAAGCTAGAATGCCAGGTGACAGCCAACAGGGACAGTCGTGTGTGACGCCCATGCGAAATGAGGAGAACACTGCCCATTTTGATGGTCTCCACCAACACCGGAGGTGGAAAGGGGGCAGATGTATGTACTATCCTACAGATTATCTATTTTAATTTGACTACCAGACACTTAAAACATGATGTGTGACTCACTATATATATATATTTGTGTGTGTGTATATATATATATATATATATATACAGGTATAATACAATTTTGGTGAACAAAGTTGAAGGTTTCCACATCGCAGACAGAGGCACTGAATTAAAGATTCTATTTTTCCTCAAACATGCTTTGCATATTCAAATTTCTGCTTTTTTTCCCTTTAAATTTCCATCATGCAGCCATTTAAGCATTATTAATGTTCTATATACACGTTCATCACAGGCTTGGACCCCCACAGTGACAAATTCACACACGGAGAAAGTGAAATGATGCTCGGAAACCAAGGTTTGGAAAATCTCAAAGTCTTTTATGCCTTAGGATGACTGGATTAAGTATTCAAGGCGACTAAAGGGATGTCTGCACCTCCCTCTCCCCCCCTTTTGCAACGCTCACAAACCACAAGGAGACGGAAAAACCGGACGTACTTTAAGACACACATTTGTTAAGACTCACACTATCGTGGGCAGCTTTGCAACCGATGTCTGTGGAAATATACTGGCTATGAGATAAACAAAACTCACAAAAGGAAGCCAGAAATTAGCTTTCCAAAGCATATTGAATTATTGACCTTGACAGCAGAAGGTACTTGATGAAAAGGGGAGAAAAAAAGCAATGGTATAAATGGAAAAAACTAGGTGCCAGGTGTTAACAACCTGCACAAAATAAATTGCTTCTACATGAGCATGGAGATCCCACCCTGCCCTGATTTCAGCTTGCAAGTGGTAAGCAATTTACATAAACTTCACAAAGAGAATTTTGCTTTCTGAAGCCAAACACTCTCGTGAAGTACTACAGTGTGGAGAGGGAGCCATTGAGAAGTCCAAAGGATTTGATAAAAGATTGCGTTTTCCCACAAGCAAGATTCATGCTTCCATACCATGCAAAGATGGTGTCTTACTACGACACTACCATTCTTAAGGAAAAGGTGCACTGTTGATCTATGCTGTATGCAACTGGTTTCCTTTGAGTACGGGGCTAGTTTTTTTTTCTTCTTTTAAGCTAAATGTCAATGTATAGATAAATGATCTAGAGACTTGGAACACTTTGGTGCTGGGCTCCCGGGCCAGCGCCTGCACCATGGGAGAGCGTTTTGACTTGAAAGACACCAAGCAGAGTGCTGAGCACTGGGAGGGGCAGCAGGCAGGGTCCACTGGCTGAGGCTCAGAGGGTGGGAGAGTTCGCTCCTTGGTCTGGTTGGTGTCCTTTGGAATCTGTGTTTTGGGAAGGTCCGTTTCCTGAGGTTGGAGATTTATGGCCAGGAAGGCTAGCTAGGGCATGGGCCTTGGGCTGCCCAATTACCTTGTTGGAGGACAAATGGCAATGCTGAGATTTTGCTTGCCCTCCCTTGGGTGTTTAAAGGCAGTGAGGTGCAATTGTGACAGACTTCTCTCTTAGGGTTGAAGGAGAGGTTCCTTCTGCCATGCTGATGGGTGGTCTTATCTTCTGTCCTCCTTGGTTCTAATCTTGCATTCCTTCTGCTTGTAGAAATGAAAGTAGGCAGAGGGCCGTGCATCCCCACTCCCCTTCTTGCAAATAGGAGCCAGCAATTCTGCTCCTTCTCTCCTCCCACTTGGCAGTATTTACTCAGTTTTGAAACATTGCCAATATTTGGATTTCTTTCTTTTCTTTTTTGCAGTGCTCGGGATGGAACTCAGGACATGGCCTGCCAGGTGAGGACTTTACCACTGAGCTGCAACCCCAGCCTCCAATATCTGGATTTCAAGGAAGGAGCAGAGAATGCCAGTCTTTTCTGGCAGGGGCAATCCACTCCAGGGAAGTCTGGATGACACCACGAGTAAAATCAGGATGGGACTAGAGATGGCTCTGTCTTTCGTGTACACGCTTTAGACATTCTGACAGTGTGAAAGCCCAGTTAGTTTACTCTACCCTTGACCTTCTTGATATGGGTAAAACAGTCAATGAATTCTACTCAGTCAATTGCAAAGTTCTCAAAAATCTTAGTGGATGGCAGAAGCCAGGAAGTCAAGCTATGTTGGTACCTGTAGAGAAAAAAGGCTTGTCTCACCTGGGTCATTCTAAAATAAATCCATATGGTCACATTCATCCATGCAATTCTTAAAGATATCTGAGGCCACAAGGGCACAAAGGGGAACATTATTAAAAGATGGAAACAAAGGGAATTGTTAAATTCTGTGAAAAGGTATAAATAAGTCATTACTAATTGCACTTGGAGCCTCTGTAGGTTTATAATTAAAATTTTCAAAAATTTTAAGAGTCGAATAGGCCCCAAATCCTGAGTCAAAGTAGGAACCTCAGTAATTACTGGCATTAAGTACTGGTGGTGAACAGTTCAAAATTTAAGAATTATGTATGTGACGCCTGAGAATATTTTTGACAATTTTAGGTTTGATGGGAGGAAACTGGACTTACTACTTTTAATGTCTTGTAACCAAGGTGAAATTTTTCATATATTTAACCTTAAAGTCCAATCTCATCAAATGCCCAAGACCAAGGCTTCCTCCCTGGCTTACGGCTGTGGCTACAGAAGATTCTTTCCGGTGTTGTCTGGTTCTGAAGTCTTACATCTGACACTGATGCTGAGTGGCATACTTAGGGATTCGTATTATTTGAGAAATTACTTAACCACATGCACAATCGGAGATCAAAGGAACATGTCTGAGTGATGAAGCAGTCTTTTCCTATACCGGAAGATTGTTTAAAAAAAACAACAACAAAATGAAAATATAAAACTCCATGAGATATTCCTGTGAAATTACTCTGATTTGGGCCGACATGGCTTATCGGAAGAGTGTATGCCGGGTAAATTCAGGGTGGCTTTTTTCTCAGGGTCTGGAAGCGTAAGAGTCTCTGGAGCAGATTTTTTCCTGGGCCGATCTTTGGGAACGGACAGGAATTCGGGGGCGTCTGTGGAGAGGGGAGTGGAGGGTGCGCTGGACGGGGCGCTGCGCACAGAGGAAGGCAGCAGGGAGATGCTGGAGATGCAAATCGCGGGTGGGAAAACGCCGATTTTCTTGTTGGTGGCTTCCTGAGTGGCTCGTTCGAATTCTCGGACCTCATCCATTGTCATGTCTTTCAGGGGAAAAGCAGAAGGAGAAGGCGCAGTTATTCATAAGACAGGCGACTGGATCTGTCACTACCTGGGTTTAAAGACACCACAGGGCCCATCACCAAGGGACCTTGCAGGATTACGCACCCTGAGAGTTATCACTGAAATACTAAACCCACAATCATGTTCCTTGTTCACAGAGGCACATCCTGGGGTTGTGGGGTATATGGTTATACTAGACCTTGTCTTCTCCCACATAATGAGAAGCAGGCCATAAAATCAAAGAATGGCCCTGAAGTGATACATATTATTAAATTAAATTTTTTTTGAGGTACTGAGGATCGAACTTGGGGGCCTTTATGCTGATCTACATCCCCAGCTCATTTTTAATTTTGATTTTGATAAAGGGTGTCACTAGGTCGCTAAATTGCCCAGGCTGGGCTTGAAATGGTGAGGCTCCTGCCTCGGCTTCCCAGAGTGCTGGGATGACAGGCCTGTGCACCAGGTATTGTTAACTTTAACTCACAAAAGAGCCAATGTATCTTTCGGGATAAGTTCAGAATTCCCCAACATGCTATTTTCTTGTTCAATAACTACACTTTCTGTGTGTGTAGGGGCACAAAGGTGCTGCTGTTACTGGCTTCCTGGTTGCGTATCCATGCTGTGATTGTTCAGGTGCCATGTTTCAGTTTGGCTTAGGAATCAAGATGGTAACAACACTAACCCTGATCACTGCCCCAAAGCCCAGAAAATAAAACCACTTCTTAAAGCAGCTCAAAAGAAGAACAGACAATGAAAAGAGAGGATCATTTAAGGAGTTAGGATTCTTTAAAGAGAAAAAAAAGCATGATTTGGATCCCCCAACCCCTGCATCCCAGGCTTTTTTTTTTTTTTTTTTTTTTGATACAAGGTCTTGCAAAGTTGCTAAATTGCCCAGGCTGGAATTGAACTTTTAAAAAGGTCCTCCTGCCTCAGCCTCCCAGAGTGCTACGATGACAGGCCCTGTGCCACCAGCCCTTGCTAGATACTCATTACCTTTAACACCGACTCTACTGAAACACAGTCGAGCACCGAGCACTAACCCAGGGACTTTCTCCTTAGGGTTTTGCTCGCAGTCTCCTCCTTTGTTCTGGGAAATTATCACCACTGTTACTGTTAATCACTCTTTCTCGTCAGGCTATTCCTGGTGCCCTTCGCCACTGACTTACTGAGAGGGAGAAAGTGGCTCATCAGAATAAACAGTGACGGCACTAGAGCTTGTCTTTGGAACAGGAAACCAGCCGCCACCTCTAAATTTCCTACTTCTTGTTCTTTTTTTTTTCTTTCTTTCTTTTGATAAGTTCTTGCTCTCTAGCCCAGTGGGTCTTGGACTCAGGCAATCCTCCTGCCTCAGCCTCCCTAGTGCTGGGAGTAAGACATGTGCCAATATGCCCAGCTTTATGTGGTGCTGGGGAATTGAACTCAGGGCCTTGTGCTTGCTAAGCAAGCACTTTAACTGCTGAGCCATTCTGCCAGCCCTACTTCTCGTTCTTAGAAACCTATATTTTGTTCTTGTCCTCTGTCTTACTTGGTAGCTGAAATCTCCTTAATTGACACTGCATGACTGAACTATCGTACAACACAGCTGTCTGGGACATCCTGAGTGTGAAACAGATCACAACAGTTTTAATCGTTAGGTTTTATAACATCTGTGTGAACTAAAAACATTTTTCATAAAAATCTTTAATCCTTGCAAATAATTATTAAAATTTCCTGAAAAGGAAAAGCTTTTTTCCCAAAGGAAATAAAAAAACTACTGTGGGTTGATATAATGTAAAATTCAGAATATATCTAGAAAAATTGTATTTATGAACTTAAAATGTTTTTAAAAAGATGACTTCAGACATGAAATAAAATTTTAAAGAAAAGAGGCATTTGCTTTGTAATGAAGTGAAGCTTTCAGGAAATTTTAGTGAATTGGGCTATGGTGTATTTTTGCTATAACAAATTAGCATCTTTGAAAAATTACTCTCAGCAAGTGGCTGAGTACGGTGTCGTGTTCTGAGCATCCAGCAGGGGGCAGAAGTCACCCACAGCACAGAATTGTGATTTTTTTTCTCCTACTCCCTTAGTCTCTTAAGTTCCCTTCCTTCACAGCTTTGAAGCACGTCAGCTGAAAATGGGACCATTGCTGCTGCTTGCTGTGTTCATGGATGTTCATTTTGCAGATGCTTTCAATGCAGTTCACCCCATCAGCTGAGGCCGATGACTTAAATTTCTCTAAGCACCCATGCAAGGTCACACAGCAGCCTTGTGCTTGTAACTGTTTTCACTACGACAGAAGAGCTGTGGAAAATAAATGATCCCCAATTTCATGGAATTTGAAAGAATAAGATCAATGTCACATGCATTCCAAATAGCCACTCGGGGTAACTTGTTTGTGGTGGGGGCCGGCCTGTCTGAGTCTGGGGCCAGGGAACAGCCATGTTTGGCAGCCAGAGGGTACATGGGGGTTTGGTACTGGGAAGGGAATGGGGGAAAATTACTCTGGCACATCCCCTTCTACACAGTAAACTGACTTTATAATAATAATCATCAGTCAGGCCTGGTGGCAACAACTTCTAATCCGAGCACTGCAGGAGGCTGTGACAGGAAGATTGCAAATTCAAGCCCAGCAAAGGCAACTCAGCAAAATAGTACACAACTGTCACAAAGACCAGAATGGTGATGTAGCTCTGTGTGAAGCCCCAGGCTCGATCCCCAGTACCCCCCAAAATCATCATCATCCATCTGAAAGAAAGCCAAGCCAAGAGTCTTAAAGCTGTACACCAGGTGTGGCCCGTCTCCAGCAAGCTGGGGTTTGGTCCTCCTTTTTTTGAGTGAAGAGGATTTGTCCTGAGCTACACAGTTAATATAGTTAACATATGTAAGTCATATGCATGTACATATTTACATAAATTTAATAAATTGGATAGGCAAATGTGGCAAAATACTCAAATTGGTAAATCGAGTGAAAGGAAAACAATATATGTAAGTCATAAAACCTCCTTTTGAGATACTGTTTTATAAACATTAAAGACAAAATGCTGGCTTCAGGTTAGACACGCCTGTGTAGGCTTTAAGAACGTAGACCAAGGGAGGCTTGGTCCATTAGAGCGCCTGCCTAGCAAGCACAAGGCCCTGGGTTTGATTCCCCAGCACCACATAAGCCGGACGTGGTGGCACATGCCTGTAATCCCAGCACTCGGGAGACTGAGGCAGGAGGATTGCTGTGAGTCCAAGGCCAGCTTGGGCTCCATAACGAGTTCAGTACCAACCTGGACTACAGAGCAAGATCCTGTCCCCCTCAAAAACCAAACCAAACCAAACCCCGCAGAAAACCCAGGCCATGAAAGGCACAGTGCGTAGTGGCTGTTAGCCATTCTGTCTCCTCTTTCACTGTGCCTTCCTACATCTGGTAATAATTATAATGAGCAGCTTTCATATGGTGGAGATAAACTGGTATCTCACATTCCTAAAAGAAAAGGTAATTGAAAGTGATGGAAATTGAAGGACAGTTGCCTTAGAGAACATTTCTATTTTTTAATAGAGAAAGAGGAGAGGGGCAGTCTTATGAGAATAGGTCTATGCAGGCGGAACCCTTCAGGTAGGTGGTGCCTAGCAGCTCCCCGCCAACCCACCCAGGACACGGACCGCACCCCGAGGGAAGAGCGGAAGAGCAGGCCCTTGAGGGGGCCGGCACGTGCACCTGCAGCAGCGCACTCTCCTCTCAGGGACAGTCCAAAGACATGCTCCAGAAACGCAACTCAAACTGTTCCCACTGCAGCCAGAAGGAGTCTTCACAACTCTAAAACAGCCACTTAAAATAACAGGCCTCCCTTCATTCTTGATTTTTAAAAACGTAGTATGTATTATTCCAGGGCCTAGGCTAACAGGCTCGAGACCCCGAGCTGGAACCCAAAGAGATCCCAGCTCTGGCTGAAGATCCACACGCACAACTGGGTGGTGACACGTGTCTTTTGTAAATTGCGTCTCCTCCTCATTAGCATGGTCTATCATCTGGCACTGGAGCTACCTGCCCAACTCTTTTTAAGACTGGGCTTTGCTAAGTCACTAAGTTGCCCAGGATGCGTCTGAACTTGGCAATCCCCCTGCCTCAGGCTCCCACAGTAGGGATTCACAGGCACGTGCCACCATGCCCAGGGAGATAACTATATTTCAAATGCTGGCATCCACTATACAATCAGCTCTCGCGTTCCAATGTGTGACTGAATAACCTGAGTGCCAAGGCTTTTGCTAAGCCTCAGGGTGGATCTCCAGTGCAGCTGGGCACAGTCCCAGGTCCCAGCTCGTCACCCCTTTCCCGCTCAGCCCACGTCTGCACAGACTGAAGCTTACAATTACCCTAAGAAAGACAAGTAACGGGGTAGAACAGCTTCACAGAGCCCCAGAGAGCAAAGCGCATGGAGAGAATCCTAAAACAGAAGCTGAGCCAGAAGCCCTCCCTCGAAGGAACAAGCGAGCGCTAACTATGTTTTGAAACGTTACTGCCATGTCGTTCTAGTTCGCATCCAACATCCATTTTTGCTTTGGTGCTCTTTTCTGGCCGGGGCTGACCGTGTTACCAGTACCAGGAAAGTGTCTCCCTCTCCCTGCTCTTGGCTCTAGGACCGGAACAACCCCCAAGTTAAGCAGTTGGAAGGGATGGGGATGTGTGGGAGAGAGACACACTGCCGCCCTCGTTGGACCCGGCTAGCAGCTTTACCAGCAGCCTCTGGGCCATGGCGTTTTGGGGCAAGGCTTGACAAAGGGCAGTTTGTAGCTTTTCAAAGACTGGTTTCCATGTTCGTTTGCTACAGGGCGGGCAACACGTTTGAAAAATTCTACATACACTTGTTTGGGCCTGGCTCTCTATGGCATCCACAGTGGAGGCATGCTGACTGCAAACTTTTATGTTGGTTTGTTCATGCATGTTTTTCTCGTATTCCCGAACATCATCCATTGTCATATCTGAAAGAGGTCAAGACGTTGGCAACTTCCGTTATTAGAGGCAAACTTTCAATGGGGGAGAGACGTTAGGGGAGGGTCGAAGGTTAGCAGGGGCCGAGGAGGTTCAGAGAAGCAGGGATCTGACTAACTTTATGAAGAGTCAGTCATAAAGTTAGCTAAACCAGCCAAGGGGGCAGCTACAGAAAGGAGAGCGGAGGGCGTTAAGTCGGAGGAGCTCCAGAAGAGAGAAGAGTGGGAACAGTCGAGGGAAGGCTCGGTGACGTGGGCTCGGTGGCGGAAGACCAGCGTGTGGGCAGTGCACAGCCGGAGATCTCCTAAGGCTTCGTTTAGAAGATCTTGTGGGGACGGAGGGTTGGGTTTATTTGGTTTCATACTTACCTTCCACAGACCTTGCCAGAGAGCTCTAGAGATTCTTTAAGTTAATGTGGTTGACAACAGAAAGGACATTTTCAGAGCTATTTCAGGAGACAGGACGTAGAAGGCAGACGCACGACATTCACCGATACGAGCAAAAGTCGGTGCGACAACCCCCTGGTGGAGGTAATTTTTTTTTTTTTTTTTTTTTTTTGCAGAAGAGACGGTGTCAGAGCACGCAGGTCTACGCTGAACTTCGAGTCTAGCCTAACAGCTTGAAGATGGCTGGCACTACTTTCCACCCACACTGATCTATAAATAAAATGGCACATGACATGCTTTTTGGGCCCGAGTCTGCAATTTTTCAGTATCTCAGGATAATGATCCTTTAATCCAGTGGTCTCAACGGGAGACAATTTGGTGGCATTTTTTTGGTTGTCATAACTGTGGCAGGGTGGTTCTTTGGGCATTTATCTGGTAGGCGGAGGCCAAGGGTGCTGTGGAATATTCTACAGTGCGCGGGATCCCCTGGCCCCCAACAGAGGATGATGTGACCTGAAATGTCATCAGTGCCTAGGTTGAGGAATCCTGTCTTAATCCAAATGATACAAAACTTAAAACAGGGAACCCAACCATCATCATGATGAGAGATGCAGAAAATTGATCATTAGTCTTGCTTCAAATATTCCCTTTATTAGCCCACCCACTTATTTTACATTTTCTCAGCAATTCTCCCACGTAGGCATTCCTCTGTTGCTGTGTCGCCAGAACCTCACTGCACATCTCCTTACTAATGGAGGGGGCTCAAGCAATCACTCTGTCTACCACCCGGATGGCTAACTGGCTTGGCGGGGGGACGTGCAGTGGGAATTCACAGCCAGGATTTTGCCTTAAGGATTTTCTGCATCATGGGGTCTGGTGTCTTTTTCTATCCATCCACATGTCATGTGAGATCCTTCTCATTTCCAGAGGGCAGATGTGCCAGAGCTCATGACTGAACTCAGGGAGGGCTGGGGCCAAGATGCAGCGCCACTATCTGAGAGACCTGATTAGGCTCTTTTGTTTAGCTGAGGATCCTGCTTCTCCTACCAGGGAAGCATCAGTCAAAAAAGGCATCCATAAGCAATAGAAGGACCAAGATTGCTAAGTGATAGTGTGGCCAAGCAGAGAGCATGCTTTTCTTTTAGAAAGCCAAGGTAACCGGAAAGTAATAAAACGTGCTGCTCTAGGATCAGAACCCATCTTAGTCGAACATAAAAACACATTCTTCAATGCAATCACCTTGATTACAATGGCTGATTACTGAAATTTCCTTAAACACAAAGACATCTGGAATGAATTCTAAGAGGTCATTTTGGCTAAAAGTTTACAACACAAAGACATTTCTCAATTCCTATGTTTTATCGGACAATGTGGAAAATTAAAAACAAAGGAGTTTTAGTTTTCTTTCAGTAGGGAATCCCAGCAGAAGTCAGTCTATCTTCAATTAGCTCAATGGTAGAGTGGAGCTTACACGGTGTGACTCTGGCCTTTCAAAGCTGTATCAGTTATGGATGTAAAAAGGATTTAACGACAGAGATGTTCACGGCTGCCTTGTTCATTATAACGAAAAACTGAAAATGACTCAAGGGCCTGTGCACTACGTGATCATTAAAAAGGAAGTAGAAGGATATTTCACCCTACTGTAAAATGACGTCCTTGGTATATTGTTAGATAAGAAGTACAGGGGAAAATTGCGCAGGTTATGTGACGTCACTGGAGTCCGAAAAAATCACCTACATTTAAAAATACTGAAAGAATACACTTCAAAATGTTAACAGTGGTTATTTTGAGGAGTTGGAATTGCAGAGAACTTCCATTTCCTTTCTGTTTGGCGTACTTATATTCCTTAAATTTTCTACATCAAATATGCATTACTTGTGTAAGACAGGGAACATTATTTAAAATCTATTCTTTTGTGTCACTTGAAGATGAATACTATCAATGTGGAATTGGTAAGGGGAAGATACACTTTCCCAGAATTTCTGGTCATCCTAGAAACATCATCTCCTCCTTCCCCCTTTCTTTGAGACAGGGTCTGGCTCTGTAGTCCAGGTTGATCCTGAACTCAGTATAAGCCCGGGCTGGACTGGAACTCCCAGCCATTCTCCTACTTCAACCTCCTAAGTGCTGGGATTACAGGTGAGCACCACCATGCCCAGCTTAAGCAGTGCTGAGGAACTGAACTCAGGACCTTGTGCCTGCTAGGCTAATGCTCTAACAGCTGTGCTGTTTCTCTAGCCTTGTGCCTCCTTTTAATGAAGAGTTAAGAAAATTTCAGGGCTGAGGCTAGGCTATAGCTAAGTGGTAGAGCACTTGCTCTACTGTCCAGAACCACAAAAAAAAAAAAAAAAAAAAAAAAAAAAAAAAAAAAAAAAAAAAAAAAAAAAAAAAAAAAAAAAAAAGAGAAAAGAAAAGAAAGAAAAAGGTAGTGTAGCTTTCTAACAGATGATAATTTGGTTCTTGCCAATACTGAAAAAAAGTTAAATCTTGAAATATCCTTCCACACCACAAATGTATGTGGGAATGATAAATATTTTCATTATTCCTTAATAATTTATGGAACTCTTAATCAAGTGAAAATGTTTCTGTTCCAGTTATCAGGTAAGATGCATTTTGTGTTGCTTCTGCAATGCATAGTACCTCAAAATCTGTACTGGGATCAATGTTTTAGAAAATTCAATTACATATGCCCAGGATGATCCATCTTCATTACTGATCGATTTTCAATGATCAGTGTGGCTTCCAACGACTGAGGTTCCGGCCTCTCTGCTTGCAGGAAACAGATGCTTACGTGGAGCAGACAAACTCTTAATGGAAGGAGCCCTGGGCCAATTCTTTTGCAAGTAAACTGGCAACCAACAATCACTTCTTAAGTTGCAGGATTTTTTTGTTTGTTTGTTTTATTTTGTTTTGTTGTGTTTTTGAGACAGGGTCTCACTTTGTAGTCCAGTCTGATTCTGAACTCACTATGTGGCCCAGGCCTTGGACTCACAGCAGTCCTCCTGCCTCATCCTCTCACATGCTGGGATTACAGGTGTATGTCATCATGCCCAGCTCTTATGTGATGCTGGGGGGATCAAACTCGGGGCCTTGGGCTTCCTAGGACAGTGCTCTAATCCCTGAGCTATACCACTAGCCCAAGCTTCTTAAATAAAAACACTAGAGATTCATTGAGGCTGTTGGAACTACTTCATCTATTTACTGTACTGGGGTTGAGTCTGGGGCCTTCCCACTGAGCTATATCTCCAGGCTGTTTATTGGTTTTGATTTCTGAGACAAGGTCTCACTAATCACTAAGTGGCTAAGTTGTCCAGCCTGGGCTTGAACTTGCCAACCCCTTGCCTCAACCTCCCAGTGTGCTGGGATTGCTACGCCACCTGACCTGGCTACTTCTTTTGACAAGGAATAGGCATTCTAGCGTCTTTGAGACTGTGTCATCAAAGTCTCATTGATACAGTCAGTGCTGGGGAGAGCCGAGGGGTGCCAGTGTCCTTCTCATCATCCTTCAAGGGGCAAAACTTCCTTTCTTTGATCTTTTAGGAGCTCACTTCTTTACTCCACTTTCTAACCCTCCTAAAGGCGAGGAAGGAGCAGGTCCTACTTCCATCTGTGTCCCAGGACTTGAGGTCACTCTGCATGAGGCCTGAGTGCAGCTTTCTCCCCTGGCAAGTGCCTGGCTATAGGTCAGACTCCCCACTTGTGCCACCAGCTCTGCTGTGACAAAGATACTTAGGTCCCAGGGCAGTTGTGACCTGAGGAATCTTCTTTTGTTTCCTGAACTAATGGTGTCATTAGCAGCACATTAGCAAATGTACTCCAACTATGACTGACTTATTTATCACTCAAGTAATACATAAATATTTCTCCATAAAAATAATTCATGTGGTCCTGGATGACAGAGAGAAAATATTTTACTCAGGTACGTAGCGCTTGCCAAAGTGCTTTAACCGCTGAGCGATTCCTCCAGCCCTGAAATTGTGTATTTGGAAGTTGTTTTGGAATACAAGTCAACTGAACAAACAGCAGTACTTCACACAGTACTGCTGTCCCTGGAACAAAGCGCCTGCAAACACGATTTCCTTCACTGTGTTCCATCGCGACAACAGCTGAAATACTAAAAAAGAGTCCCACGCCGATCCAAGGACCTGTCCAATGGCACACTGCATTTTCCTCTATAAACACCTCTCCACTTCCAGTCTCCGCAGCCAAAACAGTCCTTTTTTCTCTCTCTCTCATTGTAGGTCAAAACTGACGTCTTGAGCCAGTAGCTGGGTCAGGGAGGATCCAACAATGGCGAAACAGACTTGGCCACTTCTTTATCTCCTGCAAAATGGTGGCCATTCTTTGGGAAGTGTTGTTTAACCCTTGAAACCCAGGTGACGCCAGTCCCTAGCAAACTTCCCTCATTAGCAGGCCTGCTCTAAGGACTCTAGGCTGAATTTTTTTCCCCTCGTGTTACTGGGTCCTTCACACTGAGGTACATCCTCAGCCAATTTTATTTTTGATTTTAAGGTAGGGTCTTTCTAAGCTGCCCAGGCTGGATTCAAACTTGTGATCCTCCTGCCTCAGCCTCTCAGAATGCTCAGATTACACCACCGGGCCTGGCTTAAGTTGATTTTTTAAAACTCACTTTGATGACGCCATTCTGTCTGCATCAGCCAGATCTCCCCGTCCCTCCTCCTCTCTGAGGAAAAGTCAGATTTTAAAGACACTTGTGAGTCCCACTCGGTCCTAGGCTCTCTCTGGCAACAGTCAGTGTCTCTTTTTCAAAACACTGTCATATCTGTGAGGCCAAGCTGTCCTTTTGGGAAGTGAGGCCGGCTGCTTTTGGCCACCTCCCTCTCCTGAAGTGTGTAGCTGCTGCTTCTCTGACGAGTGCTCTGGTCATGCAGAGACCCCAAGGCTCACGGAAAGAGACCAGACAGGGCTTTGAGGGACAAACTCAACTCCCCCGGCGTGGACACAGCCACACTTTACAACGGGCGCGAGCACCATCAGAACTGCCTAGGGACACAGCGTGGTGGCAGCCACGTGCTGGAACTCAGAGAAGAGGCGGATGAATCCTTGTACGAGAGGGGACTGCCACCCTCTATAGGGTCTCGTTTGACTCTAATTTAGCGCTGGAGGTGGTGAGTCTAATCAGAAAGATAGCCAGGGCTATGTAGGATGGCGCAGAAGGGTGTGCAGTGTGTGTACTGGACAAACGCACAGCCCACAGAGTGAACGGGGTGAAAATTCAGCCCTGAGCCCATGGTACCTGCTGAATCTGCCCAGAAGGGAAATCTTCCTTCCTTCCTTTCCTTTCTTTTTTTTTTTTTAAATAAACTCCTGTAATTCATCAGTACAAAAGGGGTGATTTACTCAATTCTCAAAAATCACCAGAGTTTAGCAATTGGCCCTCAAGACATCTACGATTTTCATGTCTAACCTATTTGGAGTGAATTAATTAATCTGCCCTTATGATCCAAGCTGGTTTACAGCCAAGAGTTTGGAATCACCTGGAGGGCTGCTTGAAGCACAGGAGGCTGGGCTAGACCCGGCTCCACGAATTTCTGAGTCAGCAGGTTTGGGGGGACCTGGGAACATGCGTTTCTAATGAATACCTGGGGACGATAGTCCTTGCAGGTCCAGGGCCCCACTCTGTGAGCCAGCGCTGTACGCTGGGGACACAGGCACGGGTTTCTTTACTTTGGGCCATGTGCATGTTTACTAATGAGCGCCTCGCTGGGCCTGTTCTGATGGAAGGAAGATAAACAATCCCAGTACCTGAGACTGAAGGATTATCCTGGTAGGCACCTGGCCTTGGTGACAGGGGTAGAGCCAGGCACCTGAAAGGCCCGCTGTCCCTAGCATGACCTTGACTAAGCAGCTGAGAAGATGCCCTGTGGGCAGGGCTGGCCTGCCTGCCTGCCCTTGATTTCCTGAGTGGCTCCATCAGGTAATGAAGAACCACTGTGTTCCTGGGAACAGCGCCACTGGGGTGCTGAGGCAGGGCCAGCAGCAGGGCGTGTGGGATGGGAGGTGCAGTTTCCAGACCCCTGGAGGAGGGAGAAGCGCTCTTTGGGGTTGGGGATATGACTGTGGGGGCAGGAGGAGGTGGAGACTCTGTGAACTACAAGGCACCTTGATAACTGACATACATGAGAGCCTGTACTTCCCCCCAACCCCAACCCTGGGTGCTGGGGATTGAACCCAGGACCCTCTCACTGAGCTACATTCCTAGCCCTTTTTTTTGGAGACTGAGTCTCTCTAAGTTGTCCAGGCTGGGCTCCATGTTGCGATCTGCTGCCTTAGCCTCCCCATAGTCTGGGACTGCAGACTTATACCGCCCCACCTGGCTCGGAAAGGACTTTCTGATCAATGGATTCCTTGAATCGGTAACTACCCTCTCTTACCCCATTCTAAGTAAAAGGGTAGGAGTTCTCTTCCTCAAAGTCTTTAGGATGAAGATCTTCCGTTTCCTTTGATACACTATTCTAGCTTTGGTCTCCTGTAATATAATAACTGGAGAGTATTCTCTTTTTTCCCCACCCCTCTCACCTCTCTCCTAGAGCCTGCACATGCTAAGCAAGCATCTCTCTCTTGCTTATATGGGGCAAATCTGCTTATATGAATTGAACTCAGGGCCTTAAGCTTGCTAGGCAAGCTCTTTAACCACTGAGCTATTCTTCCAGCCCCTCTTTCTTTGTCTTAATTAAATGCCCTTAGGTCTCTTCCTTGCCTGGGTTCAGCTGAGATAGGACAGAACTAGCCCATTCCCTGTCCCCGGCCACTCACTTATGAGGTTCCCACACCCATTTTCTTCCTCCCTAAATCTTGTCTCTAATCAAACTGTCTCTTTGACAGTGTCATCTTGATCAGTGCCTGCTTGTCCTAAATGTGGTTTTACTGAAAAGTCCTCACTGGCATTCTGGTGCCAGAGATACCCCCAAGGATCCTGTCTCTTGGTCTTCAAAGGGGAAAGGGTTGAGACCCTTTAGGTGCCTGTCCTTTGACCACACGTCTCAGCAGTTCAAGTCTTTAAATCTCTGGATATCCTTCTGGTATTACCTTAGTGTTGGTACCAAGGAAACTAGGCCAGAAATTTTCCACCTTTTGGGGTATGCATGTTTCTTCTGAGAATCTAAGAAAAACTCCCCAGGGAAAAAGCACCCAGAAAGCCTGGAGCCCCAGTCTGCCTGTATTCACCTGCCTCACCACAGACAACACAAATAGGTCTTTGGGAGACTTCATGACAACGTGCCACATTCGGGTGGCATCCTGGGCGGGGGGGTGGGATAAGAGAGAATAAATATGATCCACGTTGGGACAATCCCAAGAAAAGGCACTGACTCTTCCAATAGTTCAGATCTGAGAAAACGGAATCAAAAAGCAAAAAAGTCGGTAGTCTACAAAACCATGACTTTAAAAATGCAGTTCACAGAGCTGGGGCCATTGATACCCATCATTGTTTCTGCCCGTTCTTCTCCAAGTATCCTTTTCCTTTACATCTGGTGCTCGCAGCTAAGGAAGGGAAGGCAGACCGAACAGTGATGGAAAGGACCACATTACAAGAACACTCGGGACAAATTTAACACGGCTTAGGAAGAGGCCGAGAAGAAGGGCATGTCATTAGACGGTCACCTGAAAATCAGATCTACCTCAAGTCACCCACTGGGCGTGTTCATTTCCATTTATAGCCAAGGACACAGGCAGCTGACGACTGATCTGGAAACACAGAGGATTCAGATGGACAAGACGATGATGCCTGGGGTATGGGGAAGGTGGGGCATTGGGGCATCGCCACGGGAGGAGGTGACCTTGTTCTCACTGACTGGCAATGTGCAGGACGTGTTTAACTCTTCCCCTATCACGAGAAAAAGCCTGGACAATTGTTTCCATTAGGATTAGCAGGGCACCTGGGTCTCCTGCTGCCCTTGAATTCCCGCAGAACCTGTATGCATTCGGTGAGGGTCAGTTTTGAGTGTCCTCTGCATCAGAAGACTGTTTTTACTTGACACGATGCTTCAGACCACTTTGAAGTCTGGATAAATGAGGATGGGTTTGAAATCCACCTGCCCTGTGTATCACCCATGCAAGCATCAAACATACTGAGGTCCTACGTAGTTGACAGTTGGGCGGCTATTTCAGACCAAGCTTCTCTAATGACATCTTTATGATGCCCAGTGGGCAGCACTGTTTCCGGTCCAGGAAGCGGTAGCCTGCCTTTGTTGTCTTCCTGGGTATCAGCAGAAGCTGGACAGATTAAAAGCCCAAGCTGACATATTATAAAATTGCTCTACAAGTTACTCGGGGGATAGTGACTTACCATACCACTCATCAACCCATGCGAAAGCCTGTCTGTGTCCAATCAGCAGAATGTCTCGGACCACCTAAAAGACAGAAGAGGAAGCAGTAGTCACACCCTGGGTGGTCGAAACTGTTGGGATACTGGGTCATTCCCAACTCTGGCATCTCTTTGTCTTCTTTTGGGGGGCCTCCTAGGGTTGAATCCAGGGCTTTGGCTTTGAGTGACATCCCCAGTCCTTGTCTCTCTAACTTGCCCAGGCTGGGCTCGAACTTGGCAACCCCTGCCTCAGCCTGCCAGAACCTGGGAATCCGGGCAGATTTGGGTTTCTCAGTTGCTCTGTTCGTACATGATGACAGCTGCGGGCTGTCAGTCACAGATGCAGGGCTTGAGCCCCTCGACTTTCTCCACTGCAAGCCTACACCTGCCATAAATGAACCCCTTCATCTCATCTGAGCACTGGGCTGGGCGCGTGCCAACCAACGACAGCTACTTGACAGTCACCCAGCAGTAACGTGAATGACTCTCTGGGCGACTCCCCTGGAAGGTTTCTTCTCATTTTCCTTGAACCAGAACAGCGTCTACTTTTCATTTGTGGGAGGGTGTGTGTCTCACTGGTGCCGGGAGGTCGCAAGTGCTAGAAATCAAGAATGTGTTTTCTCTACTTAGTAAGATCCTGTCTCTAAATAAAGCATAAAAGAGGGCTGGCAATGGAGCTCGGCGCAAAGCTTGTGGGTTCCATACCCAGTGCCAGAAGGAGAAAAGAAAAACACCTCCCTTTTCTGAGTTCCAAGTCACTTCTAAGCAAAGCATACTTAATATTCTCTCTACTTAGGTAAAGTATTCTAAATATTGATTCAACTTTTTAAGATAAATCAAGGTGTAGTATATGAGATAAGTAAACACCCTGCTAGGCTTTGGTTTTCATATAATGGAAAGAAAGGGAAACCAGAGTAGCCAACTATTATTATTCATTATTATTATTATTATTATTATTATTATTATTAATTTTTGTGGTACTGAGGATCGAGCCCAGAGCCTTCAGACCAAGCTAAGTTCCCAGCCCATTTTTGGTTTTCACTTTGAGACAGGATCTCACGAAGTCGCCGAGCTACCAAGGCCAGGCTTGAACTTGTGATCCTCCTACCTCAGTCTCCTAGGATCTTAGGATGACAGGCCTGTGCCACCAGGCTCAGCTAGGTCGACTATGATTGAAAAAAGATGAAATAAGAGACTTAAGTGGAAATAAACACATTAGTGGGAATGACCAGCATAAGAGTAGAGGACAGGAATGGAGTCGGTTCCAGTGAGCATGGGGGAACACCGGGGAAAGGACACGGGACGCCTGCGGGTGTGTGCAGTGTGGTGCATGGTATCTCTTTTTATTCTGTATCAATATGCCTTTTACACTTCCTCGGTGCTCAGTCTCCCTCCTGCCCTCCTGCTAAAAATCCTGCGACTGTCCAAAACTCTCATGATAGGTTCGAGCACATTTCCACAAGTGAAGGAGTTGATTTCCGTGAGCCCGCAGACCAGGGAAGTTTGTATAATGAAGTGTTTGTTCCTCCAGGCCTCTGGGGATCTGGCGAGGCCTTCAGGACTCAGGAGTAGGAAACATGGCACGCAGCTAAGGAACAACGCGCAGCAGTACACACTTGAGTGCTGAGTGTGTCAAATTTATGAAAATCACAAGACGAGGATCAAGGCATCAGGAAATATTCCCTATTACATGATGCGCAACACAGCTGCCGGCTGGAAACAAGAATTCAATCATGTGATAATGGCTCACTTTTGAGCATTTCCCCCCTTAACTGGGAATAGTCTCAAAAAAAAAAAAAAGCAAAAAGATCACAAAGGTGTTCAGAGAAAGGCATCCTGATCCCTTTAAAACTGTGCAAATGCTGCCCTCAGGTACATGGGTGCAGCTCCTGGGTCAAGCCACGTGTCTCAGAGGCCCTGCTGACACTTGATTTTATTTGGAAATGGGCAGTGGCACGTGTGACTAATGTATCATCCTCACAGGTATTTAAAAGACAGAGATTCTGGAAGCCCAGCACTCTGGGAGGCTGAGACAGGAAGTTTGAGAACAGCTGGGACTACTCAGTGACTTAGTGAGACCCCATCTCAAAAATCAAACATAAAAATGGGCTAGGGATGTAGCTCCGGGTGAAGGCCCCAGAAGTGATGCCCTGGACCAGAGAGAGAGAGAGAGAAAGAGAGAGAGAGAGAGAGACAGACAGACAGACAGACACAGATTCTCAAAACTAACTTGAATCTTCTGTGAGAAAAGACAAACACAGTGAGGTCTGGAGTCACTGAAGACGGCTTGTGAGAGGAAATGAAACTCACTCTGCTAAGGGCCTCGTAAGCAGAGATGTTTGGAGTTAAAAAGGCATAAAAAAGAAAAGAGAGGGAGGACTGTTGCAGGAAGTCAAGGGAGAAACAGACACAGAGCTGCGATGGTGTAATATTTACTCCGGGAGCTGAGATCGTCTTCCTGCTAATAGTAAGGACACAGATGGTAGCATGAGGTTTCAAGCTTGAGTTCTCTGCATGTTACCCCACTCCTGGCACCAAGGCTCTCAAGGTGTCCCAGGGTCTATCACCACAGCTTAAGTTATCAGGGGCTGAGAGACAGGAAAGCTCTCCCACAGAACCATATTCAAGAATTAAACTTTCTACCTGGGCCTTGCGGCACAGGCCTGTAATCCCAGTGCTCTGGGGTCTGAGGCAGCACAACAGCCAGTTTGAGCCCAACCAACACAACTTAGTAAGACCCTGTCTCAAAATCAAAACTAAAAAACAGTCTGGGATATAGCTCAATGTGAGAGTCCTAGGTTGGATTCTCAGTATTACAAAATACAAAAGGCATGTATCTGTGTGTGTGTGGGGCGGGGGCGGGGTGGGGGGGGGCAGGGAAGTGTTGGCCAGGGTACAAGCTCCGTGAGAAGGCCCTGGGCCTGTGACCTGGAACATCGTCCAAAAGCCTCAAGTATTTGGGTATTATGGATTATCTATGGGCCCATGTGCTGCTAGGATGGGGCCTGGTCAGGAGGGTGGTGGAGCAGGCGGCTGTGCTGTAGGTTACAGGCCTGTAGCATTACTGGGTATGTGACCCGGAAGGGGTATAACACTGGGGACTAACCTGGAAGTGGTGTGTCCCCCCAAACCCATGTACCTATGGATACTGTGTGCTGTTAGGAGGTTACACCCTGCTGGAAGGGGCAGGTGCTTGGGGTTTGACCTGGAGGGCCGTGTGCTGGTTCCACTTCCTCCCAGTCTTGTCTCTGTTCTACCATGCTGTCAGGATCTTGGGTTCCAGAGGACTGGCTGTGGCTCTGGCTCTAGCTGCAGCTCCACCATGTGATTCCACCATTTTCTAGCCACCTACCTGTGAATGGACTGTGACCTTCTGAAATTGTGAGCTAAAATAAATCTTTCCTCCCTAAAGCCGTACATGTTTGGTACTGAGTCACAGCAACGAAAAAGTAACTAAGACAGGGTGGGACACTGAGGCTGGACCCAGAGGGGTGGATCACTGGGAGATGACCTGGAAGGGTGTACCCTAGCTCGGCCCCTCCTCCTGGACCTGACTTCCTGCCCCTGAGGCTCTCTTCTGCTCTCTATATGCCATTTGCTTCCACCATTGTGGACCACCCATCAATGGACTGAAACCGTCTGAAACTGTGAGCTAAAATAAATCTTTTCTCCCTTAAATTGTGGATGTCAGGTATTCTGTCACAATAATCCCAGCACTCTGGAAGGATGAGGCAGGAAGAACACAAGTTCAAGTCCAGCCTGGGCAAAATAGCCCCTTCGTAAGACCCTGTCTCAAAGCTTTTTTTTTTTTTTTAAGGCTCAGATTATAGCTCAGCGTGAAGACCCTGAGTTCAATCCTTAGTGTAGAGACCAAAGCCAAAACATACAAACAAAAACTTTTCTATTGTCATCAGGCTGCCCATCAGTAGAGAGATCCATCTAAGAGAAAGCTCAGTGCATTAAGAATTCCAGTGTCCCCAAAGGATCTGTGAAAAGACACTCTTCATGAGCTTTTAAGTGGAAAAACAAAGAGTCAGCCTTTATGGAACACAGAGACAACGTGGGGAGTGTTTATTTTTACGAAAATGAGGAAAGCTACAAAGGGCAACGCTCAGCACTGCATTTCCTGTTGGGTTTTTCCCATGAAAAAAGAAAAGTCATGTCAGAGAGCTTAAATCATCGCTAGGTGAGCTCTTGCTACAAAATTTATATCTTTAGCCAAAGCGCGTACACAATTGAAATCCGTGTTCTGAGGTAGTTAATAATCCTTCAGTAGCAGAATTATTAAGTGAGCAGAAACGCTGAGGCATGCTGTTTCACAGGACAATTGGGACTTCTTGTTTGGTCTCCTGAGGTGCCTTGGCTAGCAAGATCTTCTGAGTGAGAATTATGCTAGGCGTTGGGCACACAGATAAGCACTCTGGCCTCAAACCAGGAGCCTCTGCTTGGACTGTGGACTAGCCTGACGCCAGAGAGGACATTTTGAAAGCCCCACTTCCCAAACAAACTCATGTGAAAGATACACAGGTCACCCAACAAGAGCTGAAGGATCACACATCTATGTCTAGCAGTGGAAGAAAATGGGACCCATACTCTGATCTGGTGTCACAGGCCTGTAATTCAAACACTCTGGGAGGCTGAGACAGGAGGATCACAAGTTCAAGACCAGCCTGGGTGATGTAGCAACTTGGTGGGACCCTATCTCAAAATAAAAAATAAAAAATATGAGCTAAGGATGTAGCTCAGTGCAAAGGCCCTGGGATCAGTCTCCAGTACTACAAATAAACGAAAAGAAAATCAAGCCCATACATAAAATGCATTTTTACCAAAAAGTGTTTTCTAGCCAGTTACCTGGCATTGGCTCAGAGCTTATATACCGGTTGAGTGTCACAACCTCCAAGCTGACGACAAAGGACTGCTGTTTGGTCACTTACCTTGTGCACGAACTGTTCCACTCTGGTCTGAAGCCCCCAGACTTCAAACTTCACGGTCACCAGCTTGTAGGAGCACATGATGGGCTGATGACTGTCTCTCCAGCCTTCCCTCAGCTGTCCCCGGCCTGTCTTCTCTGACTTGAAGTGTTTGGGATCCTACAAGAAATATATCAAAGAAATTAGTGTATTAAATGGAATCACCTAAGTGTCCAGACAGGGGAAAGCATAGAAACAGAAAGCAGTTGGTGGCTGGAGGAATGGCTTAGTAGTTAGAATGCTTGCCTAGCAAGCGCTAAGTCAAGTGCTAAGTACCCGAGTTCGATTCCCCAGCACCACATAAGCTGGGTGTGGTGGCGCACGCCTGTAATCCCAGCCCTCAGGAGGCTGAGGCAGGAGGATTGCAGGAGTCCAAGGCCAGCCTGGGCTCCATCATCAGTGCAGGACCAGCCTGGACTGCAGAGCGAGACCCTGTCTCAAAAAAAAAAAAAAAAAAAAAAAAAAAAAAAAAAAAAAAAAAAAAAAAGCAGTTGGTTGCGAGGAACCAGGAAGAGGGAAGTGCCAGAGTTAGATAATGACAGTGCGTGGCCTTGTGAATATAGTACAAAGCTGCTGGCTGTCTACTTGTTTAAACAGGTGAGGAGCGTGAGGTAGCTTAGCAGTAGAGTGTTGGTGAGACACGTTTGATCCTCAGCATAAAAATAAAGAGAATTATATGACATTTCAATTTTAAAAAGAGGGAGAATATAATAAAATTTATTGGGATAAAGGTAACTTACCTATTTAAGTGTAAATAAGGGCTCAGAGCTATACCTGGACAACGTATTATATGTTTTCCTTAATCTTAGATTCAAGAAACTTTCTAAAACTGAGCATGTTGGCATATACCTGTAATCCCGGCACGTGAGTGGCTGAGGCAGGAGGATTACTATGTGTTGGAGGCCAGCCTGGGCTACATAGTTCAGAACCAGTCCGGACTACAGCATAAGACCCTATCTCCAAAAAAAGTTTATTTTATTTTATTATTATTTTTTTTTCCTTTTTTGGAGACAGAGTCTCGCTCCATAGCTCATGCTGGTCCTGAAGTCACTGGTGTAGCCCAGGCTGGCCTTGGACTTAGGACAATCTGCCTGTCTGAACCTCCTGAGTACTGTGATTACAGGCGTGTGCCACGACACCCAGCTTTATATGGTGTTGGGGACTCGAACCAAGGTCTTGAGCTTTCTAGACAGGCGCTTTAACCACTGAGCTATTCCTCCACCTCCCAAAAAGTTTTTAAAACAAAGAATCCAGTTCACTAATGGCAGCGCAAATTGGCATTCAATTTTTTTTCTGGGGGGGGCGTGTTACGGGGATTGAGCCCAGGGCCTTCACATTGAGCTACACCCTTAGCCCATTTTCACTTTTGATTCTGAGACAAGGTTTCACTAAGTCACTAAGATGTCTAGGCTGGGCTAAAACTTGGCAATCCTCCTGCCTCAGTCTCCCAGTATGCTGGGATTACAGGCTGTGCTGCCGGGCCCAACAGTTCAAGAGCTACTCATCAATACCTATAAACATCCAGAAAACTGCACACATATGCCTACTTATGACCCAACAAGTTCATTTTGGGGTGAAAGGAGTGCAGATGGCCATCACAGACCTTACTACTGAATATGCCCATCAGCTTTAAATATCACAGGTAACACCTGGAAACAGCCCGAATGTTCACTAGCTGGAAACCATAAAAAGAAAACGCAGCATGTCTGTACAGTAGAATGCTCTACAACAATGTAAAAGAATAGCCACTACCGATCCATGCAAGCATGCTTATGCCTCTCACAGATACCATGCTGAGCAAATATTTCCAGACACAATCGCATACATACATGGTGTGATTTGAAGTCCAAGAACAAGCAGGACAGACTTATGGTGTTGAAAGACAGAAAAGCAGTGACTTCTTGCGGGGGCCGAGACACGAGGGAAACCACTGGGATGATTATGTGTTGATGTGGATGTAACATGTAACCTCCTGAGTTTTACACGTGAGATTTGGGTTATGCCTCAATTTCAAAAATGAAATAAGGTAAAAGAGGTTGCTTAGTGATTGCTATGTGGAACCTGGTTGATTATACCTTTCAGGGATTATTTTTTCAGAGATATTTAAAAAGAAATGGATACACAAATATAGTATAAAAATACCAGGGAGCTGGGGGAGTAGCTCAGTGATCATAGCATTTGCCTACCTAGCACAAGGCCCTGGGTTTGATTTCCTAGCACCGCCTAAATCAGGCATGGTAGTGTAATCCCAGCACTTGGGAGGCTGAGGCAGGAGGACTGCTAGGAGTTCAAGGCCAGCTTGGGCTACATAGTGAGCTCAGGACCAGCCTGGACTACAGAGAGAGACCTTGTCTCAAAAAAGACAGGTAATTATGTTTTACAATGCAGTGTATAAGATAATTGTTAAGAAGATCTGCAGCCTGCTGCTGTGTGCTTTTAAGCCGCTAAATTCTGGGTGGACTCTTTCTCAGAACAAGACAACAAAACAGACACCACAGGTGACGAGCGTGAATCCTGTTCTTTCACGGAACATACCAGAAGCTGCAACAATCACCCACAGGCCTGAGAGCAAGGGCATTTATATCTGCCCAGTAGTTTCTCGGAGTTAAAATACCGCAGATGGAGTTACACAGGGAGAACTGGGTTCTTTCCTCATCTGTCTTTTGACTTTCCACAAGGCACACGGGCTGTCACCTGGAGGCTTCTGAGGCGGGGCTTCTGCTCGGTGGCCAGCCAAAACAGCGACAGGCCTGTGCTTGTGAACCTGAGTGAAGGTTGTCCCACGTGGCTTAGCCACTGCATAAAGACAGGGTGGCTATACGGCCAGTAAGCAAGGGGAAGCAGGAAGCCAAAGCTCCCGGCATCCCTGAGCAGGAAAGGCAATGACTCCAGGGCCTTGGCGGGAGCCCCTGCAACTCCTCAGGGCTCATAGGGGGCACCTGAGCAAGACGTCTGCAGAAGGGGGCACCCAGACAAGGGTACCCTGCCTCTTGTCACCCTTCGCATTCCTGGGCTGACCTATGGCTTGTTGCTTCCATTTCTGAATTCCAATGGCCCCTACTCTACAATCTTACCCTTCAAGCCCTACTCTACAATCTTACCCTTCACGCACACGCCAGGGCCACGCATCTCAGATGTGGAACAGGGCTTTGTGGCGTTACATGTGGCGCCCTGGCAGATGGTGCTTCTGGAGCGGCTGAGGATCACAGGGCTGTGCAGCAAACTAGTTTAGATGAAGGCCGGGAAAGGACTGCGGGCACAGCACAGGCTGTGGGGATGTCTACATCGGCGTGCGGCTCTCAACCACCACACTATTGTTAAATTATCTTAGGCTCCTGTGAAGTAAAGTTGTGAGAAAAGTGTAGATGGGCATGAGAAGTCCATTGTATTTTCAAGGTTCAGAGTGGATTTTTTAAAGCTGAAAGTGATAATTTGGTTTCACGTCCTCAACTTTATACGTGAGGACACCGAGGCCTGAGAGAAATGCACTATCTCACCCCCAAATCACAGGCACTGGGAACAGGCAGCCTCCCAAATTCTAGCTCAATGTTCTTTCCAGCACATTTATTTTCAATATTAAACAGCAAAAGGGTGTTTCTTTTTTTTCTTAGCTAGATGTCAAAGAAGCAATTAGCAATTGGGCTTTTTATGGGAACCGTGTGTTGACTTTTGATTTTTTTTTTCCAAGACTAGTGTCCTATCTACAGCTGTTGACATCATCTAGTATGTCTCAAACATGGTCTGTAATTTGAGTTCACTTTCAAAGAGCGGGAGGGAGGAAAGGGAGAGGCATTTACTAAAGGACGCCCTTCACTGACCTCAGCATCCAGCTGAATGAGTCTGAATGGAGACGAGCCCCCCCAAACAAAAATGGCGGTGGGGGAGGTTGAGGATGAGGATGAAGCCACCAGGTCTTACCTGAAGTCGTCTGGTCTCTTGAAATTTCTCTTCTCACATTCTCCCCCTCTAGTTCCCCTCCTCACGACCTCCCAATCCCCACGACTCGTGAAATCATTTCGTCCCACTTTCCTTTTCTCATTTCTGAATACATCAGTTGACCTTTCTTACAACCTTTTTGTTTTTATTTTAAAATACTTCTCGCTTGTGTTTCTACAGCTTCTAGAATATTGTGGTTCTGATTCAAACTCCATTATCTCATTTACACCTTTCCTTATGAAAGATCAGGATTCTCTTCCATCTTAAACCTTCATTTCCATTTTAAAATGGGGCTTAGAAACTTCAATCTCCATCTCTGATGTTATAAATTTCCAGGTGGCCTTTCCACACATGAGTTTTAGGGTTTAGCTTGTAAAGGGGACATAATGCTTGACTTTAGTGTGAACAGGATATTATGGGTCTTAACACTCCTGCTGGAGCCCAACCCAGGGGAATTGGAAAACACAGAGAAATTTCCTGCAGTGGGTTGACTGGAGATTCCCCAAATGTATGTCTAAATTCTCACCCCTAAAACCTATAAATGTCATCTTATGTAGGAACAAAAGTCTTTGCAGATGTAATTAAGCTAAGGAGCTCAAGATGAGATCATCCTGGATTAAATAGATGGGCCTTAAATCTAATGACAAGTGTCCTGAGAGAGAGAGAGAGAGAGAGAGAGAGAGAGGGAGAGAGAGAGAGAGAGAAAAGACGTAAAGGAAGGTCATTTAAGGACAGATGTAGAGATTGGAATTGTGCAGCCATAAACCAAGGGACGCCTGCCCAGTCTCCTAGAGTCTCAATCTTGAACTTCTGACGTCTAAAGCTGTGAGATTAACCTCTGGGAAGCAAGCACAGAGAGCAAGGTCGAAGCCCCACTGCTCAGTTCCGAATGGGCTTGGCGGGGGGTGGGGTCTGGACACCCAGGTTCATAAAAGCACCCCATAAGATCTGAATGTGTAGCCAAAGTCCAAACACTGCTAACAGGTACAAATCCTAGTTCTAGACAGACCTGAAGCTCAGAGAAGACTATAGCAGCTCATTTACAATCCTTCCAGAGCGTCACTCCCAACCCACCATGGTGTGAATGTGTATTCTCCCTTCCCCTCTTTCTGTGCTGAAACTCAATCATACATTTGACTGCCTTTTTGGGAGGCGACCAAAGCCCTCACAAAAGAGAATCTAGAGAGCATTTTTCATCCTTTCAGCTACACGATGACGCAGAAAGAAGATGCCATCAGCTTGATGTGGTGGCACATGTTTGTAATCCCAGCACTCTGGGAGTCTCGAGGCAGGAGGATTGCAAACTTGAGTCCATCTCGGGCAACTTAGTGAGACCCTCTCTTGAAACAAAATATTACAAAAAGGGCTGATTACACAGCCCAGTGTGAAGGCCTTCTTCCATGCAATCCCCAATAGCATGCACATACAGAAACCATCCAGCTGTAACTAGGAGCCAGCTCAAACTAGACACAAATCTGAGACTCAATAGGGGGTTTCTTAGCCTCCAGAACCATGAGAAATAAACTTTTATGAGCCACCTAGTCTGTGGTATTCTGCTACAGCAATTTGCACAGAGGAAGACACAGGCCCCGTAACCATGGAGATCAGAGAGTCCCATCTGAAATTCTGGCACAGTACGTTAGATGAGAGCCTTAGTAGTCTCACTGTAGAACAATGCAAAGTCTCTGGTGGGTCACTGCAAGACTCAGGTTATACAATGCCAGCAAAGTTCCCAGGTCAGCTTGACACCAGAGGTGCCCAGGGGACGATGGTTTGGATCTGGAGTGTTCCCCCAAAGCCTCATATATGTGGAAATATGGTCTGTTGAGAAGTGGGGTCTGGCTGAAAGGAGTGGATGCTTGGGGCTTGACTGAGAGGACTGTTTCAACTTGTTGAGACTCGGGGGTGCACAGGGCAGAGCTTTCAGTTATGTGTGATTTACTTGTGGGCCAGGAAGGGAGGGAAGGGCTCCCACCCTAGATGGCTCAGGGGCCCAAATGAATAAAGGAAGGAAAAAGAAACATTGTTATAGCTTCTTACCGGGAAAGCACTGCCTTTGCCTGGGTCCCCAGATACCCACTAGCTCATCGTTTAAATTGGCTTCTGTCTGCAATGCTGTGAGTAGCCCCCCGCAGCCCTGCCATGTGCTTCCACTGTGGGAGGCTGCTGTGAATGGACTTGTGAGACCTTATGGAACTGTGAGTTAAAGAAATCTTAAATCGTGGACGTCCAGTATTCTTCCCACCAACGAAAAGGTAACTAAGAAAAACATGAAACAGAGCTCCCCTCAGAGAAGCTGTAATGCAGGTCCCTCACACCTTATTAAGTATTTCAGAACAAAGGCACCAGGAGCATTCCAGGTGCTCTAAGATTAGTATGGATTTATTATTAATCTTATAGTCAAATGTATAAAAATGTGCTGATAAGCTCAAATATACCAGGATCAACTAGAATCCTCGAGGTTTCCTTGTGCAAGTGAAAGAACGAATGAATATTTCCATTTTTGGAAAGTTGTACCCTGCTACTGCTCATAAGTGTAATGGTTGAAGGAATTCCAAGGAAAGGGCTCTTAAGAGTGGGACATGTGGCTAGACTTTGAGCCTAGGATGACCTTTAGGGCTCAGAACCAATTTATTTCTCTCTTTCTTTTTGGGTTTCAGAGGCAGGAACACTGTGTTCCAGGATTATGGCTTCATTCTAAAATACTCCCCAGAAGTCTCATGTGCCTGGCTCACAGGGCTCTAGTTCATGCATGGACTATTAGGAGATAGGGCCTGGCTGGAGGGAGGGTCACTGTACTGTGACTGGAAAGGCATATTCTTATCCCCAGCTCTTCCCTTTTCCTCTGTTTTCTGGCTGACGTAAGATGAGTAGGTGTTCACCACCAGGCCCTTCTGCCCTGGAGCCAGCCATCTACGTGAGCCAAAACCAGACCTCTTCTCTAAGTAGTGGGTGGCAGGTACTGTGTCCTAGCAATGGGAAAGTGACTAACACACCTAGGGTCCTCAGGAAACACCTGGGCACGAGCTTCTCTGACACCATGAATGGATCCACTGGACAGCCACCTACTAGTGCTAGAGGACAGCTTGGCCTCAAAATCAGACAGGGTTTGAGTATCTTAAAAGTGACTTACAAGTTTCCCTTTGAGGAGTTGAAAGCCATACCTCCTTTCCTTCTAGCTATCTGTCATCTTCCCAGCTGGGAACAGGGTCAGTGGAGGTCTTTTCCCTAGTGGGAACTTTTTTTTGCTAGCACAGCTGTAACAAAGTGTCACATACAGGGAGGCTTCAATAAGAGATTTATTGTCTCTCAGTCTGGAGGACACCAAAACCAAGGTGTCATTGTATTAGGGACTTTCAAATTATTGGGACAAAACACTTGAAATGCACAAATTAGGAGGAGAGGTTTACGTGGCTCACAGTTTCAGAGTTCAGTCCATGGCCGGCTGGCTGGTGGGAGAAAGGGTGTGTGAGAGGCAAGATGCTCAATCTGTGGCAGCCAGGAAGCAGAAAAAGAAGGGAAGAGTCAGGGACAAGAGTCTATATTGTCAGGTCTTATCCCTGGTGAACCACCTTTTCTGACCAGGCCTGACTTCCTAGGAATACACTTTCACCGATGAACTCACCAAGGGATTAATCCACCAATGAATATAGCATCTCTGTGATCCAATCACCTTTCAACCCCTCCACCTCTGAATACATGAGACCTTGGGTCTCATTACATTTTAGGTGTGCACCCTAACGGTCATCAATGGTGCTTCCTTCCTTCCCAGTTCTTGTGGAGTGACGAAATTCTGGCATTGCTTGGCTTACAGGAGCATCATGGGGGAGTGACTGCAAGACATTCTTGATGTATTTACATATGTATTCCCTCTGTGCCCATCTGTCTCTGCATCCAAATTTCCTCAGCTGATAAACACACCTGTCATATGAGATTGAGTTCTGCCCTAATGACCTACTTTAACTTCATAACTTCCAAAAAGACTTTATCTCAACCACACGGCCCCAGTTCATACGCTGAAGGCCTGGAGGTAGGACTCTAACGTATCGTTTCTCGGGGTGGATACAGTTAAACCTGCATGCTCAGAAAGATTTTTAAAAGTGAGCTTTCCAGACATCTGGTAACTCTTCCATTGTCTGTTCACTCAGTCGTGGAGCAGCCTGAGTGCCACAGCAGCTGCATCTGGCTTCACTGGGTGACGTGGCATTTCTCTGAAGGCGATGTTCTTACCAGGAGGGGCCTGCCCAGCTCCTGTATCCCAGCAGCTGGCTGGCTGGAAACCTTGCAGGGCCAAGGTCTCTGGCCAGAGGCTGATCAATTCACCCCCAATGAGGTCTCTGGCTGCAGGTGCTGCAGCCACTCCCTGGGCTTGGCAGACAGCAAACCACACCCTTGTGGTTACAGCCCATCTGTATGAAGGGGGCTGAGCCAGTGCCAAGGCTCTTACTCCGGGGCCAGATGGATTTTCTCTTTCCTTTAGCATGTCCTTTTGAGAGAGGTTCCCCTCCTGGGGTCTGCGCACCTGCAAGCTGCCCCATTTTACGCTAGGACAAGGCAGACAAAGGCGATGACAAGGGCTTCCTCACTAGCGCAGCCTATGTGGAACCATGTCCCCATGTGGGTTACAATCCAGCTCACATCTGGAAGGTGCAAACCTCCCCCCCCCCCCCCCCCCCCCCCCCCCCCCCCCCCCCCCCCCCCCCCCCCCCCCCCCCCCCCCCCCCCCGCCCAGGAGCTCTTGGTCCAGCTGGAGCTGAGCTTGCCTCTCAGAGGCAATAAGATTAACTGATGTCTGCTGAGATACAGAGTTTCCATGATTAATTACACTTTCAACTGAAACCACAAAGGACAATAACCAACAGGGGCTTGCCCTGTTAATTGAAAATAGAAGTTTTTGATGAATGTTCAATGAACAAAGTCTAGGTGGGAACCCCAGCCAGGAATGGCTACATTACATAGCTACAGTGCTTAGCCCTAAGATTACAAGAAACTAATAGGGCACATGTCACATGTTAGATAATTCTCCTACGTTCTTGATGACTTCAAGGTGTTGCAAATGTTTTTCTCACCCTCCCCCCACCCCCCAGTGGCTATTTCAACAAGGTAGAATTTAACCCCAGATTTAGCATAGCATTTTTTGAACTTTTTACAAGAGAGCCACATAAAAATAAACAAAAACAAAAACAAAAGCTAGTCCCAGAGACTATCTATTACATGATCCCATTCATAGCAAATGTCCTGACCTATGGAGAAAGGTTACCCAGGGTCAAGTACAGCTGGGGATAAGAACGCTGGGAATCGCAGCTAAGTGTTGCTTCTTGTCTGTGTGATGAAACTGTGCTAAGTTTGATTATACTGATGACTGCACATACCTGTGAATATGACTGTATGTTCAAAATGAGTGAATGGTATGGTATAACTCAATATAGCTTCAATACTTGACAAGCCACTTAAAACTTTACATAAAAGGTCAACTGTGATGCAGCAGCTTTAAAAAAAGCCCAATGCAAACTATGACCAGAAGAGCCTATTATTGCTTTGTTAGCAGTTAATACCTAAAATGCTATTTTTAAAAACCTTTGCTCTCAGCCCTTGAATGCACCACAAGCACAGTGATTTGAGCTGTTTCTTTGTTAAAGGGTCTTGGCTCCAAAAGTGTTTCTAACATGTAGAAAGGCTGAGAAAAGGTGGTCAGTGTGTGTTCTGTGCCCTTTTGCAGTTATAATCTCTGGCCAGAAGCACTCAAAACTCACTATTTTAACAGGAAGCATAAAAATGGGAGATCTGAGTACATGCCACCAAAGAATAGGCTGTGGTCTCTAGCCCAGGGGATGACCACTATTGATGCTTTCTAAGGGTGGGGGAGGAGGCTGAGGCAAAGGGGACCCCACAATGGGTCATCATGAGAAGGTCAAGGCTGTTAAGGGGGGAAAAATAACCACTTGATGTAGCGATTACTTTACTTGTTCTGTGCCAAGCACTTTAGGCACATTCTCCCATTTAATCTTCATGATGTGATGAGAAACACATTTGGTCTTTGTCCTCCTGGTTCTTGGGACAGAGCTCCTGAAGCCTTTGAATTCCCACATTCAGAAGAGACACAAGGAGCCCCTTCCATTACATCCAATTTTAGGCTAATGAGGTGACTCTGGGTGGAAACCAAGATAGCTTTAGGACAGCGCCAGTCATGAGAACCACCAAGTGATTAGAGTTTGGAACTTTTAGAGAAGGATATTGAGCTATATATATATATATAAAAAACTTTTGAACAATGAGCTTAGAGATTCTGAAAACTTCTGAATTGGTGAACATACTGATTTTCAGGGAGGGGGTGTGTGTTAGTTCACTTTCTGTTACTATGACAAAATACCTGAGATATGACTTACAAGAAGGAGAAGTTTGCTTTGGCTCATAGTTTTAGAAGTTTCAGTCCATGATAGTTTGACTCTGCTGTGGTGCAGGACATCATGGTGGGTGTACAAGGCAAAGAAGGCCTGTTCAATTCATGGTGGCCAGGAAGCAGACAGAGACAGGAAGGGGCCAGTGTCCCCATATCCCAATCAAAGAAATGCCTCTAGTTACCTAACTCCCATTAGGCCCCACCTCTTAAGGGTCCACTACCTCCGAACAGTGTCAAGCTGAGGGCCAAGGGTGTTAAGATCTGAGTGACATTCCAGATTCAAGTTACAGCAGCAGAGCTCCTACAAGAACGCACGGAAACGCCATGAACCCCTCTGTCCTTTAGGATCCATCTTGGGTCCCTCTTCCTCTTCAGCCTTCCCATCTTGTATGCTTTACAGTAAGCCAATAAATGAAAGTAAAAGTGTTTTCCTGACTTCTGTGAGGCTTTTTAGCAAACTACTGAACTCAAGGAATGAATTGTGGGAAGCCCTGATTTACAGTTGGTTGGTCAGAAATAGGGGCGGTCCTGGGTACTGTGGTTTGGATCTGGAATGTTCCCCAAAAGTCTCATGTATCTGAATGGTATAGACTGACTGTCTATGGAGACACGTGCTGTTGGGAGATTGGGGTCTAGTCTGGAAGGGTGGACTACAGGCATGTAAATTGGATTACAGGAGTATAAGTTGGGTCACAGGCATGTAGTAGGGGCTTACCACACCTTCCACACCTGGATCCAGGAGGGGCTGATCCCTGGGATAAGACCTGGCAGGATATATCAGCTGCTTCCTACCTTCCTTGGAGGACTAGACTCAACTTGCCTTGACTCGGCTTCCTGTGTGTGATGTCGTGAGAAGCTGCCTCTACCTCTGCCTCTGCCATGTGCTTCCATTGCTGCTGGCCACCCATCGATGGACTGTGACCTTCTGAAACTGTGGGCTAAAATAAACCTTTCCTCCCCTAAATTTGTGGGTGTTAGGTACTGAGTCACAGCAATGAAAAAGCAACTAAGATACTGGGGGTTTTAATTACTTATTTTCTGATACTGGGGTGAACATAGGTTTGTTGCTCTGAGCCATCTTCAATCTGTCCTGTCCCTTCTTTTTAAATTTCCAGACAGGGGCTTGCTAAGTTGCCCAGGCTGGACTCAAGCTTGTGATCCTCTTGCCTCAGCTTCCCAGAGTTCTGGGATTACAAGTGTTTGCCCCCAAGTCTGGCTTGAATTTGATTCCTTCAACTCTGGGATCTAATGTTAGTTCTGAGTAGAAAGTGTCAGAACTGAATCAAACTGTTAAGATACTCAGCTTGTGTCAGAGAGTTGGAGAATTGGAGAATTGGTTGGTGGCAGAGGCACCATCTCAGATTTCTCCTTACAACAAATCTACTGCATGTTACAGTATCATCTCCATTGGTATAACACCCAAGGGGATATGCCATCCTATTACCAGATTCTGTCCCATGGTTGAGTAGTAGCTCCAACTATGGACTTTCTCCAAAAGCCTTGCCCTTTGGAAATCTCCTGATGGGCCACAGACACTAATCTCTATGTCCTGCAAACTTTTGAGAACACTCAACATTCTTACAGGATGGCAGTACCAAAAGGGGGCCTGTGTGCTCCTGGTTGAGCAGATAGCTTTTGTGTGAATGTCCCTCAATTTCTGTGGTTGATTGTTTTAGAAGACAACTGTCGCATGGCTTTGGGATTAGGCAAGAAGTTCACAGATGCTGACCCTGAGAACCCCCTGCCTGCTCCCCACACACAGGCAAGCAAGAGGGTTGGAGATGGCTGCCTGGCACAGGATGAGAAGCCATTTCCTCATAGCCCTGGGAAGTACCTGGCATCAATGATTAGCAGCTGCCTGAAGGATGTAGGCTCATGACTTTTCTTTGGTCCCAGCTTTGGGCTCCGTTCCCAATTCCAGTGTAACAGAAGACGGGTCTGGAACATCCTGTTACATGACACTAACTAGTTCTTTTCAGTATTAATAGATACCAAGATCATCCTTAGTCAAAATCAATTAGGTCATGTGGGGACACACTGCTGAGGACCTTGTCTTACAAATATCACAGCACACGACAGCGAGAGGCCAGAAACTCAGTGCCCCTAAAGCCACTGAACCAGGTCCTCCCATTAAAGAAGCTTGGTGGACTCTACCACCAAATAGCCTTTGCCCTGGGACTGCCTCATGACATTGTCCCACCCACTCTGACTTTAGCAGTGTTTTGAACACATTAGTAGCCTTGATCTACTGAGAATATAGAACCTGGCCCATAGATATCACTTCAGTTTATTACATCAAAAGTTGATAATAGAACCAGTGAGTCGCAACATGGCACTGGATTAACTGTCCCTAAATCTAGCTTGCTCCTCACAGAGCAGATTATTTTGGGAAATGTGAACCTCCAACTTGTTGAAATTGGAATAGAGCTATTCAATAAACCAACAGACTTATCATTTGAAGACAATAAAGGATTTCCATTTTTGCAACAGAATTAGACTGAAAACTTACTTAGTTCAGCTTTAGACCTCATTTTACTTTTCCAAATGCAGTGTGATTTCGAATCGCCAAGACACAAAGCAGGTCAAAGTGATGAGTGGATCCCTTGGGCTCTTTCAGCCTTCACTGTCTGACATGTGTACTTCATTCCTTCTATGCCTAGGACAACCTCCTTGGGGCTCAAGCTTCTGGGAGAGAAACTGAAGGAGGAAGCGAAATGTTCTGGAATGAGATACCCATGGGTTTGAAATTTTGGTCCAGCAACTGCTATGTGAACCAAGCAAGTTATTTAACTCTAAGACTACTGTAGGGACGACAAGATGAGAAAAGGAATATTTCCCACACTGGGAATCTGTTTCTATATTCTTTGGGAACTAGGACTATTTTTTCATTTTAGAAGGGGTTCCTATACTACTCACTTGCAGGCCATTTCTTTGAACCTAAGTGTGTTTTGGACAACCCACTGTGTTCTGGAATATTCATAAAGAAGATTTTTTTTCCTCAGTGGTAGAGATGAAACCCAAGACCTTGCACATAGTAGGCAGACAAGGAACTACTGAGCCCCATCCCCAGCCCACAAGAAAAAGTTCCCCAAAAAGATGGCAAGTGCAGTTCTATGAGATCAGGTAGCCCGGAGATGGAAAAGGCCCTTCCTTTTGCCTTTACCTGTCTTTCCCCAGGACTCTCTATTCCTTCTTGGGCCTTGAGTTTAGCAAGATACATGGCAAGGAGGATGTGAGTGGAGTGATTTTCAAAGACAACAGTTCTGGGGCTGGAGGCATAGCTCAGTGGTTAAAGTGTTTGCCTACCATGCTCAAGACACTGGGTTCAATTCCCCAGTACCACATAACAGCTGTGCATGGTAACGCATGCCTGTAATCCCGGGATTGAGGAGGCTAAGGTAGGAGGATTGCTGTGAGTTCCAGGCCTGGGATACATAGTTCAGGACCACCCTGTCTCGCTCTCCCCTTCCCCTGCCCAAAACTAAAACCAAACACCAAACTCAAAGATAACAATTGTTTGTACCTCTAGTTTAACCTGGAGAAGCCAGCTTGGTTTGGGAGAAGCATAATAATTGTGATCAAACACGTTAGGATTTGAATCCAGGCTTCCTAAAACTCTGGCAAGTTCCTTAGACTTTCTGAGCCTCAGTTGCCTTAGTTGTAAAACGAAGACACTATCTATTTCAGATTGCTTGGATTAAACTGTATAAAACAACTGAACACTGGTATTTTTTAAAAAGTCAGTTCCTGATCCTCCTTGAAGGCCCAAGTTAATGAGCGAGTCACTGTACGTCTTTCTCTGGTCCCCTCAACAATAAAAGCTGAAGGCCAGCTCCTTAATAGCAGCTATTCTTTCCTTGATATTTTTGGAGCTGAGGCTGAGCAGTCGTGCCTGGAGTCTAAAGAAATGTAAGTGGAGGAGGCAATCCCTAGGTCAGGTCTCCTTACTCAAAGGGAAAAATGCCACTCCTGACATAGTTTGAGCTATAGATCGGAAGAAGTGCACTTGGACGAGGGTCAATCTGAATCAACAGAGAAGAAAATCTATATAAAGGCGTATTCTAATTAACACTAGTAGCTGGCAAGGAAGGTGCTGATCCTGGCTCCGTGTTCTGATTCTGCCAGAGAGAATAAAATTCAAAGGCACCGTCTCAGTTACTTTCTCATCACTGTGACTCAATACCTGACATGTACAACGTTAGGGAGGAAAGATTTATTTCAGCTCACCGTTTCAGAAAGTCACAGTCCATTTACAGGTGGGAGACTGGAAAATGGCAGAATCCCATGGTGGGGCCACAGCTACAGCCAGAGCTGGAGTGGGAGCCAGTGCTCCAGGAGACAGAGATCCTCACAGCAGCATGGCAGAACAGAGACTGGGAGCAGGGAGGGACCAGCACACACCCCTCCAGGTCAAGCCCTAAGCATCGGCCCCTTCTAGCCAAGCCCCGCCTCCCAACACTACACACAGTATCCACAGGAACATGAGGCTTTTGGGGGACACTCCAGATCCACACCATGACAGGCACTAACTCCCTTCTGCCCCCCACACCTGTAGGGGAATGGGCAGTGCCCCAGGCTTACTCTGCTACTCCCACTTCCCAAATTATGTGTCCATAAAATGCTTCTAAAACTTGAACACAGCAAACAGAGCTCTCTTGGGCAGGCCCCCGTACCTGGGATGGATAACAGGTGTGACAGGTCACTGCCTGCTGTCTTGGCCCTTGGGCAAACTCACTGTGCCTCCTGATCCTGGGGGTTAGGCATCACTGACCAGGGGCTCCTCCCCAACGGACCGATCAAAACTTCATTTTCACCATGCCATGTAATGGAAGCAGCTGGGAAGCTTTGCTCTGAGGCCATTTTCCCCAAACCTGGTACTGTCACACAGATTCTTGGGTCTCACCCCAGTGAACCTGGTGTGGTTGGTCCAAGGTGGGTTCAGATATCTGCATTTTAAAAAAGTTTCCTAGGTGATTCTAACCTTCTTTCATGCAACTCTTCTAGCCAATTCTAATTGGATCTGGAAACTCTGCTCTAAGGGCCAAGAAGTTCTGTTGCTTTAATTGAGTAAGACTAAAAACAGCAGGGGCAGATGCAGCTGGACCAAATCCCCACCAACTTGTGGATTCAGTTTCCTTTCTTGAAAGGTCAAGGGGAGTTTCTCACTAGACACAAATGTGGTTCCCTGTGTCCACTCCTGGCTGACATTCTTGGGCATTCTGTCTCCTGCTTTCTTCTTTTTAAATTCTTAAACACTGTATTTTCCTCAAATACACCTGGGAAGAGGCCCATAGCAAACAGTAATGGAATACCAGGATTGCTCTGGGTGCTGAGGTGCTCAAGTGTTCCCTCCAGCACTCACTTATGTTGAAATTAATTGCCATTGTAACCCTATTAAGAGATGAGGCTGCTAAAAAGTAATTAATGTCATTATTGCAGGAGGAGGTGAGCGATGCAGAGAACAGGGCTGGTACAAATTCAACCTCTTCTGCTCTCCGTCACAGGCCTGTTGCCCTTCAGCCATGCTAGGATCCAACTTGAAGCCTACACCAGAGGCCAGTGCTATGCTCTTGGACTTCCTCACCTCGAGAACCACGAGCCAAATAAACCTCTACCATTAATAAGTTACCCAGCTGGTGGTATTGTTATTAAAACAGACAATGACTAAGACTATTCCAGGACTCTGGCAGCACAGACTGCCTGCACTCAGCACAACAGTGAGCGGAAATCCTAAGGCGGCTTGTTTTCTTCTCATTTTACTTTTTTGAGACATGGTCTTGCTCTGTATCCAGGACCTGAACTCACTACAGAGCCCAGGCTGGCCTTGAACTCATGACACTTCTTCTAGATCAGCCTCCCAAGTGCTGGGATTACAGGCAGGCACCATCACACTGGCTTTTTAAGATTTCTCAAAGGTGACATCTCAGACCCACGCCATTGGGAAATGAGGTCAAACATTAACAGATGCCATAACCCATTTTTGGTAAGTCTTGGCTGCCCATGTGGCTTTGGTTTCTGAAGGATCTTGCTGAGCTGTCAGAACCACATCTCTGTTTCTTGTCCTCCTTCATGCCGGCAACTCCCAGGAGGCCACTCATGGCAGTCACCTTCAAAGGCGCAGGAATGGCACTGAGCCACTGTCCCTGCACCCCTCTGTTCTAAGGGACAGTCACAGCAGAAAGAAGGGAACTCTAAGTGCTTACTGGATGCCATTTTACACGGCTTTTCTTGCCTCTCCCCTCTTCCCACATTGTTCTCCATCACCCACTCCTTTGAGGGAACTGGGACTCAAGATCCAGAAGTGACAAGGACCAGGTGCCAGGGCTGCGGTCAGCTGGGTCCCTGCTCAGGTCTAGAGCTTCTTATCATGTTGTCGCCTAGACAAGGAGCGTGGGCCGAGTGCCCCAGTTCTAGAGGTCATCTTCTGCACAGACCCCTCTCTCAGTCCATGTGTTTCTCTGTCCCGTGGATTTGCGTCTGGATGAATTCTTTGCTCTCTGGTCTATTCCTTTTGGGACATGGGACCTACTTCCCTGGGGGCATTTCTCACTATTTCTGGGGACAGGACCCAGGGCTTTCCACGCTAAGCACATGCTCTGCCACTGAGGTACACACCACCCCTCCCAAGGGCTCTTTTTATTGATGCAGTGACCCAAAGCCACAATTGGCAACTCCATTCCTGGCAGAGACTTAGACTTCTGTTTTTGCTTAGGTGTTTAGGAATTCATTTTCCTTGAATTTGTTTGACTTACTGGGTCTAGTATTTCACTACCAAATCCAATTGGTAAGATCTGCAGCTGCTGTTCTGGGCACTGCACTCAGGGGAATCTCATTCAGGTAAATTACTACAGGAGTTTAAATTGATTTGTTTTTCCTTTTACAAATTAAAAAAAAATCCCTTCTCTAGAATGGAGTTGAGCACTATCATTTTCTTAGTACTGCCAACAAAAACTGGCTTTGCTTAAAACACTGTAGCTCCACATTATTAGGCCAAGACAGGGACTGGTTTTAAAACTGGCACCACGGAATGGCACTTCAGCAAGACTTGGTGTCTCAACTTCTGCTGATTTGGAAGGAATCAGGTATAAAGGTGAGAACTTGCTGTTTCCTTAGGAATTATACTGCCAATTTCTCTCTTTCTTTTTTCTTTTTTTTTTTGTGGTGTTGAGGATCCAACCCAGGGCCTCGTGCATGCCAGGCAAGTGCTCTACCACTGAGCTACATTTCCCAATTCCCAATTATTCTTCTAACAATCATGCAGCTTCCAAGCCAGATGTGGTGGCTTGTGCTGCAGAGGCTGAGACAGGAGGATCTCAAGTTCAAAGCCAGCCTAAACCCTGTATCAACAGAACATAACAAAAAAGAGGTGGAAACCTGGGCTTCCACGTGCTGTTCCTTTTCCCCTACCTGTCTACTCATTACCAACACATGACTGTTGTCATGATGAATGACCATGGAGGGCAATTTGCTCATGTGAGAGGGAAGCAACAGGAGGAGAGGAGCAGGTTGGCAGGTCCTACACCTTTTAGTGCCCAGGAGATTGGTCTCATCATCTTTAAGAGAGCCAGTGTCTATGGCAGGTCAAAGAGTCCCCTGCATGGCTGCTGGTGGCCCTGCTTTAAAAGCCTCTTTTGCTACCTGCAGCATGAAGTCCAGATTCCGAGGCTTGGCACTCCAGGCTTCCTCCTGTGCCTCAGTCACCCTCACTGACTCCTGGGCATGCCTGGAACTCCCTGCCCTCATCCCCAGCTGCCACACTGACTCTTCAGTCCCACGTCCCCAGACTTGGGCTTGCTCCCATAGGACTGTGAGCCAGAGGATATCTGGATCCTCTCCCTCCACGAGGATTTAAATCCACCTGCCCTCTGTCTCAACAACTTCACCTTTTGAATTTATGGAAACTCTAGAACAACACCCAAAAGATATCTATGGATTTTTTTTTTTTTTTGCAGTCCAGTAATAGTAAAGGAATGGACACACTGTAAATGTCCACTGCATGGAGAGTGAGAGAAACACTGCACGTTCTACGGCAAGCAACCCCTGCTAGGTGCTCACGTCGTCAGGACAACAGACAAGGCAGGTCTAAGCGGTCTGCGCAGTGTAACCTTAGTTTTATAAAGCAATGTTATCCATGCAATATGTTCACAGAAGCATCAACGCAATCCACAGCTCTCTCTGTGACATGGGATCATAAGACAGTTTATGGGTTGGATGTGTAGTGTCCTCCAAAAGCCTCATGTATTTGGATGTTTTAAAATAACCATGTGCTGCTGAGAGGTGGGCCTGGTGTTGGGGGGTTCCTGGGGTGCTATCACTGAACCCAGGGCCTTGTGCATATAAAACACATGCTGTACCACCCAACTATACTTCAGATCCTGACATCTGGTCTTTTAACGCTTCGTCTTTGTATCATGATGGATTTTTAAAAATAAGTATTGTGTATTAATTTTTGAGCAAATAATAAACACAAGCCCTCTTCCTGCAAAGGTCCAGCTCAGATGGACCTCCCCTAGACAACCCGCCCTGACCCCTCCTGTTTCCAGAGCAACCTCCTTCTTGGAATGATCCTGGGACGAGCTTGAGGACAGGGGACAATGCATTTTTCCTGCTGCCTCACACCCAGAGCGTGCTGAGATACACAGCCCTGCCCCTTTTCTGTCTTACTTTGAGACAGTCTCTCACTAAGTTGCCCAGCTGGCCCTGAACTCAGTGATCCTCCTGCCTCCCCCTCCTTATTAGCCGGGGTTAGTTAGTGGCACTGGCCACTGTGCCCATCCTGAGTTCCATAAAGGTGAGCAGGGTTTTGCTTTTTGTTTCACCCATGAAGCCCCCCACCTGAGGTTTTGCACTGAGCTCTCACAAAGGGCCTATCCTAAGAGATCAGACAAATGGCAGAGTTCTCCATCCTCGCTGGCCAGGCTGGCTGGATCCTCCTGCCCGCCACCACAGGCAGCCACTCAAGCTTCTGAGCCTCCTGCTGGGGCTGAGCCCAATCGCTTTCCAATGCTTAACCCCGGGTACAAGTACAGGATGTCGTCCGATTTGTTAACAGGGGAGGAAGAAAAACAAAGCCAGTTTCCGGAGAGTTCGCCCAGGCTCACCCCGCACACAGGAGAATGTTTGTAATGACACTGCAGCTCCCACGCTGCTTCCTACTGGGGCCACCAGGGACTAGGTTCCTCAGGAAGCCGGAGAGGGGACCTGTGCGGATCAATGGTCTCCTTCTCCCACGTTCTCACCAATGGCTCCCTCTTGGTTCTTTTCGTCAGTCCTGGCAGTTGAACCCAGGGCCTCCCCTCAGCTACATACCCTACTCTCTCCCTCCTTTTATGAGTCAGGGTTTCAGCCAAGGCTGGCCTCCGGCTCAGGGTCCTCCTGCTTCGGCCTCTAGTGTGGCTGGAACTGCAGACGTGCCACTGTCATCCTGACTGCCGGTAGCAACGGCACCACCCAGTCCTTGTGAGTGGCAAGGCCAGGGTGGGGAAGTGCAGCAGGTGCGGCCGGGTGCCTTCCCAGGTCTTTGTAGGCTTCTCGGCCCTGGCTTTGGCTCTCACTACGGACACCTTGGCTATGAAGATGTCTCTTCTTTACACACCAAGGGCATAGTGAGTCCTCTTATGACCCAAGAGGCACTCAGACCCCAGTAAGTTGGAACCCATCACAAAACAGCTGCGTTCCTCCCAGAAAGAAGCAGATGGACTGAGGGGAGAGGGGGGAAAATGACAATCATGACACAACCAATCAAACTTAAAAACACCCCCCATCCGGAGGCAGCTGCGTTCAAGCTGGCCGTTAGGAGATAATTGAAAGTCTTTACTGCTCTCCACTGCCAAGACACACGCCAAAATGAAAATATTTTTAATTTGAGGTTGCTGAGTGGTTTGGAAGAAGCACTTCTGTGCTGAAGGGTACAGCTAAGGATGACAATATTTACTCATCTCGTGTCTCTGTTCCCTTTCTGGGGGCCCCCAGTACTTAGCAAACACATTTAATCTCTCCGCCTTGCCAGTTACTGGAAAAGTTAGATGTATCTCTTGTTCTGTTCTCTCCCCCTTAAGAAAGAACCCGACAGACATTTGGATTGGTGTGACCAGTACACAGGCTGACAAGAATTTCTTGGACTAGGAATACTATTATCCAAGAACCCGGAAGCTGAGTTTTAAGAGTTACTTCATTCACCCAAGCCGAGGGGAGAGTTCTAAACCCACCACCACTCTTACACTGTCAAAAATTCAATTACAACCACTTCAGGGACCCATGTGTCTAGGGCAGCCTTATGTTATCCTCTTTTCCTCACTGCTATCCAAGTTAAAAAAGAGTGTAGCTGGGCCTGGTGGTGCAGGTATCACAATAAAAAAATAAAAATAGATTGGGGATGTAGCTCAGTATAAAGGTTTGGGTTATATCTTCAACATAAATTACATATATTTCTCTGTTAAAAAATACTGTGCTGTATTTATCACTAGTATGATGGAGACAGACCTAGCTACTTTCTCATCGCTGAGACACAGTACCAGAAATCTACAACTTACGGGAGTTAAGATTTATTTTAGCTCATGGTTTCAGAAGGTCAGTCCATTTTGGACAGTCAGCAATAGTGGAAAGATTGAGAAAGGCCTCGCTGCAGAGAAGCTGTTCATGGCATGGCAACAGGAAACCAAGAGCAAGAAAGGGTGGAGTTACCACATATCCTTCCAGGTCAAGCCCCAGGGATCCACCCCTTCCAGGTCAAGCCTCAGTATCCACGCCTTCCGACTAGGCCCCACCTCCTAACAGCTTGCGAACTCCATATATAATACACAGTACCCAAATACACGAGGCTCTTGGGGGGGACACTCTACATCCAAACCATAACAGACCCTTTTACATCCTCCTAAATGACAGGAAAGTGAATTTTCCTTTATCTGCAACAAGATCCAACTCAAAAGATATCAGAAAATAATCCCTTTGAGGGCTGACTTGATCTTGCCATGTACCCTCAGTGCCTAGTACAAGCCTGGACCACAATGAACACTTAATAAATGCTAACTAGGGGCTCGAAGAATGGCACAGTGGTTACACTGCTTGCCTTACAAGTGCAAGGCCCTGAGTTCAATTCCCCAGCACCACATAAAGCTGGGCGTGGTAATGTACGCCTGTAATCCTAGCACTCAGGAAGCTGAGGCAAGAGGATTGTCCTGAGTCCTAGGCCAGGTTAGGCTACATCAGTAAGTTCAGGACCAGCCTGGGCTATAGAACAAGACCCAGTCTTAAAAAAAAAAATGCTAACTAAAGAAGTTCATGGGTGAGTCCTGCTATCTTGACAGAAGACTTTCTTCTTCTTCTTCTTCTTCTTTTTTTTTTTTTTTGAGTGGTACGGGGGATTGAGCCCAGGGTCTTTGCACTGAGCTACATCCCCAGTCTATTTTTTATTTTTGAGATGGAGTTTCACTAAGGCCAGGTAGCCCAGGCTGTTGGGCTGGAACTTGCCATCTTGCCTCAGTCTCTCAGAGTGCTGGGACTACAGCCATGTACTACCATACCCAGTTCTACATCAACGTTTTTTTCTTTTACCTATGTTTCTTGATCTCAGTACAATTGATATTTAGAAAAGCGACACTTAGAATTGTGTTGTGGGGTCTATCCTGAGCACTGTAGGATTTTTAGTAGCATATTTTAACCTCTACCACTGGATTCCATAGCTCCAGCTGTGATAGTCACGGCATTGCCAGATGTCCCTGGGGGAACCACTGGGCTGGAGAAACCTTTGCTTTGCGTTTGCTTAAATCAATTAAGATTACAAGAAAGTAAAAAAGTAAAGCACATGCGCGTGCACACACATACCCTCCTAAACTCTCCCTACTAAGGAATTACACTTCTTTTTCCTTCTGCTCTTTTATACTGGAGGCATGGCTGCAAATTTCGAAGCTGTGCATTCCTGCTCATGACCAGCTTGTGTCTCTGGGAGTGAGGAACAGCACCTTGGAGGCACATAAAGATGCCATGTGCATCTTCCTTCTTATCATGGATGCCACAGCTCATCAACAACTGCAGTGAAAGCCAGCCGACACCCATGGATGAGTGAGATCACTCTGAACCTCACTTTTGGAGATTGCTCTAGTCCTATAATCTAGAGGTTGAGATGTGTTCCTGAACCCCAGACTGCCAGCTCAGCTCTACAGGCGTAATCTCTCTGCCTGTGCCCTCTGTAGCCTGCTGTGACTATCGTGTGGAGTTCCTCGTTCCTCTGTTGGGATCATCACCTTGAAATCTTGGAAGAGCATCAGAGAGCCAGGATGGAGAGCTTGGCACAAGCAAGAAGCCATGAATCAGCGGCACAGGGAGTGCCACCTGCCCAGAGTCCGGCTTCAGCCCTTCTGCTGCTGTGTGGTGCTGACGGATGCTGTCCATGTCACTTAAGACCTGAGTGACTTCCACATGGGGTGGGCTCTGTGTTAACTAGTGGTGCTCTCTGCCTAGGAAGTCACACTGATCTCTTTTTTTGAAACAATACAGTGTTGTGCGTAGGATCCTGCAGTAGCTGTAAGAACAAACCCTGATGCTAAGAGGCACTTGGGAGCTGATGCCCAGGCCTTCGGCTAGGCTATCAGCTGATCCTGAGTCTCCAAAGTGCCCTTCTGAATCCCTGGTTAGTTGTGGCACGAGGTCGGGCACAGGGGCGGTGGGGGGGGGCAGTGGAAATTTCCCGGCTCTGCTCACCTTAATGAGAGAGGCATTCTTGATTGTGTGGCCTGGAGGTTTCCAAGGAGAAACAGGAAAAGACAAGAAAGAGCTTCAGTCTCCTCCTTTGGCCTAGGTGGCAGGGGTGCGCCAGGAACTGGGTAGAGAAGAGTGCCCCAGAAAGCCCAGGTCTGGCTTCATTAGCATCTGAAAATCCCAGAATAGCTCCTGCCCACCAGTGCCCAGCTCTCTGCACAGAAAGCGTGTTCGCATCACAATGCTGACACAGCCAACTTCCAAGGATGGATTAGAGGAAAGGCCCAGGAGGCAGTAAGCTTCCGATTGGAAAAAAGAACTCTGATTCACAACCGCTAGCTTAATGGCAACAGATTCATTTTCTCTGATAGCATTCACACTGAAATTGTCACTGCTGGAGGGAAAAACCAAAGCCCCTGGCCTCTACTCATCCATTCAGCAACTGTTACGAGAGCATCTGCTCGGTTCTGGGGCCGCAGGAGCTGATGGGGTTTGACAACCCTGAAGGCGCAGCTCTGGCCCTGGACGAGCATGATCCTGCGTAATCACACGTGATCTCACTTGATCTAGCGCGATCTCTCATGGGTTGGCATGAACTAGAAGCCACAGACCAAACAGAGGGCTGGGGAGGCATCGCGGTCGGGAAAGCTCCCAAAGGGGGAGCCATGTTTGAGCTGAGCTCCCAAGGAGGGGTCTGAAGGGGACCGACAAGGTCAGATTTCATTATAGAAGGAGGCGGCTGTTAATTATTTACAATGTTCTAAGCAGAAAATGCCCTTGAAAAGGTTTGCCATCTGAAGTAGATGCTTCTCTGGTTCTCAGTCCCTGGCACATTCTCGAGAGGCTTAATAACCTAGGAGATTCACGCTTTCCCTTCCGGTGGGTTCCACTACAGTCTGGGATTCTAGGAGTCAAATGGGGGTGGGGTTTTGGGGACATTCTTTGCCTTAGATCTTATCACAGGCTCCTAATTATCCCTGTATCCCTTTGGGATGGAACTACCAGGTCTTTGGAGGAAGAATAATTCTCCTGTGACACTGGCCAGCAGATCCTCTGGAAATGGCTTGGCAGAGTATATGGCTGAGTCCTAAGGGATCCCCTTCTTATATGTCTGTTGGGTCACTCTGAGCCCCAGGGCAGGCAGGGTGGTGATGAGCAGGAGCACTGGGTCCTTAGATCCATTCAACTGAAATATCCTCTTCCTCTACAGCAGGGATCCCCAGCCTTGGCACTACTTACAGTTGAGGTCACATTATTACTATAAAGGGTGTTCTGTGCTTTATAGGGTGCTTAGAGGCACCTCCCCCAGCCCAGTAGTGACAATCAATTTTTTAAAAAAATCGGCACTTGGGTTCCACCCCAGGGTGCTCCCACAGAGCTATATCCCCAGCCTATTCAGTTTTGCTTTTGAGATAAGGGGCTGGAGGAATAGCTTTGTGCTTAAAGTGCTTGCCCAGCAAGCACTAAGTACCTGAGCTGGATTCCCAGCACCACATAAACCAGACGTGGTGGCACATGTCTGTAATCCCAGCAGTCAGGAGGCTGAGGCAGAATTACTGTGAGTTCAAGATCAGCCTGGGCTACACAGTGAGTTTAGAACCAGTCTGGACTATAGAGTAAGACCCTGTCTCAGAAAAAAAAAAATCTTTTTTTTGGAGATACTGTCTCCTGAAGTCACTAGGTCAAACTTGTGATCCTCCTGCTTCAGCTTCCTAGAGTGCTGGGATTACAGAGCTGTGTCATCAGGCCCAAATGAACAATAAGACACTTCGTGGGGTAAACCTGCCCCAGCTGAGAACTTTGCCAGAGGACAGTTTTTCCACTCTGTTTCCACTCAGTTTTCCATTCCATCTCACTGCATGTTTGGGGAGCACTCAGCACAATGGCCAACTCTTCCTTGCTGACGCTTGTGTTCCTGGACACCCTGTCCTTACCCAGAGTGCCACGCTTTGTATGTTCCTGAGGCCTCTTCTTCCTGCTTCCCTCTAGGGATCGGTTCTGAACCCCTTTCCCGTTGCACCTTACACTTTCTCCCTCTTATCCACTCTCAGGATTCTAAATGTCTTCTACGTGCCAGATACTCTCCGATGCGTCTCTTCCACCTAAGCCACAGATTCACTTCCGTTTATTCTAGATGTATCACTGGCATCACGAAAACTACCCACCTCCTCAAATCCATTCCTCTACTTGTCTGCCCATTTCAGTCTGTGGCACCCCCATTTCATCTGTTGCTCATGTCAGAATCTTTAAGGTCATCTTGACTCCTCTTGGGTCACCACCATATCCAGTCCCTGACCAATCCCTGTGAATCCTGTCTTCAGGAGCAATCTCAAAACAATCTGCTCAGCTGAACCCGATGACGCAGACCTATAATCCCAGCACCCGGGGAAGCTAAGGAAGGAGACTGCAAGTCTGAGCCCAGCCTGGGTTGCCTAGTGACTTAGAATGTCTCCAGATCCAACCTAAAAAACAGGCTGGGGGCACAGCTCAGTGGGAAGGTCCTGGGCTCAATTCCCAGCACCACACACAGAAACTCAAACAACAGCAACAACACAAATCTGTTCTTCACTCTGCCTGTGGTTAGCCCCTCAGGTCAAGCCTCCACGTAGCCTGTGTAGCCCACAATGTAAATTAACTCTAGTGATGAGAACAATCTTTGGAAAGCACAAATCAGGCCATACGATGCGGCAGCCTCAATGTCTTCACAGTTATTCTATGGCACCCAGATAAGGTCCAAGTGTCCGATTAACCCGGACCCTCACCATCATTCCATTCTTCACTCACGCTGCTAGCGCCATGTTGGCCTTCTTTTACCCTGCACATGCTGGGCCCTCCTCAGGAATGCCACCCCTGCTTGTCTCATCCCGCAGGTCTCAGCGTGACCATCATTCCTAGAGCATCTCAATGAGTACCCTATATAATTAAATTCACTTTTGCGGGGCTGGAAAAATGATCAGCAGTTAAAGCGCTTGCCTAGCAAGAGCTAAGTCAAGTGCTTAGTACCTGAGTTTGAGTCCCCAGCACCACATAAGCCAGGCATGGTGGTGCACGCCTGTAATCCCAGCACTCGGGAGGCTGAGACAGGAAGATTATTTTGAGTCCAAGGCCAACCTGGGCTCCACGGAGAGTTCAGGACCAGCCTGGGCTACAAAGCAAGACCAGTCTCAAAAACAAAACAATAACAACAACAAAAATATTCACTTTTGTGTCACTGTCTCCTTCTGCACTTCCTGCTTGCCTTAGTGACTTTTGTAATTCCACAACTTCGTAGGTACCTGCGGATACTGCTTTACTGTTTGGCTCCCCTGCTAGACAGAGACAGGGAAGTGTCCTGAGGGGAGGGCCAAGTGTCTCTTGCTCAGTGTCCTGTCTCAGCCTCAACCTCCTCTGTAACAGGTAGGGAGAAACTCAGCATTTACTGGGTGAGTGACAATCCTCTCCTTTCCGAGAGACCTGTTGACTTCTCCATTAACATTCCTGTCTGTACTAAGGATTTCTGCTGAATGGGGAAGGTGCTCCCTGGGGACTATACCAGTTCACTCTGGGAGGAGATGGCTGAAATCCATTCTTCTTTTTTTTTTTTTTTTTCGTGAAACTGCCCTCCTGGAAGGCCACGTACCCAGCTGGACAGCAGCCTCCTCACTCTGAGGAGCTACTGAAGCGATCGGCAACAGCTTCGCGATCGGCAACAGCTTCACCCGATGCCTAGGATAACGCCCTACATGTCCCCAAAGCCCCACCAAGTACTGGTGTGCCTGGTATTGAAACCACACAAGTATTTTCATACAGGAAGACAAGAGGGGCCGGGGATCCCTGGCAGCAGGCCCACGGCGATGGGGATAACATTTAACTCTGTTTTTCTCTCTTTTCCCCTCTCTCTCTCTCTCTTTGTTTTTCTTTCTTTCCTTTTTTAGATAGGTTCTTACTCTGCAGTCCAGCTAGGTCCTGAATTCACTATGTTGCCTTGGCTGGCCTCAAACTCATGTCAATCCTCCTGCCTCAGTCTCCCGAGAACTGAGAACTGGAATTAAATTGTTTTTCTTTAGATGCACGGGTGGGGTTGGCTACAGGGTGTAGAGTACGTCCATGCCAACGTGCTCAGCCTTTGGATCCACGTGAAAAAGACAGAGTAGCGATTCCCCTCAGCCACTCCTGGCACCTAAGGGCCCATGACTGCAGTGCAGCAGCTGGGATCTCAAAAGGCAGGAAACCACAGTGGAGCCCAGAGTGTGCATGACCTGGACCTGGAGGAATTCACTCCCCCCCATTTTATTGATATGTATATGTATGCAAAATTTAAGGTTTACAATGGAGTTGAGCCTTTTATGCACATATGTATCTTGTCAAGGTGACAAGGGCTTTCCCACTCTCCTTTTGTCCCTCCCCCTCCCATTCCCTCCCTCCCTCCTCCCCTACCCGACCCCCCTGTTTCACATTGTTTCTCATTTTAAGTTCCATAGGAGTTGTGCTCTGGGTCTCTCATATCAGAGAGACCATTCGATGTTTCACCTTCTGCTTCTGACTCACTTCACTAAGCAAGATGTTCTCAAGTTTCTTCCATTTGCCTGTAAAAGCCTCCACATTGTTGGACTTTATTGATGCAGAGTATTCCATTGTGTATAAATACCACAATTTGTGTATCCACTCGTCTGTTGACGGGTATTTTGGTGACTTCCATATTTTAGCTATTGTTCGTTGTGCTGCTATGAACATGGGTATACAAATATCTCTGTTGTGTGTTGATTTGACCTCTTTTGGATATATTCCCAGGAGGGGTGTCGCTGGATTGAAGGGGATATTTATTTCTAGTCTTTTGGGAGCTCTCCATACTGCTTTCCAAAGGAGTTGCACAAATTTACAGGAATTCACTTTTAACAGGTTAATGGGTGACATTTTCAATCAACCTTCATCAATTTGAGGGAAGAGATTCAAGGTCCTGTGCTACAGCCCAAGGATGAGCTTGGGGCACTGATGACAGACATTGTGATTGGCTCATGTCCCTAAACAACAAAAACAGCCTGCTTCTGTTGTACTGCAGGGCTGGGACTGTATGTACAAGTGTGTCACTCAAGTTCCATGAGGAACCATTAATAAAAAATTAACCGGCTATAAAGGGAGGTGAAGAGCAGATTCCGAAGGTGGAAACCAGAAGGAGAGACGCTCTCTGAAACGTGCCATCAGCCAGAAGGAAGGAGAAGGCCTTGCAAAGAGACCTGCTATTTTGAGAGAAAAGTTTTGGGTCAACGTGAGCCATCAAAGCTTTGAGGGTTTTTTTGGAGTTGGTGATCAAACCTACGACCTTGTACGTTCTAAGCAAGCATCTGCCACTAGTCCCAGCCCCGGCTTCTGCGGATTTTCTTTATGTTAAACTCCAAGGTTACAAATGAAAAATGAAATGTATCCCATGGCTCAGCAGTGCCTGATGCTGGAGAAGATGGGCCGCTGCTCTTGAGAGAAGCCAGCGTGTTGGATGGCTCAGTTACGTGACTACTGACCTTGCACAGCACCGCAGCAGAGTCCAACAGTCAGGACAGCTGACCACAACGCGACTGGTAGGCAGGGCCAAGGGTGGGCCTTGAGGAGCAGTGAGGGTCTTTAAAATTCTGAGCCCCGCATTAAAGAACCCAGCAAGACGGGCGACTGAATCACAGGGACACAAAGACAGACCAAAGGTTCCTGGGAAAGGGGGGCCCTTGGCAAACACCTGTTGAATGAAGGATTAAAGTTCTGTCCGTTTCCCCCGCCCGTCGCTTACCTCGGACTCTTTGTAGTAACGTTCTGGAATTTCATCGCAGGCGATGTCGATAAAGCAGACTTCTCTCTCTAGGTCTTTGGCTTCATTGTCAAAAATCTGAAAGGGCAGAGGAACACATCAGAGATTAGAGATGCCATGGGGATCCTCCCAGGTGCCCCCGGGAGGTGCCCCCGCAGTGCATGCATCTTCCAGGGGCCCGGCACCCTGCCGCTGCCTGGCCTGCCTCGGAGCTGCGGAGACTGTGAAAGGCTTGCACGCCTGGCACGTGCGTCAGAGGCAGGTGGAGCATCCCTGACCGCTTGGCGAGTGGCAGACGTAAAAAGAGGCTGTTTTTAGAAATTTGAGAGTGAGGAAATAATCCTCTTCCAAAACTAAAATCTGCTGATTTTTTGGCAGCTAAGCTGAACAAGAAGAGTGAGGAGGACAGGAAGGGGATGGTGACGTTTGAGACAAAAAGTCAAAGATTTAGAGCAGAATAATTGTGCTTTAAGAGTTTTACATACATCTAACTTTACAAGTAATATATGCAAAAAGACAGAGGAAGGAAAAGGTGCAAAGCAAATAAAATAAACCATGATGTAGCTCAGTGGTTACAGAGTGTGCCTAGCATGCACAAGGCCCTTGGCTTCAATTCTCCAGCACCACACACAAAAAAAATTAGCTGGGTGTGATGGTGCATACCTGCAATCCCAGCACTCAAGAAGCTGAGGCAGAAGGATTGCCATCAAGGTGAGGTCAGCCTGGACTCCTGAGTGAGATCTTGTCTCAAAAAACAAAACAACAAAACAAAACAAAACAAACAAAAAACCCCCAGGATTTTGCTTAGCTGCCTAATTGCTGAGGGTGGGCTCAAACTTGTAAACTTCCTGCCTCAGTCTGTCAAGAACGCTAGAATTACAAGTGTGTGCTGCTACACCTGGGCAAGATAATATTTTCCTTGATTATTTGAGAGCATGATTTCCTTGGCACAGGTAGGAGTAACAAGGTATAGGTGGTAAAATGCTTAAGTGGTTTCATGCCCGTTAACTTTAGGTTCTATTGGTACAGGATGTCCATTAGTTGACCCCCAAAAAGGAAAGCAGTCATAACATACAGACATGCATATTACATGACATACATTGCAGCAGAAAGACCGAGTCCCCCTTGAATTTCCATCCTACTGCCATTTTTGGTCTAGACAGATGAGCAGCCTTCTGAAGGACAGTAAAGAGAATGGGCCGGAAACCCACTTCTTCCTTGGAGGACATCTCTGATGACCCCGCCTCCCTGCTGAGCTAGTTCCTGCTGGCAGTCAGCAGTGGCCACTGATTCCATCGGACCCTTGGGAAGAGGATGGAATCTTTAGGAAGAACAGGATGGTGGATGCAGAAGAACGTTGCCTTGACTCAAGTGTGGTGCTAACAGCACGCTCTCCGCTGGGACCCAGGACGGCTCCTGATGGGCTCTGTCCCTGCTATTTGCTTCTCAGGTTGAAAACGTTACTCTTTCTGAATCTCATTTATACTAGTAATAACCCTCCAACTCTGCTGTAGATTCTACCTCCTATTTCCTTCTGAAATGTTCGGAGGCTGCTAGGGCAAATCTCTTCAGCTTTGCTCAAGGAGACTTAGCTGGGTGTGACCAGAGATGGTCACTTCCTTTTCCTTTATGGGTGGAGAGACTGGTTCTCCTTCCTTCCTTCCCTGTTTCCTTCCTTGCTTCCTTCCTTCCCTTCTTTATTTCAAACAGGGTCTCGCTCTATGGCCCAGGCTGATGCCTGAACTCACTGGTGTAGTCTAGGCTGGCCTTGGACTCACAACAATTTGCCTGCCTCAGTCTCTGGAGTGCTGAAATTACAGGTGTGTGCCACCACGCCCAGATTTATGTGGTACCGGAGAATCAAACTCAAGGCCTTGTTGCAAAGCAAGTGCTTTAACTGCCATGCCATTCCTCCAGCCCAAAGACTGGTTCTTACACCAGCCCTGATTCCTTCCACTGACACTCAAAGTCAAGGGCCTGGACACTCCTAAAGTGTTTGGGAGGTACAGGATTGTTTTGAAATCAAACAGACAGTGGACAAACAGGTTCAAGTTTGAGCAGGGGAAATAAGCTGTGAAATGAAATACCGGGTCTCAGATTGTGTGAGTCGGAGCCAAGAGAAGAGAGGCGCACGCCTCATTAAGGAGGCGGAACGGAACTGCCCAGAGGGGAATGGACTTGAGTAAATTACAGAGGAAGTTAAGGAGGTCTGACGTTTATTGGTAAAATCCACGGATTCAGAGAAGGGGAAGTTGGCAGATGTTAGGGGGGCTGCTGACAGGGTGGGCGGCTTTACTTAATTTGAACTCTCTCTCCTGGGGAACTGTGGATGGAACCTGCATGTCACAAAAGCACTATATTACTGAACTACACCCTCAGCCTTTTAAAATCATTTTAAAATCGTGAGACAGGTTCTCACTAAACTGCCCAGGCTGGCCTCAAACTTGCGTTCCTCTTGCCTTAGCCTCCCAAGTCGCTGGGATCACAGCATGCGTGGCTAATTCAAACTGTTTCGATCAACCACTATACCAGTTATCACACTGTTGGCCTTCAGCTCTAAATCTCCCCTCAGGTCCCTACTCTAGTACAAGGGACCAGACCCTACAGAGTGTGCACTCCAGTAGGCCTTGTCAGTAGAGGGTGCTGGAGGGACACGATGGCCTTCTCTTCTAGGTTGGGCTCTTGGAGGAAGCTGTGGCATCTATGGGTGGGGACATTCAATGGTAGTGCCCCAGCTGCATGCCTAGAGGGCAGAGCTACTCAGCGACCTTGCAGCCCTGGCTCGGGGCCCAGGAACCTCTCCCCTGTGGCTCTCCTGACCCAGGCACCATAGGCCCCGGGTCTTGCACTGGCAGTGTGCCCTGCTTGCTGCATACCCATCCATCAGCCTCTTGCGGCGCCCCAGAAACCTTTCTGCTGCCTGGGCCTACAAGTCAGCTGTGGTTCATGCAACCTGGTGAACTTCTGCGCCATTCTGTGGGCCACAGCCACACCTTCTTGGAACCCCGCCATGAAGAGGGGCCCTTTGAAGCTTGTCCTTCCTCCAGTGTTCTCTCAGCCTGAGGGTGTCCTTTAGTCAGTAATTCTCACATTACAGTCCTCCTGTTCAAATTATCCTGTGGCCCCGGTTTCCTGGTTGGGCCCTGACAGTACCCTCACAGCAGTGTTGAGTATTGCTGCAGGCTTCAAGGACTTTGGAGGCAGCGAGGGCTGAGTTCCTGCCCTTGAAAAGAAACCACATAGTGGGAGAGATTGATTATTCCTCCAAACCCAAGGCACAATAAACTATGTGCTATAAAAGAACAAAAAGAACAGGTTGTAAATCTAGGGAGAGGAGCCATTTCTGGTGACTCAACCACAACATTACAAGGATTATATTATTCCCAATTTTCAGTTGAGAACACCAAGGCCCAATGAACAAAGAGGACCACATAAAATCCCAGTCACAGAAGCGTAGGAGGGAGCGTAGACCCTAGGCATCACAGCCAGATTCCTTCTAGATTAAAAGGCTGTTCCTTAGTATCCTCTGAGTATCAGCCCAAAATGTCTCTTGCTTCTTTCTAGAAAGATAAAATCAGAATCTGGTTCTCTTCCTGCTGATTATAAGATGCATGTATGTCCCGGGCAGCCATCACTGCAAACCAGCCACAGACTTTGGGTTCTTTTCTCCATTGTGTACTACCTAAGACTGCAGCAGACTGTACTCGGGTACAACTTCGTATAACCCCTGGTCTCCTTCATTACGATCATATCAATTTGTGTTGGAAGATGTGAATTACCAAACACAGAAAGTCTGCATTACTTCAGATCTGCAGCAGCAAGCATTTCGGGGGGGGGGGGGGGGGAGAGACATTGAGGACCTCAAAGTCCTCTTCAGGGACAAGATGGCAAAGAGTCAAAGATTCTAATCAATAATCTCACAGTGATTGGAGATTTTAGGAGATGCTCATAGGTAATGGTGGAAGGCATTAACTTCAGCTCGGCTCTCCCTAGAGGAATCTATGGCACGTATACTGCTAGCTGTTTGATCTCAATTTTCTTTCATAAGCTTGAGTTCTATTCCTCGGTTGTAAGCACTCTAATTTCTCCTAATTCCCAAGACTGAGCTGAACACAGAGTGGGAACCTTCTATTACAGCTGGTTGAATTCAGTTGCCTTCTCTAGGTAGCTGTGAGCAAGTCCCCATGTCTTTGGGCCTTCAGGTTCTTGTACAAAGAACATCAAAAGCTTAATCTGGAGGGAAGGGTTTGAGGGAGTGTGTTGAAGGTTCTGGAATGTACACACAATCCAAGGAGGCCCATTTTTCGGGACAGGTTATTTGGCCACTTTCACCTGATTATCAGAGATCTGTAGCCTCTGAGGCTGAGATTGAGGGACCCAGCTGGCTGCTAAAACTTCTAGCCAAGCCTGTGATGTTGACCTCTGGTTCATGTCTGTCTCCTGCATCTTCCTCTGTGGCCTGTTCCTTTTCTGTCCCTTCACTCCACAACCAACCAACCTGATGGTAGACAGAAGGGCTGCAGCAGGAGATGGGTAGCAGGGTGGCCATGATGTCTGTGACTGCAGGGCTCTGCCAGGGAGAAAAGGCTCATCTCCGTGCTCAGTCTGGGGCAGGACCCAGAATGAGCCAACACTGTTCCAACCAGGCAGAGGCCCCAGAGGGCAACACTCAGCCAGAGCCCTCCTCTGGATTCCGTGGAGATGGCAGCGCAGCAGCCGCCGGGGCTCTACCCCACCACAGCTACTCTCTGAGGTGGAGGAGGAGACCTGCCAAGACAGCTTCAGGGCGAGATGCGGCTTGCTGACGAAGCTAGCCAGACCTTTGGGGTCACACTTGATGCTGGAAATCTGTGCAACTCTGTTGTTTTATTTGCTTTGTGTGGAAAACTTGTCCCCTTCTGAGATGAGGCTGGGGTCTGGGAGTTGAGGAACTTGTCCTACATCACCTGGGTATTTGTCGTGGACATTGTATTAGTCTGTTTTCACCACTCTCACAAAATACATGAGGCAGGCTGACTTTATGAAGAAAAGAAGTTCATTTTCCTCACCATGCTAGAGATTCAGGGCATGACACTGGCATCCATGTGGCTCTGGTGAAGGGCTTCATGACAGAGGGCAGGAGCATGTGAGAAAGGATCACGCTGCCACATGGGAAGACAGGAAGGGAGAGACTTGGGTCCCAAATCCCTCCTGGGACACAGATCCATTTGGTCCCATCTCTTAAAGGTTCTACTCTCAGACTGGGATCCAGGTTTCCAACATAGGAATTCTTGGGAACACACTGAAAGCAAACTAAACCACAGAGACACGCAGAGGACGTGTTTATCCTCCTCCTTCGGGACCAACCTACGCATCATCTGCAGTGGATTCTGGTACCAGTCTGGCCAGCCCCTCTGACCTCCACGACCCCTACTGGGGACGAGTCAAGAAGACAGAACTACTTTCATTATGAACTGGGCAGTGCTACAAGGAAAAGGTAAATATTTTGAAGAAATACTATCTTAAGATAGCATTATGAACAATAAATACCAAGTATCTTAAAAATCTTCATATATTTTGAACTAGTATGCCTGTGCTTTGAAAATTCATCTTAAGAATTTTAAATAAAGGAAAAGCTTTGTACACAAAGATTATTGTAGTGGCAAGAAAAAAAGCTGAATTATTCCCAGGGTAGAATGGCCAAAGAAAGGAGAGGTATACAGAGACACATGGGACGTGTTTTAAAGAGATGTTAGTTTTCCCCTTGGACGGGTTCTCTTTCTAGACTCCAGGATCCCTCTTGGTTCAGTCCTAGATTTGTTTCTGGACTTCATAAATCTTCTTGTTCCAGTCCATCTATTTGGAATGCCTCTGTTAAATCACAACCCATGGTTCTAGGAGTCATGGATTCTGCAGCCCTTTTTTCTCAAATAATAATTTTCATGGTCTAAGATCTCAGCTCAGATGAGAACGCTTCGTACTTTCACACAATTTCCCTGTACACATAAAAGTGCTCTACAAGGTAAAGAGCATTTAAAAAAAATTGAGGTGAGGAAAAAAATGGTCTACGCTTGTTGCGGGGTAGATGTTTATCTTTCTGCCTGATGCCAAATCTGCTCGGGGTTGCTGGTTCCAAGTGCCTGATTAGTAGGGATTCAGAAAAAAATAATTACCAGTCCTTTTGTTCTATGTTTCAGACACAATTACCAGGATGAAGAGACTAGCCAAGTGGACGTTCTCTACTTTATCACTTTATGCTCAGCACCTGGAAAGCAATTAGCTAAAGACGTACCAACAAAGGACAGGATTGGCAGCAAAGAACACGGGGTTCAACGTTACTGCTTCCGTGCTGCTTTCGTTCTCAGGCTTAGGATTTGCAAAGTGGCCATTGGTTTGTGGAGGGAAGCGGGTGCTGCCACAGGCTAGTGCTTCAGGCATATCGGGCTAGAGTTGGCTCACGATTTATCGACGATATTCGAATGGCCGTGTACGCGCCCGGGAGGAGCCTGAAAAGCATGTATAGCTGTGGGAACAAACAGTCAGTTCTCAAAGATGCCAATGACCATCTCAGTGCCACAGCTCCATTCGTGTTCTTAGGGGCAGCCGCCCAATGGTACGTGCGTACTAGAATCCAACCTAAGAATGGCTTAGCTCACTTTCTACTTGGTGACTAGGACGAAGGCCCACTTGTCCAGGCCTGTAATCCTAGTACTCTGGGAAGCTGAGGCAGGAGGACTGCAAGCGTGTGGCCGGCCTGAGCAACTTCTCTCAAAATGAAAAATAAGAACAGGCTGGAAATGTAGTTCAGTATGAAGGCCGTGGGCTCCATCCCTAGTACGACCCAAATAAACAAAACTAGGACGAAAAGATGTTCTTCCTTGACTTGGTAAAAACATTTTCTGCCTCTATATTTTTTTCTATTTTCCAGAATAGAGCTGGGTATTACGTGTTCTGAAGTTAGAATAACTTAAAGACAGTGTTTGGAAGATGGGAAGAGATGGATTCACAGCAATGAACGAGTACATGTTTTCTTTCTTTTTTTGTTTATTTTGAGACAGTGTCTCATTCTATAGTCCAGGTGGTCCTGAAATCACTATGAAGCCCAGGCTGGCCTTGGACTTATGCCAATCCTCCTGCCTCAGCCTCCTGAGTGCTGGGATTACAGGTATGCACCACCACGCCCAGCTTTATAAGGTGCTGGGGAATCGAACTCAGGGCCCAATGCTTGCTGGGCTAGCACTTTAACCGCTGTGCCATTCTTCCAGCCCTGAGTAAATGTTTATTAAGCACCCTCAACATTGTGCCTCATTAATGTGGGAGATAAGCCTCTCAAGTGTGCTTAGGATTCTGTAGAGACTAATTTCATGTAAGATTTAATCATGTGACATGCAGTCTGTGTATTAATAAAGAACATCCATCTCTTGGTAACCCAGGGATTGGCTCTGGGACCCCCTTTGGATGGTAAAATTCAAGGGTATTCAAGTTCCTCATATAAAATGATGTTGCCTTTGCATCTACCTACAGAATCCTCTGCATAATCATAGGTTGTTTATAATACCTCATGCAATGTAAATGCTGTGTCGATAGTTGTTATATCCTATTGTCAGGAAATAATGACCGGAAATGTCCACACATGCTCAGAACAGGTGTAATTTCTTTCCCAAGCGTTTCCCACCCGCAGTTGGTTTCATCGGCAGGTGTAAGACTCAGGTGTAGAAAGGCTAAGTCTCGAGCGGCGTGCTTCAGGCACAAGTACTCGAGTCCAAATTCGGTGCGGACAGCAATCAACGCAGCTCCTCAGTGACCTGGGTCCAGGGATCTTTTGGGGCCAGAAGCAGTGATTCAAGACACTGGCATCCGGTGTCGAAGGGAAAGAAGATTCTGTTCCACAATGTGTCACAGTGTGGCCGGAGACCCCAGGGGAAGAGACCTAACTGGGGTTTGAGTGCTCAGAGAACTGACTCCTGTGCTGGGGGGCCTGGGGTGAGGAAACGGCCGCAGAACCCATCTTGAATTGACCTTGGTCTTGGAGTGGAATGAGAGCCCCATCTGGCAGTGCAGTGGAAAATGAGCTGCTTTTATTTAATCCTCATCAAATGTTCTACTCGCCACAGGCTTTAGGGGTATTAAGGCTGAGTAAGGAAACTCGCCTCTGGGGTTGGGAGGGATTGACTTGGCTGCTGGGTAAACGCAGGAGCCTCTCTGGAGGGTGCTCCCGGGGGACAGCGTCATCAGGCCCTTAATGCAGGAGGGAAAACTTGTTTTTCCAACACTGATGGCAGAGAGGCAAAGCAAATGGCAGGCCAAGGTTTCAGGCCTGGGAGTGCCGGGGAAACCCTGCCAGGGAGGTGGCATCAGCGGCTCAGAGCTGCAGGGGAGTATCGGGATGGCAGGTGGTCTTTGCTGTGCTCTTTGTTTTTTTCTACACTGCCTCTGCCCGGCACTGACAGCTCCATTACCTTCCGGACATTAGGCTTGAGGAGTTCTTTGTTTTCTTAAATTTGGTTTGGCTGCTTTGGGGATGGAGCCCAGGGCCTTTCCCGTGCTAAGCAAGTACTCTACCATGGAGCTGTATCCGCAAATGCATTATTTCAAATAGATACTTTACACTGACACATTGTAACTGCACATATTTATGGGACACAGTGTGATATTTCAGTACATATATACCATGTATAATGATGAGATTAGGGTAATTAAGTGAACTCATCACCTAAAATATTTATCTTTTCTTTGGGATGAAAACATTCAGAATCCTCTCTAGGGCTGAAGGAGTAGTTCAGTGGTTACAGCACTTGTCCAGAAACACAAGGCCCTGGGTTGGATACCCCAGCATCATATCAACCAGACATGGTGACGCACACTTCTAATCTCAGCACTCAAGAGGCTGAGGCAGGAGGATTGCATGAATTAGATAGAGGCCAGCCTGGGGCTACATGGTGAGTTCAGGACCAACCTAGACTACAGAGTGAGACCGACCCTCCCCCCCAACCCCCATCAAACACACGAATCCTCACTACTAGCAATTTTGAAGTGTCCTGTAATTACCATAGTTACCTTACTGAGCTATGGAATACAAGAAATTATTCATTTTATTCATATTGGAGTTGCTTATGTGCACACATCCCAGGCATACATTCTGCCAAGGAACTATATCTGAGGCCTGGAAACTGCATTTTATTTTACATTTGTATTTATAGCACGCGTGCATATACTGTGGTACTGGGAGATTGCATCCCCAGCACAGTTTTGATTTTTAATGTTGAGACAGCGTTTCCCTAAATTACTAAATTGCCCATAGGCCTTAACTTATAACCCTCCTGCCTCAGCCTTCCTTCCAGAGTGCTGGGATTATAGACCTGCATCAAGAGGCCCAGCTTTGGGATTTGCATTTTTGAAGGATTTAAACAGACCACAGGAAGAAGAGACTCCCAAGGCTCCTCTCTCCTGAGGCCCTCTTTGGACCTAGGTTACATTCCAGGCTGCTCAGTTTTGGGATCCCAAGTCAGGTAGAGGGTGTGAGAGGGGGTAAAGCTTCCAGGCACGTGAGCTGGTTGCGCTAGGGCTCCCGTGAGGGGTTAGAGAACAGCTCTAATCTGGACCCATGGGGTGCAACATCCCATGACCCAGTGGCCCGGCAGTGCCTTAGAGGGCTGTGTGGGAGGGTCCACTGAATTAGGAGGGAAGCGGAGCTCCCAGAGGAAGGCTGGCACCCAGGTGGAGGGGGGCAGGCCAGAGATGGCAGGGAGCAAAGCAGCTGCCCTGGGCATGGTCTGCGGGGTCCTGTGTGTCCTCCTCAGCAGCCAGGGCTGCAAGAGGCATCCGGGGTCCCCAGCGGAGTAGTGGCAGTGGAGCTCGGATGCTAATGGGAGTCTTTGGGGCCCAGAGAAAGGAGTGGGACCTATCGAGTCACCTGGAGGGAGTAGACTCAAAAAACAGGGGTATTCCTTCCAGGGGAAGCCACACAGAAGGCACATACTGCCCTTGCAGATCTGGGGTTTTTCCTTAAAAAAAAAAGTTTATGAAAAATACAGTTAGGTGCACATGGTGGTCCCACACCTACAATCTCACCTACAGAAAAGGCTGAGGCGAGAGGATTGCAGGTTCCATTCCACCTGGGCAATTTAGTAATACCCTGTCTCGAAAAAGAAAAATAAAGCTGAGATGTAAGTTGGTGCTTCCCTGAGTTCAACCCCCAGTTCTGAAAATATAAAAAACTAAAAGTCAAGTACAAGAAACAAATTAGCAACCAACCTTAAAGGTTATACACATCTTTCTGCTCCAATTCTCTCGAGTGTGGGGCACATAACATTTTAAAAACTAATTTTATATAAAATCAGGTGCCCTGTTGTCATTCACAAAATACAAATGACAACATCTTTAGGAAGATACAGAGATTAAAAAAAAAATTTTAGACTCCCTGCCCTAGAGACAATCTTTATTTTTTCCCTCAGAAACAATTATCTATTAATTGTTTTTGTTTTGTGGGGATGGGGGGTGGCAAGAGGTTACATACAGCTCTAGCAAGTTTAACACACAAGTATGGATTCTTGTAACCACCACTACAGTCAAGTTCCAGAATCGAACCACCGTTGCAAGAAACTCACAGGTGCACCCTGCTCCTACCCTAGCCCAGAGCAACTATGGGTTAATTAACTCTCCAGTCCCATGGTTCTGTCCTTGTAAGGATCTCCATCAGGGGCTGGGGAGGTATAGTTTAGGGTTAGAGCCTTGCATGCAGGAGACCTTGGGTCCCATCCAACAGCGCAGAGAAAAAAGAAAATGGAACCACGCAGAATGTCACCTTTCGAGCCTGGCTTTTCTCACCCAGCGCAACACCTCTGAAGCCCGGCCTGCTGTTGTTCCTCTCAGAGTTCACTGCTTCGCAGTGCTAAGTGGATCCCATTGTGTGGCTGTGTAATGCTTGGTCACACATCTGTCTCCAGGTTGGGGCAATTATGAACAGAGCTGCTAAAAGCATCTGTGGACAGGTTTTTATGCGAACGTCAGTTTTCATTTCTCTAGGGTCAACACTCAGGAGTGGACTGCTGGGGCTTAGTGTGTGTGGGTAAGCTTCCTTAAATACAGAAGGACCCGGAATTCTACGTATAGAAGGCCGAATGTGTCCCCTCCCCAACTTGTATCTACTGGGAATTTCAAGACCCACCTCATGTAGAAACAAGATCTATGCAGATGTAATTAGGTTTTTGTTTTTGTTTTTGTTTTTCCCCTTTCCAGTATGAGGAATTGAACCCAGGGCCCTCACACTGAGCTGCATCCCCAACTCCCTGCTCCGTCGCCCATCTCCCCACCCTCACTCTCTGTTCTCATACAAGGTCTTGCTAAATCTTAGGTTGCTCAGTCTGGGCTAGAACTTACAACCCTCCTGCCTTAGTCTTTCAGAGTGTGAGGACTACGGGCCTGTGCCACACACGTGGCTTAGCTAAGGATCTGGAGGCAAAGCTGTCCTGAATGAGTGACTTGTGTCTTTACGTGAGGGGAAGATACAGACACAATGAAGACGCAGGACAGCTCATGCTGGGAGAAGAGGGTCATGGAAAGGCGGAGGCAGAGGCTGGAGCCACAGCTAAGGAGATGCTGAAGCCACCAGAAGTGGAGGAGGCGGGAGGATCTTCTCCTAGGGCCCTGGGGGATGGTGCAGCCCTGTGGACTCCCTGGCCTCGCCTTCTGGCGTCCAGAGCTGTGGGCAATCATTTCTATCCTTTCACCTTGTGGCTGGTGTGACTTGTTATGGTAGCCTAGGAAACTAATGTCCCTCCACTCGTGGACCCCAAAGGCTCTTTCATCCACCAGGCCCTGGGAGCTCTCCAAGCTCTAACCTGGAAGGCTGCCTTTCCCTGAGGCTCCACTGTCCTGAATCCACAGATACAGCTAAGCATTTCTGTTGTGATATTAAGCAGACAGAAGAAAGGGTGAGAAAATTTACAAAGAACCCATAAAATATGGCATTCAGAGGAGCCAGCGGTAGACGCCTGGCCTTCCCTTTCTCCACCCACCCGAAAAGGTCACAGAGCATTCAAAACCACAGACAGAAACCTGGTGGTGACAATACACCCGAGACAGAAGGACAGAAATAATCGCTCACGGGTGAGGTTCAAAATAAGCTTCTGAGGAGACAGGGGACAACACGACAGCAAAGCAAAGGATGCTGGGAAAGCGGTGAGCAGAGACCTAGGGGCAGGAGCGGGAAACACAGCAGTGGGAAGAATTCACAGAATGACGCCTTTGGGGGGAAGGGACACTTCTATTCTACAGCTGGCATCTAAAAAGAGCTCCAGCAAACACAGGAGGCGTGGGGATGGCGGTAGTGGCTGAGAACGATTTTATGTCATGTCCTGAAGTCCCATGCAGGGCCCCATGGTGATCCCAGCCTCATCTGGGTGACATCAGGTGAGAAGGAAGGTTTAAGAGCCAGAAATCAAATTGCCGTGGTGACCGATGAGAAAAAGATGCTGTTTGGAAAAACAACGCTCCATCTAGGTGCTCCAGGTCACAACAACTAATTACGAGAAGGACACAGAAGAGCATTAAAGCAATAAAGCAAGGTCACAAATGCTTCACGCCATTCACTTACTGAAAAGCCTTTTTAAAGACACAAACATGCTTCTAAGTTGAGATTCCCAGGGCAGCTGTAACCAGGCCCTTTTCAGAAGCATGGTCTCATTTCCCTGCCGGAGTAGCCTCAGTCCAAATTTTTCCCCTGGGCCACAGCCTCCTTTGGGACACAGGACACATGGCCACGCCTCACACGTGCAGGTGAGGGCACTGCCACCGGGGCTGGTGACTGTTTTCCCCGCAGTCCGATCAATAGTGCCTCCAAAAATAAGCCTCCGATGCTGCGCTTAAAATAGTGCCGTCCCTCCCAGCTCTTTCGGTTCGCAGGGTGGTCTCCGGGAACCAGTGCTGCTGGTTTTCTCCCAAGGTGACAGGTGAGTATTGAATCTGGAAGCGCGCCCGGGGCCTGTGTGAGGCGGCCTTTCACAGCCTGGGTGTTTGGTGTCTGTCTCCTCAGGGTGACTTTGTCCTCCGGTTCCCTAAACTTTTTTGGAGAGCACACAATGAGTCCTTTGCACAGAAAGGCAGAGCTCCCAACATGGAAAAATTACGGGTCGTGATTTTCCACTCACTCAGCCTTGAGGGAAGAGAACAGAATACGGAGCCAGATGGCTGGCTGAGGTCTGCGGGTGGGGCGGCCACTGCGGGAGCCAGAGGCCACCAGGCCAGCAGCCTGGCTCGCTGAGGGGCTGAGAGTCTCCTTCCCTTGTTCCCCAAACAAGCCTCCTGTTGGACGGCAGGGCCCGTGTCTCCTCCCCGCTCATCCTGGCAGCCTCACTCGGGGCAAAGCAGTGCAGCGGCAGCAGCCCAGACCCACTTAAAACCCCGAGAGATTGCATCTATTGTCAGAAAAAACAAAATCAAGGCACATGCTGTTATACATTCCTGGTAGGCTGTACTGTGTTTGGTTTTCCTTTCTGTGTGGATGGGTTGTAAATACCTCTGGAGGCAGAGTCAGGACCTACGCAAGGTCTCCTGGCTGAGCTCCACAACCCGGTCAGCGGTGGAAGGCTGCAGAAAGAGCCTTGCAGGCAGCGTGAGGGCAGGCCTGGGCCGCAGGTGCGCAGGAGCTGGCTCCCGGGCCCGTGGGAGAGTGAGGAGCCAGGCCCTCTGCCATGCCTGCCAACTCTGCCTTCCCTGTGTGTGGGGCGGGGAACCTGCCGCCTCCTCCCTGCCCCAGCCCCAGCGGATCAGCTCCCAGCCTCCTCCAGGGATCAGCTTCGGGCTGTCTGTCTCTGGTTTCATTTGTTAGCAACATTTTTTTCTCTTTCTCTTTTTTTCTTATCAAAATTGTAGAACTTTTTTTTCTTTCTTTCTCTCCTTCCTTCCTTCCTTCCTTCCTTCCCTCTCTCCCTCCCTCCCTCCTTCCTTCCTTCCTTCCTTCTAGTGGTGATTGGACCCAAGAGTATTGGACCACTAAGCAACATCTTTAGCCTGCTTTTTTTCCTCTCTCTCCCTCCCTCCCTCCCTCCCTTCCTCCCTCTCTCCCTTCCTTCCTTCCTTCCTTCCTCATTCTCCTATCTGGTCAGCTCCAAGTCCTCCAGATTCTGCTGCCCCTGCAGCTGACCATCCATCTCCCTGTCAGCGCTCTGAGCTCCACCTCACCAGGACAAGTGCAGCACTTCCTTCCTCTTCAGACTGATACCTCCACCCACCCGGCATCCTTCTACTGTCCATGTAGACACCTACTCATGAACTTTCTTCCCAACAGTCTGGGTCACTTTCTTCTGTGTCCCTGGAACATATCAGTTTATAGTAGAAAGCACAAGGCCCAGGGGTCAAAATACCTGGTTCTAAACCTGGCCCCGACTTATGAGCGTGTGACCTTAGACACTCTGGGAGGCCCCCATTTCATGTGTAAGCACGCACATGCTGAGTGTCCTGTCCTCCCTCTCAGCTGTCAGGCCCTAGTCAGATACTGGGTGTATGCAGGTTCTCTCCAAAGTCTCAAATTGTGTACAAATGTATCAACTCACGCTTCTAGAAAGTTCTTCCTTTTCTTTGCTCCACTCCCTTCCCCCCCACAGCATCCAGCTTCTCCTCCAGGCCCTGCTCACTGTTCCACCCTTCCTTGTCCTGGCTTTTGTCTGCCTGGCATCTCTCAACATCACAGTGACTTTATAGGTCCCTTTTGTTGTCAAGCACAAAGCAACAATGTGTAGTATCATGAATGTATTTTGGGTTAGCATTAACATTTGGTTATAGTTTAGTTCTTGGGCTCCCGGAGGACCCTGCTCTCTCCCCGATGGAATTGCAAGAGGAACTAGCACCACCTCTGCCAGGTGGTTTGCCTTGGTGGTTGCTATTTCGTTAAAATTCATGGGCTGCATTTCATGAACACTCCAGGAAAGTTGAATAATTACCTGCCAACCCCAAGATTTTATTTCAGTTCTTGTTGTTGTTGTTTCGGTGCTGGGGGTTGATGCAAGGGCCTTCCCCACCTGTGACTGGGCTATATCCCCAGCCTTTGAGTAGGCCAAAGGTAGCTAGTGGCAACATGTCCATGGGACCTTTGCTTAAAAAAAAAAAAAAAAAAGAAACAGAAAACAAAAAACAAAACCCGCCCATCTACCATGCTGGGGAATCCAGGGCAATGATCTCAGTCATATTGGTTTGAGTAGCTGTCTACACATAGCACATGAAATTTAATAGATGACAGCAGAAGCCTTTCTTTGATTTTGCTGGATTCTGCAGGTCTGGGATCTTAGGATGGTCACTACTGAAGTGCCCATTAAATCCACATCCACAGTATTATAAGCCCATGTGGTCACAAGCACATCAGTCATGGGGAACATACTTCCTGGTGAAGCCTGTCATCTATCTTAGTTCCTTTTTCACTGCTGTGACTCCATACCCAACATTCACAAATGAGGGGAGGAAAAGTTTCCTTCAGCTCACAGCTCAGAAGGCTGCAACAGTGGAAGCACATGGTGATGGCACAGGCGGAGGAGGAGGCTGCTCCTCACTGCATTGCAAACAGGAAGCCAGGTCAAGACCAGGCCGGTCACGCCAGGTCCGAGAGGAGCGGCAGCAGTTTCATTTGTCCTTCTAGGACCCATCCCAGTGGCCCGCCCCTTCTGGGTCCAGCCTTGGTTTCCTGTCCCTTCCAGGTTTAAACCCCTACCACACGCCTACGATCTATGATCTCCCACAGCTGTAATCCAATCCACCCTCCAGCCCAGGCCCCATCCCAGGCCCCATCCCCTAACAGCACATGGTCCCACAGGTGATCCAATCCATAACATCCAAATACATGTGGATCTAGGGCATTCTAGATCCACACCACTGTCTCTTCCATCTGTACATCCCTCATTCTTTTACTATGTCGTATGTAAACAAAAGCTTGAAGCTCTTCACTGTTTTTTTGTTTTTTTTCATTTTGTTTTTGGACTGAACTGCTAAACGCTACAAACCTTGACTTTTAACATCAGCATTTGGTCGCTGGGAGCTCATTCATTTGTTATTGGCCAGCGGAAGACATCTTATGAGCCAACAGGGAGGAGCCGATATCAGAGTTTACCAAAAACTTCAGAGAGAAAAAAAATAAAGTTCAGACAAAGCCTATCCACTAAAAGTAAGCATTTCTGAAAATTAAGGAGAAAAAATTCAAATTGAATTTTAAGGGCTGAATCTTGTGAATAAGAAAATAGTAGCTGGACCTAGTTGCAAAAGCTTGTAATTTAGTGAGACTGTGTCTCAAAATCAAAAATAAAAACGGGCTGGTGATGTACCTCAGTGTGAAGGACCTGGGCTGGATCTCTACTGCCATAAAAAAGAAAGAAGAAAGGAAGGAAAAAAAGAACACAGTTTAAGAATCATGCATCAGTACAAAGGACTGCAGAGCCTGAGGGGCAACTTAAGTTCCTGGCCCAGAACCTCCCTTCCAGAATGTTCTAAAAAGTATGACACAAAAAGTGCCTGGGAAATTTTGCTTGCTGACATGCAGGTTCTAACTCAGGGATCTGGGGTGAGGCCTACGGCTCTAATGCGTTCTCAGGTAATGCTGGGAGAAGGTTATTTCAGAAATACACATCTGTGGGTGGGCATATGGAACAGACAAATTACAGAGGGAATGGTGGCCAGATGTGACAAAAGGGCTCCTCGGAGAAGTGGCTGGTTCTAGGGCTGGTACAGGAAAAGGGCCTATGAGCCTGGAATAATCTGTACTAGAAAACTCAGAGAGGGCTAGGGGCATGGCTCAGTGGCTAGAGCACTCATCTAGCATGCTCAAGGCCCTATGGATGATTCCCCAGCACTATATAAAAATTAGCTGGGCATAGTGGTGCATCCCTGTAATCCCAGTACCCAGAGGCTGAGGCAGTAAGATTATCATGAGTTTGAGGCCAGCATGGGCTGTAACAGTGAGTCCAGGGCCAACCTGGACTACAGACTGAAAGCCTGACTTGACAACCTTAAACAATACAAAACCAGCAGAAAACAACCACAAAAACAACTGTGGCGACTAAATTCAATGTATGAGCACAAGCAGTGAATTGTGGAGGCTTTTATTGTTACTTGCTATAAAAGTTATTAGGGCAATTGGAGAAATATAAACATCCTCTGATATCAGAGAGTACTACTATTGTGTCAATGTTAAACTCGCGGAATTTAATCATTGAACTGCAGTTACATAAGGAAAAGTCCTTGTTCTTAGGACACAGGAGCTGACGTATTCAAGGGCAAAAGGTCATGATGTCTGCAACTTACTTTCAAAGGGTTCTGGGGAGAAAATAATGTGTAAATATTTATGGAAAGAAAGAGACAAAGTGAGTGGAAAGAAATACTGACAATCAGTGAATCTACAATCACAGTCCTATTTTTGCCAACTTTTTGGAAGGTTCAAAAAAGTGGGTTTCGGTTTTTTGTTTGTTTTGTTTTCCCAACACTGGGATTAAACCCAAGGCCTTCACAATGAACTTCATCCACGGCTTTTTTTTTCTTTCATTTTTTTTTTAACCTCCAGAGAGGGTCTCGCTCAGTTGCTCAACTGCACAGGTTGGGCTTGAATTTGCAATCCTCCTGCCTCAGCCTTCCGGAGTGCTGGGATTACTGGTGTGCACCATCATACCAGATAAGAGCAAAGGTTTCATCAGGGTCACACGTCTTGTGCAGACAGCGGGCTAGCTGGGCACACCACCTGGCCGTGAACAGCTTCTGGCCACAGAGAACACCCTGCGCCATTTGTCCTCTAGGCAGCAGGACATAAGAAGGCTGAAGCTCTCTTCAAATGATGTTTCCTCCGACTCCACCGGAGGACAGGCCTCCCTGCCGCTGACTTCCGCTGACTTCCGCTGTGCCGGAGGTAACACTCTCCTTCTGCACCTGAGCTGGGGAGGCAGCGCCCAGTGGGGCAGCTTGGAAGGGTTACTACTGCGGAGACCTTTCGAAGGTCAAGCGGCTGCCAAGTTTGCAGACAGCCCACGCTCTGTTTCCATGTGTAGCTGGGTGCACAAGGACAGCAGCTTGGATGGGGGTTGCCAAGCAAAAATTCTTTTGCACCTTTCTGTCTCCCCTTTTATTATTATTTTTTAATGAAAAGGTGGGGGGTGGGGGGGGGGAAAGAAAAGAAAAAAACCTTTCCTGGCCCTGAGCCTAAAATCTTTCCTGCGATGCTAATCTGTCCCTGCTGGCTCTGCGCCATGGCTCCTGGCTCGGGGCCAGTTTAATATCGTGGTTGCTGATAGCAGCTTATAGCAGCGTTTCCAGTGTGCCCCTCGGCTTGGAAAATGCTGCTGAGATGCAGGTAGCGGGGCTCCGCCCAGGCCTGCACCCCACGGCTCCCGCCTGCCTGTCCGAAACTCTCCTACTTAGCTCAAGTGCAACCGGGCTCTAAGGAGCTCAGGGGAAAAGCCGGCTGCCACCCGGATGTTTCATTCTCTAATCATGGCCCCATCTCCCTGGAGGCGGCTGACTTAGGCTGAAGTGCAAAAGGGTCGCTGGAGGCTGGGGATCCAGCTCCCTGGCCTGGTTCCCACTCCCACACCACAGCAAAATCAAAATAACAAGGGTCACCTGTCTTAACAGTAAGAACAACAAAGGAAAATGCCACGGTGGGAATTTGACGAAGAAATGCTTTTCTCCAAGGCTTGATACAATAGCTATCATCCTCTCACTTGCGTCAACGCCCCCCTTTTCTTTCACAATTTATGTAAGACTTCTTTACAAAGATTTCTTAAACCAAACTATTGAAAAATCTCATTTATCACCCACTGACCCTTGTTCCTTTCATTTAGTGAGTTCGCTTGCTTGCTTTCTTTCTCTCTTTCTTTCTTTCTGAAATAGGATCTACCTTACTCTGTGGTCCAGTCTGCTCCTGAACTCACTGTGTAGCCCAAACTCACAGCAATCCTCCTGCCTCAACCTCCTGAATGCTGGGAATTACAGGCATAAGCCACCATGCCTAGGTTATATGGTGCTGGGGATTCGAACCCTGGCCGTTGTGCTTGCTAGTCAAGCACTCTAATGGCTGAGCTATGTCCCCAGCCCAGTGAGCCAGTTTTGGGTAGAAGATTTCCCTTGAGGTCTACTCTAACCACAGGTCCTGCTTCTGGGCAGGTGAAGCTGACTGTGGAAAGGGCACAAAACCAAAAGCCCACAATTTATACAAAACTCTCCTGACAGCAGCGCCCTCATCTGCAAAGGGCAAGCCTCCCCCGCGTGTGGCTGGGAGCATCAACTGAGACCATTGGTCGTCCTTGCGTTGGTTTGGGTCAGGAGTGTCTCCCAAAAGCCTCATGGATTTGGGTGTTGTGAATTACCCACGAATACTGGGTGCTGCGGGCAGGTGGGGTGTGGCTGGAAGGGGCCATGTGTGGGGCTGACCTGGCGGGGTGTGTGCTGGTGCCAGCCCTCCTGCCTCAGCTTGGTTTTGTATCCACCAAGCCATCAACAGCCCGGCTCCTGCTCTTTCTCCAGCTGCCCACGAATGGACTGTGACCTTCTGGAGCTGCGAACTAAAATAAACCTTTCCTCCCATAGGTTGCAGGTGTTGGGTACTCTGTCGCAGCCGTAACAACGACAGTGCTGTGAGGGCACTATTCTCCGGTGTCCCCTGCCCTTACCAGCTTGCCTGACGACAGTGCCAGAGGCTCTACTCTGTCTGGCACCGTGGGAGTTTTCCAACCTGGCTTTCAGCGCTGTCTTCCTTCACAGGAGTTATTACTTCATTGTCCGTCATGATTCCCAGCCCACAACACACACAAGGACTTACAGTACTGCGCTTATTTACAACTCCCGTAATTTAGAGGACTGGCAGAAGTACATGAGCCACTAATGCAATTCCCCCTGGCTACAATCTTCATTAAGCAAAGGTTGGGAGGTTTGCAGGGTGAAGGCGCAGAGCCGGGGAAAATCACAACACATCGGTGAGGACTCGCTGGAGTCGGGAACAGATCTGTTCCCGGGCCGGATGGCAGCTGCCAGTCGGCAGGGGCGTGTGTCCAAGGTCTTGGCAGCACTGTGGAAAATTCGTGAGTGGCTCAGGACAAAGCCTCTTGCGACGCCACCTCTCCGCGTGCGGAGGTGCACTGAGGAGCTGTGGCTGTGGGCTTCGAGATGGCTTGTGGCACCTGATCTCAGCTGAGGGAGGCCCGCGAGGACGGAGCGTAGGGAAACAAGTCTGTCCAAACCTCAGGCTCTAGGAACAGCGCTCTCCACCCCCCTCTGCTGCTGACGCAAGCCCACCGGCGTATCATTAGCTTTGTCTTATTTTAAACTTACTCTGTTGTGGCTGGGTTCTGAGGCCAGGATCTCTTTCCCGCCATGGCGTCCCCACCCAGATCTCTCAGAATTGGCTCGTTTTCATGAGAAACACGCCCTCTTTCCTAGGCCGGTGTCATCTGGCTACAGCGTCAGCTTTATCTTTGCTCAGCTTGAGTTCCTATAATGAAATGCCTGCGACTGGGTATGTTTATACAGAAACAGGTTTACTCTGTCTCATGGTTCCGGAAGGACAAGGGAGGAGATTAAGGCACAGCATCTGGTAAGGGCCTTCTTGCTGGCAGAGTCCAGGGGAGCCACAAGGCATCCTGTGGCAAGAGACAGAGAGGGGGAGGGAGGGAAGAAGGGAGGGAGGGAGGGAAGAAGGGAGGGAGGTGTGTGTGTGTGTGTGTGTGTGTGTGTGTGTGCGTGCACGTGTGCGCGCACATGTGTTTGGTTCTTTCTCTTTCCATGAAACCAACAGGGTCCATGTACGGGGTCCCACATTGATGACCTTACCTATCTAATCTGAAATGTCCTCCAAAGTCCCCACTCCAACTACAGCTGGAGTATTTCCACTGTCTCAGTACTTTACAACAGGGATTAAATTTCACCATAGGAACCACTGGAGGCCACCCTCCAAATAAAAGCAAACCATAGTGCTTTTAGTCCCAGGGATCAGGACTTGAGCCAAACTTAACGGTGACCTGGTTCTATTCTGCACTCATGTGTGAAGATGTATGAGAAGCGAAGACTCGACGTTCTGGAAACCATTTTTCTGAATAGTCCAGTTGATAAATACCTACGAGGCACAGACCCTGGGAAAACTCCTATTCATAGTGGTGGAAAGCACACGGTGATAAGGGATATTACTACCACGATAATTCCTTTTCAGGGATATTTGCTGCCCAGCAAAACTTGGAAACAGAAACATTTTCTTCTGATATTGCTTCAGTTAGATGGCAGAGTTTATTTCCCTTTCTCATTATGAAAATTTAAGCCTACAGCCAGGCTTCAAATACCAGATTCCACACACCATCCTGTAATTTCCTTTTTAAAGAGCCCAACGCAGTGTATCCGTGACGTGAAAGTTAGTGCCCCAAGGCTCAGCTGGCCTAGAAAGGAGTCCCAGCCCCGCCACACGGGCTGGTACTGGCCGTCCCCTGTGCGATGGCTGTAACACGGGAATATTCAGACTGGGGAGAATTTAAGGAGATGGTAACCACGGGCCAAGTTAGGAGGATGCTGGGCTCACGCTCAGCAGACGTTCCCGCGAGATCCACACTACCATGTCTGTGGTTACCAGCTGTGACCCGCAGGGCGCCAGGGCTACTACATCTTCTTCCGAGGGTGAAGTGACTTCCTTGCTGGGGCTGCAGGGTCACCTTCTACCCTCTTTGCCTTCCTTTCCCTAAGGCAAGGGACATAGGACAGCCAGTGGCTCCACCTGTACTTTGCAAAAAGGCCATTAGGTGGGGCCATGCCATCATCACCCAAGTCAGCAAGGAGCTGTGACTGTGGACTCTGACACCCAGGGAGAGGTGGGAGAGGACTGCAGAGTTCTGTGGCAGCAGCTCCGACTGGTCACCTGACTCCCGGCTGGGGATCGGGAGGCAGCCCAGCGTCTGCAGCCAGCCCTTGCCTACGGCAGCAAACCACAGCCCCTGAAGCAGGGGACGGTGCTGCACTGGGCCTGTCACCACCAGGGAGGGCAGGAGCGGCACTGCTCCCCAGGATATGGAGCAGAGCCGGAACCACTCACGCTTCTCCAGAAAGTGAGGGCAGAGACTCCTCGGGAGGAGCGCGTTAACATCCCTAGGGAATGGTAGGCCGCTGGCACTCCTGAGTGGGTCCTGTCCCTTCTAGGCTCCTGCTGGAGGACTGCCGTGATTGCAGACCGCCTCCCCTGGTCCCCAGCCTCGCTGAACGGCGGGAACACGCAGCAGCCTTGCCACTCCAGGGTCGCCCCTCAGTGGCCCTGCGGCTAAACACTGCCCTGGCACTCTACGGTGGCCCAGCGGCCTCCGGTTGTCCCTTCCCACTACTGAGGCTGTTGCTGTTCTCCCGCCCCCTTTTTTCAGTTCCAGAGACTGAAGCAGGGCCAGAGCCATGCTGAGCTACAGCCCTAGCCCATTTTCATCGTTTATTTTGAGGCAGCGTCTCTCACTAAGTCTCTCAGTCACTGACGCTAGGACCGAACTTGTGATCCTCCTGCCTCAGCCTCCCAGATGCCTTGGGTTTCAGGCCTGCACCACCATGCCTGGTTTCAGAAATCTATAAACCAGTGGCTTTTCCTTCAGCCACAACCTCAGCCTCTCACTGTCCCTTCCCGGACACGCCTTCCACACCTCACCGAACCCTCCAATCCCCAGCGCCTCCGCTGGGCGCCAAGGCTCATTCTGACTTTCATTGACTCAGTTTTTCCACACCCTGCTGGACTCACCCAGAAAACAAATAAGTCCATTTCCACGCTCCTACAGGCCGGCTGCAAAGCACAGCCGGGAAAACGACACAATTACATGGGCTGGGGCAACTACTCATCACAACTTCCCAAACCGCCAGACTCAGATTTCCCAGCAATCCTCACCTCCCACCCACTTGTCATGAAGGTTACCTTTCCCTCCCCTCCTGAGCCCTCAGCCCGGGCCCTTCCTTCTCAGTCCTTTCTTCTTAGACTGCTGGCATGCAGAGGCCCTTAGGCACGCCCTCTGGCTTTCAGCCTGCCCCCCTCCCTCCTTTCCTTTGTTCCCTTCTTCCTCCTGGGGGGTCCTAAAGACCCCACTCATTCTGGCTTCCCCAGCAGGCTCTTCTCAGTTCCAAACTACTGGACTACCAGACCCTCCCTCTTCACAAGAAGTTAATGTCAAGCCGGAAATAGTGGTGCCCACCTGTGATCCCAGCGCCCAGGGAGGCTGAGGCAGGGGGACTGTACACTGAAGCGCAGCCTAGGCAATCTAGTGATTTAGTGAGACCCTGTCTCAAAATAAAAATAAAAAAGGGCTGGGGGTGTAGCTCAGGGCAAATACCCTGGGTTCCATCCTCAGCTCCAAGAATAAAGTTATTAAAGTCAACTGACAGGCCCATATTTGTGGGTGGGTTCACGTCTTTCTCTGGGTTCACTTTTAAAAATACATCCCTTCACTGACTTCTTCCATCCAACTGTTCTAATGTAATGAGTAGACTACCTTATAGCTTGAATATCCCCACCTGCTCCTGTTGAAATTTACTTCTTGGGGCTGGAGGAATAGCACTGTTGTTAGAGTCCTTGCCTAGCAAGAGCAAGGGCTTGAGTTCGATACCCCAGTACCGCATAAACTTGGCAAAATGGCCCATGCCCGTGAATCTCAGCACCCTGGAGACCGAGGCCGGAGGACTGCTGGAGTGGAGGCCAGCCTGGGCTTCACAGTAAGTTCAGAACTAGTTTGGACTACAGAAAAAAGTAATGTACGACTGTGGTGAGGTATTAAGAGGGTGGAAACTTGATCTGACTATGGCTATTTGAACGTGGAATCTATGGGAGATAACTTAGGTTAACTGAAGTGTTAAAGCCTCTAATCCAACAGAACTGTGGCTTTGTAAGTAGAAAAGGAGGACTCAAGCTCAGTGATTCTGTCCACGTGATGTCCTGGCTGCCCTGGGTGGCTTCAGAGTCCCTGCCAGCAAGAGGAGCCTTGCCACCCAACGCACTACCCAACCTGGAACTTCCCAGCCTTTAGAACTGTGAGCAGAACGAACCTTTACTCATTATAAATTACTCAGCCTGTGGTATTCAGTTATGGCAACCGAAAGGAGCAAGGCAACATTACGGCTTTGCATATGAACTGTGTTTGGTTTGAGTAGTTCTTAACAGCTTTTCAAAAACTCTTTGATCTCTGCAGTTTCATTACTGTGACTCTAGCTAGGGATTTATTTGTGTTTATCTCCTGAATATTTAGACAGTTTAGAGGACAGTCAGGTTGCTTGGGGTCAAATCCTACCATCTAGTTGGTTGACCTTGAAAAAGTTACCTATGTTGTCTTTTTTCAGTTTACCCACGTTGAGAGATGCTGCTGTCTCAGGGTTATCAAAACATCAATGCGTACCTGCAAGACAAGCACACCTACTCCGTGAGTGCTCGGCCCGCATTCTTGTTCTCAGTGCTTAGTTTTTTTGAGACAGGGTCTCACGATGTAGTTCAGGCTGGCCTTGAACTTGAGATGCGGCCAGGCTGATGTGCATTTGTGATCCTACTGTCTCAGCCTCCCAGAGTACTGGGATTACAGTCATGTACCACTTCAAAGTATAATTTGATCTAAAGATCTGTGTTTTTCCTTTAATTCTATAAAATTCTAAGCTTTTATTGCTTCATGCGGTTCTTCTGCCATTTCCTCCATTATTTTTATTTTTTTATTTTTTTGCTCCTAGGAGAAAAATAACTCAGCAACTCTTCTTTCCTCCTCACTTAGCTACGCCTTCACAGCAAATTCTGGTGTCTGGCAGTGTCGTCAGTGGAGGAGCCCAAGCATAGTATGTTTGCTGCATACACCGCCCCCAATCCTATTTTTCTAACATGAAATGAGCCTAATTCCTCAACACTGTCTTCCACTTCACTAATTATCTCTTCCGTTGTGTCTAGCCTAGGGTTTTTCTTATCTCCTAAGCTTCCTTTCAATGTCAGTACCCAAATTTATAATTGTTTTTTTAAAATCCTCTGTTCATGTTTCCTCATTGCTAAATTTTACATTCCTTTTAAACGGACATCGTTCAGCAGCCCAAACATACTACTTCAACCACCTACAAAATTCTTTTCCTCTGCAGTAAATCATGTTCTGACTGATGATCATACAGGCTCTCTTGCAGGCTTTTTCCCCCCCTTCTTTTTGGCTGCTCTCTGCCCATCTCCTCTCCCATTCTTGCCAAACTGTAGGTTCCACAGCTGTCTTTCAATAGAACAATCACAACTTTAAATCACAGTGTAGACAGCAGTCGTGGAAACTTCTCACCTTCCTTACACCAGGAGGGGACCCGCGTTGGCCGCTTCCTTCACACCCCAAGCCTCGCTCTGCCCCCTTCCCATTTTACATGGGGCACGTTTAGTCCCCTCATCCCATAAGACCCACATCAACATCTGCTGCTGGCACTTCCCAGCCTCAGCACCCAGCCACTGACTGCACTCTCTACTCGGTTCTCCCAAGTTTCCGATGCCTGAATCAAGCTCTAGACTTTGGGTTATTTTTTCCTTCAGACATTTTAGTTACCGGCAGGTGTTCAGGGCAGAGGCTAAAGTGAACTTGTTCTCTACCAAGACAAGAAGTCTTGCAAAGGCCTGGCCTTCCCGAGTCTCTGGGGTCGCCTTCTCTTCCTTCCATTCACAGCCAAGCTTCTTGGAATTTCACTTTGGTACACTGCAAGCTGACTTGTGCCCCTATGGCTTCATTTGTCATCACCAAGGTCACCAGTGTCTTCTTATTGGCTCAATCTCTCAGGACATTTAACATTTTGTGTTCACTGAACTCTTGCTGTTATCTGTGGTGACTGTGTCTTCCTTGGCATCCTCACTGTCCTGGGCCATGGTGCCCCGAGCACCCTGATTCCCCTCCTACCCTTCAGAGTGACCCTCCTCCTCTGTCTCTGTAGGATGCTCTTCCACATCCTTCCCATAGACCCTTCTTCCCACATCTCCCCTTCTTCAGCATTTTTCTCTTTAATCTCCAGGTGTCCTTGGAAAATAGCATCACTTTCTGGACTCAAAATTTCCTTTACTTTATGACTTCCTCCTCTCTATCTCTAGGTCTCAGCTTTGGATTTATATATCCAATTTCCTGCTGGTTATTTTCACTACATTTCTATGAGCAATTCAAACTCCCCTGGACAAACGCTCAACTTCTCAGCCTTTGCCAGCTCCCAGCACCCCTGTTCAGGTTGCTATAACAACATACTCTGAACCGGGTGGCGCATTCACACCTGAAATTTATTTCTCAAAATCTAAGAAGCTAGAAAGCCCGAGATCAAGGCAGATTTGATGTCTGGCAAAGAAGCCGATCTTGTGTTCTCATAGAGGGCACCTTCTTGTTATGTCCTTACGTGGTAGAACGAGGGGGGGTTCTCTGGGTCCCTTATATAACGGCTCATGCACCTGTAAGACCCAAATGCCCCACCTCTCAAAACCATCACCTTGGGCCACTCTTAATTTATCTATTTCTTTTCTTTCTAAGTTACTTTTAAAAACTAGAATAGTGCAGCTGTTAGCAAGCTTGCCTAGCAAGCACAAGGCCCTGAGTTCGATTCCCCAGCACCATATAAATCAGGCTGACGGTGCATGCTTATAGTCCCAGCACTTGAGCTGCGGAGGCAGAAGGATTGTTGTGAGTTCAAAGCCACCTTGGGCTACACACAGTGAGTTCAGGACTAGCCTGAACTACAGTGAGACTCTGTCTCCAAAAAAACAAAAACAAAAACAAAAACAAAAACAAAAATGAAACAAAATAGAAATTCCTAGTCATGGCGAGTGGCACTGCTACTGATCCATGCCAAAACCTTCTCTCTCTTCCTAATTCATCCTGTTTAGTTTTACTGCCTTAAATCTTGGGCTGCAGTCTCTCTCATCTGATCGGTTGGGTGTCTCTTGTGACCCTTTCCAGCATCTCTCCATCATAGTCCCGCAACCCCTCTAGTCTTAACCTCTACCTCTGCTCTCCATAGCACCTGCCACACCAGGCTACAGGAAGTGACCATCCTATCTCCCCACCAGATTGACAGACAACTCCTGGTGTCAAGTAGATGCTCTGCGAATGTTTTCTTCTTTCTTTTTTTGTGACACTGAGGAATGACCCCCGGGCTTTACTCAGCCCAGGCAACTGTTTTACCACTAAGCTATATCCTCAGCCCTTTTTATTCTAGTTTTAAAAACAGGATTCTCTAAGTTTCACAGGTTGGCCTCAAATCTGTGGTCTGCCTGCCTCAGCCTCCCAAGCGGATGGGATCATAGGTATGTACTATTGTACCTGGTTAACAAACATTTCTTCTACGATACATTAATGTGCCATTGAGATACTTTTCTACTTCCAATCTAAAGTAAAGCACTTCTCAGATCCCTCCCAGGAAGTTAAGACATGGATTGCACGAAATGAGCCCATCAGAAACTCTAAGTAGTTTATGTCAATTATTTGACTTGGAGCATTTTTTTTTTTTTTATCATTTTGAAACCTTGCCCAAGGGAGTAAGAAAAACCAAGGGGCAAGAGTTCTGAAGTTGTAAGGATTTACTAGGTCTCCAGAGAATGAAGAACACCCGGGGGACACTGCTCAGAGCAGAAGACATCACAGTCTTGTCAGCTTCGAGTACCGGGTGGAAAAACACAAGCGAATGTTTGAAACAGGCCTGACTCCACCTCTGAAGGCAGCTGCTGACAGCCCCCGGGACATCACAGGACTCTTCAAGGACATTAGCCAACTTCACAGCAGGAGAAACCTGGTAAAGCCCCTGAGATTCTGCCCAGTAAAACCACTCCTAGATTGTGTCCAATGTAACTCAACAGCTGTTATCTGACAGGGCACTGGTTTGATAGGAGATGTAGCCCAAAGGGCTGGAGAGCCCTAGGACATCCGTAGGACATTCCTATGTGTTCAAGCGCTGAATTCAATGTTTTACCCTTTGTACATTCTGTTCCTCAACACCACGTGATGTACACCTAAAAGAGAGTTCACCAGACCCCACCCTCTTCAGGGTAGTGAGGGAACAAATCTGGAAAAAAAAAATCCCACAGCACTCGAAAATCTGTATCCAAAGGAGTTGCTGATTAGTTTCTTATCCTTAATTATAGGACAGAACTGTTTTTCTACCCTATGGTAGCATTTTTCAAATAATAAGGGCAAATCTTAGAAAAAGGAAAGCATACATAGTTAATATGAACTCTTTAGCCAAAGAATATTGTCACCTGTAAATGCCATATGACTACTTTTTTAAAATGGCAATGTTCTTTATTTAGGTAGATATATTCTACTGACATGTCCCACCACTGAGGTGGGCCCGGGTCTCGGTATATTGTTTCCCAACTGATACCAAAGGCTCCAACAAGGACAAACCACGGTGCGACTGGACCACCGTCTATCCCAGGGATCCAGATGGGTCTAAGCGAATTTAGTTGGATTCTGAAATCAAGGCTTCCCCACAGATCAAAATTAAGTGACTAGAAAAAAAAATAAGCCAGTGTCCTTCACTCTTGAGGAGCTTCCTTAATGTGTTTTGTATTTCCTTTTAATATCTCACTCTAGTTCTGACGTGCCCACCCAGGTGAAGCTGCATTACACAAACTCTGACTTGTGACAGATTCCTCAACCTAGGAATGACTGATAATAAAACATTTCAGCACCAAGGGATCGGATATTTGGTGTCACTCATGAGTATTTAGCAGATGCTGCTGCCCCATTTATTTATTCTGCTCGGCATAAAGAAAGATAATTAAAATTGCTCCATGGGATGGTTCGCATATTCCAAAGGTATTTATGACCGTTTAAAAGGCTGGGAACAAGATGAAACATTTTCAGATGCAGCTTCATAAAGTTTATATTTAATAAGTGTATGTACCCAATGGCTATAAAATCTAATGGAATGCAAGTAGCTCTTCAATAGGTATTAGTGGGGAAATATGATTTAACAGCTTAATATTGTTCAGACGGCGCTGCTATCAGTCTCGGCAGATCAACTGTAGAATTTGGTGGCAACAGCTGACAGAGAGCCTGGATGCTGAACAGACAGAGCCTGTGGGTGGGGCAGGGGAGGGAGGTGAGCAGATGACAGCAGCACTCTCAGGGCATCAAAAGCAAAAACTTGCTTTGAACCATGTCCACTGGAAATCATTAACTTCTTTTCCATAAGCTCAGCTTCCAACACTTTCTTGCCCTCTGTATTTTTAGAGACTGAAATACTAGCCAAGACTTTGTCCTTGAAGGTGTGTTTATCAGATAGATGGCGTCCAGGGATTTTAGAGAGAAATCTCTTTCCCAAAGAAGTCTGTGGCCCTGAACCCAAATTTGGAAGACTCATCCGATTGTTCCTTTTAGAGCTCTTACCAAGTCATGCCTCACTAGGACGCTCGTCCACATCCTGGTAAAAGTTAACAAACTTCCAGGCCCGAACAACAGAAAAGCTAATTATTCAACGATTCTCTAGGTCAGAATCCACTTCAGTGTTTGCATTTTCTGTTCCAACACCATGCAGTGCTTAGTGTACACAGAATGGGCTCCCCAGCATTCTGGGAAAGGGGTAGGGATCGTGATGATTTCATTCACTGAATCCAAGCTGCCACCAATTCTTCCACCAAAAGGAAAAAAATGCTGCCACTTGTAAGATGCCATCAATTCTAATAGGTGTTTGGTTTTTCAGGTTGTTTAAAATGAAAAACAGTGACCTTCCTAGAACTGATGGAACACGGAAATACTCATCACTACAAACGCACCGGCCACCTCTCTGCTCGGAGCTCTCTTCATGAGTAATGCATTTAATCCTCCTAAGCACCGTAGGAGTAGGAATTACCATGATATGCATGTAACAGGGGCACAAAGAGAGAAGGAACATGCCGCCTGTCTCCAGCACCTGCAGCCTCCATCCCTTCCCCTCTATCCTTCCTGCCTCTATCCTACTTGTGTTCTGCATCAGAAACGTCTTCAAAGGCCAGAAATATTAGGAGGGTGATTGGATGACGGAGGTTCACCGGATCAAGCAGATTACTCTATGGATGATTCCATGTGCGGTTAGAAGGTGAGGTCTGGCTGGCGGGATGGGCTGCTGAAGCGTGGCATTAAGGGGTATATTCTAGCACTATGGTTTGCTCTTTGGCTTTTTTGCTTCCTGTTGCCATGCAGTGGGAGGGGTTTCCCCATGCCTCAGCTTCCTAGGCCCTTGGTCGTGCCCTTTCACCATTGCTGCCTGACCATTAAAGAATGGAGATCTTTGAACTATGAGCTAACATTAGCCTTTCCTCCCTTTAAGTTTTGAGTGTTGGGTACTCTGTTTCAGTAATGAAAAAGTGACTCAGACATCCTGTTGCTTCCCAGAATGAGCAGCATTACAAGTGGTTCTCAGCTGCTGAGGAACAGCAGGGCCAAGGAGGACTACCTATGAGCACATGAGACTCGGGGGAGGAAGGCTAGGTCTGAAATCAGAACTGCCTCTCTCCAGGCAGACCACTAGGCGGAAGGACTTTGGTCTGGGCCAGTATTTTAGTTACTTTTTTCATTGCTGGGACATAATATCTGACATCTACAACTTAACAGAGGACAGATTTATTTTAGCTCATAGTTTCAGAAGGTCTCAGTCCACTCGTGGGTGGCTGGCAATGGTGGAAACATGTGGCAGAGGCCTAGCACGAGGAAAAGAACTGTTCAGGGCTTGGCAGACAGAAAGCCAAGTGAGCAAGGAAAGGCAGAGCTAGCCTATGTCCTTCCAGACCATGTCTCTGATCCACCCCATCTGGATCAAGCTCCAATGTTCTACCTCTTCTAACAGCCCCACCTCTTAAGAGCTCTTGGTTCCAAGATATTCTCCAATATCCAAATACATGACGTTTTTGGAGGACATTCCAGATTCAAACAATAACAGCCAGTGACCTCTCCCTCCTCCTCCCTAGGAAGTGAACTCAAGAACTCTTGAGGACATGTGATGGATTAAGTCACGTGGGAGGTTGCTCCGGGAAAGGAGTGGGGACTGCAGGCTTCCTGCTGTGAACACTTAGCATCTTCCCTGCAGAAGGACTCTTCCAGTTAATTTTTCTACTTGTGGATTTCAAAGAATCCGCAGTACAAATGAAGCTAAAGCAGAAAAGACCCATCGTTTGTGGAGCATTGAACACACGGATCACTCTACTCAATTCTCCCATTGTTCCTCTGACGGAGCCATCACGTCCCCTTTTCACAGCTGGGACATCGCAGTGATGAAATCCCATCAGCCCTGGATGGAAGAGCCTTGCATTGGAGACTGTTTAACCCAAGGTATTGATGTCACTGAATCTACATGTCATCCTCCTCCATGGGCCTGTCAGCTGCTACCACGGGGCAGATCCTTCAAGTTTCCTCACCTAAGCATTCAGAGACCCGAAGGCCATTGGCCATGGTGTCTTGTGAGTAGGCCCATCCATCATCCACTGATGTACCGATGTTGGAGTTTAACAAATGCAAACACAAAGCTCTAGGTAAGTAAACACAAGTGACGTGCCTTAAAAAAAATAAAGTGAGCCTCACTGCTTTCCCAGTCATCAAGACTCTTATGAGCTGGGAAATGCCAATCACTTAGGAAAAAACTGCAAAGCCTGTGATGGGGCTGAGAATGGATCTCAGAAAGCAGGAAGGGGTTAAAATCTCATGGAATAAAGAGTTGGATGGATATTTTCTTTTCAAATATCAAAAGACAGATATGTAGAATACTGATGATCACATTAAAAGCAGCCACTAAAACCACTCACAAGGAACACACATTAACATTTTGTCATATTTCCTTTCCATTTGGACCCTCCTATAAATTAAAAAAGTTTCACACTTGAAGAGTTGACATTTTTTTCCCTTCCACTCCAAGCTGACTGCTATGTGAGCCTGGTCCATATTTTTATAAAATTTTTATTATATAAATATATAAACATCAATTTTATAAATACATCCATAAGCAATATATTCCTTGTTGACCATCACAGTGTTCATACTTAGACTTCTAAACTCCTTTTAGAATTTATTTTTGAGGCATAAGTGAGGCATTGATCTATTACTTTGTTTTCTTTCGTTAAGTTTGAAATTATATCAACTGAAATGTCAACTGACCGAATGTCACTAAGATATTTATCTTTCCTCTCCACTGACTTGAGACACCTTATTCGTTATGTACCAAATTCCTGGTGTCGGCTGAGTACCGTCTCCAGCTTTCAGCCTGTACCTCACTCCTCCATAGGATTTTGTTATTTGATAAGATGAATTTTTCTTTGTCCAATATTTGTCTTATTTTTGGATTTTTATTCTTCTACTTGATTTTGCAATCAATTTATGACAATTCTGCCAAAATTTTGATTTCAATTACATTTAATTTGGAGACTTTAGGAAATCACTTACTTCTTTATAATCTTTAGTTTCATTATCCATGATCATTTGTTCAGTTTTCTTTTTTTTTGGCAGGCAGAGGAGCAACACTGGTGAGTGAAGCCAGGGGCTCTGTACCAAGCTACATCTCCAGGACTCCCAACTCCTTTTCTTTTAAGAAAACATCTTGCTAATTGTCCTAGCTGGACTGAAAACTGCAAATCTTCCTGCCTCAGCCTCCCAGAATCCTGAATTATAGACTTGTGCATACCACCACATCTCGCTTCAGTGCCTTCTTCTGTCTCTTATACCTCTGTCCAGAAAAGTTAGATTTGCTTTTAACTACTTAAAAGTTATGTTGATATTGATAAGAGGATTAATATTTCCTAACTGATTATTAATGATATATGGGGATGGTACTGATAATTATATGTTGACCTGATATCCAATAATCCTGGTGCACTCAATAGCTTTAATTATGTAATATTTCAATTACTTGAGAGCATTTGTAAATTCTCTTAGGTTTTCAAGTTGGATGCATTGTCTACAATTAAAAAAAAGTTTATCCTTGGTCACATTCTTCTTGGCATTTATTACTGTTTCAATTTCGATACAATGTCAAACTTAGTAAAAGCAAAACAGAGTGCATGAATCGTGCAGAAAGGCCTGACCGTCCTTCACCCAGATTCCATCGTTATCATTCCCTCCTTTTCCCTTTGTCACCCACGTGCTGCAGACATCATGCCTCTTTCCTTCTAACTATGTGAGTGGATTTCCTAACAAAAACATTCTCTGTATCTCTAGCGACAGCGACTAAGATAAGGGAGGGGACAATGATATACTTAGTCACCTAATCCACAGTTCACATGCAGATTTTGCCAATCGCCCAGTAATGTCCTTTAGTTTTTTCTTCTCTAGTTCAGGTTCCAGTCGAAGACCACGTGTGGCATTCAGCCATACAGGTTCTCTGATCTTTTTCAATCTAAGATAATCTATTAGCTTTACCTTTGTCTCTCACAACCCGGACAATTGTGGAGAGGACAGGCCAGTTGCTTTTTGTCTCAACTTATTCTTTTATTAGTATGTACTTGGAAGACAAATAATTATATTCTACTTGAGAAAGTGGTGCATGCGCCTAGCACATAAGGCCTGTGGGTTTGTAATCTCATCAGTTGGGGTTTGTGTGAAGTTTTTGGGTGATCTGATTTAGGTCACGCATTTTACTGCGCAGTTGATCTCAGCTGCATTGGAGTATTCTTTTCAATACACACAGTATCATTCCAGATTGTGACTGATAATGCTCGGGCACTAGATTAAGGTAGTAGAGTCACTGGGATTCTTTATTGTGAAATTATTTGTATTTCCCCTTCCTGGTAATTTTCAGAGAGCCACTCTGATGTCACATAAATATTCTGTTCCTCAACAAACTTTCTCCATGCTAGTCTATGATGCCCACTGCCTAAACCACTTATTATGATAGCTGTAAGTGGTAATTTTCTTCTATGGCTTCCATTATCCTTTCTACATTGGCTCATTTGCCCAAATTTACATTGTATAGAAAACAGTTTGGGCATTGTCAGCTTGTATCATGGTAGAAAATAAGCTTATGACTTAGAGTTTCCATATTTGTTTGAAATTCTTACTGTCTTTACACTGACAGCACTATGTGACTGAGAAACATTTTGGGGTAGACTTTTCCTCTTTCTCTTGTTTTTGTTTTTCATTTAAAATACAGTTAGGTTCACTTATTTCTGTTTATATTCCATGTAAGAGTGTCTCCCTACTCTTCCTCCCATGTTATTGGCTTGGTAATATATTATTATCGTATTGAGGATTGAAAGCAGGGCCTTCCATGTGCTAGGTAAGAGCTCTACCCTGAGCTGTACCCTTACCCCTTTTTATTTTTAACTAATTTTGAATAAAATCTCACTAAGTTGCCCTGGCTGGCCTCAAACTTGTGATCTTTCTGTCTCAGCCTCCTGAGTAGCTGGGATTACAAGGCATGTGACATACAGTACTCCATTTGGTATTATAATTGTTGAGTATGGGACACATTAATGTGACTTCATGAGCTCAACTGTCCAAAAAGGCACATCCTCCCAAGTAATGTTTCTCTTTTCATTCCTGCTCCCCATCTAACCTACCCTCCGAGTCCTTTCCATATTTTCTTTTGCAAAACGAACAAAAACTATAAACTTCCTTATTTTCTGCTTTACACAAAGAAAAGAAACCATGAAGTCTTCACAGATTTGCATGTCATCACGCAGGGACCTGCTAGATGGCCCTGGTACCAATGCAGCTGTAGAACATGGGGCACTAAACTTCTTTTCTTGTTGCATAGTCTGGAACTAGGCACCCTTGTCTTGTTCTTGACTTAGTTTAATGTCCTACATTTCAGCACCAACTGTCATGAACACCTGTGAAAGGCCACGTATTCCGAATAAATTCTTGCACAAGGAACACTTCAGACCTGCCCTTATCACAGAGCTTGGACCTAGTTGGAGAGACAATGCAACGTTAGTGCTGTAGCAGGGAGGCACGCACAGGGCACGGCACAAACATGCAGGCAAGATACTAGTGTGGACTCAACCCTCCGTAGGGTTGCACACCTACAGTCTGGTCTGAATTATCTCCACAAGCCTCTCCGGACACAAACCACGGAGTGCTATTACTCAGAACGCAGGGTTTTGGCAATTCCAACAAAACAAAATAAAACAAAACCCTCCTGTCATAAACACCTTGCAATGAGCAGTAGAATCAACATGATACTGAAAGTAGATCTGATTAGTCTCTTTGTATGTCAACAATGGAATCTGGACATCACGGCCAAGAGAGAAGTGGGTAACATGCCTAACGGCACCAAAAAAGAACAACAGGGGAATTCCATGGGTGATTTTGAATGACATATGTGACATCACACTGCCACACATGAATATTTCCTCAGTATTTATAAGACTTCGTTTTAAGAAGAAAAAATATATGCAAATAATATACCATACAAAATACTTAATTCCTACCCCGTCAACACGTGTCAGGATCCTAAGAACAAGGAGACTCCCTTACACGTACACTATGCAATGATTATAGGCAAGAAATTTCGGAACCAGACCACAGTGGTATCTAATATAAGGGCCATATTCAAATAGCTCCAACTGTCACAATGACGTCTTTTTTGGTTACCTAATTTACAGCCAAGTCCAGGACCTAATTAAGGACCAGGCACTATGCTTACTTGTCAAATTCCTTTAGTGTCATTTAGCCTAAGACAGGTCCCAGGATTCTGTTTGTTTTTAGAAGCAGGGTCTTGCTAGCAGCCTAGGCTGCCCTCACCCATACCACTCTCTGCCCTCAGCCTTGTCACTGACATGGACCATCATACATGGCTCTGGTTTTGGTCTCTGTGACATATTTATTTAAAAAGAGTTTTGTCCAGTTGTTGTGTTTGTCCCTCAATGTGGATTCCTCTGATTATTTCCTTATGAACTGAATCGAGGTTAACTATTCTGGTATAAACGAAGTATGGGTCACAATGATTGGGATATGTAGTCTGTTTGTCCCATTATTAGTGATGCAAATTTTTTATTTTTTTGGTGGTAACCACTAGGTTTCTCTATAATAGATCCATAATCCCTCAAGGGGCACTTCAAAAACCTGTATGACTGTCTGGCTCCCAGTAGGTGTTTTTCACAAGGGTTTAGCATACGCTAATCACTCAGCTATCCCTATGGTACCAAGGTATCGTGGTTTGGCTCTGGAATGTCCCCAAAAGTCTCATGTATTTAAATGTTCTAGACTGTCTACAGAACCATGTGCTGTTGGGAGATTGAGGCCTACTCTGGAGGGATGGACTACAGGCATGTAAATTGAATTAACAGTGTGTAAATTGGATTAACGACGTGTAAATTAGGATTAATGGCATGTAGTAGGGTCTTACCACACCTTCCACACCTGGATCCAGGAGGGGCTGATCACTGAGATGAGACCTGGAATGGTATATAAGCTGCTTCCTGCCTTCCTTGGGGGACTGGTCTCAACTAGTCTCAACTTGTCTTCCTGTTTGTGATGTTGTGAGAAGCGGCCTCCACCTCTGTCTCTGCCATGTACTGTCATTGCTGCTGGCTGCCCCTGAATGGATTGTGACCTTCTGAAACTGTGAGCTAAAATAAACCTTTCCTCCCCTAAATTTGCGGATGTCAGGTATTGAGTCACAGCAACAGAAAAGTAACTAAGACACAAGGGAATGGGCACACACTTCCGGATACTTAGTTATTTCTTCTCAAACTCAGATTCTCTTTTCCTCCTCACAACCCAGCACTCAGCCTTTGATTACGCTGCTTCTGGCCAGTTTGGTTAACCATTTCCCAAACCTGGTCCTAACATGTCCACATAGGCTGGTCTTTTTAGAATTGCCATGGTATGAGTGAAACAGGCCCAGAGAGAAAGCACACACGACTTGAAGCTACATCAATGAGTAACAACAATGGCTAGCAATTATTCCCACATTTTTGAATATGAAGGCAAGCTGCTTTGTGATTCTACACCTGAAAGACAGAAAGCTAACCCTTTATGCTGGACAGAAATTTCTCTTCCTCCTTTCCTTTTATTATCTAGCTTTCACATCACAAATGACACCACAAATGACCATGGTTACATCTTAAGGAATCAAACATAATTTGTTTCCCATTGTCCTCAACAATGACACTGTTGAATGCACAGTGCATAAGGACTTTGATTTTTCTTCTTCATGGACCAAAATGGGTAATAATTCTCTCCATCTATAAATGGGAATGTTTTGTGCAGCTTTCTTTTTTTACCATGTATGGACCTATTAGAGAAAATTACAGATTTTGTAGGTGGCTGGTTATAATAATCTAAGGTTAAAAACAGAATTGTAAAAGTTGAAGACATCAGAGATCATGTCTAAAAATAAAGTAAATGCTTTTTCTTTCTTTCCATAATCCTCAATTAGAAGCCATTTAAGGCAAAGATAATCAGCTCCAGAGACCTGTAAATATGGATTCTATGGTTCTCACTACATTCCTATTTTACGAATCAATTTTAGTACATTTTGAAATGTGTTAATAAGCTATTTTACCCTACATCCATCCACGGTGTCCTCCTGATTTTACAAATGAAACAAACTTCTTGAAGACTACTGTAATAACAAGTGCTCCATAAATCCAGCTTTCCTAAAACCCTGAATTCCTTTCTGTCCGTTAGCAGCTTCCAGAGTTATCTAGCTAACTGGGGTCAGGAGAACTTTTTTTTTTTTTTTTTGAGACAGGGTTTCACTCTGTAGATCAGCTTGGTCCTAAACTCACTGTGTAGGCCAGGTTGGCCTCAATCCTCCTATCTCAGCCTCCCAGTGCTAGGATTACAAGTGTGTGCCACCACATCCAGTTTAAGTGGCACTGGGGAATAGAACCCAGGGCCTTGCGGTTGCTACGCTAGCACTCTAACCACTGTGCTACTCGCCATGAAAGAACATTTCTGACCATCTCTCCAAGGCCATGCAAATTGAGCCAATCAAAGCATTGAGATATTTACACAACTCACTCAAAGGAGGCACCCAGGAGAAGTAAAGCAATTTCGCTGGTAATTCTTTCCAGGTAATGAAATGAGATGGTTTAATTTCCTTAAATGATTGGAATGATTAAAAAAGGGGTCTTAACCAAGGAGTAAAGCCAATACTCAGAACTGATCTTGAGAGCCACATGAGATCTTTCTCTCCATCCCAGAACATCCAGAACCTTCTATTTACAGCCAATCCTGTCTCCATAATCTCACCCAATTTTGACTCTGAATCATGGTTTACACCTCTCTGTCAGCCCCAGGTTCGTATATTCAGCTGCCTTTTCCTCTTACCAGTCTCGCTGAAACTTCAAGCACGTCTAAGACAGTGCTCCCGACTCCACTCCCAGAATCTGCTTCTGGAATGTTCCTCAGGAGACAATGGCACCACCCCACCCCCACGGTCAATAGACAATGTTAGAAAGCCTGTGGTCACCCTGGCTTTTTCCCTACTCATGCCCTGCATCAATTCCAACAGAAAGTCAGTCTGTTTCCTAAATATGTCCACCCTTCTCCTCCTGTCCCACTGCCCCATCCATCCACCATGTTGGTCTGGATTCTGCAACAGCCTCACCATGGACTCTTGGTTTCCATTCTTGGTATCTTGGGTTCATTCTCCACAGAATGTATACAGCAAACACTTAAAAACACAAATCGCCCAGTGGAATGTAAAATCCTAATCTGGATTCCAGAACAGAAGGAAAAAGAGATGGGGAGGAGGAGGCTACTGGAGAAATTTCAGCCAAGTCTATAGTACTGGCATACAGATGTTAACACTGAAGGTACCAGGCTTGTACTACACCTTGGAAACTTTAGTATAAACTTCAAATTATTCCAGCACTTGGGAGGGAGGCTGAGGCAGGAGGATGCTGTGAGTTTGAGGCCAGACTGGGCCACTTAGTGATTTCACGACCAGCCTGAACTACAAAGTGAGGCCCTGTTCTCCCCACCCCCCAAACAAACAAATAATACCAAAAATAAAATAAAGAATATCATGTCACTGCTTTGTTTAAAATCTTTATATAATTTCCAGTCTACTAAAATGTAAAATCTTTGCCACACCCCATCGATCTTGCGTGACCTGGCCCTGCTACTTTCTCAACTCCCTCTCTTCACCCACTGACCCTCGCCATGCGCTAATGCTCAGGCCAACGGTTTTCTATCAGTTCCCAAAGACTGGCAGGCTTTGTCTAGGCCTGAGGCCTTGCCCCTACTGTCCCTGGATTAGTTTCCTGGGGCTGCCAAAACGAAACATCACATACATGGGGGTGGGCGGGTGTAAACAACAGAATTTAATTGTCTGACAGCTCTGGAGGCTGAAAATACAAGAGGGAGGTGTCAGAGGGCTGGATTCCTCTGATGTCTCTCCTGGGCCTGTGGGTGTCCACCTTCTTGCTGGTTCCTCACGTGGCCTTTTGTCTGTGTGCATGGGCACCCCTACTGCCGCTCTGTGTCCAAGTACTGTCTTTTTCTAAGGCTACCAGTCAGGCCTGATTAAGGCCCACCCTAATGGCCTCTTAAAAAGCTCCATGTCCAAAATATAACCACATTCTGAGGACTCCAGGATATGAATGGGTGAGGTATGTATGCACCAGGCCTAACTGTCCCCATGCCTGAAGAGCTCTTCAGATGGCTGGCTCTCTCCCCATACTTAGGTCCCGCACCATCTTGTCATCTCTCCTGAGCTCTTCCTACCCTGTTTACCGCCTTCTTAGCACTTGATTACAGCTGCTTGTTTTCTTGCCTGTGAGTGGCTCTCTCCTCCATGAGCAGTGGAAGATTGGTTTGTCTTATTCCTAAATCCTCAATGCTTCTAATGCCAGCCACATAACATGTACTCAAATCTTGGCAAACAAATGGTTTAGCGCCAATTCAGACAAAAATCAGTCTCCACTGGGGAAACATCATTAACACGGTTAACCCAAGGTATGGCCGCCACCGCCGCAGTAGCTAATATTTGTACAGCACCGTGAAGCTTAGGAAGTTCTTTCATTGTAAGCTCCCCTATAGGAATCCTCCATCTACAAGCTCAAAGCATTATTTATTCCACTTCCTTGATAAAGCAACCAAGGCTCCGATTGGCTAAGAGAATTGCCTCAGGTTGTACAGCTGCAACTTTAATCCTGTACTGATCTCTGTGTCTCATAAAAGAGCAACTTCGTGTTCCTTCCTTACAACACAGATGAAACGAGGAATTCCAAATGCTTCTTTCATGCAAACTCCAGGGAGCACTCGGCGGAAGACAGGGCTTAGTTTCCAGGAACTAGAAAAGAACTCCCTGTTCTTTCCATCTCATCAGGGCAGCGTCGTGGTGGAGAAATAACGTCCTTGGTGCCATGGGGCTAACAAGAACGTGTACAGGGCCCATGGGCCGCTGGGCCGGCATGCTCAGCCCAAACAGGCCTTTGTGTAAACTGTTCTATTTTTACCGGTACAAAGACGTGTTTGGAGACTCTGGTTTCCTAAGTGTTTCTTCCTTCAATCCGACAGTTCTCAGCCTTCTTGCCCCTTAGAACCACCTAAACAAGCTTTGAAAATCCCAGTGCCCAGACCCACGAAACCCAGGACCTTGGGGGAGGGGGGGTGAAACAGTGCTGTCTCGTATTGCTACTGTTAACAGACGATTTTAATACGCACCTATGACTGAGAATCGCTGGTCTAGATTCTTACAGTGAATAGGAACGATGTGACGATTTAATGATGAAGTGTCCTCACAAGACGTGATCCCCACGACTGTGACATGTTCAGAAGTGGGGCCTAGAGGGGGGACTGGGTAATGAAGGCTAACCAGCCTAACCACTGAAGAGTTCATAGTGAACAGGGCTCTCAGGCAGTGACAGGTAGGGGAAAGGGGAAGCAGGACTCTGGGGTTGTGCCTTTGGAGGGTTTATCTTTATCCCTGCCCCCCCCCGCCCCGCCCCCCGGCTCTTCCCAGACAGCTTACCCTGGCTACCATAAGGCGAGCAGCTCAACGCCACCATGCCTTTGCGCCATTAATGTTCTGCTGCTCTTCAGGCCATAGCAAAGGAACCAGGCAACCACGGACTGTGACTAGAAGCCAAAATAAACCTTTCTTCCTTTAAGTAGTTTTCCTTAGGCATTTGTGATGAAAAGCTGAGTCACACGGAAGGCAAAGCCTGCGACTGTCCAAGGGAACATAACCAGGCTCAGCCACAGGGTAGACAGGGAAAACGCGGCCACTTCCATTTGGAGAATGCGGCCTTCCAGAAGTGAGTGTTGTATCCTTCGTGTGTGCTGACTGGTTTTTCAACCATTTTGCACCCAAGGACCAATTAAGCCAAGATCCCCAGAAATGGAACCTAGGCGCGAACTCTGTTTAAACTTCTCAAGTGAGTTCAGTGTGCAGACAAGGCATTAAGTGGTGTCTGTTTTGTTTAGGAGAGAAAATAAAGGCCAGACAGTCACCCATTAACCTTATGGACTCCGGTAACCTGGCAGCAGGTGTCACACAAGTGGCTTCTCCTTCAGGTGAACCAGGCAGCGCTAAGCACCAGCTCCCTCAGATCTCAACTTATGGCCTTGGCCAAACAACAGAGCCCTCTCTTGCTGGCACAGCACCATCCTCCCAGCACTAATTAAGGCCTACACAATTCCCACCAATATGTGCGTAAAACTAACGGGCAGCAATTTAACACAACTTCCCTGAAGTGTCTTGGCTAATACAGCCACAGCTCGTAGGTTTCCCAACCAAAAATACATGAGTTTTATTTTTATCCTGGAGGAAAAGATATTTATACTCTAGTCAACCTGCCAGTTGTTTCCTTTTCTAGATTTTGGGTCATGTAAGAAAAATCACTTCAATGGTAACTGATAATAGGATAACAACATGTACGACGCTCAACCACTAATCGACGTGATTATCTCCAGTGTATCTCCATTTAATTACGGCATCTTATCGTCACCCATTTCATTACACTTGCGACAGGGAGGGGCGTAAACAGGGTGCAGATAGAAGGTGAATGATAAGACGTGACATCCAGAAACCGCAGGGATGATGGAGCTTACTCAACGACCCAGCAACGGTGCCAGACGAGAGAGAATCCACCACTGAAATCTGCCTCCCCCCAACGGCAGAAGAGGACAAGGTCAGCACGTGTCACTGGTTTAAAGACAGCGTTAGGCTTTTTCTTTTTCTTCTTTTTTCTTTTGGTATTGGGATTAACCTCAGGGTCTTCATACTGAGCTAACACTCCGGCTCTTTTGGTTTTTACGTCGAGGCAGGGTGTTGTTAAGTCACTAAGTTGTTTGGACAGGGCTCTAACTTGTGATCTTCCTGCCTCAGCCTCCCAGAGGGCTGAGATAAAAAGCGTGCACCACCGTGACCAATACGAAGCCCTAATTTTGAAACCCTAGCCGGACAAAGCTATCTTCTCATAATTAAAGTTAGGGTTATTAAACAAATATATTTCTTGGGCTATGGGCGTGTAGCTCAGTGGTTAGAGTGCTTGCTAAGCATGCACAAGGCCTTGGGTTCAATTTTCCTCACAACATAAAAATTAGCTGGGTGTGGTGGCACATGCCTGCAATCCCAGCACTTGGGAGGTTGAGACAGGAGGACTGTAGTGCGTGCCAGGACCCTATGTCTCAATTTTTAAGCATTAGCAAGCATAACAGAAAAGTGATAAAGCTCTCTTCTTTGCCTCTGTGGGACCAACCTTGAATGAACTGGATGGTCAGTGATGCTGCTGAATATGTAAATTAGTGGCGAGACTTGGAGGTTTGGCCTTAAGAGAAAGACCTAGAGAACCCGGGAGCTGCATTAGACAGTGATGGGGTAGAATTCCAGCATAACCACATGTAGGGTCTCAGCAGTTAAGAGGTAGTGGGACATGGGCCCAGACAAGGTGACGTGACAACATAAGGAACAGGCCCGTGGTCAGTCCGCGGGCCAGCAAGCTAGGCAGGAGGAGGAGGCAGCACAGGTACAACAGCTGCCACTTTTCAACAGGAGTGGGCATTGGCACCTGGGGCTCAGCACTTCTCTCGCAAGTGGCCTAAGTCTCCACAAGGCCTGATCCTTGGCATGGCAGGGCACACTGACTTGGCCTGGGCAAGGATCCTGGCTCTTAGGTGGACAATTTGATGTTTTATAAATATTTAAAAATTTTAATAGACATAGAATAATTTTATCTATTTATGGGACACAGTGTGATAGTTCAATACCTGTATACAATGTGCATTGATCAAATCAGGGAAACTGGCATATCCATTACTTCAAACATTGATTTTTTTTCTTTTTTTGTGCTGGAAACATTTAAAGGGGAACTTGATGTTTTAAATTCCTAGAAGGGGAATAGAAAAGCTAAATTCCTAGGAGAGTAGGAAAAGGGATTCACCACTTGCCAGAAAGGGATCTGGCTAATAAATGTAATCACGTGGATTTTTTGGGAGTATCTGAAATGGACAGCGGAAACAACCTAAGACACAAAGTATACGATGCATGACAACCTCTCTGCTCTCTATACATGGAAGGCTACTGGGGATGACAGAGATTTGTCTGGAAAGACCAAGGGGTAATTCTGAAATAATGGCCTCTGTACTTTCCAGTTGTGCCAGGAAGAGCAATTCAGGCATCTGATCTCAATAAACTACTGGGGAATGGAGCTCAGTGTGGAGGCACCACGTACAAGCCCCAGCACACACGCACACACGTACACACACACACCACACACAAATCATATGAGGAAGGGTTCTTTATGCCTTGTTAAAATTAGCACATTGTGATTCAATTTTGGAAAATAAATTCATTAATAATAAATTCATTAATAATAAATTCATTAATAATCTGTGAATTTGAACTAAAATGTCAACAGCAGTCATCTCTGGGTTGTGGGATTACTACTGTTTTTTTTCTGTCTTTTTTTTTGGACTTTGTGCGTTTTAATAGCTGTATTAATTTTCCAATCAGGGGAAAAAGCATTCTTTTAAAAGAGCTTAAGATTAAACACTGTGAGATACTGTTTTAGACACTGGTTTTGATGAAATTTGCCAACAAAGAGCCTTTTATTTCAGGCTACTGAAGGAACGGCTCTAAATGTTCCTCTGGTCACCACCGTGAGGGGGTGCTAACTCAGGGGGACTGGGGCACCCCAGCAGGTGGCACTTCTCTCTCCTCTGCGAGGGCCCACTGGCAACAGGGAAGAAATCATGGGACCACAACTAGGGAGATGGCCAGGGGTCAGAACTTGAGAGGTCTTACTGCTGTTCTGAGTCTTTCTAGATCAGCAAGCCTTTTTCTAGAAAGCGCCCAGCACTCAAAGTTTAGGCCTTGTGAACCACATGATCTCTGCTACAAGGACTCAGCTTTGATGCTGACAAGCACCCTGGACAGTGCACAAGGGACAAACGTGGCTGAGTTCCAATAAAACTTTATGTACAAGGAAAGCAGTTAGCCGGAGCCCGAGGAGCCCCAGGCTTCCCAACAGGGACGAAGGAGTCGACATGACCAGGGACCGACTAAGCCAGTCCCTATGAGGAAACAGGTCATTGTAGAAGCTGCTCCTTAACTCCATTTATTCTGTGGCCCAACCGGCAGTGACTGTTCACACAAAGTGAGGTCCATTTTTTAGCTTATGTTTCTGGCCATTCAGTACATTAGTCTTTGTCCCCAAGTAACTATTTCTTGGCTTGGTCAAGGCACCAGCAGGGCCACCTCATTAAGAAACTCTTTCTCTTGCCCAGTTCCACACAGCCCCGATCTTCCATCAGTTTCCACAAATGTGAACCACAACAGTGAGGCAGAAATTAACAGGTGCAACCCCAGCTTCGCAAGCCAGGCTCCTCCCCCAGGCAGGTCCTGATGGAACCCACAGCCTCACCTCAGGTGGCCCCTGGGCTATGGTTAAAGCCTTCGCTCCTAGGAGAAGGGAATTTGGAATTGTATAGTCCCAAAAGAAAGGAGGCAGGTAAGCCAGACCAGAAGAGGGATTTTAATCGATGCTAATAAACAAAATCTTTGGCTAAAATTTAGGACGAGCCAGAAAGCCTCCAGAGGTAAATAAAGATTTTTATAGGGGAATCATCTGACTTTAGATGAGGATGTTCAGAATATGTGTACACGTGGGTATGCGCCCACTCCAGAAAACAGACACCATGTGCACACAGGGCTGATTATATTCCTCTTTCTTTCTTTCTTTCTTTCTTTCTTTCTTTCTTTCTTTTTTGAGACAGGATCTCACCCTAGCCCAGGTTGGTCCTGAATGCACTATGGAGACCCGGTTGGCCTCAAACTCAAGGGAATCCTCCTGTCCCAGCCTCCCAGGTGCTGGGATTACACGCGTGCGCCACCACATCTGGCTTCTGTGGTGTTGGGGAATAGAACTCAGGGCTGTGTGCTCACTAGGCAAGGGCTTTAACCATTGTGCAATTCCTCTGGCCCCATATTCATTTTTCTAAGTGAGTATCAACTGTCATTAAGAGAAAGTATACTGACTCCAATGGCCAGAATCCAAATTCTGGAGCTCTGAACTCCCTGTCTTCCTTCCCACCTCCACTGACAGTCATTCCAGGTCACAGAGATTTTTGCAGAGAGGTCCACGGAAAGTACACACAAATGAGAGACAGAAAGAGAGAAAGAAAAAAAAAAGGCTAGATTACAAAATAATTCCAGGTAGAGGTCACAGGGAAATGACCTTCCAAGGTCAAAGGCCAGAACATGTCTAAAGTCCCTGCTGTGGTCCCTGGCCCACAGGGGGCCCGGTGGCTCTCGGCCCAGGGGACCGGTGTGTAGCATGCACGGGGGCGGGGATGTGCTACTCACACTGTCGTTGCTTCCTCGGTTGTCCTCATACTTAGTCTCTATATGGATGGAAAATTTCGGCAGAAAGGAACACTGTGGAGAAAAAGCAAAGGTTCGTGAGCACAACCCTGCCCCTGCCTTCCATACACAGTGAGGCCCCGGCCGCCCTCCTGACACAGGCTTGGGAGCTCTGTTCTGGACTGGAAAAGCTCAGACACGAGATCAACATCCAAACTCAGAACGAAAAGCCACTTGGGGAACGCGAACACAATTTCTTCCAGAAGTCGGGCCAGAGAGTAACGAGGACTGGAAGGCAAGCAGCTCAAGAAGACGCTTCCAAAGGAGTATGTTTTTCGGGTCTTGCCACCAATTTTGGAAAAGCAAGACTCTGCTGGAGAGGTCAGCTCCAGGTCTGGGAACTCAATGCCACTGCTGCACACCTGGGAACTGTACCTTAGACTTTACATAAATATTCATATAAAGTTAGAGAGAAAGGGCAGTGGAATTTTAAAAATCTGGGGTCAAACCAATCTGGATTTATTTTTATTTTATTATATTTTTTTGGTGAAGAAAATACTTTAGTGGGAAACTTACAACAGGGGAAAGAAATACGGGATACCACTTCTGCTAATCAGAAGAGGAACCCGGAGATGTGGCTTGCCCAGGAGGCTCAGTACAGACCTGCCTTTAAATAGGCAACTTTGAATAAGTCATTTCATTTCTCTGAACTATAGCAGTACTAAGACAGAAGTAATAATTATTATGTAAGAATGACATTATGCGGGCTAAGTATGAGGTTCTATCAAAAGATATGGCGAATGTTTAAATTTAAGACATTTATCACAGTGAAAAACAGGTTGCTGTTATCACCCCTCCCCAGAACACCTCAAAATACTCCTCTGCTACAGTTTGGATCTGAAGTGTCCCCTAAAAGCCTCATTTGGATATAGCAGGATAACTGCGGAACCCTGTAGTATTGGGAGGTGGGCGGGAAGGGGCAGATGCTTGGGGTTTGGATTATGTCAAAGTAGTTGAGATTGCGGAGTTGCCCAGAGCAGAGCTTTCAGGTGTGTGCTGGTGACTGGTGGGCCAGGAAGTGGGGAAAGGGCACCTGCCCTGGGCATGGGGGGCGCAAGTGGAGTAATTAAAGGAAGGAAGAAGAAACACTGTGACAGCTTCTTCCCGGGAAGGTCCTGGTCCTGCCTGCTCTCCAGACATCACTGGCTCCTGCTTCAACCAGCTCCGTCTGCGGTGCCGTGAGCAGCTCTCCAGCCTCTGCCGCGGCTTCCACCACTGCCGGCTGCCCCGTGAACAGGCTGTGTGAGACCTCTGAAACTGTGAGCAAAATAATCTTTCCTACTTTAAGTTGCCAATGTTGGGGATTTTGTCCTGGCAAGGAATAACTAGCGAAGACATCCTTCCTCACGCGAGAGCTGCTCTTACTCGCACTTTCTGAAGCAGTTTTGGAAGTCCTCTTTTAGAAGTGTCTCTACTCACGTGCTTCTGGCAGCCTCAAGGTCCTGGATCGATGCAAAATGTTTAACTTTTAGGTCATTTTGACTTTAGAGAGGAACCAGAAGTGGCTTGGTGACAGAGCCAGTGAGTAAGGCATGCGAGGGCACACCGTAATGTTGTCACAAGCCTGCCTTTTTGACGGTACCCAACAGCAGCAGGGGCTGTATTTCTTGCTCACACCTTGTAAAGTCATTCATGAAAGTGGGCTTCAGAAAGTGCTCAAAAAGCAGCATAAATGATGGGGAAGTGTTCAAAAGTAGGGGAATTATTTTGGGGCAATTAATGGCAATGTGTCTTTTATTGTTATTTTAAAAAATATCAGGGGCTGGTGGAATTGCTCAATGGTTAAAGCACTTGCCTGGCAAGCTCAAAGCTCTGGGTTCAATTCCCCAGCACCACATATACTGGGCGTGGTGCTGCACGTCTATAATCCTAACATTCAGGAGGCTGAGGCAGGAGGATTGCAGTGTGTTTGAGGCCAGCCTGGGTTCCACTGTGAATTCAGGACCATCCTGGACTGCAGAGTGAGACTCTGAGTCAAAAAAGTCAATATCCATTATATAGTTCAGTCACACTTTGTATAATAATGTGCATAAAAATATAGCATCATGTGCTTTGCAGATGGCTCACGGACAGAGCCTGCGCTGAGCAGGCATAAGGCTCCGGGTTTGCATGTTTGCTGAATGCTTACTCAGCACTGCAGCAGTACGAGGCCGCAGCTGAGCTGCACTAGAAAAGGCAGCCCCTCTTGCCAGCCACACAGAGGACAACACCTGAAATGCAACACTGCCCTAGCTTCGCCGTCTCACTGAGTTCCACCCGGCAGATCAGGAGAGTTCAGGTTCCCGGAGAAGATTCTGACTTGTGTAACTAACTACCCTCCTGCTGGCACCAAACCGGACATTAACTTCCTCAGCACCAGGGAATGAAGGT